>CM031233.1:110235587-110967921 GCA_018340775.1 Taxus wallichiana var. yunnanensis
TATGTCTTCATATGAATTTCCTACATCCTCTACAAGATATTTTCAACAATCTTTCCAATGATTTTTATACAACAAGAGCAACACACTAAATGAAGGATACCATTCCACTAAAAGAGAACAAGCTAATTTCCAATCACATTTTTATGAGAAAATAAATCAACTACAATAGAAACAAATTGTTTTCCTTTTAACCGCATTCCTATTACAACAACTAGCTTTACTAAACAAATATTTATTTCTTTTAAAAATACAATGAAATATTTTCACTAATAATCAATACAACTTTTCTGTAAAATATTAATACAATATCTTCCACTTAAAGTGGGAAAACTTACAAGAATAAAATCTCAAAGGAATACAATATTACAAGTCTTCCAACCTAAGCATAAATGACAAGGACATTTTCTCACAAGGAAAGATTTCTTGAGGACACCAAAATTATTCCATGTTTGACATCACTAACAAGAGAGCTCCATCATGCTTCATGTGATCACATCAAAAAAGTGGGGAGAGGTAACACTCTCCACCCAACCAAGATATCTAGTGAGGAGGAGAATCCATCCTCCTCATTAGCCCCGAGCCCCAACAACATTGCAATGAAAAATGTTTTCAAATCATGGCAACAAAACAAGCTTCCACATCACAATACAAGATTTTACAATCATACTAAAATACAAACACTATAACTACAATCACAAGAAGGACAAAAACAAAATATACAAGACTTCAACATGCAAAAGCCAAAGGAGTATGATCTATAGGGAGTTCACTTATGTCTCCCAATGGGAAATGGGTACCCACCTAAAACCCTCAATAAACATCACAAAATACCTACACACTCTTATGCCTCCCCAAATAACCTCTTATGCCTCCCACATTCTCTTATGCCTCCTACAATCTCTTATGGCTCTCTCATAAAAAATAGACCAAGTAAGAAATCCAAGCAATTTCTTGTCCAAGGTGGGGCACCCAACCCAAATCCCTCCAAAACATGGAATTAACTCTTATGCCTCCTCACATGTAAGATCCCAATAGTCCCCTCCTATACCACAACTAGGCAATCTACCCAAGCACCCAACAAGCATACAAAAACACTTAAAACATGCACATATACACAATATAAATTAAAAGCATTTTACAAGAGTATAGCTCCTACCTTTCCATGGTATAGCTTGATCCAAGAGTCCCACACTAATCTTCTTCAAGTCCAAACAATCGCCAAGAATCTCCCATAAATCCAAAAGCACTCAAAATCTTCTAACTCCCAAAAATGCAAGATCACAAAGAAATCAAATAACCAAAAAAAGAGAAAAAGAACTTGAATAAATAGAAAAGGGAGAGAGGAGGGTGAGGTGGCTCTATGTAGGATGCCACATCACTCATCCTCAACTCCACCTCATAATTCAAACCTCAACTCTAATGCACCATAAATTGGTGGGTGAGAGGAATGACAAGTTACTTACACACACAATCCAATCCCACACCTCCTAAGGACAAACTTTAATTTCAAGAAGGAAAGTGTAATAATATTTTACCTTTTTATTAGCCCAAAACACATAATAGGGTCTATGTTTGACCCCCAAATCCATAGGTAGAGTTGGTATATCAATTTAAGAGGTGTGGGACAAGTTTTACTTGTTCGACAAGCCTCCAAAATTGGCCTTTAAGGCCAAATCCGAATTTTCATGAAGGGGGTAGAGTGTACAATGCTCAAGGTCACAAGCACTCAATTTACAACACATAAACCAAGAGCCATCAATTCTAATAAATGAATTCTTTTGACCCATTCTTAATTAATTTACTAATCAAGAAATAAATCTAGTGATTAACAAAGGGAAATACTTCACTACAATTCCACATACTGAAATTAAATAAAGGAAACTAAAAGAAAGAATAACACATAACATCTTGGTCAAAATTGGAGGTGGTTCCCCCATGGGGACCCCTTATAAACAATTTAAACACACACACATAACAAAATACATGTTTCCATCGTGACCTTTGTTGAATACATCTAGCATTCTAATGTGATTGGTCTCAATCCCCCAATGTTTGTTGTGACATGTTTACTGCAAAACACATAACACCTCCTTGACCTCATGGACACATTAAAAGATCCAAAGTAGATATACAATATAACTCCAAAAATATATATATATGAAGAAACAGACCAATAAAAAAGTTCCACAATACTTTGCAATTTAGTCCTTATGAAAAAATGTGAATCTTTAGTAAATAAGATCATTCCACGGCATTGTGTCAAAATTTAAGCTCAACTAAAAAACATGAAACATGAACTAGTAGAAAAGTTCCACGTATGGCACACATTCACCTTTCATTGGTTGTGCATTTGTGTTGCATCTTTAAACTTGAGTGGACTTAGAAAATTTTGGCTTTACAAAAATGTTGCCACATATCTGTTTTGACTTGTCAAACCATCCAAAGCGAAACCTTTTGAAATTTAGTCGATTCTGTAGATTTGAGGTGTTCAGGCCCATCTGCTTGGGGTTTTGATGCAATTTCGACACTTTTCCTCGGTTTGAACCATAGATATGCCACCATGTGGTCCCTTTCTTCTTGATGTTGAATTTGATGACGAAATGAATGTTTGTTGACCCTTTTTAAAGTAACGTGTAAATGCTTTCAAACTTAGTCCCCCACGGGTTTTCAAATGCCAACAAACCAATGATTTTGGTAAGTATATTTTGAAGTTCGTATGAACATCTTCTGCCCTTGAAAATGGTTGAATCCATTTTGACCAAGTTTTTACAACTTTATACTTTGTTATCGAGTTGCATTCTTTCGGGCGTCATAGCTTTTGATTTTGCGAAAGCGAGTTTGGATAATTTTAGTGTTGATTCACAGGTTCCTCATGAAATATGTAGACATAGTACTGATCACCCACATGTTTGAAGATTTTACTTAAATCAATCAAACCATTAAACCAGTCCCCCAACATTTCTTCTTAATCTTTTCATTTATTTCAACAAGGCACAAAATTTCTCACAAATTGATAGTTCTCTTTTGTTTAGACTGAACTTTTAAGCACGGGGAGAAAATTAGAGCACACAAAATAGTTAGATTTAACTGAAAGTCTATGAAAAATACTAACTCAGTTTAGGGGCTCAAAATGGGCACCAACAATGGCTCCTGCTCGGGGATGGGCACCCCCTGTGGGTGCCACAAGAACATAGACCAGACTAGATGCCTAATCCATTGGGTAAGGAGTCAAGGAGACAAAATACAGAGGGTTGACTGAAAAGATAAATTACATTTAAACTAGAATATTTCCATATCTCGAAATATGGTCATTGTCGACGAGCACAAAATGGAAACACCAACACAAACAAAGAGAAAAACAACAACACTATACACTATACAATGTTCATACCTAATCCTTTGGCTTAATCCAAAAATATTTGAGATCCTACCATTAACAAGAAACTCCAGTAAATGTCCTTCAAAAATAATGTATGTTCTCAATCATGGTATCAATTGAGTATGGTCTCATCCATAAGACATCAAACTTTCCATGTTTACCTTTACCTTCATGTTTATTGTCCCATAACATGACCAAGTCCCCAACATTCAAATCTCTTGGAGTAACATTCTTTTCAAATATTTTCTTTATTTTTTCTCTAAATTTAATATATTTTTCATGGGACTCTCTTCTGACTTCATCTAATTCCATGATTTGATTTAAATCCTTACCTCATATGGACTTACTTCTCCTCCATCTTCAATTTTTTTCATAAATTGATATGAGGAAAGTTGAAAATGTAGGGGAAAAGGGCTTGAACTCCATAAACAATCTCAAAATGACTTTTTCCTGTAGACCTCTTGATATTAACTATGTTTGCCCACAATGCAAACATGAGTTACTCACCCCATTTCTTTTATTGGTCTCTAGTGTTCTTTTGAGGATCTTTAGAAAGTTTTTTTGCTCAATTCTGTTTGGAAATTTCCTTGTGGATTATAATTTGATGCATAAGACAAATTTATACCATATTCATGGCACATTTTTTCCAATGGTTTAGCTCTGAAGCTCATGGCATTGTCAGCAATTATCTTGGTAGGCACACCAAATCTGTAGATTATATTATTGAGAATAAAGTCCATGACTACTTGATGAGTTTCATTTCTAGTGGGAATGGATTCAACCCATTTGGTAAAATAATCATTTGCTACAAATATCTACCTATGCCCAAAACTTGAAGAGTCTGAGATTTCATCAATAAAGTCCAAGCCCCATCATTTGAATGGAGTTTCTATTGACATGTGTTGCAAGGGTAGGGCCCTAGAAGATTTCAATATTCCAGAAAGACATTGATAACTCTCACATATTTGAACCAATAAGGAAACATATTTAAATAATGAATGCCACCAATAATCATCCGTTAGAATATTTTGAGCAGTCACTCTTCTAGAAAAATGGCCTCCACACACTCCCCAAGAAATTTTGCAATTACTTTGGAGTCCTCTTCTTTAGTGATACATCTAAGTAACACTCCTTTTTGAATTCTTCCAAGCCAATCCATGATCATTCAAGATATACTTCTGAAAAACCAGCTTAAGTGTCCTCCTTTGATTATTATCTAAGTGCATAGGACAATTCAAGTTCATCAAATAATAAACTATATCTTTATACCAGATTGAATTGCTCACCTTTTGATGAGGGTGTGGCCCATCTTCTTCAACATTGTGGATCTCTACCACCTGCAAATTTCTCTCTGCCATCAACCTTGCTAAGCCCAATCCTCGAACAAGTTTGGTAGTTTGTATGTCCATGTCATATTCTTGAAGCTTGTTAACCCATCTGCACCTTTTACTGGATATTTCCATCTAAGACAAAATATCCTTTACCATTATGTGAGGCACATATGCTATAATTTTTTAACTTAGAATATAAGGTCTAAATATTTTGGTTGCTTTGACCAAAGAAAAATCTTGCTTTTCCATGACATAATATTTCATCTTAGACCCTTGCAAAGATTTGCTAAAAATGCAATAGGATTTTCATGGCCTTCTTCATTCTTTTGTAATAGTAACCAGAGGCAATAGTAAATTCATAAGAAAATGAAAACATTTGAAAATATTTTTTATAATCTAGGTGGCTAATACAAGGGCGAGTCTTGAGTGATTCTTTTACTCCTTTGAATGCTTGAACAACCTCTTTTCCCATTTGATCACTTGATGTTTCTTGACATATTGGTGATTGGTAAAGTGATTTCAGAAAAATTAGAAATGAACCTTCTCACAAAATTAATCTTCCCAAGGAAAGACTAAATACCCTTTTTGACAAGGGGATAAGAACTTGGTCAATAGCTTTTATTCATTCTGGATCGACCATGACTCTTTGGTGAGAAACTATGTGTCCAAGTAGCTTAGCCTTTTACACACCAAAATGGCATTTCTTGTGGTTCAATGAAATGCCATACTCCATCATCTGATCGAGTATTTTCTCTAAAAGACATTTATCTTTCTATGATTCTTTTAGATCATAGTGTATAAAATTTCATATTTACAATCTTGCAATATCTCCAAAATATCTCTAGATTGTATGATAAGCTCATTTTACTCTTGATATATATCTTTCAATATTATTTATTGAAAGAGATAATAGATATGAGACCCATAACAAACATAACATTCCTTTTATACACGTTCTTGATGCAAATTGCATTAGGATTATTGTCAAAAAAGGATTTACCCTTGAAATTGTCAGTCCACAATCAAATTGTGACTTGCATTACACTATTTGCATAATATGGTATTTTTACTTGACTTGAATAAAAAAATCATTAGTGCAAAAACGTGATGAAAAATAGGGGCCCCATACTAACAACATCTAAATTTAGAGATTTTGATGTTTTATTAGGCATAATTCTTTCCTTTGATGTATATTACATCAACGCGATAAAGTGATTGTAAAATTGGGTTAGAAATCACAATAAAATGAAAAAGTGTGGCAAAACATCAAAATATAGCAATGTCTACTTTGTGGACCTATTATACTAGGTCTATGGTTTAGGAATTATGGTTTAAGGTTTAGAGTTCAAAACTCGGGGTCTATGGTAAAGGCTTAGAGCTCATGGTTTAAGGTTTTGGGTTTAAAGTTTATGGTTCGGGGTGTAGGTTTCAAGTTTTATGGTTTAGGTTTTTAGTGTTAGGGTTCGGGGTTTGGGGTTCAAGGTTAAGAGGGGAAAAACTAGGGTTACCAGAGGCTTTAAATTTTGTGATCGTCTTATCAAGATGGATCCAACCACTTTTACATTGTGTAAGGGCACAACAAAATTCTATAATTAGAGGAAAATTGTGAAATAATTTTTTAAAATTCCTTCCAAATAAAAATTTATGTTTCTTTGAGATTTTAACTCATAGAATGAATTCCTAGCTAGACTCAAAGAATGTGCCACATAAACCTTATCTAATCCAAACCGATATACCAATTCAATGAAATTACTTAGATAAGTGTAATCAGTCTAATGAATTGTGTTATTTATATCAAGGACAAAACAATGGTATTAATTCAGAATAATAAAATTAGAATTCACCAAATCCACATTTTACTATTTTGAGCATAGTAGAATACTAGAAATATATGTTTGAGCCACTTCAAGGGCCAACATCCTAGCCTTACAACAACAACAAAACACACAAATATGATGTTCAAGTACTTACCACTACCTCCTATGCATATCATAATTAATTTATGGTTAGTCTATATGATGGACCTAACATAAATCTTAAGATATACATAACCATCACATCACTAAGTAAAAATTTATGCTATGTATAATTCAGCTACACATATCCCAACACACAATATAAGTTAAGGGTGTAGCAATTAGTTGGAGAGGCTTGAAAAGAAAATAACATGTCAAGAAATTTAAATTGTTCATGTTCCCCATGCTAGATCCACTTACAATGAAAACCTTCAAACTAATGGGATTTCGGAGCGATGGATTGTCTATAACATATCATGATTCAAATATTAGGTTTCTAATCACTCCATATAATTTTTAACATTGAAATTCTCTTCCAAATGAGTGAGGAAGGTACCATCTATAAAATTATTATTTATTAAATAATGAGAGGAATTATGTAGAGAACTACCTTTGACTAACCCCATAGACACATAGTCAAGAGAGAGACTAATCCTATAGGAACCAACACTTATAAAGAAAGAGCTAGCAAACAACATTGTGTCATGGAATATAAGATGCTAAGCTTGTTGAATTGAACACCATTAATGGTTGTGAAAACACATGCATATTGATATAACACTTTGCGAGTCGATGCTTATACTCAATGAAGCGCTCTATGATTCCCTGAATTTCTTCATCTCCAGGCCCACATGCATAGTGATTCACTACATTTGTCGTCTCGATCTCCTTTGTGATCTTGGCTGGCACTCTTCAAATTTTATTCGTAACTTTCTTTAGCCTCCCTATGAAATTTTGGCACAAGACCAATCGGTCGATGGAGTCACTATTGAAAGTTTTGGTGACCTCATCGTCGCGCTTCACCAAATCCTCGAAATTTTCCTTAATTTGATCTTCAGGAAGAGCATCGATGTTTTCATTGAACAATATGTAATTAGCAATATCAAACTCTTCTGATATGTCATTTAGGGCATCCGTAATTTGTACTCGTTTATCTTCCAATTTCTTAATTAAATCCTACAATACTTGGCACCAAAATTCCATGGCCCTTTTGTATTCAAACAACTTCAAGGAATCATCGATCACCTCTTCCTGAAGGAGCAAGTCGAGGTATTCTTCTATGATCTCACTCCATGTTGCATTGAGTGGGCATTCTTCCCTTCCACTCAATCCCTTGATAATAGAACTTGTTAGAGCCATAAATAAGAACTTCTTATGTGATATTTGAAATCTTCCTCCTATATCCTTCTTGCTCTTCTCGAGGTCTAAATTAAGATTTTGGAGCGGCCTAGGCGGTACTCGAAGCATATGCCCCCTTAACCCAAAAATGCAACTAATGTTTTTTGTTTAGGTTAAAAGAGAAGGTTACGATCAAGGATGTTGCAAGGGTACTTAAACTTTAGGGTTCATTAACTTACACTACTTAGCTTAGTTTTACGATTGGAGAGTCATGTCTAGTTAAAAGTTCCATCTTAGCACAATTATCTCAAAGGTACATTAATAAATAGTTCTATAGGAAGATAACAAGGTTTAATTCCCATAATTATATTTTTTCTTCTCTTCAATTTAGTTCATTCTTAACAAGGTTAATATTATGTTAAATTATTAAATTCATTACCTTAGTAGCATAAAATATCCTTTATTAAATTTCCTACACACACTAAGGGATCTAAGGACATTACACCCTTAGGCAACTAAGACGCCCCACTCACCCATTTACACATACCCTTAAGGATTTTACAATAATCATATAAATTACATTTCTTCTTAATAAAGGTAGGGTTAATTCGCACCTGGATCAAATCCATCTTAGCCACTAGATCCTAGGGTTCCCAACTTAGCCCTAAAATCCTTACGAAATTCTATTAAAACCTTTCTCTCATTCTAATCTTCTCATTTGGTTCATTTTATTTTGTTAAAATTGTATGTTGGAGAGGAGGAAGCCATGGGAGCAAAGGGAAAGAGCCATGGAGGAATTCCACATGAATATTTAGTCTAGGCTTAGTTTATTTTTAGTTTTATTTATGTAATATATTTCATTTAACGATTGGGAGGGTTTCCTCCTCCAAACTTGTTTTTTATTCAAATATTATAGTGTATTGTGTTTAAAATTTAGGGAAAACCCTACCCCCTTTGTTATTAATGAAATAATGCTTTTAGATTCACTAATTGTATACTTTGTTATTTCATTCCAAACCATTTCTCTTTATTTCACTTGCGGTAGTAATAGATTAAATTTTTCAACTTAAAAATTAGTGAAATCTAGCTAAATTTCATGCAGAGACGTAGGTTTGTGGAATTTGTCATAAGTGATAGGACCACCACCCTATTGAATTTTGGTTTTGAGACCGCCACCATATCACGAGAGGTGGTTACGGGACTGCCACTCTACACAGGGGTAGTGATCCTATTTCGAAAAATAGAAACATAATCTTGAGATTTTTACAAAAACTTAAAGTTTCTAAAGGATGTAAAAATGCATTCTAAGTTTTTTTGTTGAATCCAAGTTCATTGATATTTAGTGCTCTATCATTCATTTCATAGTTAAATCTAGTCATTTTGAAGTGTTTTCAACTCTATTATAATTGTACATTTTCTTACTATTTCTACATTTTCTTTTCCCTCACATTTACAATACAATAACAACTCAATGAAAATATACTTTCTTTTCCATTGTAACATAGCATAATATTTTTACACAACACTACTTTTCTCACAATGCATCCAAGGTTTCAACAAGGAGAAAATAGTTCCTTTTTCATTTACAAAACTAACTCTACAACATTCACAATGAAGAAGAATTTTTTTTTTGCCATTTCCTAACTAAACCATACAAATCTTTCTTTCTCTTTTCAATATACAAATATTAAATGTAAACTTTTTTCCACAAGATTACAACAATGTTCTCCACTTGATGTCGGAAGTCATACACAAGAAAATACAAAAATGAAAAACATTATTACAATTTCTTCCACTTTAAGTGAGTAAAATACAAGGAAGTTTCACATAGCCACCAAGAATACTCCATTCACAAAAAATAGGGGAAAGGCAATGCTCTCCACCCAACCAAGATACCTAATGGAGAAGAGAAGCCATTCTCTCCATTGGCCCCGAGCCCCAACCACATTACAATGGGAGAATATTTCAACTCATGGTAACTACTAGCAACCACAATACTTAACAAATAATTTCACATTAATTCCACTTACATACAAACACAACAACAAACTCAACAGTAAGAAATCAATCAAAACAACAATATAACAAGGATTATCAAGAAATCTAAAAGAGTAAGAACTTTGGGAAGGCCACTTATGCCTCCCAATGGGAATGAGTGCCCACCTAAAAGCCTCTAATGCAAAAAAAAATTCCCCCTACCAACTTTTATGGCTCCCTCAAGTACCGCTTATACCTCCATACACTCTTATGCCTCCCTCCAAACTCCTATGTCTCCCACATAATGAGAACAAGAAGAAATGCAACCATTCCTCATACTAGGTGGGGCACCCAACCCCTACTCCATCCTTAATAAAGTGATCTTTTATGCTTCCCTACTTGAAAAACTCCACATAGTCTCCTTCAAATCCCAACTTAGACAATCTACCCGCACCCAACAAGCATTCCAAAGAGATAACACAATAGAACACATATAATAAAGAAAAGAGCATAATTTAAACTAAGGTGAATTTTCTACCTCTCCATTATAAAGCTTGTTCCAAGTATGAAGTTCTAAGCTTCTCCGAAGATCAAGAAAGCATCCACCAAGCTCCAACAATCCACAAAATCTCTCGAGAATCCCCTTACTCTCCAAAATTCAAGAGACTAAAAAAATATCATCCAACCCCAAAACAAGAAACAAGAATTCAACAAATAGAGAAAGGAGAGGGAGGGATGATGTTGCTCTAGGTAGGATGCCACCTCATTTCCTCTCCACTCCACATAACTTGGTCAACCTCATATTCCAATGCACAATTAATAAGTGGTTGGAGAAATGATAAGAACCTTACACACTCCATCTAAGCCCACTCCCCCAAAGGACAAAATTAAAAATTTGAAATAAATTGCAATTAATAGTTCACCTTTTTAACTTCCCAAAACACCTAAAAGGGCCAAAATGTGATCCCCCAACCCATAGGTAGGGTTGAAATGGGTATTTAAGAGGTGTCGAACAAGTTTGACTTGTCCCAAAAGCTTCCAAATGTGGCCTCCAAGGCCAAATTCGAGTTTCCCATGAGGGATAGAGTGTGCTACACTCAAAACTCAAACACACATCACTTAACACAAAATCCAAGAGTAAATCAAGTCTAATAAATGAACTCCTTATTTGTCACACCTTTAATTAGTTTAGGAAAATTTCAAATTAGCTTAATTAAGACACTACAACCCATGAATAATAAATGGGTAAACACATATAAAATAATCTAAATAATAAAACAAGTAAATTTCATTACTAAAGGAAAACACATACTAACATACTAAAAGGAGAAATTAAAACAAAACAACACATGACCCCTAGGTCACAATTTTCCCCTAACCAAATAATTCTAACACACACACAATTACATGTTTCCATGGTGACCCTAGTTGAATTATTCTCAAATTCTGATGTGGTTGGTCTCCAATCCCCCGATATTGTTGTGAATATAATATACCTGTAAAATAGAGAATACCTCCTTCGGCCTCGTGGCCGCATTAAAAACATTCATGCCAAATATGTGATATAAATCTAAAATCAACTATATATGAATAAATATCATCTATGCAAATAGCATATCACTTACAATTTCTCATACATTTCTATTCCACATTTTATTCATGTCAAAACAAACACCACATTAATCCAATTATCAAGATCTACTCAATATGACTAAATATATCACATGTCGAAATAAAGATAAATAACCATGTCAAAAATATATCAATATCAACATCAAATGTCTCCATTTGTCCATATACATCATATAAGAATCAAATACATAACGATTCAATATCTATGATATCTACTAGCATGCTAAATAAAAGAAGCTATAATAGATCCATAAGTTCGGTCAAAGAATCGAAAAATAATAATAAAAAGGTGTCGAATGGAAGTGGGCACAACATCCCCTCCCTTAGACTTGACTTCCTCACGGAAGTCACTGGAGCAGTGTGGAAACTTCACTCGTGCAAAGTAGCATCCTCCCAAGTAGGCTGCGGTCTCGTCATATTTGTCCCACTAGACCCGAACACGATCAATCTCTGCCACAAAGGCCCGGGGTCTGTGCTCTATAATGCATATGGGTTCCACCATCACTGCACCTGATCCTACACCTACAATGCAGTCTAATATAGCACATGAGAAGGATCATAAATATATCTTCTAAGCATAGAAACGTGAAACACATCATGGATGTGAGATAAGCTATGTGGAATCGCTAGATGGTAGGCCAAGGGATGATGCGCTCCAAGATCTGAAAGGGACTTACAAACCTAGGAGAAAGCTTAGATCCTTTTCGTAATGGATAGGACTCTTATGCGATCGACACGAAGAAATGCCTTCATGCCTACTTCAAAACTATGATGTTTCTTATGTTGGTGCCCATACTTATTTTATATGTCCTACACCTCCTGCAATCTCTATTTGATCAACATAACCTGCTGCTCCATATCTTGCAATAATGCTAGCCCAAGAGAAACCATGTCCTCTAACCTATCCCAACTAAGAGGTGTCCTACACTCTCTACCATATAATACCTAAAAAGGAGTCATGTCTATCGAACTTTGGAAATTATTATTTTAGGAAAACTCCACCAAGTATAGATACTCCTCCCATCTCGACTGGTGATCCATAACGTACATATTAATCATGTCCTCTAGGATCGATTCACCCACTTAGTCTGTCCATCTGTCTCATGGTGATATGTTGTGGTGAAATTGATCCTCGTCCCGAGAGCATCTTTGTATGGTGGTCCAGAAATGGGAAGTGTACAAAGGATCGTGGTCGCAAATGATCTTCCACAAAATCCCATGCAATCTGATGATCTCATCAAGATATACCCGTACCACCTTTACCTTTGGATGTATAGGTGGTCTTCACCAGAGACAAATGAGCTACTTTTTTCAATTTATCCACTGTGACCATGATGGCATTATGGTGGTATCTCAATGTCGGTAACCCAATGATGAAGTCCATGGAAATGGTGTCCCACTTCCACTCCGGTATGGCGTGAGGAAAGAGAAGGCCGAGATAGGTGTCGATGCTCGGTCTTCACCCTCACGGAAATCTAAGTAGCGTGACATAAACAAGGCCACATCTCCCTAAATACAATTGTCTCAAGGTAGCATTCATCTTCTTCACCTGGGATGGGCTGAATAAGATGCATGATGAGCCTCGATCAAAATGTCTGTCTGAAGCCTCCATCTCTAAGAACATATATCCAACCTCTATGTGCGAGAAGGCCATCATCCTCTAATGAAAATCCATCAAATCTCCCCTCAAGGGGTCTCGTGACTCAATATCTTCTCTAGCTACAAGGTAGAAACTATCTTGAGGAAGTTGCTAAAAAATCCTGCTCCACAAATCTGTGCCCACTAAAGTTGCCATAGCCACATATCTCCATCTACTCAAAGTGTCGAAACCAAATTATCCTTCCCCTTCACATGCTCTATCTCCATGTAATACTCATAAATAAACTCCATCCAATGCTGCTGACAAGAATTGAGATTGGGATGTGTGAAGAGATGGCAAAGACTCAAGTGATTAGTCCTGAGTGTAAACCTTTGGCCAAGAAGAAAATGTCTCCACTGCACTAAGGCATACACAACTACTGTAAGCTCAAGATCATGAGTTGGATAATTGAGCTCATAATCCTTGAGTTTGTGAGACTCAAAAGAAACTACTCTGCCCTCTTGCATCAACACACCACCAAGTCCTGCCAAAGAAGCATCTGTGCAAACGTAGAACTCACCCTGAGGATCTGGTACTACAAGAATAGGTGTTTTCATGAGGCATTCCTTCAAAGTGTACTGAAATCTTGCTCACATCTATCAGACCAGAAAAAATTCTTCCCTTTCCACTGAAGGGAAGTGATGGGGTGCGGAATCCAAGAAAATTCCTGAACAAATCTCCTGTAATGTCTGCTAAACCCATGAAGTTGCACACCTCGGTCACACTAGTGGGTGTTGGAAAATCCATGATGGCTCAAATCTTGGAAGGATTACTGTGATACCTTCCATAGAAATGATGTGGCTCAAATAATACACCTTGATCTAAAAGAACGCACACTTTTCCAAGTTCCCAAAAAGGTGCTGCTCACAAAGACAACGAAGAACTGGCGAAGGTGCTCCTCGTGGTCCTCACATGTGCATGAGTAAATAAGAATGTCATCAAGGAAGATGGTCACGAAGTGATCTAGAAAAGTTCTAAATACCCCATTCATCAAACTCATAAACACTACGGGGCATTCTTCAAACCGAAAGGTACCACTGTGAACTCGTAGTGGCCATATCTCATACGGAATGCGGTCTTATGAATATCTACCTCCGTAATCCTAAGCTGATGGTACCCTGACTTAAGATCTATCTTGGAGAACACTATAGCCACCTTCATCTGATCAAATAAATCATCAATGTGTAGAAGGGGGTAATGATTCTTGATCGTTACCTTGTTCAGCTGATGATAATCAATACACAACCATAGAGATCCATCCTTCTTCTTCACGAACATCACTAATGCACCCAAAGGGGATACACTAAGAAAGATTAGGCCCTTCTCCAGAAGGCCCTCAAGCTGCAACTTGATCTCACACATCTCAGGAGTAGTCATCCGATAGGGTGCTCGTGAGATAGGCTCTACATCTAGAACTAGATCTATGTGGAAATCTATCTCACGTAGGGGAGGTAACCTCGATAGCTCTCCTAGAAACACATTAGAAAACTCTCTCAAGATGGGATGGTAATTAAGGGATGGCCCACTAGACTCATCCTTCGATCTGTCACTAACCATAATAAAGCATGCAATCAGTGACAAACCCATTGCGCACATCACTTAAGCTGCATAGTAGAGATGGTGCGAATGGAGACAGCCCCACCCCAAGATCATCTATGCAAGTAATAGTATTATGGTAATAGTCCACTCTAGCTTTGTGAGAAGACAACCAGTCAATGCCCAATATGCTACCATAAGATCCTAATGGAAGGATTTGAAGATCTAAGGTAATTGTGAAGGGTCCCAAATCCACTACACACTCCTTAACTAAGGAGTCTACTGGAAATATTGGCTCGAAGCCATCTCAACATCCCAACAATGACCCGCCTAATCGCCACCTGACACTGCAACGCTCTACTAAGGATGCTACAATAAAAGAATCAAAGGAACTAGAATCAAATAATATAGAGGCGGAAATATCACCAATATTACCTGTCGTCTCAATCATGGTACTTTGGTGCTCAACACGGTAGTTCTCAACCATTTGTGTAGATCGATGACTTTGTGCCATATCTCCAATCATGGGCTCTGAGATCTACATCTTACCCTTGTTAGGGTTCTATGGGCAATCTCTCTAATGATGCCCAGTAACACCACAACCATAACAGCATATCTGGTCCTCTCCGGTGGGATGCGGCTCGGTCTGTACTCTAGATGTCGAGTTATGAATCTTGACGATCTAGCTATGGACTACTGAGGTCTCTATTGACGAGCTCCTACTGACTAAGCTCTTAGCACACCCTGTGTCCTAGTGGAACCCATAAGAGGAGGCCACATAATCCATCCTCTCTACACATCAAATCTCTAAGGAGGTCTGTAAGGTGGGCGGGTCTGTTGCTACTCTTTGTTGTGGTGGCACATGAAGCTGTCCTAAACTCTTTCCACCCCATGGAGGAGGAACTGACCCCTTCGATCTACCATCCTCCATCTGCTAGATACGGCTCCAAACTCTATCTTTAGCATGTTGCATCTTCCCCATGTCTCCTCTACAATATAGGCCTTCTCCATGGCCTCTATTAATGTATGTGGGCGGTGAATGTGCATCGCGCCACCAAAATGCAAGTTTAGGCCATGGATAAACCTTTGAATCCATACTGCTCATCTGCGCATATAGTCGACATATTGGAGTAGGTCTAGAAATTGACTATCATACTCGGCTAATGTCATCGATGCCTGATGGAGGTCATGAAACTCATCTATCTGTTGTTGTAAAAACCTCCACGGGAAAATACCGCTCTTGAACGCTCCTCAAATAGCTCCCTGTGTGTGTTGTCTCGAATCAAAATGGAGCTTCTACTACTCAATCCTCCACTGAGACTCCTACTCCATCCCTCAGAAGATGGATCACAACATGAGCTTTCATTTTGCTAGTATAAGGACAGTTCTTGAAACATCCACTCAAGCTCACCAACCAGGCCTCTTACTAAAAACCTCTTGTATCACCTGAATAGTGAGATGGTCGTAGCTTTAGGATCTCCCCGATATGGTCATTGCTAATGTTTGATGACCCCTAGGTCTTGCTTCATGATCCTCCCTCTTTCTAGGGCTCCGAGACCTATCCCTATGTCTTTAGATCTTGTCCCCATGTCCGCTCTATCGTGAATCTACCTAGCCAACTCTGCGTGGAAGTTATCTACCCTATAATCCTTGCTATGTGGAGGGGATACATGGGCCTCTCTGACAACACCATGTCATGTATATCAAATCATCCTCCCAAGGGCTCTCCGCATATGTTGGCATTGACGTCCTGAAGCGCGTCATTAAATCGAGGTAGGATGGCTACTATAACCTACTCTAGCGGTGGTATATATAGGTCTATATGAAAAGACCCTCGTCTAATCTGTGCCTCCTACACGGATCAAGGAAGAGTTAGTTCATTTCTCTAGGTCTTATTTCCATTTTCTAAGTTTTCTATTTTATACAATTATATGACATTGTGGTTTTCTAGATTAAAAGAATTAAGTTTTACACTAGGTTAAATATTCATGTTTCATGTTTTCTAGGTGTGCCCAAGGGTCCAAGCTTGAACCCACGTCTTTGATACCAAGTGTAATAGCCACAAAAATGACGTTATAAGAACACGCTTCAACCTAATACTTAACTTGAAAATGTGACTAAACTTATTTTTGTTTACGTTAAAGAGAATGTTATGAAACAAGGATGTTTCAAGGGTACTTAACCTTTAGAGTGCATTAAGTTACTTAGAATACTTAGCTCAATTTTACAATTGGAGAACTAGGTCTAGTTAAAAGTTGCATGTTAGCACAATTATCTTAAAGGTATCTTGTTGTTGCGAGACTCACGGCACCCCTAGATGCGAGATCGGGCTTCTAGGTTGATCACTCAAAGCATCCGGTGTGATTGCACATCATGGAAACCTCTCTCCAAGTGTGGGGAGAGGAATCTCTAGATTAGAGGCTGGTTCCTCAAACTCCTCTGATTTAGATCTATATTTTTGCAAAACTACAGAGGTTCAGATCCTAATCCTACTCTAAACTGCAAGGAGACAGAGATAGAAAGTGCAAAAATAAAACTAAACTAACAGGTGATACACCAAAGGAGGAGTGGTGAAACATTTTTGTCAAGCAAATAGACACAGACCAAAGTTTACAACATAAAACATACACAGACTGATAAGATATAATTCAGGATTTGAAATGAAGCAAATAATACAAACAGAGGACTGAAACCCATTCACAGAGCTTGCATTATCTTTTCAGTGTCAAAAACACGCATTACACCCTCAGAGAGGTAAAAGAAAACTGTTACAATCTTTGGAGAGGTCTGATCCTTGCTTCAGTCACTTGCTGGAGCTGAAAGAAGAAGTTGCTATGTCAAAAGTTCCCCCTTGAAAATGAGCCAAAACTGGCTTTTTACAGTGCAAGGGTCGAGCCCAGGGGACAGAAAATGTACAAAACATGGGAGCCCATCCCTTCTTGACTACAGTGCATTAAAACGGCATGGGGGACCTTACAAACCCATACCCTATCATTTTGATCGGATTACAGGAGAATGCGACCCATTCTGCATTAAATCTGGTCGCTGAAATGTCACTTCTGGCCATGAACACGCGTCAGAGCCGTTTCTCGATTTTCTCTCTCTAGAATGCACCAAAACTCGAGATTAACCCAGAATCATGTAGATAATTTCACAAGCTTTCCGTTGATATAAAGAACGTGCCAATCCGAGCTCTGGATCAAAAGATATGGAGATCTGAAGATCTAGGGCACAAAACAGATAAAACGGATTTTTAAATTTCTTCCCACGCTCTGCCACCTGGATGACACGTGGCATGCATTGATTGGTCACGTGATTCTCTCTCCTTTGCTTACCCACGGGTTTTTCTTGAATTTTGACCTTTTTGATGATTTTGGGACTTTTTCCACTTTTTTCCGCGCTCCCGCCACTTGGACGACACGTGGCATGATCTTGTTGGAGGACAGGGCGCGGGGTCTTACTTCACTTTTACCCCTTTTGGCGAACTCGGCCAAATTCTCTAACTTCTCCCCGAGCTCCACACTTCCCTGCTCCATTGGACATGTGTCCAATTCCTATTGGCTCGGGCTGCCCCTTCAAAACTCGCCTTTTGACTTTTGGACTTTTCCCTTGTGACACGTGTCATCTCCTGGTTGGTCCGCGGGTCTGCCGGCTCTTTCGTCCACCGCGTCTTTTTGTCCCAGATGTCCCACTTTTCCTTGTGCTGAAGTTTCTTGTTTTGGCCGAACCGGCTGGTTCGCGTCCATTTGTCCCAAATGTCCCAGTGCTTCATGGGACAAATTCTTCCAGGTTCACCCGATCCGGCCGATTCACGCCTTTACGCCCAAATGTCCCGAAAGTTTGGTGCAAAAGTTCTCCTTTTCGGCCGATCCGGTGGTTCATGTACTCACGGCCCAAATGTCCCAAGCTGTTAGTCGATTTTCTTATCTTTCGGCTGAACCGGCTTTCCGCGTCCCACGCATCCTTCTGGTCCGACTGTCCCAGTGCTACAATTCCCCGTTCCGGCCGAACCGGCCGGTTCACGTCCTTCGCGTATCTTCATCCCAAATGTCCCTTTGCTATTTGGGCGCCTGTAGGCTTTTCGGCCGATCCACGCCTTGGCATCCCAAATGTCCCACTTTTCCTGGACAAGGACTTAGCTGATTTTCACATTTTTTCCTGGCCTAAGCTTATTTTCTGCAACTTTTCGCATTTTCTCAGAGTTTGCTCTTTTCAACCTGGACAGGAGAGTTAGAAAACTTTCTGAAGGGACCCTAGAAACATGATTTTTCCCTGGATCAATCAATTTTCCTGGGACTTGAGAATCCTGATGTATGTTATCATTTCAACCTGGGGGGGTGAAATTGGATAACAATTTGGCGACTCAGCGGGGTCATCTGCCTGCTAGATGAAAAGACCAGTTGCCTGAAGTAGTCCATTGGGCATGGAGTCATCGAATATTCTGTTTAGGACCCTAACTGACTCAGAAAGTGCAAGGAGGAAGATGGAATGTTACCTGATGAAAGCAAGGACTGCAAAACATCTCCATGGACAGCAAGCTGTGCCAAAGCACTTAGGGAAAACAAAGCTAACCTACAGCAAAACAATGTGCACAAGCACTTGGAGGAAAGAAAATCTAATCTAATATTTACAGAGGTAGTGAACTTCCCTCTTAGAAGCAGCGCTTAAGATAGATTCCATTGACTGGAATCTGCAGTTCTTCACCCTCCAGTGAGGCCAATTGAAAAGCATTGTTGTTCTTGCACTTTGTGACCACGTATGGGCCACTCCAAATGGCATCAAATTTTGAATGCCTTCCCGGTTTTTCTCTGTCCACATCCCATTTCAACACTAGATCTCCAACTTGAAAAGATCTATCTTTGGCCTTCCTATCAAAGGTCTTCTTGATCAAAGCTTGATCCTTTTCCATTGCTTGGGATGCTTGATTTCTGATCTCTTGCAGCTCCATCAACTCTGCATACCTCACCTCCATGGGCTCAAATTCAAGTAACTCCAGCTGCTTCATGAGTTCCAATGTTGGCAACTCAAGTGACATGGGCAAGATTGCCTCTCTTCCATAGACAAGCCTGAATGGAGAGTTACCTGTGGATCTTTTGGGAGTTATCCTATCAGCCCATAAGGCTGATTTCAGTTTGGTATGCCAAGACCTCTGATTCTCATCAAGAGTCCTCCTAATGATCTTCAACAAGTTCTTGTTTGTAGACTCGGCCTGGCCATTACCCTGAGGGTAATAGTTCGATGAAGTGCTTAGGTAAATACCATTCTTGACAGCCCACTCAGTCACCTTGGATCCAATGAATGCCAATGCATTATCAGAGATTATTGTGGCAGGTACACCAAATCTGGTTGTTATTCCCTCATAAAAGTCTAAGATGCTAGACTCATTTGCCTCTTTGAGTGCTACTGCTTCTGTCCATTTGGTGAAGTAGTCTGTGGCTGTCAAAATCCATTTATGCCCTTGGCTTGAATTGGGATTAATGACTCCAATGAAGTCCAAACCCCATTGCATGAATGGCTGGTCAACTGAGATCGGATGCAATGGAAGGGCAGCAAGTCTTTCTTTTCCTATGAAGAATGCACAATTCTTACACCTCTTGATCCATGCATAGCAATCACTGAAAATTTTAGGCCAATAATAACCAGCCTTCATGATTTTTAGAGCTGTCACTCTTGGTGCAAAATGGCCACCAGCTGGTCCACCATGAAACTCTTCCAACACCCTTTGAATCTGACCTGTGCTAATGCATCTCAGCAGCACTCCATTCACGTCTTTCTTGAATAAAATTCCATCAACAATGGCATACGGAACAGCCTGCAACCTGAAGTGTCTCCTTTGGGTCTTGTTCATCTCTGGAGGGCATAGGCCTGTACTTAGGAAGTGTATAATACCTTGGGTCCAGCAAGGAGTGGGGGAAGCATTGTCTTTCTCTTGATTGCCACTTGGCTCATGGCTGTCCTGGACTGTCAAAACAGCTTCTTCTTCGTTGCATACTTCCTTTTGCTTCCCCAAAACCAGCTGCTCACACAGCCCTTTCCCTCTTACCAGTTTGGTGATCTTGATATCAATGTCATATTCCATGACACGGGTGATCCAACCTGCCCTTTTCTCATTCAAATCCTTGTTGAGGAGGAAGTCTTTAACTCCAGCATGTGAGACCAGCAACTGGACCTTGTTGTTCGAGATTAAATGCTTGAATTTCTTCAAGCTTCTGATTACTGCAAGCACATGCCTCTCAATAAAAGAGTACCTTACCTCACAGTCATCTAGGCTCTGGCTGAAGAAGGCAATCGGCTGCTCATCATTATCTTTGTTCTTCTGTACTAGGATGGCAGAAATAGTGTCATCACCTCCAAATGCATAGAGGATGAAATCCTTGGAGAAGTCTGGGTTGATGAGAGTTGGTGCCTGAGAGATAGCTTCTTTGATTGCTTCAAAACTCTCCTTGCCTTCTGTTGTCCACTTAAAAGCCATGCTCTTCTTTAACATTTTGGTGATGGGCTTGACAAGGGTTGCAAAATCTGGGACAAACCTCCGAACAAAGTTTATCCTTCCCAAGAAACTTTGAAGAGCCTTCTTGTGACTTGGCAATGGTAGTGCTCTTATGGCTTCAACCCTCTCTGGATCAATTGCCAGTCCCTCTTTTGAGACAATATGGCCTAAAAGTTTTCCTTCATGTGCAAGAAAGATGCACTTCTTGGGGTTCAAAGACACTCCAAACTTTCTACACCTTTGAAACACTTGCCTGAGGTGAAAGAGATGGTCTGCTGCGTTCTTTGAGAAGACAGTGATATCATCTAGGTATATCAGCACTACCTTGTTGATCAAACCTTTGAATGCCATGTCCATTGCCCTTTGAAAGGTAGCACCAGCGTTGGACAGCCCGAATGGCATCTTCTTGTAAGCATATGTGCCCCATTTAGTTGTGAAGGCTGTCTTGAATTGGTCTTCTCCCTTCACCATAATCTGATTGTAGCCTGAGTATCCATCTAGCAATGAAAACCTTTCTGAACCAGCTATCACCTGCAATATTTTCTCCATGGAAGGGAGTGGGTAATGGTCTTTGAGAGATGCCCTATTCAAATCCCTGAAGTCGACACACAACCTGATCTCTCCATTCTTCTTTCTGACTGGGACTAAGTTGGCAACCCAACTTGAGTGTTTGATGGGGAAGATGATACTGGCCTCAATAAGCTTGCTTAACTCTTTTCTCATGAGAGGCTCAATATGGGGATTCACTGGCCTTTGCTTTTGCCTGACAGGCTTGGATTCCGGATCCAGCTCAATAGTATGTTGTGCCAACTCTGGGTTGAAACCTCTTAGATCTTTGTAAGTCCAAGCAAAAACATCTGGGAATTCTTGACAAAGCTGAACAAAATCAGATTTCTCTTGTGAGGTACTTACTTTGCCAATCTGCAATGTTTTGCCTTCTTCCACTAAAATTGTCTCTGAATCCTCACCCTTTACCTGAATGTTCACTTTCTCCTTCCGGAACTGATCATTCGGGTTGAAGATTGACTCCAAGGTTATGAGGCCTTTTGGTAATTTGTTAGTCCTCAGCTGCACCACTTGGTCACTATACTGTTGCTCCAGCTTGTCTTGATTCCTGGTGGAGAACTCAGCTTCTTCTTGGAGGAAATTAACAATTTGTTGATCATTCTCGAAGACTTGCCAACTTGTGTTGTTATCCGGAACAGCTGGTCTCACAACCACTTTGATATGAGGCTGAGCTTTCTCACTTTTGATACTTTCTACAACATCAAACGCAGCCCCAATTGCTGCCAGTCTGTCAGCGGCTTCATTCTTTTTTCTTGGGATGGAATTGATGCTAAAAGCTTCAAAATCTTCAATAAGATCCCATACCCGATTTTTGTAGTTCTTCAACAAATCATTTTTGGCAGCATTTTTTCCTTTGACTTGGTTTACGATCAGCTCACTATCACCAAATACTTGTAAATTCCTGATGCCTTTCTTCCTTGCCCAGTGCAATCCATGAATTAAGGCTTCATACTCAGCTGTGTTGTTTGAACAGGAAAACTGGAAATGGAAGGTTGAGTAATACCTTATACCTTGCGGTGAAATGAGCATAGCTCCTCCTCCTGCACCTTGTCTACTCCTTGACCCATCAAAGAACAATTGCCATACTTCATTTTTGTCTTTATGATCTGGCTTGGTGATGCTGGGGAGAGGTTGATTCTCTTCATGTAAACAATAAACTCCTAACTCGGATTCTTCTATTTCTTGATAGGGATCAAAAGCATGCACCTTGCTTGCCCATTCATCGAGAGTCAAATCTGGGATGCTTCCAACCTTGGTGTCAGCTTCATCAGTGCTTGGATAATCTTCTTGATCAAAAACTGAATAGTTGGTATTGATTTGGCTTGGAGTGTAAGGCTCAATGTGAAAGTTCGCAATAGGTTCAGACCTGATTGTGGCTTTGGTTCCATATCTTGTTCTGAACAACATGTGTGACCAATCCACCGAAAGATAGCCTCCAATTTTAGCAGTGAAGTCTCTTGACAAGCACAATGCAAAGAGTGGTGGTAGGTCTATGACTGACACATCTTGTAACACTATTACATTGGGACATGCATGCAGTGTGAGGCTCAATCCTTTGATTACTCCAACCATTGTCACTGTTGTCCCGTCTAATTGCACTACACCCTTGGAGATGACTTCATATTGGAGTCCTAGTTGATCAACTATTTGCTTGGGCATTACTGAACTACTTGCCCCAGAGTCAATCATGCAATTATGTACCAACCTATCTCCTATGATCAATGAAACATAAAATGGAGGGGGCTTCAACATTTTACCTTGTTGTCCTCCATGATTTCCTTCAGGCTGGGCAACATTTGTGAGTACCTTCTCTTGCATCTAGACCTGTTGATTTGAAGTTGACCAGTCTATCATGGCAGCTTGTAGCAAATCTCTTTGACCTGGGATGGATAGTGATTCCCACATTGATATGTTTACATTTGTCTTCTTCATCTGATTAATGATGTTGAATGGGGATGAAGCATCCCTCTCGTTGTCCCTTGGCCTCGCACATTCATTCCTTGCAAATGAGCGGAGCAAGAACTAGTATCGAGTTGGTTTAGGAGCTAGTTTGGATGCTCCTTGCATGTTTGGAACTACAGTTTGTTTGCCAGTGGCTTGTGGAGTGGTAGAAGGTTGTGGATTACTCGAAGCCAATGGATGTTCTTCACCCAAATTTCTCCTCTTTGACCTTGTGTTGGCTGCAACACTTTGAGAGGGTATTTGATTCATACCACAGAAATCTTCAGCCTGCTAATTGACAAGAGTAGTTTCATTCGGAGATGTTCTTGCCGAGGTGCCCCTCGCTACTGGTCTTCTTCGTGGCTAGATTTTGCGACCCACCAATGGTTTGCACCATCAGAGCCTGATTTAATGCACCGTTAAAGCACATTGATTGGTTATGTGGCTGACTGCACGGGAAACACCAATCATATTCTTGGGCCATGTTATTTTGCACTGGTACCAAAGCTCTGGATGTGGATGCAACATTGGGGTTATAGGGCTGAAATGGTCTATTGGTAGGAGGCCTTGCTTGATTCTGATTTACAGCTGGATTGGGTGGTCTTTGAGGTTGATATGGCTGCCTGTTAGGCTGAGCTTGAGGCTGATATGGTCTAGCACTTTGTGCTTGCTGTCTTTTGATAGTAACCAGCTCATTTCCCAAATTTTGCAATTGTTTCATGACCTCTTGGAGTTCATTTGAAGCACTAGAGGATGAGGTAGAAGTCTCATTTGAACTTTGATTTCTAGGAGTGGGAATAGGAGCCAAAGTGGGTGCTTGACTAGTGCTTGGATTTTCTAAGTTTGGATACAAGGGCATGGGAGGCCTAGGAGCCAGTTTACCAGCTTGAATAAGACAGTTTTCAGCTCTAATGGCAATGCTATAAGCAGCAGGTAAGGTTGTGCCTCCCATAGATTGAATTAACATAGAAATATCAGAATTCAAAGCTTTAAGGTAATATAGAAAAGCACCTTTTGTTGTTGGCTTGACTGCCACTGGAATCCTATCCCAAGACCTTTGAAATCTGAAGTCAAGCGGGTCACCTACTCATTGGGGGCTCTCTTGATAGTTTTCAATTGTTCTAGAAGAGACAAGTTGTCTCCCTTCTCTCCAAATCGCTCATGGAGAACTATGCACAATCGATTCCAATTTGTGATAGAACCGGCCGTAAGGCTCCTAAACCATCGCAATGCCTTCCTTTGAACGATGATGCCAGAATTTGACCACATCCATTTCATTTATCTCATGGATTGCATAGACATTAGCAATGTCTTTGACATGATCACCGGAGTGGTATGATTTTCTCCAAAGTGAAAATGGAATGTTCTTCAATGCTGCAATTGAACCGGATTCTTGTGCATTGAGGGCAAGTGGGCTGCTGCCAGTGAAATTGACAAAGGGATTTAGTGGTTGTGCCATTCTGATTGGCCTGAGAACCCTTGTTGATGCGAGAAAAGGTCTACCAGGTGGAGGTGTAGACAAAGTTCTATTAGGTGGAGACGCAGATCTTTGAGCTCTTCTTCCCCTTCTTTCTCTGCCTGGAGATAGATGCAGATAAACAAACAATCCTTCCTCCCTAGTTCTTGACCTGGTCTGTATTCTTCTCATAAATTTTCCAGGCTTGGACTGCAGAAACCAGCGGATTATGCCTCTTTTGGAGTCGCCAGATGTGCGATTTTAAAGCTCCTTCAAAGCTGGAACTTACAACAAGTGCACATCAATCTTGTTGCAATGAAAGTGAATACCTCTATGTCCCACCGGGCGTGCCAAAACTATTGTTGCAGACTCACAGCACCCCTGGATGCAGATCAGGCTTCTAGGTTGATCACTCAGCATCCAGTGTGATTGCACAACATGGAAACCTCTCTCCAAGTGTGGGGACTTGTGAAACTGAGAGAGGAATCTCCAGATTAGAGGTTGTTCCTCAAACTCCTCTGATTTAGATCTATATTTTTACAAAACTATAGAGGTTCAAATCCTAATCCTACTCTAAACTACAAGGAGACAGAGATAGAAAGTGCAAAAATAAAACTAAACTAACAGGTGATACACCAAAGGAGGAGTGGTGAAACATTTCTATCAAGCAAATAGACACAGACCAAAGTTTACAACATAAAACATACACAGACTGATAAGATATAATTCAGGATTTGAAATGAAGCAAATAATACAAACAGAGGACTGAAAACCATTCACAGAGCTTGCATTATCTTTTCCAGTGTCAAAAACATGCATTACACCCTCAGAGAGGTAAAAGAAAACTGTTACAATCTTTGGAGAGGTCTGATCCTTGCTTCAGTCACTTGCTGGAGCTGAAAGAAGAAGTTGCTATGTCAAAAAGTTCCCCCTTGAAAATGAGCCAAAACTGGCTTTTACAGTGCAAGGGTCGAGCCCAGGGGATAGAAAATGTACAAAACATGGGAGCCCATCCCTCCTTGACTGTAGGTGCATTAAAACGGCATGGGGGACCTTACAAACCCATACCCTGTCATTTTGATTGGATTACAGGAGAATGCGACCCATTCTGCATTAAATCTGGTCGCTGAAATGTCACTTCTGGCCATGAACACGTGTCAGAGCTGTTTCTCAATTTCCTCCTCCAGACTGCACCAAAACTCGAGATTAACCCTAGAATCATGTAGAGAATTTCACAAGATTTCCGTTGATATAAAGAACGTGCCAATCCGAGCTCTGGATCAAAAGATATGGAGATCTGAAGATCTAGGCACAAAATGCAAAAACGGATTTTTAAATTTCTTCCCGTGCTCTGCCACCTGGATGACACGTGGCATGCATTGATTGGTCGCGTGATTCTCTCTCCTTTGCTTACCCATGGGTTTTTCTTGAATTTTGACCTTTTTGATGATTTTGGGACCTTTTCCACTTTTTTGCGCTCCCGCCACTTGGACGACACGTGGCATGATCTTGTTGGAGGACAGGGGCACGGGTCTTACTTCACTTTTACCCCCTTTTTGGCAAACTCGGCCAAATTCTCTAACTTCTCCCCGAGCTCCACACTTCCCTGCTCCATTGGACACGTGTCCAATTCCTATTGGCTCGGGCTGCCCCTTCAAAACTCACCTTTTGACTTTTGGACTTTTCCCTTGTGACACGTGTCATCTCCTGGTTGGTCCGCGGGTCTGCCGGCTCTTTCGCGTCCACCACGTCTTTTTGTCCCGGATGTCCCACTTTTCCTTGTGCTGAAGTTTCTTGTTTCGGCCGAACCGGCCGGTTCGCGTCCATTTGTCCCAAATGTCCCAGTGCTTCGCGGGACAAATTCTTCCGGTTCACCCGATCCGGCCGATTCGCGTCTTTACGGCCCAAATGTCCCGAAATTTTGGTGCAAAAGTTCTCCTTTTCGGCTGATCCGGTGGTTCACGTACTCACGGCCCGAATGTCCCAAACTGTTAGTCGATTTTCTTATCTTTCGGCTGAACCAGCTTTCCGCGTCCCACGCGTCCTTCTGGTCCGAATGTCCCGGTGCTACAATTCCCCATTCGCCGGACCGCCAAGGCGTTTCGCGTCCTTCGCGTATCTTTGTCCCAAATGTCCCTTTGATGTTTTGGCGGTTCGCGTCCTTCGCGTATCTTCGTCCCAAATGTCCCTTTGCTGTTTGGGCCGCCTGTAGGCTTTTCGGCCGATCCGCGCCTTGGCGTCCCAAATGTCCCACTTTTCCTTGGACAAGGACTTAGCCGATTTTCACATTTTTTCCTGGCCTAAGCTTATTTTCTGCAACTTTTCACATTTTCTCATAGTTTCTCTTTTCAACCTGGACAGGAGAGTTAGAAAACTTTCTGAAGGGACCCTAGAAACATGATTTTTTCCCTGGATCAATCAATTTGCCTGGGACTTGAGAATCCTGATGTATGTTATCATTTCAACCCTGGGGGTGAAATTAGATAACAGTACATTAATCGATAGTTCTATAGGAAGATAACAAATTTTAATTCCCTTAATTAGATGTTTTCTTCTCTTCAATTTAGTTCATTCTTAACAAGGTTAATCTTATATTAAATTATTAAATTCATTACCTTAGTAGCTTAAAATATCCTTTATTAAATTTCCTACACACACTAAGGGTTCTAAGGACATTACACCCTTAGGCAACTAAGAGGCCCCACTCACCCATTTACACATACCCTTAAGGATTTTACAATAAACATTTAAATTACATTTCTTCTTAATAAAGGTAGGGTCAATTCTCCACCATTGGATCAAATCCATCTTAGCCACTAGATCCTAGGGTTCCCAACTTATCCCTAAAATCCTTATGAAAGTCTATTAAAACCTTTTCTCATTCTAATCTTCTCATTTGGTTCATTTTCTTTTGTTAAATTTGTAGGTTGGAGAGGAGGAAGCCATTGGAGAAAAGGGAAGGAGCCATGAAGGAATTCTACTTGAAGATTTAGTCTAGGCTTAGTTTAGTTTTAGTTTTATTTATGTAATCTATTTCATTTAAATATTGGAAGGGGTTTCCTCCTCCAATCTGGTTTTTTTATTCCAAGATTATAGTGTATTGGGTTTAAAATTTGGTGGCAAACCCTACCCCCTTTGTTTTAAATGAAAGAATACTGTTAGATTCACTAATTGTATGTTCTGGTGTTCCATTCCAAAGCATTTCTCTTTATTTTACTTATTGGTAGTAATATATTAAATTTTTCAACTTAAAATATAGTGCAATCTGGCTAAACTTCACACACAAGTGCGGGTCCACGGAATTCTGTCATAAATTACATGACCCCACCCGAGAGCACTGAGACCAGCGGTCCTAGGACCACCGCCCTAATGAGCTATGGTTTTGAGACTGCCAACATAGCCTTAGCGGTGGTTATGGGACCGTCGCAAAGATAGGGCTGTGATCCTATTTCTAAAAAAATAGAACCATAATGCGAAGATTTTTACAAAAACTTAAAGTTGCTAAAGGATGTAAAAATGCATTCTAAGTTTGTTTTTGTTCATTCCAAGTTCCAGATTTGAGATTTAGTGCTCTATTATTCATTTCTTAGTTAAATCTAGTCATTTTAAAGTGTTTTCAACTCTATTAAAATTCATCTACTTACAAGAATAATTTCCATTTGTTTAACTAGATTCTTTCTTTCCATTACAAGAGAAAAGGAATGTAAATCTATTTTATTTCTTTTCATTTCCTCATATAAAATCAACTTTCCTAGATACAATATAATCTAACTTGTTCTCTCTTTCATTCTACTACAATATGCATACATTCTAAATAACCATAATAACTTTATTTTCCATACCATGTAATTTTTTAAACAAGTTCAACTTCTTACTATTTAAACATTTTCTTTTCCCTCACATTTACAATACAATAACTCAATGGAAATATACTTTCTTTTCCATTGTAACATAGCATTATATTTTTACACAACACTTCTTTTCTCACAATGCATCCAAGGTTTCAACAAGGAGAAAATACTTTCTTTTATATTTGCAAAACTAACTCTACAATATTCACAATGAAGAAGACTTCTTTTTTCCATTTCCTAACTAAACCATACAAATCTTTCTTTCTCTTTTCAATATACAAATATTAAATGTAAACTCCTTTCCACAAGATTACAACAATGTTCTCCACTTGATGTGGGAAGTCATACAAAAGTAAATACAAGAATGAAATACATTATTACAATTTCTTCCACTCTAAGTGGGTAAAATACAAGGAAGTTTCACATGGCCACCAACAAGACTCCATTCTCCAACTCCAACAAGATAGCTCCTCCAAGAAATTGCTTGATTCACAACAAAATAGGGGGAGAGGCAACACTCTCCACACAACCAATATACCCAATGGAGAGGAGAATCCATCCTCTCCATTGGCCCCCGAGCCCCAACCACATTACAATGGGAGAAGATTTCAACTCATGGCAACTACTAGCTTCCACAATACTTAACAAATAATTTCACATTCATTTCACTTACATAAAAACACAACAAAAAATTCAACAATAAGAAATCAATCAAAACAACAATATAACAAGGCTTATCAAGAAAGCCAAAAGAGTAAGACCTATGGGAGGCCACTTATGCCTCATAATGGGAATGGATGCCCACCTAAAAGACTCTAATGTAAAACACAAATTACCCCTACCAATTCTTATGCCTCCCTCAAGTACCCCTTATACCTCCGTACACTCTTATGTCTCCCTCCAAACTCTTATGTCTCCCTTATAATAAGAACAAGAAGAAATGCAAGCATTCCTCATACTAGGTGGGGCACCCAACCCAAACTCCCTCCTCAAGAAAGTGATCTCTTATGCCTCCCTACAAGAAAAACTCCCCATAGTCTCCTCCCACTCCCAACTTAGGCAATCTACCCATACCCAACAAGCATTCCAAAGAGACAACAACACTCAACACAACATAAAAACACATACAATAAAACAAATAACATAATTTAAACTAAGGTGAAGCTCCTACCTCTCCATGGTAGAGCTTGTTCCAAGTATGAAGTTCCAAGCTTCTCCAAAGATCAAGAAAGCATCCACAAAGCTCCAAAAATCCACAAACTCTCTCAAAATCCCCTTACTCTCCAAAATTCAAGAGACTAAAAGAGTATCATCCAACCCCAAAACAAGCAACAAGAATTCAATAAATAGAGAAAGGAGAGGGAGGGATGATGTGGCTCCAAGTAGGATGCCACCTCATTTCCTCTCCACTCCACATCACTTGGTCAACCTCATATTCCAATGCACAATTAATAAGTGGTTGGAGGAATGACAAGAACCTTACACACTCCATCTAAGCCCACTCCCTAAAGGAAAAAATTAAATATTTCAAAGAAACTGTAATTAACAATTCACCTTTTTTACTTCCCAAAACACCTAAAAGGGACAAAATTTGACCCCCAACCCATAGGTAGGGTTAGCATGGGCATTTAAGAAGTGTGGGACGAGTTTTACTTGTCCCACAAGCTTCCAAATTTGGCCTCCGAGGCCAAATTCGAGTTTCTCATGAGGGGTAGAGTGTGCTACACTCAAAACTCAAACACACATCACTCAACACAAAATCTAAGAGTAAATCAAGTCTAATAAATGAACTCCTTATTGGTCACATCTTTAATTAGTTTAGGACAAATTCAAATTAGCTTAATTAAGACACTACAACCCATCAATAATAAAGGGGTGAACATATATCCAAAAATCTAAATAATAACACAAGTAAATTTCATTACTAAAAGAAAACACATACTAAGATACTAAAAGGGGAAATTAAAAAAACAACACATGACTCCTAGGTCACAATTTTACCTTAACCAAATAATTCTACCACACACATAATTACATGTTGCCATGATGACCCTAGTTTAATTCTTCTCAAATTCCGATGTGGTTGGTCTCCAATCCCCCGATATTGTTATGAATATAATATACCTGCAAAATAGAGAATACCTCCTTCGGCCTCATGATCGCATTAAAACATTCATGCCGAATATGCAATATAAATCTAAAATCAACTATATATGAATAAATATCATCTATGCAAATACAATATCACTTACAATTTCTAGCACATTTCTATTTCACATTTCATTCATGTCAAAACGATCACCACATAAATCCAATTATCAAGATCTATTTAATATGACTAAATATATCACATGTCAGAAATATAGATAAATAACCATGTCAAAAGTATATCAATATCGACATCAAATGTCTCCAATAGTCCATATGCATCATATAAGAATCAAATCAATAACAATTTAGTATCTTGGATATCTACTAGCATGCTAAATCAAAGAAGCTATAATAGATCCATAAGTGTAGTCGATATAATTGAAACGTAATAATAAAAAAGGTGTTGAAGGGAAGTGAGCACTACACCCCCCACCTAACTCCAAAACAAGACACCTATCTTTCTATGCATTTTTAAAAAACAATTATAGTATAAATTTTAAGAAATTCAATTAAATCTATAAAGGTGTTTTTAATGTCTTTTCCATAACAAAACTATCAATGACATAATCATAATTTATTTTTGTAGTGATGTCGCATTCGATTGTCAATATATAAACACTATTTAATCTAGTATTACCTATTTTTTTACCTTAATTTACTTTTTACTCTTTTTAGAGTGGAAAATTCTCTTCTAAAATTGTAGTTTTAGAAAGGAATGCAAAGAAACATTCGTATTGAAACATCTAGATTTGGGAACGTGGTATATGGTGGAATTTTTCTAAAATATTTTGACATTGACGATATGTTAGTTAAGTTTTCACGCCTTAATAATGCATGGAAATTGATGCATTCAACGTTAAGGGAAGTCTCCAAGTTCTTGTTATATATTTTTACAAAAGAATTAGAGCATTTAAATATTTTCCCATTATTGAGATCTTGTAAATTTTTCGACGGTCTTTTTGTGCTTATGACAACATGGTGTGAGTGCCGAGTGGCTCGGCTGTCTGCGGGCAGCGGAGTCACGGACTAATTTGTAAACCAATATTTTTTTTTCCTAATTCCTTTAATGAAATTGAATTTACTTCAACTTATGGTTACCAATGTTTTATAGATATTTTAATTTTTTTACAATAGTATGGGAGAGCCGACTCCAGGAAACAAAGTGGAAAGCTGACTCGATAAAAAAATTTATGTCGCTTCTCCCCATAAAGCACCCTATAGTTGCTAGTGTATGAAATGCCTTTGGATCTTCTTTCCTTAACTATCTCTTAAAACATAGATTTGCATGGGATGTTTTCTATAATATTATATCAGATTAATAAAATTTTAACTAGTTGAGTGAGAAAGTACAAATATTTAGTTATCACTTTTTTCTTCTAAGATTTCCAAATATTTCCATAACCACCTACAATTATCTCAATTTTAGATTTCTTGAGCTGCATTATTGTTGCATAATTTCAAAGCAATGTAAGACCAATACTTCTTAAAATCAATATATATAATTAACATGCACAACCATGTTGTTTAGAACTTTTTTGAAATACTTATGAGATGATAGACCAACATTTAATAGAAATTATAATAACATATTTAACTACCATATGGATATATCTATTTATTTTAATATAACATAGATTATCTTTAAAGTATGATATCAACTAGTGAAATTTAAAAAATAATTTTGAAAACAAAAAGCTATTTTAATACTAGAAACGATAAATGTAGTTCAAGTAATGAACTTTATAATCATATATAAGAGAACTTGGTAAATGGATATACCATTCCTTTATTGTTTTTAAAGGTAGAAGTCAAGGCATATGATTTTCATTCATGATTAGTAATTTATTGTATTCTATAATTTTGTAATCTTAATTTTGTATAAAAGGTGATATACATAGTTTTGAAAGGGCTCTATCCCTTTTACATCAAAATGAGAGAGTAAAACATTGCTAACATTAATAAGAGAGACCAAAATGAAACAATATAGATGAATAAAAAATTAGTCAACATTTAGCAAAAAAGATAAATAAATGATCAATGATTTGCAACAAAGAAAACTAACTCTCATAAGATTTTACCATAGCCTCCCATTCGTTGCGCAAAAAATATAAATAATCATCAATCTAACCTTATCCATTTTCTCCTTAGAACCTTTTGTCACCATAATTTTTCTTTTCCTCCTATGGATAGGTTCCTCAATTTTATTGTCTTTAGTAGACATCAAGGAATCTCACATGAAGAATATTCTCATATCATAGTTCTTGACTATCGATTTATTTCTTTCCATCAACTTGTAGATCACCCCCTCCAGCTTATTCTCAGTCCTTCTAACTCACCAAGATTATTTATGTGATGGACTACCTGCTTCTAAACTTCCTTGTTGAAAGGGTCTCTACATTATTTCTTTAATAACTACTTGGATGGTCAGTTTAATATTTTCTTTTTACATTTGCGAAACTTTGTAAGATTAGTTTTTATCTTAATATTGGCTTCTAAAGCATCACAAATACACTCTCTAGCCCCTTATCTTTCTCATCCTTAAAACTATGATCATCTACCCCTTCTAGTCATTTCCATTTCCTCTTCATTAGATTAAATATACCCACTAAAATCTCCTTATAACAAAATACCCATGCCCTAAATCAAACTAAGATGACCACTTTGCTGAGTGTGCTCTCCCAAATTATTCATATTCATGGACTTTACAAGAAGTTTAGCAGACTAGGCCCACAAAATTGGTTTCCACCCTTTTTGGAGTTTTATCATAACCCTTAGGAGATTATTCCTTATATCCTTGCTCTTTGCTCCTCATTGTCACTATCGGTGATTGTGACTCGATGAAACATTCTGTCAGTGAGTTTTGGACTTAGTTATTAAGAAAAACAATATCATCAGATCTTTTCCATGGGCCTATCTAGTTTACTAAATGGGTAACTGGAATAGAGGAGGTTGAAAAGAATGTTGATTCTTCTCCTATGGTGGAAGTGATTGAAACAAATGAAGTGGTAGAAAAATACATTTCTAAACATACCATTCGAGTTAGATATCGCATAATTTGGAGAGTTACCTCATCCTAGGGACTAAGAGTGAATCAAAGGATAACCAACCTGAAGCTTCTTCACCTTTTCCTTTATACTCGAGTAAAAAAATAATATCCAACTCATTGTTTCTCTTCTATTGAAGAATTTTATATGGCTATTTTTATATGTATATCAATTATTATTCAAAATTATTTATTTTTGAGTACATGTATTATTTCTTTCTATTATGTTCTCACATATTCGTAGTCATTATTTACTCCTATCATTTTCGGATCTCAATGTTTTCTATCTTCTTACTATGTCCTCTCTCCTCTCATGTTGGTATCACATCCTATGAGTATTTTTAGATTATTAGTTTTTGTTCTTTCAAATATATAAGAAGGTTTTTTTCATGACAATATGTACACCACAACCTCACTGTTATTCTGTTTAGCAAATTTTAACATTAATTTCAATTCCCATTGATTGTTGGCCCCTTTTTTATTGTCATTTTTTCTACTATTATATATACACACATACACATCAATTAGTCAAGTATTTTAAATTTAAATTACTTTAAACATATTCTATCATTAATGCGATTATGACCATATTAAAAGTAATGAATAAATTTTTAAATTAAAAGCACTATAAACATATTCTAAAATTAATATAGTTGTGACCATATTAAAACTAATTCATAAATAAATTACAAAGTTTAGTGATAAACATAAACCCATTATGTTGAAGATAACTAGAAAGAAAAGGAATAGTTTGGAAACTTTTATTGCACTCAACTATTTGTTGAGAAAATATTAATATACTATAAAAATGGAGGCTATATATTGTATAAATACCCATGAATTTAACAATAAAAAACATAACAAATATGAAAAATAAAAACTCATTGAAACTAAATAAAGACAAATTCAAATAACTCTTTTCATATATAAATGACCATACAACATCTAAAATCTTAGAATGAATGCAACGAGTTTTTATCACCTAATATGTTTCTTTCTAACCTAGTTCTGATCTCTAAGTATCATTATATTATTTTCTTCACTCCTAAAATAAAAAAGTAATGAAAAACACTTTGTTTTTTTAGGTACTATTAAAAAAATTATTTATTCTATATCATGGAAAAGAGTGATGGTTGACCATAATATGGTATTAGTTGAGAAGTATATTGATTTGTTCTACACACACACAAACACACACACACACACTCACACACACACAAGTAATCACACAAAATATGTGTGATGGAAACGTCGAAGGATATGCATTGGAAAAGTTAATATGAAGGGATTGAAAAATCAAGGGAGGAAGATGTGCATTGAAGAAGGGTTTTAAGGGGGATGGCGTAAAGGGTGGGGAAATTTTTATGGGAAAACAAAAAACTCTTCTTTCTTACGAAAATGCAAATATGAAGCATGTGTAATTTGTGTCAATAATTTGAAGGAAAAAAAGTGAGGTATCTAAGTTGACACAATATACTTTAGAGACATCTCAAAAAGAAAGACATGGTCAATGAATACATTGAAGGAAAATTTGCATGTGTTTAAATCCAAGAACTTCACATATGCTTGATATGGAAATTATACATTACATGTACCTTATATTCTTGATTTCATGCAAATGCTAATACTTAATTTGAGTGATTGAAAGGTGGTTTTGATTCTATTATTTTATAGTGAGAAACATGTTGTTCAAAAATATATTTGCCCCTTGGGTGTGTCCACATACAATGCTCACAAATAGACCTACAAAATATTCTTACCATTAAACATCGGTGGTTTCTTATGTCTTGCTCTAAACACCAATAATGGCCTAATTAGGAGGATGGTGGTGAAGGTACAAAAAGAGTGAAATGGATTCATGGAAAAAATATATGAGGTGGGCGTAAGGCCTCAAACAGAGTGATGAGATGTTGCAAAATGAGAACACAATGTATAATAAAGGAAATGATGGTCTTTAGTGAGAAAATATTAAACATTAGTGACAATCAAGTAATTCTAGTGACCCGCTAGAATTGAAACTTAGTTATTACATGAGACAATAAAATTGATGTGAACAATAACTTTCAAAGTCCCGATCTTCAAATTTTCAATATGGAACAACAAAGTAACATTAACAAGAAAAGTATTCTATGTCCGAAAAACTTATAAAATTGACAAAAATATAACGTATATACAACAAATTTAGATTTACACATAAATTATTTTATAACACTAGCTAAAAGCGCCCACACGAGACCCAAGAACAACCTAGAGTTAGCCAAAAAAATTATGGAATATTTTTTTGGGAAAACGTGCCCACAAACAAAGCTTAGAGAATACGGTTGTCACATTAATGTTTGTAAGATACTTATATTTAATAAAAATAATTTTCTCCATTATAACAAGGTATTTAAGTTCACATTATATTTAATGGACTTAAATTACACTAAGCATGGTTTATTTCCCCAAGTGTTATTTAAATAAACAAAATTAATTCCTACTATAGTTGAGTATTTCCCATGTGATGTCAAGGGTAAAAGAGGCCAATATAATTAAATACCAAGGTTATTTAATTTCTACAAGATTGAAACAATTAGGAAGGTCCCTCATTTAATATTGGGTTAGAATAATAAACATTTCCTTACCCCAAAAAGTGACCCCTTAAAAAGTGAACCCATGTATTTGAAAATTAAACATATAAATTAAAAGACAATTTTCACTCACCCACTCACCACCTACCTTTTGTAGGGATGAATCTCATCCCTTGGATGGATTCATTTAGGGCCCTTGATGAAGAAGAAGACCACTAACCCTAAAGTTTGCTTAATAAAACTCCTTTCTCATTTCCTTTTAGTTCATTGTTTCTCTTTTGTTGTGTAGGTTATTAGAGGAGGAAGAGAAGCTTATTGCAAGCCAATCCAAGATTTTGGAGAGGCTTACAAGTTTCATTTATTTTATTATTTTGTTTACACCCTCTTAGGGTTTCAAAGTACTTATATATTTTATTTAGCTCATTTTTTTATGTTTGTGGATATTTTCCTATTTTATTGATATAGCTATGTTTGATTTATATTTTCATTTGGGTATATGAAAACACACACACACAGATATATATATATATATATACGAGATATATAGATATCTACATATCTATATATCTATATATTTGTATTCTGTATTTATATCTATATCTATATATATACATATGTTTGTGTGTGTGTACAAAGATCTATCTATATATTTATTTATTTCATTTATTGGGTAAACTCAAAATGAATTTAATTGAGAGAAACAAGATTATATATATATGGTTCTACCATGACCATACTTTTACAGAGTGCGCGGGAGGAGGGAGGATGTATGCGCATGGGGGGAACAGATGAACCACAAATATTAAGTGGTTGGTTTAAACCCATTAATATTTGTGGTTCATTGTTCCCCATGCGCATACAAATCCTCCCTCCTCCTACACACTATGTAAAGTATGGCCATGCAACCAATATATATATATATATATATATATATATATATATTTATATTTATTAAATCTTGTTTCTCTCAATTAAATTCATTTCAATTTTACCCAATAAATGAAATAAATATGTGTGTGTGTAGATAGATATATGTATATACATATATACACATATATATAGATATCTCTCTCTCTCTCTCTCTCTCTCTCTCTATATATATATATATATATATATATAAACACACATATATGTCTATATATGTATATACATATATCTATCTATATACATACATACATATGTGTGTGTGTGTGTGTGTGTGTGTGTGTGTACATATATATACATATTTTATTTATTGGGTAAACTCGAAATGAATTTAATTGAGAGAAATAATATATATATATATATATATATATATATGGTTCGCCATGGCCATACTTTACAAAGTGTGCAGGAGGAGAGAGGATTGTATGTGCATGGGGGATAGTGAACCACAAATATTAAGGGTTTTAAAACTTATGTGGGGGAAGTCCACCAACCCCACCCCCACAATCCATTTGAACTACTACCTAACTATTCTGCGGCTAAGCAATCCCAAACCAAACTTTTAATAATATAGTCTCATTTTGATTTGCATGGTTTTGGTTGTTATATCCGTGTGTGTGTGTGTGTGTGTGTGTGTGTGTGTGTGTGTGTTTACGTATATTAGTAAAGCAATAGTATCAATAATATCAATATTATTGTCAATACGTCATTTTATTTCTATTTTCTTATAGTATCAACGATTTTAAAATTTTCTTTTTATATACTTAGAATTTCTATTTAAAATTAGATAATATTTTGTTGAGAAGTCTAAAATCCAATCAATTTTCATTTTTGCTACTTTAATTATCAAGGAAATTAAAACTAACTCTTTTAGAATTCTATAGTGAATTTACATACTCACAATGAAGCTAAGGTCTAAGTTATAATAAGCAATTTCATTAGTCCACTAGATTTAGGTATTTAACTTATTGGTTGAACATGCAAAGGACAATCAAAGTTTGAGTTATTTCCATCTAATCCTACATAGTTTAAAATTTATTTCCTCCACTATATTAGAATGAACAAATGCAAACTACTTCCCTACATGCATTTTGAGTATTATAAAGAATTTATTATGTCTTCATATGAATTTCCTACATCCTACAAGAGATTTTCAACAATCTTTCCAATGATTTTTATACAACAAGAGCAACGCACTAAATGAAGGTTACCATTCCACTAAAAGAGAACAAACTAATTTCCAATCACATTTTTGTGAGAAAATAAATCAACTACAATGGAAAGAAATTGTTTTCCTTTTAACCGCATTCCTATTACAACAACTAGCTTTACTAAACAAATCTTTTTTTTCTTTTACAAAATACAATGAAATCTTGGTCACTAATAATCAATAAAACTTTTCCTTAAAATATTAATACAATATCTTCCACTTAAAGTGGGAAAACTTATAAGAATAAAAGCTGAAAGGAATACAATATTACAAGTCTTCCAACCTAAGTAGAAATGACAAGGAGATTTTCTCACAAGGAAATATTTCTTGAGGACACCAAAAATATTCCATGTTTCACATCACTAACAAGAGAGCTCCATCATGCTTCATTTGATCACATTAAAAAAGTGGGGAGAGGTAACACTCTCCACCCATCCAAGAATTCTAGTGAGGAGGAGAATCCATCCTCCTCATTAGCCCCCGAGCCCCAACCACATTGCAATGAAAAATGGATTCAACTCATGGCAAAAAAACAAGCTTCCACATCACAATAGAAGATTTTACAATCATACTAAAATACAAACACTACAACTACAATCACAAGAAGGACATAAACAAAATATACAAGACTTCAACATGGAAAAGCCAAAGGAGTATGATCTATGGGAGGTCACTTATGTCTCCCAACGGGAAATGGGTACCCACCTAAAACCCTCAAATAAACATCACAAAATCCCTACACACTCTTATGCCTCCCTAAAGAACCTCTTATGCCTCCCACATTCTCTTATGCCTCCCTACAATCTCTTATGGCTCCCTCATAAAAATAGACCAAGTAAGAAATGCAAGCAATTTCTTGTCCAAGGTGGGGCACCCAACCCAAATCCCTCCAAAACATGGAATGAACCCTTATGCCTCCTCGTAAGATCCCAATAGTCCCCTCCAACCACAACTAGGCAATCTACCCAAGCACCCAATAAGCATACTAAAACACTTAAAACATGCACATATACACAATATAAAGGAAAAACATTTTATAAGAGTATAGCTACTACCTTTCCATGGTATATCTCGATCTAAGAGTCCCAAAATAAGATTCTTCAAGTCCAAACAATCACCAAGAATCTCCCATAAATCCAAAAGCACTCCAAAATCTTCTAACTCCCAAAAATGCAAGATCACAAAGAAATCAAGTAACCCCAAACAAGAAAAAGAACTTGAATAAATAGAAAAGGGAGAGAGAAGGGTGAGGGGCTCCATGTAGGATGCCACATCACTCATCCTCAACTCCACTTCATAATTCAAACCTCAACTCTAATGCACCATAAATCGGTGGGTGAGAGGAATGACAAGTTACTTACACACACAATCTAAGCCAACACCTCCTAAGGACAAACTTTAATTTCAAGAAGGAAAGTGTAATAATATTTTACCTTTTTATCAGCCCAAAACACATAATAGGGTCTATGTTTGACCCCCAAATCCATAGGTAGAGTTGGTATATCAATTTAAGATGTGTGGGACAAGTTTTACTTGTTTGACAAGATTCTAAAATTGGCCTTTAAGGCCAAATCCGAATTTTCATTATGGGGGTAGAGTGTACAATGCTCAAGGTCACAAGCACTCAACTTACAACACATAAACCAAGAGCCATCAATTCTAATAAATGAATTCTTTTGACCCATTCTTAATTAATTTACTAATCTAGACATAAATCCAGCGATTAACAAAAGGGAAATACATCACTAAAATTTCACATACTAAAATTAAATAAAGGAAACAAAAATAAATAATAACACATAACGTCTTGGTAAAAATTGGAGGTGGTTCCCCCATGGGGATCCCCTAACAAAAATTTAAACACACACACATAACAAAATACATGTTTCCATCGTGACCCTTGTTGAATACATCTAGCATTCTAATGTGATTGATCTTGAATCCCCCCGATTTTTGTTGTGACATATTTACCTGCAAAACATATAACACCTCCTTTGGCCTCATGGACACATCAAAACATCCAAAGTAGATATACAATATAACTCCACAATTATCTATATATGAAGAATATACCAATAAAAATGTTCCACAATACATTGCAATTTAGTCCTTATGGAAAAATGTGAATTTCTAGCAAATAAGATCATTCCACGGCATTGTGTCAAAATTTAAGCTCAAGTGAAAAACGTGAAACACGAACCAATAGAAAAGTTCCACGTATGGCATGCGTTCACCTTTTATTGGTTGTGCATTTGTGTCGCATCTTTAAACTTGAGTGGACTTAGAAAATTTTGGCTTTACAAAAATGTTGCCACATATCTATTTTGACTTGTCAAACCATCCAAAGCCGAAACCTTTTGAAATTTAGTCGATTCCGTAGATTTGAGGTGTTCTAGGAACATCTGCTTGGGGTTTTGATGCAATGTCGACACTTTTCCTCAGTTTGAACCATAGATATGCCACCATGTGGTCCCTTTCTTACTGATGTTGAATTTGATGACGAAATGAATGTTTGTTGACCCTTTTTTAAAGTAACCCAAAAATGCTTTCAAACTTAGTCCCCCACGGGTTTTCAAATGCCAACAGCCAATGATTTTGGGAAGTATATTTTGAAGTTCGTATGAACGTCTTCTGCCCTTCAAAATGGTTGAATCCATTTTGACCAAGTTTTTTACAACTTTATACTTTGTGATCGGGTTGCATTCTTTTGGGGCGTCGTAGCTTTTGATTTTGGGAGTAGTTTGGATAATTTTAGTGTTGATTTGTAGGTTCCTCATGAAATATGTAGATATAGCACCATTCACCCACATGTCTGAAGATTTTAATTAAATCAATCAGACCATTAAATCAGTCCCCCAATATTTCTTCTTAATCTTTTCATTTATTTCAAGAAGGCACAAAAATTATTACAAATTGATAGTTCTCTTTTTCTTAAACTGAACTAATAAGCACGGGTAGAAAATTAGAGCACACAAAATACTTAAATTTAATTGAAAGTATATGAAAAATACTAACTTAGTTTAGGGGCTCAAAATAAGCACCAAAAATGGCTCTTGCTCTGGGATCGACACCCCATGTGGGTGTCACAAGAATATAGACCAAACCAGATGCCTAATCCATTGGTTAAGGAGTTAGGGAGAAAAAATACAGAGGGCTAATGAAAAACACATATTACATTTAAACTAGAATATTTCCATATCTCGAAACCTAGTCATTGTCGACCACAACACAAAATGGAAACAACAACACAAACAAAGATAAAAACAACAAGGCTATACACTATACAATGTTCATACCTAATCCTTTGGCTTAATCCAAAAAATATTTTAGATCCTACCATTAATAGGAAACTCCAGCAAATGTCCTTCAAAAATAATGTATGTTCTCCAATCCTGATATCAATAGAGTATGGTCCCATCCATAGGGCATCAAACTTTCCATGTTTACCTTTATCTTCATGTTTATTGTCCCACAACAGACTAAATCCCAACATTAAAATCTCTTGGAGTGACCTTCTTGTCAAATATTTTCTTTATTTTTTCTCTAAATTTAACATGTTTTTGGTGGGACTCTCTTTTGACTTCATCTAATTCCATGATTTGATTTATCCTTGCCTCATATGGACTTACTTCTCCTCCATCTTCAAATTTTTGCATAAACTGATATGAGGAAAGTTGTAAGTGTAGGGGAAAAGGGCTTGAACTCCATAAACCATCTCAAAAGGGCTTTTTCCTATAGACCTCTTGGTAGTAACTTTATCTGCCCACAATGCAAACTTGAGTTGCTCACCCCATTTCTTTTTATTGGTCTCTAGTGTTCTTTTGAGGATCTTTAGCAGGTTTTTGTTGCTCGATTCTGCTTGGCCATTTCCTTGTGGATTATAATTTGATGCATAAGACAAATTTATACCATATTCATGGCACATTTTTTCCAATGGTTTAGCTCTGAATCTCATGGCATTTTTAGCAATTATCTTGGTAGGCACACCAAATCTATAGATTATATTATTGAAAATAAAGTCCATGACTACTTGATGAGTTTCCTTTCTAGTGGGAATGGCTTCAACCCATTTGGTAAAGTAATCAGTGGCTACCAATATCCACCTATGACCAACACTTGAAGAGTCTAAGATTTCACCAATAAAGTCCAAGCCCCATTGTTTAAATGGAGCTTCTATTGACACATGTTACAAGGGTAGGGCCCTAATCTTTCATATTCTAGAAATACATTGAAAAATCTCACATATTTTAACCAATAAGGAAACATATTTAAATAATGAATGCCACCAATAACCTTCCCTTAGAATCTTGTGAGCAGTCACTCTTCCAGAAAAATGGCCTCCACACACTCCCCCATGAAATTTTGCAATTATTTTGGGGCCTCTTCTTCAGTGATACATCTAAGTAACACTCCTTTTTGGATTCTTCCAAGCTAATCCATGATCATTCAAGATATACTTATGAGAAACCAGCTTAAGTGTCCTCCTTTGATTCTTATCTAAGTGCATAGGACAATTCAAGTTCATCAAATAATAAACTATATCTTTATACCAGACTGAATTGCTCACCTTTTGATGAGGGTGTGGCCCATCTTCTTCAACATTGTGTATTTCTACCACCAGCAAATTACTCTCTTTCATCAACCTTGTTAAGCCCAATCCTCGAACAAGCTTAGTAATTTGTATGTCCATGTCATATTCTTGAATCTTGTTAACCCATCGGCGCCATTTGATGGATATTTCCATCTAAGACAAAATATCCTTTACCATTATGTGAGGCACATATGCTATAATTTTTGAACTTAGAATATAAGGTCTAAATATTTTTGTTACTTTGACCAAAGCAAAATCTTGCTTTTCCATGACATAATATTTCATCTCAGACCCTTGCAAATATTTTCTAAAAATGCAATAGGATTTTCATGGCCCTCTTCATTCTTTTGTAATAGAACGAGAGGCAATAGTAAATTAGTAAGAAAATTAAAAATATTTGAAAATATTTTTATAATCTGGACTAGCTAATACAAGGGCAATCTTGAGTGCTTCTTTTACTCCTTTGAATGCTTGAACAACCCCTTCTTCCCATTTGATCACTTGATCTTTCTTCAACATATTGGTGATAGGAAAAGTGATTTTAGAAAAATTATAAATGAACCTTGTCACAAAATTAATCTTCCCAAAGAAATACTTAATACCCTTTTTGGACAAGGGGATAAGAACTTGGTTAATAGCTTCTACTCATTCGGATCGACCATGACTCCTTGGTGAGAAACTATGTGTCCAAGTAACTTAGCCTTTTGCACACCAAAATGAAATTTCTTGGGGTTCAATGAAATGCCATACTCCATGCATCTGATCAATATTTTCTCTAAAACACATTTATCTTTCTATTATATTTTTAGATCATAGTGTATAAAATTTCATATTTACAATCTTGCAATATCTCCAAAATATCTCTAGATTGTATGATAAACTCATTTTACTCTTGATATATATCTTTCAATACTATTTATTGAAAGAGATAATAGATATGAGGCCCAAAACAAACATAACATTCCATTTATACACGTTCTTGATGCAAATTGCATTAGGATTATTGTCAAAAAAGGATTTACCCTTGAAATTATCAGTCACAATCAAATTGTGACTTGCATTATACTATTTGCACAATATGGTATTTTTAATTGACTTGGATAAAAAAATCATTAGTGTAAAAACGTGATGAAAAATAGGGGCCCCATACTAACAACATCTAAATTTAGAGATTTTGATGTTTTATTAGGCATAATTCTAGCCTTTGATGTATATTACTTCAACACGATAAAGTGATTGTAAAATTGAGTTAGAAATCACAATAAAATGAAAAAGTGTGGCAAAACATCAAAATATAGCAATGTCTAGTTTTTGGACCTATTATACTAGGACTCTAAGGTTTAGGAGTTATGGTTTAAGGTTTAGAGTTCAAAACTCGGGGTCTACGGTAAAAGGCTTAAAGCTCATGGTTTAAGGTTTTGGTTTTAAATTTTAGGATTTATGGCTCAGGTGTAGGGTTCAAGTTTTATGGTTTAGGTTTTTAGTGTTAGGGTTCGGGGTTTGGGGTTCAAGGTTAAGAAGAGGGGAAATCTAGGGTTACCAGAGGCTTAAAATTTTGTTATCATCTTATTGAGATGAATCCAACCACTTTTATATTGTGTAAGGGCACAAAACTTTCTATAATTAGAGGAAAATTGGGAAATAATTTTTTAAAATTCCTTCCAAATAAAAATTTATGTTTCTTTGAGAGTTTAACTCATAGAATTAATTCTTAGCTAGACTCAAAGAATGTTCCACATAAACCTTGTCTATTCCAAACTTGATATACCAATTCAATGACATTACTTAGATAAGTGTAATCTATCTAATGAATTGTGTTATTTATATCGGGACAAAACAATGGTAGTAATTCACAATAATAAAATTAGAATTCACCAAATCCACATTTTACTATTATGAGCATAGTAGAATACTAGAAATATATGTCTGAGCCACTTCAAGGGGCCAAAATCCTAGCCTTAAAACAACAACAAAACATACAAATATGATGTTCAAGTACTTACCACTACCTCGTATGCATATCATAATTAAGTTATGGTTAGTCTATATGATGGACCTAACATAAATCTTAAGATATACATAACCATCACATCACTAAGTAAAAATTTATGCTATGTATAATTCAGCTACTCATATCCCAACTCACAATATAGGTTAAGGGTGTAGCAATTAGTTGGAGAGGCTTGAAAGGAAAAGAACATGTCAAGAAATTTAAATTGTTCATGTTCCCCATGCTAGATCCACTTCCAATGAAAACCTTCAAACTAATTGGATTTAGGAGTGATGGATTTTCTATAACATATCATGATTCAAATATTAGGTTTCTAATCACTCCATACAATTTTTAACAGTGAAATCCTCTTCCAAATGAGCGAGGAAGGTACAATCTATAAAATTATTATCTATTAACTAATGAGAGGAATTATGGAGAGAACTACCTTTGACTAACCCCATAGACACATAGTCCAAGAGAGAGACTAATCCTATAGGAACCAACACCGATAAAGAAAGAGCTAGCAAACAACATTGTGTCGTGGAATATAAGATGCTAAGCTTGTTGGATTGAACACCATTAATGGTTGTGAAAAACATGCATATTGAAATAACATGTTGGAAAATTGATTAAATTTAGGTCTGAATCCTCGACCTTGAAGCATGCCAAAAATGAAATACCACTCAATCCTATAATTATCCTTTTAAATTTTATTTTTTTACAAACAAGGCTTCATGTTGTGATGTATGATCCCATTTTATGCCTTCACCCAATACAATGCCATTTATCCACATTATATTTGTTATGGATAAATCCTATTTGTTTAATACAAGGCAAGGGATTTGGCAATGATCTTATAAGATATATTAATGAGAATAATTGAAAACATGTTGGTGATAAGTTTTGGGTCTCTTTAATTAAGAATAAACTTAACATTTCTTGATTAATGAATATATCTAGACAATTGGTTTACATAACATCTAGATAAACATTATGTAGGTTAGGACTAACAAAGTATCAAAATGGGGAACTATCAATATAAAGGGATTAATCTATATCCATTTGAGAAACACACTTGTATATATCTTCAAGAGGGGGAAAATTGTCATACATAACCCTTTGTAGTACCTCATAGAATTTGTGTGGACAAAATAAAATACATTATTGGAAAATAACCACTCGGATTGGAGTACGAGGATGTATAGTAAAGATTCATTAATATGATATAAAGGCATACAAGATGTCAATAATACTAGTGAGATGAAAAACTATGTGCATTAAAAATAATGTGAGATGGGTGTCTTTAATGGCTTAAAAATATTCAATCATGTGCATGGTCTAAACGAGTGTAAAAACTAGTTGGTCGATATCTAACACTCAAAAAATGCTTACTATACATGAGTTGAGTACCACGAGATTCATATGTTGCTTCATTTTTAATGTTGTCCCCAATTAACATCTCGATGTTGAAGATTTTCTTTGAAGGGATAAAGTTATAGCTCTTGAGACACTGTAACAAATTCATGGTTATATCCCTATGGGCTCGATGTTCCAACTTCTTACCTATCATCTTATCTATATATTAAGGCTCTCAACTACCTACCCTCAACCTTGCCCCCATATAAAGATAGGGGAGATAGTGGAGGTATGAACCAATAAATATTAGATAGATAGTGACTTTAGTTTAAGTCATAAGAAAAATAATGGTACAAGAAATAACATTTTTGACTAGCTATTATAGCTAGTCTCGCCAATAAGCCTATCTACCATATTCTAAATTCTCTTGTTATTGATAAAATTGCATGTATGTTGTGGTTCCATATTTATCAGAGCTCCACGAATACTACTTGCAAAAAAATATGTTGGAGTTATGAATTCAACGATTCAAATAACAAGGTTTAGACTCACCACTTAATGGATGAGTTAATAGTTGGATCAACAAAATAACAAAAGAAAAATATAATCCTATTGAGATCTATAAATAATGATAACATGACAAACCAAGGAAAAATTATACGGAATTTATCTTCTAAAAAAGTACATTTAAGAATATCAAAGTTCAATTATGTAATGTCCCCTTCTCGATATTAATCCTATGAGGACCATTAGCCCAATTCTCTTCCTGGGGCTTAAAGGGAAATGCAAGGGAAGTAGTTTATAGTTATATTTTTAAGTTACTTTATTAAGCCTTGTAATATTTATATAAAAATAAATTTAAGGTATAATGATTAATTAGAAGGGGGTATTTCTATTATTAAAGTGAATTTACGATAAAGTATATTTATAAAGATAAAATAGAAATAAGGAAGTCACTTTATAAATTAAAAGTAACTTTGAGTCCCACATGGAGTAGCCAAGTTGGAAAAAGGAAAGGAAAGGTTATAAAAAGGAGGTTTGGATATGTTGGTGTGTGTGACTTGCTTCATCATCACTCAGGGGTCTCATCCACATCACGTGGTGAGTCATCTCACTTAGCGAGATCATAGGTCTTAGGAGTTATATGACAAGTGGCAAATTCCTTCATAGAATTTTTCATTGTCATATGCGTTAGTGGTGTCATAGGAGTTACATTCCCTATTTGGAATCATAACTCCTCTTTCCATCTTGAAGGGAATGATTTTCCAGGCACGGGAGTTACACATCACTCCTATATGTACCCTCCTTTTTTATCTATGAGAATGAGTAGACTTGTTTTACCTTATGCGTGATTTTCCATTGTTGTGTGATTCTTGATGATTACTTAGAGCTATCATCACTGCTGAAGTCCAACCTCTTTGATGTGCACAGTGTTCCAGATTGATCCTCATAAAACACTCTCGAATGGTATCATAGCTCTTATTCGGTAAATGTGCACTTGTGTTTTTGGTTGCTAATTACTTATGGTTTTGGTTTTATCATTCTTCATGCAAGTTTTTTGTTTGTTTTATTTTGGAATATTGCTAATTGGTGTTAACAGCTGGTTGTTTGGAGTTTGTGTGTTTTGCAGGGTTTTTGCATGTGCAAGTTTAGGGCTTTCACCATTGGATTTAGTTGGTTACAATTATATTTAGTGGGAAAGTGGTTTTCGAGGTTGGTTTTGCATTTTCAGTCTTATCAGAAATTTTTAATTAAAAGTGAAATATGTTTTAAATTTTGGTTTTCAGACTTGTCCTGACCTCTTTCTCTACCTAGTTTCACTTTTTGCTACCCCGCTTCTACCTTATCTCCCTTTTCCCTTCTCAGATCCTGTCTTAACTCAATGAGTTGAGTTGCAGTGCGAGTCAAGCTAGATCTTGGCTAAATCGAGTTGGTTCCTTACATTATTGATTCAAGTTGTATTGTTCAAATCGTTGAGCAAGTCACTCTGTCGAGTTGTATTTACTTTGGCCTATTCAGTTTACATGTGGGTGGGTTACCTTAAGTTGTTTGCATTCATTTTTTCCTGCCCCATTGTGTTATTCATCTTTTTGCATTACTCGGGTTAGGTTATCAAGTTACTTTGACTTTTGTCTGATGGGTTTGTTGTTTCCCTTGCATGTGTTTGCATTGCTCTAACATGTGTGTCATTTGGAGGAAGCCTGAGTCGTGTTGGTTTTTCCTTGTGAACTGTTGCATTTCCGTTGCCTTATGTGCGTCTGTGCATTGTATTCGTGTTGAGTTGAGCTTTTGTTTGAGCTCTGTCAGCCGTGTTAGCTCTACCTCCCATTTCAACCCATCCCTTTACGTCATGTGTGTGCCTTAATACCATTCCCGTATGCAAACCTGTGCTCAAACATTCTTCTACACCACTCCGTGTAATTCCCACTTGTACGTCTTCTCTCTTGCCTTCTCTATTGGTGAGCATCTTGTTGAGTCCTTGTGACTCTTCCCTTTCGAGCCACCATGTGGTTCTCGCCCCGCTTGCCTTGTTGACTGTATTTTCCCCTACGTTGACCCTCCCTTCAACATTCTCTCACTTAAACCTTATTTAGAATTCTTTTATTAAAGTGAGGTGTATAATTTGAGTGAGGTGTAAGTTTATATGTGGTCGGGGACTAATTTAAAAGTTTGGGTCTGTTTAAAATAAAGTCCTTCTATATTCAAAAGGGTTGGTTTAATATATAAGATAAAGGTGGTTTTAATTATTAGTTAGGTCTTACTCTATTTAAATTAGGACCTAATTTAATTACAGTAGATTATTTAATTAATCTCTAGGGATTTAATAATAAATTAGGTATCTAATATTTTAATAAGCTCTTATTTAATAAAATTAGTAGTAAATTTTTGTTAAATTAACATTTTTCTTGATCATCTTTTTTTCTATTAATCTTTAAAATTAGACTAATAGGGCATGTTGTCACCAAATCACTTTGCACCCCCAAATGGCCAAAAAGGGAACAAGACGTTCGGTGTGATTGGGAGACATGGGATCACCTCTTAAGCTGTGGGACTTGAATTCAAGGTGAACCTCCGGAGAAGGCCAACTTCCTTTTCATAAACTAAGTGTTGTACTTTTTCCTAGTAGAATAAGATAACTATCTAGTCATAGGTTAACACCTTCATGAGTTTTGAGTAAAGATATTTAACAAAAATGAAGCTATACTAAGGACAGTGATGCACCAAATAAAGGTATGTTTAATATTTGGAAGGGTTAATGTGGGTAGGATGCTTCCATTGGTGTCCACCTTCGCCTATTGCAACCTAGAAAGGATATAAAATTCCACAAACTAGGGCATACGTTCCTTTATTAAACTTGAGCATACATAAAGAATAGATCAAATTTGATTCAACGCACAGTTAATCTATCATGGGAAAGGAACACATGCATTGGTCAAACATCTATTTCAGCAACTACAAATAATGATAATGCAACTTTAACAACAGAAGGAAAATAAGATTTTCACAACTGATATAAAAGATAATAACATTAGTTACTCACAACATGAAATAGATAACTTGAAATAAAGGTAAGATAACCACTCACACTAAGGAATCATACATTCACAAAGTAAGTATTGATCAACCATTTAACACAATAAATCATATCCCAATTGCAAGGTGTAACTCTGAATATAATTAAAAGGTTTTTTAGAATTCTCTGAAGTACTCTTCCAAGCTTGAAGAGAAACCTCACTCAAAAATAATCTATCTCCCTACTAGCTTGAAGCATTCAACTATTTATAAGTTCTTAGGATGAGCCATTACAACTAGGACCTTAACTAACATTTTCTAAAAATAGAAATGTCATTAAATTAAGGGAACATGCTCTCATGAAAATAGAAAAATTGTTACGAGGGTTTGACTCATTCAACCCTATAAATTCGACCAATCCAAATCTTGGATCTGACCTTTCATGTCCGCTCAACTTTGGCTTTGTTCAGCTACTACACATTCCTCTCCCCGTAAGTTTCGTTGTTCTCCTTCCCACACAGACCATTCGATGCTTATACTCAATGAAGCACTTGATGATTCCCTAAATTTCTTCATCTCCAAGCCCACATGCATAGTGATTCACTACATCTATCGTCTTGATCTCCTTTGTGATCTTGGCTGGCACTCTTCGAATTTTATTTGTAACTTTCTTTAGCCTCCCTATGAAATTTTGGCACAAGACCAATTGGTCGATGGAGTCACTATTCAAAGTTTTGGTGACCTCATTGTCGCGCTTCACCAAATCCTTGAAATTTTCCTTAATTTGATCTTCAAGAAGAGCATCGATGTTTTTGTTGAAGAATTTGTAATTAGCAATATCAAACTCTTCTGAGATGTCATTCAGGGCATCCGTGATTTCTACTCATTTATCTTTCAATTTCTTAATTAAATCCTACAATACTTGGCACCAGAATTCCATGGCCCTTTGGTATTCAAATAACTTCGAGGCATCATCGATCACCTCTTCCTAAAGGAGCAAGTCGAGGTCTTCTTTTATGATCTCACTCCATGTTGCCAAATTTAAATTTAGATTATTATTATCTTCGGAAAAAGACTCATCCATTTTACAAACAAGAGCCTTCCCAACCTATAAATCATTATATATTTTGACTACCTCCTTGATTAAGAGATTAACCTCCCTGATATGTGTTCAATCCTTCCATTTACCGATCTCCCTTTCTGGCCTAGCTTCTCGAGCTCATGATAAGAAATGTCATCGATGGTAGAAGAAACTATCATGGACATAGTAGTTGAGACTTCGGTAGGTGGAGTCGGTTGGGTTAATTTGCATAACAATGAAGTGAGTTGTTCAACCTTGAGTTTGAGCTCATATTTTGTAGCATTATGTTTGTCATATTTTTCTAGCATATCCTCGAGAGCGGTGTGCACATCTTGTTTGGCTCCTTTGTGAGTAGTTTTTCCAAATGAAAATTGAGAGATCCAATAATCTGCTGCAGTAATTGTCTCCTTACTTTTTCCCTCAACAAGAGTAGTAAGCTCTACAATTCACTCTCCTCGTGGATTCACTGTCATATTTGAAACAGTTCTTGGCCTCTTGGCCTGTCTTTTGGGCATCTGTTCTAATATACTGAGATCTATGACATCTCCCAAAGGCACCTTCTTCTTCTACTTTGGATTCTGTCTAAACAACCATTCAGAATAACTAATGTTGATGAAGATGGGACAATAGATCCGATACCTGAAACATTAGTTATGACAAGAGCACTAGAAACATTAGTTGACATTTGGGTAGAAGTGGCCATGATGGATGGGGTGGACATAAGGATAGCCATAGGAGTTGATAAAATGATGTTTGGGAATGAGGTGGAGGGAAATGGAAGTGTTAAGGGAAGTGAAGAAGAAATGGGTGACCCAATAGTTTCTCCAGCTGAGAGAACTAGAAGGGATGAGAAAAAATTGGGCCATAGAAGGAGATGGGAAGGAAGAAATGATTGTGGAAGTGGAAGGAATTGATATTGGAAGTGACAATGGAGGAGGAAGAAGATGTGATGGATCTTGTGAGATACTAGGGGAGTCATTAACTTCAACCACTTTTTTCATAGGTGCTTGGAGACATGGCCTTAGAAATGGAAGCCTTGGAGAGAGATGAGCCACCAACAACAAATGAATTCTTTCTTGGAGTCATATGGTTTTTTTGGGTCGACCTTTTCCCCTTCGTGAGTGTTAATTGGTTCATGGTTGGTGGGGCCTCTGTATTTGTAGCTTGTTTTTCTCCCTTGTCTCAAATTCCCAAGGTAACTAACCAACCTGTAATTTCTCTGCAAAATGGGCCCTGCCATCTCATTGGTATTGTAAAATTTCTACATACCAATCAATCCATGGCAATGGTTGATTGGCAATATTATCATTTTTGTATGCCACATCTAAAACCTCATCATTATCTTGCGCCTCCTTTGGGACATCGGCCAAACCAAACTGTTGAACCTCATCCAAGGTCAACCTCTCATAATCCCTTTGTCGCATGATGTATTCATCCTAAAAATGAATCCAGATATCCTCCAATTGGGGCACGTGGGCACTGGACCAACCTGTTTCACCAAATTTACCCCAATAATCAAAATTAGTTCGTGGATGAAAGGTTCGCAAGGTCACTTTGGCCAATTCTGCATCCACATTTTTGCCTTATGAATATTCGGGTAGGTGTATTTGCTAATTGAAATAGGGAAATGCATTCTTGATTTGTGGCACTTGTTTTGAATTTGATGATAATCCAACAATTGTCGGACCAATTCAAGGAGAACCCATTTATCAATGGGGCATCTTGGCAATTTGTTGGGGGCACCTATGAAGCCTAGAACCTGAATGTAAGTGAATGTAGGGAACTATAAATAGATGGCTCCCCACTCACGCACTTCTTTGAAGGCTTCATCAGAAATCCTTTGGTTTTATAACTCCTTATCAAAATAGTAGAGGATAACCGCAAAGAAGGCATCATTGACCCTATGAAAATTCCTACTCCCTTCACTCAGTGTGAGATGGGAGTAGAAATCATATATTTGGGAGGTGTTGTGAATACCTTTAGTATTCAACCCAAAGAAATCTCCCATAGTAGCGGCCACATAAACCAAGAAGGATGTCATATAGAAATTCTTTGTGGAAAGCACCTTGCTCAATTGATAGAAAATGGAGCTACTAATATGCTCCCCCATCGGATAAATTCCTTATTCTTCTTGATGGTAGCAATGTATAAGAACATCCATTCCTAGAATTCCTTTGTAGAAGGGAGACCTAAAACTCTACTTAGTAGCACAATAAGGTCACTGACCTCCTGAATAAAATCTAACCAATGCATGGTTTTGGGTAATTTGGTGAAGCTCTTGGTTAGATAAGTTTTCATCATGATTTTCATGCATACTTCCTCTTCCTTGTCCCAATGTTCCACTACTGACTTTGGTGAAATTGTGGTGTAATCTTCAATGTTGGGAAGTTTGAGAAGATCTTCAAAGAATTCTGGGTCTAAACGGATTACCAACTTATCATCATCATCTTTGACTGACATGGATTCTTTGTCAAACTAGGCTGCCATGGCTAAAATGAACTCCGGCAATGCATGGATGTGGGAAAACCAGTAGCAAGGGAAATCCCACTATCATAGATGGCATGCATCCATGATTTCTTGTTCAAAGCCTTTACTCTTTCCCATAAATCTAGAAAATCAATTTTCCCTAGGTCGGTGTCCCCTATATTCCCTAAGTCGAGAAGACAAGGAGTGAGGAGCAACTCCAAGAAATGAATACTTCATCTTTTATTTTCCCTTTGATGTAGAAGTAGACATCAAGCTCTATATCTTTGGAACGAAAGCCGAAGTTGAAAAATCCTGAAAAGGGGAATTTTGAAACTCAAAGTGCACTACTCTGAAAGATAGGTCCCAAACTCCCAAAAACTATCAGCTTCCGAAAACCTGAACTGAAGAGTCCTGAAGAGAAAAACTCCGAAATTTCAAAAAAAAAATTCTGATGTGAAAGTTTTGAAAAAAAAAATCCAAATTGAAAGTTCAAAAACGTTTTCGGAAATGGAAAGTTCCAAAAAAAAAATCTGAAGCGAAAGTTCTGAAAAAAAAATTCTAAAGTGAAAGTTCTGAAAAAAATTTCCAAGGTGAAAAAATCTGAAAAAGTATTCCGAAGTGAAAGGTTCCGAAAAAGTTTTTCGAAATGAAAGGTTCCAAAAAACATTTCAAAAGTTTGTCTAAAATGAAAGGTTCCAATAAAGTTTTCCAAGTGAAAGATCCGAATTTTTTTCTCGAAATGAAAGTTCCAAAAAGTTGAAGTCAAGAAGGAAATTACCAAACAATGCTAATCTCCAAATCCCAAAAAGTACTGAGAGGGAAAAATGGAAAACTTGAGGAGCTCCCTTGAAAAATTTGAATGCCTGTGGAAACTCAAAATGTGGAAACATGGTGGGCAATGATTTTTTCATTCCAAGAGGTACATAGAAGAGGAACAAAAGAAAACAAACAAAATGAAAATAAGAGATCTTAAACCAAAAGGAAAATAACAAAGATAAAAGACCTCGAAAATGATGTTGAAAGGCACAAGAAAACGGAATGTCGAGAAAATTTGTTAGGTAAAAAGATAAATAAAAATCAAGTTTAAATAGAAAACCCGATATTAATGGCAAAGATCTAATCTATACGGGGTTCATGAAAAATTAAATGCACGAATGACTCGAAAGTCCAAAACCCGAAAGCCCGAAATTCTAAAATTTTGGAATTTTGGGGTTTTAGACTTCGGAGATTGGGAGATGAAAAATGTGAATTGGCAATGAAAATTTCTGAAACCTAAAAGCTTGAAAGTCTGAAAATTCATACTTTTGGACTTTAAAACTTCGAAAGTCCGAAAGTGAAAATCTCAAAAATGACTCGGAGAATTCCAAAACCCGAAATCCCGAAAGTCTGACATTTCATACTTTCGGACATTGGAAGTCCGAAAGGGATTTAACCAAAAATATGGCCAAAAGTTCTGAAACTTGAAAGCCCGAAATTCCAAAATTTCAGACTTTTGGGGTTTCAGACTTTAATTATGGGTTAAAAAAAATTCTAATTACATAGTAAAAACTCTAAACCTCGAAAGCCCAAAAGTCCAAAATTCAAACTTTCGGGGTTTCGGACTTCAGAAATTTGAAACACAATTTCAAAGACTCACGCCATTAAAATCCGAAAGAGAAAATATCTAAAATCTGAAGTCTAAAATTCAGATTTCGGGCCTTGGGGAATTTTCCATTTACAAAGGATTTTCTTGGAAAAAATAAAAATTTGACCACTTTTGACATCTGCTTCTCAAGGTAGATTAAAATGTTAATGTGGCCTTTTAAAAAGTGTGCTTTTAAGTGTTATTGGTGTTTTTACTACTAATCATGTGTTGGAGTGTGTGGCACCATTCCTATAATTTTTTTGCCTTTCGGGAGGCCTTGTTGTGTCCTAGATGTCCTCCTGGACTCATTTTGAGTCGTATTTTGCATCAGTATCACCCTTTTTATGCACATGAGACTAGTTAACACGTCTACCATAGTCTTGCGTAAAGGGTTTTTTTTTCTACAATGTGAGACATTATTTCTCACACATGACTATGTTTTCTCCCCTTCTCTTATTTTCAGCTTGTTTTTGCATACTTACGGTGTCAAATCGACGGCATCAACAAACCTTAATTGTGGTCTCCACTCTTGCACATTATTATGTTGATTGTAAGGTGAGTGACTGAATTCTTCTTGATGCACATTCACACCTAATTGTAATCAACACATTAAACTATAAAGTTTCAAATTCAAGGGGTGTTAATATTTTTCTAGGGTGGTTGTGTTTCTTTGTCCTTCCTTTTACATTCCTTCTTTCTATCTCTTCATTATGGATGCATCTAAAGCAATTTTTCTCATACCATTCGATTTCTTCGAATGGAGATCTAAAATTACTATTATATTACACAAGAAAGGGTTTTTGCGTGTCACCATGGGAGTAGACTCGAACCTGAAGATGAACCCAAAAAATCTAGGTGGTTTAACCATTGTGATGAAGCCTTAGGTCTTCTTTGTATGTTTGTCTCTCCTGACTTTCTCTTCCACATCGAAACTTCCTTAACACTCAATGGAGCTTGGAAATTTCTTGATGATATGTTTGGGCAACAATATGACATGAGAGTACATTATTTGGAGAACAAACTACTAGGATTAGATCCTATCGAATTTGAAAACCTACAAGCCTCGCTTCTCAAAGTTTGTCCACATTAGATTGCTTCTAAACGAATGTAAAGTCGAGAAGAAAAATTATTAGTTTATCTTGTTAATTATTTTTGAGTTAGGTCCTGAATACTCTATCTTTATTTCAAATTTCCATGCCACAAAAGGCACCTTGGGCAGTACTTGGAAAATGCCCTCATTTGACAGCTTTTTTGTCCCAACTCATTTGAGATCAAAACAGACTCATTCATATGGGGACTATAAAATAAAATTCACATGCCCTTATGGTAAGTAAGGGTAAGGAAAAGAAAACTAAAACGATACAAGATAAAAATGATCAACCCAAAAAGGAAACCAAGACCAACTAATCGATGAAGAGCATCAATGTATGAGAAAACAAATCGATCACTTAACTCATTTACTTGATAAAAATAAAATAAGCATTCCAAATTCTATCAAACAAGATACTCGAAGGCTAAGTCTTCCAAAGCAAAGGAGTCTAAATCGACATGGATTACCGATTTTAGTGCCTCACCCCACATGGCCTCTTCGGATGTTGAGTTCACGAACATCAAACTATGTTACATGTCCCAAATCACATTGGGTGATGACACTATAGTTTTGGTTTTTGTTAGTGGATTGGTAGATATGTATGGTGGAACATTTAACTAAGTGTTGAGTGTTCCCAATATCTCTACCAATATCCTATTGGTTTACTAAATCATTCACCTTTGTGAATCAATGCGAGTGGAACTTGGTCTTAACTCAGTGATTATATGTGATCTTAACTTTGAACCCATAGTGGCTGAGGTTAAGGTAGATCGCCATTTACGATTGTATACCTTTTCCCACTTTACTTCGAGTCTCCGCCTCTAAGGTTCTTCTGATCCCCGATTTAGATTTTGACTTGTTAGATGATGATTTTGTTGAGTGTGTTCCTCCTCTTGATCCTCTTGTTCCTCCTGACCCTCATGCTTCAGAGTTGTCTGATTTTGACAATAGTGATGATGAGGACTTCGTACCGCTTCTCATTCGAGTGAAGAATCTTTTGACTTTGATCCCGATCCTCCTAGTCCTCGTTGGGCTAGGAAGACTTTCTGAGTGTTGGACATTGGATTCGAGATCCTTCGGATGAGATACGTACTCTCTCATAATTATTTGGACCTTACTCCTTTTCCTCTGCCTTGAGACCCTCAATATTTCGTGAGGCTTCTAGGATTCAAGAGTGGGATTTTTACATGAATGAGGAGTATTCCTCACTCATAAAGACTGATACTTGGGATCTCACCCCTCTTCTAAAAGGAATAAAAATTGTTTGTTGTAAGTGGGTGTATCGAAAAAATTATGGTGTCAATGGAGAATTTGAGAAGTATAAAGCACGACTAGTAGCTGAGGGTTTCTCTTAGATAGTTGGGATTGATTATTCAGAAACCTTTTCTCTGGTTGTGAAAATGAATTCCATTTGGTGATCTTCACCATCGCTGCCACGAATATATGGGAAGTCCACCAGATGGGCATTAAGAGTATCTTCTTTCATGGGGACATAGAGGAAGCGATCTACATGGAACAACCTACGAGTTATGTCCATAATACCTCCCTCGTTTTCAAGTTGAAGAAGTACCTCTATGGCATTAAATAAGCCCCTTGGGCTTGGTAAGCCAAGATGGAATCCTTTCTACTTGCATCGTGGTTCACTCATTGTCGCTCCGACCTAAATGTTTATATTTTTTTCAAGATGACTCCATGCTCATCCTCATTATATATTTTGATGACTTGTTTATCACCGAAAACTCTTCCTCTATCATTTATTTTGTGAAGATTGCCTTTGCCAACAAGTTCTCCATGTTTGACTTGTGATTACTTCATTAATTTCTTAGGATCCAAATTTCACAATCTGACTTGAGAATTATGATTTCACAGCCTAAGTACTCCCTTGATTTTCTTACTCAGTTTCATATGTCCAATTGTAAGCCTTGTCCTAATCCTTTCCTTTCTTTGGTTAATTCGGTTTTGATTTCTTTAGTCCCTTGCTTAATGGTACCCTTCATAGACAGGTTTGTTGGGATCTTGATTTACCTAACTCAAACTCACCTAGGTATATTGTATGATATTGGGCTCATGTCGATATTTATACAGAACCTCATGAGTTACATTGGAAAGCAATGAAGTGGATCATTCACTATGTTTGTGGCACTCATACAGACGAAATTCACTACTTAGGAGGGACATAGATTGACTTGGTTGGATATACAAACTCGATCGGGCTAGTGATCTTGATCATCGAAATATAACTCGGGATATAGTTTCTCTCTTGGTTCAGGTCTTTTCAGTTGGTCTAACAATAAGCATAATGTAATTTCCATATCATCTACGAGAGGAAGAGTAAAGAAAATTAGTTAACGTTTCCACCAAAGCTATTTGGTTGTAAGGTATCTTGATAGAGTTTGGTATTCGATTTCAACAACCTAGGATTTTAAATGTGCATATACATCCTTATAATTTCATTTGTTTAGAGAATCAAAATAACTCATTTAGATTATGGTAAACAAAGCAAGAACAATAAAAACAATTTCTTACTCATAGGAAAATGGTAATACAACAACTAATAAGATGGTTTATTCAAAGAAGTTTTAACACCTACTTTCCTTCCTACCACTTAATAAGAATGTAACAATATGCCTACCTTATTCAAAAAAAATTTATTTCAATAGGGACGAATAAGCTATATTTCTCTTGTCCACTTACAAAGACAATAAAAAGGGATATCCATTTCATATAGCAAGGTAATTTTAAGAAAAAATTTCAATGTCTTTATAATGAAACATAGCACATATTGGGAATAATGAAACAACTTAATTTTGGGAGATATGAAACTCTAACTCAACTCATTTAAAAATTTCTATTTTACCAACACAAAGAAATGATTTTGTAGTTCTATTTCACATACTAACACATTTGGAAATATAAATTTCTCAATCAACACTTTTAGAAGGGTTTACAATTTTTAGAGAATTTCAAATGAAGATACAACTTTCTCATAAACACACAAATAAACAATCTTCCACTCAAGGTGGGAATATTTACATGAAAAAATTACAATGTGAAGGTTTCCAACAAGCCCAATATAAAAGTCTCCAATATGCATGTCTTCTCCAAAGGTAGCTCCAAATCTTGCATTCTTCAAACTTTCACAAAAGGATCACAATACAAAGGAAGGGGAGTAAGAAATTCTCTCCATCCAACCTTTAATCCATAAAGTTCAGAAGTCATCCCCTTAATGGCACTCGATCTCCAACAAAGGAACCATGATAGATATTGAGTACATTTGACAACTTTACAACAACTTGACTTCCACAAACAACATGCATTCAAAGTATTTGACACAACTAAGAAGACATATTCAACATGTTTGCAAATTATCAAACAAAACAAAGGTTTGAAATAATACCAAATTTATTAAGGAATATGGGAAACGACCTCCTTATGCCTCCCAAGTGAAGTGGAAGTTTCACCCTAAGCCTCCATGTGCACAAAACAATAAACACGAAATCCTTATCTCTCCCTTACAAGTATGCAACAAAATAACCACGATTTCATTTTCACTCCCCATAGGTGAAACTACGAATCCCACTCCCACCAAATACATGCCTCACAATACTACCTTTTCCCTCCCCAATGATCCTATAATCCCTTCTCCCACACCCAACTTAAGGCATACTAACTAGGCACACACAAACACATTCACAAGGCTTAAACAAATTTAACAAGCACAAAATTTCATATCAACAAGAATAATAACAAAACAACAAAGGTGGAGAGCCTACCTCTCCATCAAGATCCAAGAAACATCACAAGACTTTAACAACTTCAAGCCAAACACACTCCAAACAATTCCCACAAGCTCCAAATCAAATAGTTCCCAAGAAGAAAAAAGAACAAGTAACACCCATTCCATCAAAATCCAACAATAAATAGAAATGGAATGTGAGGATGATGAGGTGGCTCCATGTAGGATGCCACTTCCTCATTCCTCCATTACCATACTCAAGTAGACACACCAATCCCAATACATCAATATGCCCGTAAGAACTATGACAACCCACATGACACACAAACTTGCACACCATGCTTTCTAATGAATTTTTTTTTTAAGGAAGAAGGAAATTGCAATTATTTTCTCTCTTTTAAACTCCAAAAAGGATAAATAAGTCAAAAATAAACTTCCCAATTGATAGGTAGGGTTGTTGGGTAATTTTAAGAGGCATGGGACAATCTTAGCTTTTCGTACAATACAAGCCTCCAAAAAGGCCCCAAAAGTTAAAATTCGAATTTTGAAGTTGGGGTGGAGTAAATCACACACAAACCATCACAAATATTACTTACAATAAGGACCATGTAACCTCATAATTACCTATTTTTCACATCTCTATTCTATTTTTCACATCTCTATTCTATTTTACAAGCTAATAAAGTGACATCAATACAAAAATTTAAATACATAAAACAAAAATAAAGCACATACAAAAATTAAAAGAAAGGGAACAAAATTCATCCCATGGCCACACATGTGAGATCACCCCCAATGGGAACCTCCAAACTAGGCATGCAACAATAACACAACATAACACTACACAAGTTGTCAAATTTGGCCTTGTTGCTCAATACCCGACATCCTTCCGTGGTTGGTCCCCTATCCCCTTTCGATGTATGTGATAAAGTGTCCTACAACACAAACAAAATACCTCTCTAGACTTTCATCCGTATTAACAACATCGAGACAATATACATATAAAATCAATCATCATCATTCAACATTAGCAATTCTATCATCTAGCATCATACAATTAATTTGATTTTTACATTCATAAAAAACACAATTCTATTCAACTCACCCAACATATGCTATGCATCCAAATTATGACATGTTAGTATAAAAATCAGAATATCACAACTCAACATATATAACTGTCTATCATCACCATCTAGTGCATCATAATAAAAATGTAAACCACATAATGTCAATAGTCTAAATATTTGCATAGTCCATCATCTATTGATCAAAATATAATACTCAAATGTCTAAGTATTAGTCATTAGTATCAACATCAAAATGAAACATTGTCGAAGGGGAGTGGGAACTAAACCCCGACTCTTTGCATTCTTTATATTTTATCGAAGATTTTTCATCCAGAGAAGACATGATTTGTTAAACTATGTGACATACTGGATAATATTATAATAGTCTTAGAAGGAATGGGATAGGCTTGATTGTCTCTGTTGTGACCTTTGTTTCTCAAATTTTAGTTTGAAAAGGATTACGATCATATCAAATAGCCATTTATTTTGGTTGTTCTCACATCATTAGGATTAGGAAAAGCTTTCCCCTTGGCAGTCTGAAATATGTTTTCCAATGAATCTACAACCCTCACCATCAATTGGCATAAGTTTGCCTCGATTGGCCTCTTTCAATCTATCGGATAGGGTGCTATCTAGTCCCTTCCCTGTTTATCTTAGTCGTCAATGCTTAAGGCTATCTTATTTCTATATGTGTTGATCAAGGCCACCTTTAGGGAATTTATTTACATGATCATGCGACTCAACTCATTCATGGTCATTTTGTTGATGACTCATTGCTTTTGATTTCAAAATTTTTAATCTGCATCGGGGATCCGGTATTGGGATGGAAAATACATTGGGCTATCGAAAATTTGTTGGTCGATGTCATGATGGTTAAAATATTACCCCTAAAATTTGATAGGATGTATAGGTAAATTTAATTTTTTGACATTCCTTTTTCCTTTGATAGTTGTTTTTACACTCTATGGCACTACATGATCGAAAGAGTTGAATATAAAGTTTCTTTATGGTTTTAAAACCAACTTCCTTAGCCGATAAATTCGGGAGGTGTACCAAGATTGCTCCGACCACCCATGTTTATTATTTAGTGTGTTGGTGCCCTCACGGGTCTTCTTTGCTAAGATTACCAAGCTTATTTGGGAGTACATTTGGTGTAAAAGTTCCATTTCAACTTGATTTCATTGGGTGGCACAGGAAGTCTATTGTTTACACCATGATCAAGGTGGAATGGAAATTATTGATGTTTACTAAAAAATATTGCTTTATTTTATAATTGGGTTATGAGATGTCTTTCAGAAGTAAACAATGGAAAATTATTCTTCGGCGTTGCATTTCTTCCATTGCTCCTTACAAAAAAATGTTTTAACTATATAGGGTTACAAACCTTAATCAAGACCACGGTGCCTATAAATATTTCTAGCACCTTCATCACCAAAATCGAGATGAAAATATGTTTAAATTGTGAAAGCCCCGGTGTATTGGCTGGTGATGGATTTCATGCCGGGATCTATTTTAATTCTCAAAATATCCGGTGGCCTCCCATCATTAGTGGTAATAGTATTTCTCATGTGGAAACTCGGGAATCAAAGCTCTCTAGTTATCTCACAAATGGATTCACACCATCCTAGATTTGGTCTCCTACGAGAGACTAAATTCCCTAGCCCAAGCTCAAGACAAAATTTAACTCTAAAATTTCAGACCTTCTATCTATTTTCTTAATTCATGAGTTAATTTCATATTTCATTCTCCACAAAATTGGTCTTAGGCCTTGAGAAATATGGTGGGATGATTAGCAAAAGTAGAATCATGATATTGTTTTTACATGCTTTATAATGTCGACACCATTTACCATCTATTGAGCCTCATCTCACTTTCGATTGAAAAAATAATTTCACGCTAGGATTGCAATCTATGTAATCTAAATGGCTTTATAGGATTTCCCATAGTTGGGACTCCTCTCTTGATCCTAAAATTAACCATTTTATTTCATTGCTTATTTATCAGGGCTTCCTTTCGGTGAATGCATAAGTCACATTGGCATTCCCAATCCTAAATTCACTGTCTATTCTAATCCTAAATCCCTTAAGAATTTATGTTGTTCTTGTGCCTATTATCGGGAAATGTAGTCTTGGATTAATTCTCTCTTTCAACCCTACCACCAGAGAGTTGTTTCACTTGGTGTTAGGATTTGTATCGAAATTTCAGCCCTTGGCCTAATTATATTGATAATCTATGGAAACATTTTTGAGATTGTATTCTATTTAGTATTTTGAAAGATCAAAATTCTATGTTATTTTAGAATGATCGATTTGTTTCTTTATTCTCCACTAATCACAAAGTGGTTATATTTTCTATTATGCACATACAGATTTAAGCTCAAGAAGAAAACATTGCTTTAGAATTCTCTCACTCGTTGGAATTTCTTGTATAATTGGGGAGTCCACTATGTAATATGAATCGGGTCCCTTGAATCAATTTCCACCTTGCCACCTCATCCATCTTCACCTCGATGACCTCTTCCACCAATTTCGTGTTATAGAATCCACTCTCACAACCACCATTTCACCTCTCATCGAGGTCACCCTTTATCTCCTTCCTCTTCGGGGCCAGCCAGATCCCTTCTCCAAGGGGAAAGGTCGTGGCTACCTCTCCGTTGTGGTCTTTTCCTTCACTTAAAGTTCCCAAACTTACTTGGTCTCCATCCCCTACTTGTGGAATTAGTGTGCCTTTACATATGCGAGATGCTAGATCGGGATGCTAATAGATTGATCCTCCATCGGCCACACTCTAAAATGGAATATTCATCCATCCACGGGATGATCCTCCTCCTCCTCTTGGAGTGGCAAACTTGTGCCTAGTGCTCTCTACATTTTGTAGATCTTATTCTATTTGTTTTCCCTTTGGGTATTTTCTCATGCATACATGGTGTTTTTGTGGGGACCGTGAGTTTTCCAATCACCCCTTCTCTTGTAACTCTCCTTTATTTTAATTATTATAAATGGTAGTTCTAGTAGTAAAATTATGAACGACTTTATTTATGGAAATATCTATCGAATCTTCTTAAAAAAGGTAAATCATTTCATGATATTATAGTGAATTGAAATTTAATCATCATTCAACTATACCAAAAATTATTCATTTGGTTGCAAGAAATATCACATCACATGAAATGGTGATTCCTTCCATTAAAAAAAAGGATGATATGGGGATTGATTGGGGCCAAATTAAATTTTGAGCATTTTTTTAATTATTCGAAAACAGAGAGATGTTGTGCTCATAAATGTTTGTGGGTAAAATTTGGGACAAGTTTTTGTTTAAATATTGATTAATTATTAAATAGATTATTTCACTATTATGTTTAAGCTAATAAACTTATTTGTGGGGAAGATATAAACCTTAAAATTATTTTCACCATTATTGTCACTTAAGTTTAATCGAAAATATTGTTTTTCCTCCATATTATTGTTTAAGTAAATGATGTTCATTAATTTTAATCCACTTATCAATTAAACTAATTACATGTTGCTATTTAAATATAGATTTAATTATTTATAGCTTTTTATTATTAATTTTTAGCAACATGAAAAATAATGTTAATGAAATCTATTATTAGTTTTGAATAAATAAGAAAAAAATATAAATTAAATAAGATATCGTAGAGAAATATAATAATCAACTTTCCATTCACAGAGTAGTTCTTGATCTCCTCCAGGTTCATATTAACCAGATTTGTGATGTTAGTGGGATTCCTACATCAACATGGAAGAATGGGAGGATCACTAAGAAGTTCTTCAAAGAGACCAATCTGGACCCTAATTTTAGGCTAGCCATGAATATTTATAAGGAACTTAGGGTAGCACTTAAGGTGTATAGAAAATATGTGAATTAGTGCATTTTTCCTCTGTGTTCTCTCTGTGTAGTTAATGTTGTCTTGTTTACATGTTGTTGTTTTGTTGTTGTTAGTCTTTTGTTTGGCATCTTGTAGGCAGATGGCCCCTACCTTAGTACTCTTATAGTTTTATCTAGATTTTTGGATTTTGGTTGGGGTGTGGCCCCCATGTTTCAAAAAACCACTTTGTACTTTCATGTCTATCTTGGCTGTTGAGCCTTTTTTATTGTACTATAGGGTATGGTCCCTTCAAAACCATTTACCTATAATAAAAAAAAGGATATCATAAAAAGAATATAACCAATATATAACTAAATATCTTTTCAAAAATATTATATATATATATATATCTCGTGTGTGTGAGATAAAACTAAATTAAACTATGGAAAATATGATTTTAAAAAGTTACAAAAATACATAGAACATATTGTAATAAAATTATTACATGTCACATTAAAATGTTCAAATAATGTTTCTTATTTCAAATTTGTTTCAACAATTCACACAAAATGGACCATAATGATGACAATACTTTAATTTAGCATACAATCGATAACATGTTATTAATAATTTTTTTACTTTTCCTATTTTAAAATAATTGTATAGTAATAATAATTAATATTCTTAAACTATAAATATCAATAAAATATAAAAATATAATAAATAAAGTTCCCCCTTGATGTCTACACCCTATAAAATTTCCTAGGTTTCTTACGGCTAAATCCCCTTGGGGTTAGTTATTTTGACAAATGTGTAAACGGAAATGGATTTTTTTAGATGAAATAAGAAAATGTTTTGATTTAGAAAAAGGAATGTTGGACACAATAACGTTTTTCATGACACCCATTTCAAAGAGTGTAATTAGGTTATAATATCAATATTTCATTTCTATATCTATATGTGGTGATGGATTTTACAACATTAAAGCACATACTAGAATTCAATACATGCATACTATATTTTCAAGGTCATTTTATAATCTTGGTTACTTCGTTAAGAACAATCATGACTTAAATCCATGGTAGGCTTTGTGGTAACAATATTATTCAAAACCATCTAAATCTATTGTAATGTTTTCTTTCTATAAACAATTTTTTCATTTTCATAAATAAAGTATCCTAGAAATGATGGTACAAATTTAAGGAAGTGGTTCCAGATGAAGATTATATAAATAAAATAATCTGAACATCAATATAAACTAGGTTCTATTTTTTAATCAAAATATTGCATGTTAATGTCCTCATCAATAGTTCATGTATTCCATTGCTTAAATTTATTTAACCTAAATAGTTAAGATCAGAGGATACTAACCGATGTTAGATCATCCTAATAAATCTAAAGATAATTGTAGTAATATTGATAAAAATCATTGAACAAATCAAATAAAGATAGAGAATGCAAAAAGCACAAACAATTATAAGGAGAAGAATAATTAACTATTATTTTAACTTTTGTGCTAATTTAGGATGAACGATGACTCGTAGAAGGATGTAAATGATCTAGCATAGTTTCACTACTAAAACTATGTTTTAATATCATATATGGACCAAAGTGTATAGTATGGCTAAAAGCATAACCTCGTTATGGCCCTTTCGTACACCCTTCCCCTCTATACTTTCAAACTACTTGAAATGTCTTGTGATAATGGACTACTTTGTAATACGCTCTTCTTTATAATATGGATTGTCGACACTATGTGATTGTCACTATGAAACTAATTGAATCTTCAAAACCCTAGATAACGAATGAGTCCTTCTAAACACATATTATTTTGGTTATGGGAACTCCCATGCACCACCTATATGACCACTACTCTACTGAGTTCTATGTACATCTAAGAATCAACACGTGACTCTAGGATGCACCCGACCTCCCGAGGACATGCCAGTCAACTAATATGAGATGGAATGTGGCTACATAAATGATAAATAGGGGTAATAGGTGGGATACGAAAAAATGGAAAAAGGATAAGTCAAGGAAGATGAATGTTTGCTACGGGCACTATGGGAATGTGATCTTCTAATGTAATGAAATACTTTATAATCTGTTTGGGTGAGATTGAATGGTCAAGGATGATGGTTGCACGAATGTGTCAATTGATATAAAAATCTCAAAAAAAATCTCAAACGGGTTGTTGAATGCATGGGAATTGTCATGTGTTTGCCTCGTAGAAGTATTCGAGACAATGTCATGGGAGGTGATAGGAAACATGTGGGTAAATAAGTGAATTGTATAATTTAATCTTGACGTTCAAATCTTTCGACTATGAGATAATAATGAGTGGAATTAGGATGGTTTTGGAATCGATGTGTATAAGCCTCTTTGGATTGCCTAGAGCCTTAGATGGTCATGTGGACATGCAAACTACTAAATAAAATAAACAACAAACACGTAGAGAATCCACAAGAGGGAAATGTCAATGTTTAGGAAACCTAAGCCAACTAAGGATATGTAAGGAGTTATGTTAAGTCCTTTCTACATAAATCTATGTGCCTAAATTACCAAATGAATGTAAGAAAAATTAAATTAAATCAATTTGATTACTCTCCTTAAATCTAATTAAATCTACGTGCTACTAGTTAATCTAAAAAATTAAAGGCTATTGATTGAAGAATTAAAATTAAATCAAACCTATTTGTTTTTGTGCTTTTCAATGATTTTAAAAAAGGGAATAAAAAAAATAAAATAAACTAATTAATTTAATCTAATGTTTTTGTATTTTTATGTTTACTAGAAATTGAATAAAATATGCATAGAAAATGTATCTTCCGTGATTAAATGAAATTTATTCTACTCGAATAAACTAAAATAAATAGTACAATTATCGGATGTACTATTTCCCGTTCTGAGAGGATTTACTCTAATCTAATAAAATAAATGATTTTCCTAATTTGTAGTTGTGGATATTGCTTCTTCTGGCTCTACCTTAAAATTACGGGAAGAATGAAAAGCTTATATGAAGTAATTCCTCCTGAAGCTGCCCTGTAAAACATAAGCTTTCTAAATGAAGAAATATAAAACTATAGGTAAATAAAATATGAAGAATTAACAATGCATTGTGGCAAGAACCTCCTTAGAATCCTTCCTAGGAAAATCCAGGGATGACCTGAGAAGAAATCTTCAATGGAAGCTTTACAAATAGATATTAGTGTAAAACCTATCGTAATTGTACCTTTCTAAAAGAATGTATCTAACAAATTATAACTTTGAATCTATCTAAATAAACAAAAGAAACCTCTAAGAATTTAATGACACCTCTAACTTGGAAATGTTGTACAGAGAGAAATCCAACACTGGAAATGTGTTTAATGTCACCTCAGCTTATTTTCCAATGAATGTTGAAATGTATCTAGGGAATTGTGCTTAAAATGTGTAGAAGGAATGGGAGAGATTGTTGGAGATAGCTGGTTTGTAGGCATTTTGGTAGCAATGCGGGAAAGACACTCACAAGGAAAGATGTTTTTGCTTGTTTGTGTGCTTCTTGGTAGGATTACAACAACATAATGATATAACTCCAAAACAAAAGAATCCATCCAATGCTTCAGGAAGAAGCTTGGTTCTTATAGAAAATTGGCAGAGAAGTGGTCCAGCCCACTTGGCAGCCAAGAAATGCCACATCACTCAAAGAAGAAGCATTAACTTACTTAGAATAGTAAGTAGGGAAGGAGAAGTTTGTATGCATCTAATAAGCTTAGGAATAGCTTATTTGGTCAAGAAACATGCATAAAAGATGAGTTTAAAAAGGTGACACATCTAAAACATGATGGAAAAGTTCGGTTAAATGCGCACAAAACCGTCGGTATATACGAGATGGGTGGTTACGTAATCGCCACGGCGGCAGTTGTGAAACCACTACTCAAGCAGACCGACTATTACGCAACCTCCATGGTGGTTACATAACCGTTGGCACAAATGGTTGCATAAATAAATACCAGAAAGCTATAAGAATATGTCAGTAAGCTAAGAAAATTGGACTTGAACATCATTGGAATTGATAGTTATCATCATCAGGGATTTTATCTATTCCAATAATGTAGCACCATGCAAATTTGGGTGCATACATATTTCCCTCTTGAAGCATTTTAGCCATGAAGAGATGTAAAACATAAAGTCCGAGAATGGTGCTCGAAATTGGAAAGTTAGAAACTATTCTTGTCACACCCAATTTTTGAAGTGACGCCAATCCAAGGTTCTCACTACTGCAAGAAGTAAACGAGAATCAAGTGCAAATATAATTTAGAATTGAAAAAACATACTTAAATAAAATTACTAGAGGACTTACCATATGTGTGAGGACAGAGATATATCTACATCAATGTAATGCTCCTTCGCTACAAAATGCACACATTAAAAATATAATTAAAATATGATATATATAACAAAAATTAATATATCTCTAAATCATTTACACATAACGACTTGGTGAAATTTGAGCTCTTGACCACCTATGATGGTTGGAGTGAGAATACATTGAGAATGAACAATTCGGTGATAGGATGATAGCCCAACCAATGGGAGAAGTAGCGGGTCACGAGATAAGTGAGTTATTTGCATTTCTTTGTTTTTACTCTAAAATGTATAAAATGTGAAAAATTGAACTAAGGGGGGGTTTATTTTCAATAATTTTATAGTTAAAATGTTCATAAAGGGGGTGCCTAGTAGGAAGGGTTCATTTTAAGAAGCCTCTGGTAAAATGGAGGTGGAAAATCCCCGACGAATATACCTAGATCCACTTTTGCAAAAAGAAAAATTTCTATTTTTTGAGAAACGAAAATCCCGAAGAATGTATTGGAGAGTGACTGCACAAAAGGAAAAAAATTCTACAAACGCTGATGCATATTTGTCACACATCAACAAGGCTTGTTGACGCACGATAGAATGCCTTATTGTCGTGCATCATTAAGCTTTGTTGACGTGTGACATGATAAAACCTTGTTGTCACGCATCATCAAGGCTTGTTAACATGTGACACCAAGGATTTATGTCACACATCAACAAGCCTTGTTGATGTGTGAGAGTAAGGAATTTTGTGACACGTCAGAAAATATTGTTGACGCTTTATGAGAAAACCTTGTTGTCACGCATCAACAATGCTTTTTGATGCATGATGAAAGCCTTCTTGTCATGCGTTAACTATCCATTTTGACACGTAAAGAAAAGGTTTTCTATCACATGTCAACAAATATTTTGATCCACAACAAAAGGATTTTTTTCATGTGTCAACAAGCCTTACCGACCCGTGATAACAATTTTTTTGTCGCATGTCGGCTATCCTTTCCGATGTACGACATCAAGGTTTTCTGTCACACGTCAATAAGCTTTGCTGATGCACGACATAACACCTTGCTATCACGCATTAGCAAGGCTTGTCGATGCACATCCAAGGATTTGAGACCCTAATTTTTTCCTATAAATACCCTCCCGATGGTCATTTTCACATTTACACTCTCTGTCTCCAAATTTTTCTCATTTACAGTAATCAATTTCAAGTACAATCAAGCTCAAGGACAAGTACAATGATGACTACAAGTGCAACCCAAGGCCAAGCTCAAGACCAAAATCAATCAAAAATCTAGTCAACCCACAAGCCCTATCAAGGGAAAGATACTCTACAGGAACTTGTTGTGCCCCCACATTCAAATAGTTTTGCAAATGAATTCAGAATACAAGGATTTGGTCGATGCATGTGACTTTGATGGGCTCATTAAGATGCCCCAGTTTGAAATAGATCATGATATTATGAATTACCTACTCTCCTCGTACAATACAGAGGACAACTCATTTCTTGTTACTATGGAAAATGGATGTATGTTTCAATTCAATGTCGATCCAGCAGATATTCATTGCTTAACAAGCCTTCCATACAAAAATTCCCCCATTGTCACAACGAAAGCAACCCTCATCGAAAATGATAAGAAGTACCTCAAATCTACTTTCAATTTCCATGTTGATTATACGTGTAATCTATTTTCAATTTTCATTTGATATTTTCAATTTTTTATTTTGATACAATCAAAATCGATATTAATTCCAATGGATTTTTGGCATTTGTAGCTCATGTCAATAAATCAAGACATGGTGTGGATACGCAAGGAATTGCACACCACTTTCTTGCTGCTATGATTTCTTTCTTTCAAGCCAGAATTGTTTTGTAGGGTCGACAAATAGATATACCAAACTGGGATATTGCATACATTCTTACAACTATCAAAAAGAAAAAAATTGATTGGTGCACCTTTTTATCCAATAAAATAAACACTAATATTACAAATAAATTACTTTTGGAAAAACCTATCATTTACTCCACAAACTATCTCCTTGGCCTTTATTACAAGGCTCTTTTTAATTTAAAAGACAAACCAATTCCTACATGTATGGATGAGACAGTGAAGAATTTTTCAATTCCATTTCAAGAACAATAGGTATAAGTTTGTATTTTGAAATTAGACTAACATTATGTTCATCTCGAATTTGATTAAATATTGACTGTTTACAGAAAATATTTTTGGAGGCCCTTATGTGAAAAAAATAGCATCAAGAGGAAGAGGCCAACAACACACTGAGGCATCGCAGATTCACAATCTAAAATGGAAGTTCACTCATCTCCAAACCACCAAGCGTTTGAATTAGTTAAATGCCAGAGATGTAATACCCTAACATTTACTATTTACAAATTCCCATTTTGTATTTTCAATTTACCATTTACCATATTGAATTGACATACAATTGATTATTGCTGACATTGTAAGAACTTTGGAAAGTACACGATCTTCTTAAATTCAACAGTCTTCCGCGCAACTCCCTCGGTTTAGTTACATGTAATTGTCTCTTCTCAACAACCTGCTCAACAATCCCAACCACACACAGCTCAAACATAACCAATTACTACTCCAACATGGCCACCTCAAGCTCTGCGACACATTACCCCTTAACAAGGTATGATTTTATTGCTTTAGTACAAGTTTTCAATAGTTTAACAATTTTTCATATGATTTTTCTTGCACTTTTCAGCACATTGCATTCCTTCGCATTCTGTACAAACAGTGGCACCGCCCCCTCCTCCATAAATATGATTCAAAATGCCAACCAAAGGTTCGGAAAAAGAACATTGGTATACGATTTCCAATTCCTTTGCACCTAGTGTTAGATTGTGGAGCCTATTTTCTTGTTAGAAAGTGTTGCAGAATGTACACTAAGAGTATTGTACACTTTCCACAATTGTCTCTCGGGGTTTAAATGTGTACGATATACCGGGAAATGTACTTTTCTCATATGGGTGATATTTTTGACCCATAGGTTTATGAGACGGTTTTTCCCATGGTTTTGTAAAACTTTTTAAGTAGTTGTCTACTTATGTGGTTTTGTGCATATAGTAGAATTATGTAACATTGCATATGTGTTTTGAATTCAGGTGTGAATTCTATAGAGTTCGTTGAGCATAGATCCAAATAGGTTTGGGTATTGTATTGAGAGAGTGGTGGCTTGTAATAAAATTTGAGCAAGTGATTCTTAGTGTACGTAGCCCAAATTGGGTGAACCACGTTAAATATTGTGTCTTTTTGTTGTTCTTTTATTATTACTCGCACTTTTATTTCAGATCTATAGTATTTTCGCATATTAGTTTCTATCATTACGATTTTGTGAGGGATTATTCCACATATTTTATCCCTTATTTCCTAACACCTAGTGGAACACTAAACATTGCCTCCTCATTTTGAATTCCAACCCTCTCTCTCTCGGTGGTTTGCCCGATTACTGCAACAGAATATCAATTTTAAATAATATAAATTTAGATGAAAATTACTTGGGCATTGATAGCGATGACCCATCACGATTATTTAATACACGTGAGATGATTCAAGGATAGTAGGTATACTTCAATTTCAACATAATTTATTCAAATTTCATTACATTTCACTTTCGATTTATTTATTTGAATATTGATTTATTTTATCGCAAATAGGATCAGACCACCCAAAGGAAGAAACTGGTAGCAATCGATGACCAACCCAAAAGCCCCCATACCTCTCTAATGACATCATCTTCTTTAGATACATATGGTGAACAGTTGCTACCATTTCCTTTAGAGAACTTAATTGGTAATGATTATCAATCCCATGTCATGAATTTTATTGTACCTCATATCAGTCACTCATAGAGTTAGAGAGACGTCAAAAGTACTAATTAATGAAATAATAAGTCATTTTAAAAATTATTGGCAAAGGTAAATTTTATACATTATATTCTAGAATCAACCTGCGAAGATGGATTCCTTACTTACCCAAGTAAGAAGTGGGAGTGTCACGTATAACAACAATTATAAAGATGATATTTTAGATAAATTATTAAAAAAATTGGAAAATATTAGTCTTTGAAGCCTAGGTATATTTTAAAAAATGGTCTAAGGAAAAGGATCTCGGTAGAAATTGCAAATGCCGAGAGAGATAAAGCGGTCGTAAGTATTATCACTTTGAGATAATATTTTTGTCAATTTGAATTTTTCTTATTTTAGTAATATTTTTAATTAAGATCACTTTTTTGTGTAGTTGAAATATCAAAATATTAATAGTCAAGAAAAGGTGTTCCAAGTTCACTTGGAAACCGCAAAGAACATTTTATCTGCAACAAATAATTTGAAAGAAAATATTGATTTAGTTAACAAACAAAACAATACACTAAAGTGGATAATTAAAGAGCATGGCTTCGACCCTGAAATATTATTCAAAGCCAAGGTAGCTACAGATCCCAATTTGTTATCCCATGTAGATGCGACAAAGGAAGAACAAAGGATTGTAAAGAATCTGGATAATGTTGCGGGAGATATGATTTGTTCTGGGGATTATTAAAGCCATTGGTGAATTGGGTACAAGAGGAGAATACATTAGGGAAAGGAGTACAACTACAAGAGTAGAAGCCATTAGGAAAAGGGGTACAAAAAATTGAGGGTTGAAAAATTTCATGATTGAGGGTTGAAACTTGAAAAATTGAAACTTTAAATTTGAAATTTTGAAATACTTTATAATCTATATTTGAAAATTTGAAACTTGAGTGTGATGGTCATGATGTTTGAAAATTTGAAATAATTTATTATCTGGATTTGAAATTTGAAACTTGAATGTGATGGCATTTGAAAATTTGAAATAATTTATAATCTGGAATTTTATATCTTCTTACATATTATGGTTAGAATTTCTAGATTGTATATGGTGTTTATGTTTCATTTGAATGCGATGGCGTTATGATAATGGCTAGTTATTTGTTTTAAGAATATTTGGAATGTTGTGTGATAGAGGCATCTTAATAGTAATAGAGTTAAATCTTCTTCTCTCTACATGTAAAATTCAAACTCAGTATCGGGTTTCTTAAAATTTAAACCTTCTCGTAATCTTCTCTACTTGTAATGATGATTGCATCGATGTGGATGATGACATTAAAATAAAATCATAGATATGGATTATCATGAATTGTATGTGGACGTAGATTTAGCTTGAAGCACGACCGGGGGAATCGGATGATGATAATGGATAATTGTTTTAAAAAAATTTGAAATATGGTATGACAGAGACATTTAAATCTTCTCAAAATCTTCTTCTCTCTCCTTGTAATGATATGATGATTGTAGAATGGATATAGATGATGATGAATCATGATAACGGATAATTGTTTTAATAAAAATTGGAATGAATTAGGACAGAGATGTTTCTACACATTTAAAATAGATATGGATGATGATGAATTGTAATTTGTGTGGACTTACATTTATATTCAAGCACGATCATGGATGATGATAATGGATAAATAATTGTTTTAAGAATAATTGGAGTGTTTCAGGAGTCCAGTACTTACATACTTTTACTACTTGTAAAATTCAAACTCTGTATCAGGTTTCTCAAAATCTTCTTCTCTCTACTTGTAATGAACTTTGTATCAAGTTTGTTTACATTTAAACATTCTCCTTGTCTCAAAATCTTCTTCTCTCTACTTGTAATGAATCAACGATATGTTAACATTACATGCGGATGATAACATTAAAATAGATATGGATTATGATGAATTGAGTGGACATAGATTTAGCTTAAAGCATGATCATGGATGATGATAATGGATAATTGTTTTAAGAAAATTTGGAATGTCTTAGGATAGAGACATCTTAATACAGTAAAATCTTCTTCTCTCTATTTGTAAAATTAGAACTCTGTATGAGGTTTCTTTGAATTTTAACGTTCTCAAAACCTTCTTCTCTCTACTTATAATGAATCAATGATATGATGACATTAGATGTGGATGATAATGAATTGTATGTGGACGTAGATTTAGCTTCAAGTATGATCGAGAATGATGAATTGTATAATGGATAATTGTTTTAAGAAATTTTGGAATGTGTTATGACAGAAACATATTAATATGGAAAAATCATCCTCTCTCTACTTGTAAAATTCGAATGTTTGATTTTATCCCACAAAGCTTAAAAAAATTATCAAAGCATTTGGAAAATACAAAAATAAATTAAACATAATTTTAGAAACTCAAACAATGTCATATGATAGGGTATAAGGTAGCTCTTGTCTTTTAGATGGTGTGACAAACCATATGGAAGGAAAATGATAAATCATCCTTCGTAGTGTGCTTGAAGGAATTCAATTCAAGAAAATGGAACACGAGAAATGGATTAGTATATAGATGGGTGATTTCGACATTGGCACCCGAGAAGTGAGAGCTTCCTTAGATGGATGTCAACCACGTTCTTTTAAAATAAAAGATGAAATAATGATTAATTGGATTAAGGAAGAAACAAAATATTAAAGAAATATGCAAATGATAACTGTACATATCTAGATAATAGAAGTATGGAAGAGTATAACAGTGGAAGAATATGCATATCTAAACTCTAAAGGTCTTACAAATTAGTATTCGACAAATGCATGTAACAAACAGATTTTTAAAATAGAATTTCATATTCAAGAAATCGAAAATAGTAAGTATATAAAATAGATTTTTTATAAGTAATTTTATTTAAATAAATGTAAATATATATAGCTATAACATCTTTAATGATAACAAGAGATGAAACAAAATTTGCTAAAAATTCCCCCAGTCAATATTTGCATCTGTAGAGTTAATATGAAATTGAATAAATAACCACAGTTAAAATGTAAGGTGACAAACAATAAAATTAAGGTCAATGAGATACCTATTTAAAGATGAAAACAATCCATTATCAATAGCTTCTTTAAAGTTGATGTTCTCTTCTATAGAGTATGATGATGCACCAATTCTAGTATCATCGTTGTGAATAGTTGTACTTGTAGTTTTAATATTTACACCTCTTATTTCGGAAAGGGAATTCCAATGTGCAATTTCTCTGCAGTTCGAAAGGAAAGGTTTCCATGGAGTAGCGAGAAACATAACACCTCATGAAAATTTCCAAATTTTTATCCAACATGTTTCTCAGTTTTGATTTTACAAATGATAAATCATGAAAACCCTTTAGTCCTCCACAGACCACAAAATCATTATTTGGCATAACTCATATAATATGAAAAATTCACCGATGTATTTTTATAAGACAATACTTTGATATATTCCTTGCCAAATCCTTGTAATAGCACCACTCTCAGAAGGTTCATCTAAATTTTTATATTGGTTCCTCATTGTTGTTGCAAAATTTGTTGATTGAGACTTTAATAAATCAACATTTAGTATACCTTTGATTTCCATACCCTTGACCTCTGAAGTCTTTATGAAATGTTCCATTATTGTACCCATGGATTTATGGAAATGCTTTCTTACAAAGTATGCACAAGCACCTTCAGTATTCCAAAAATTAGGATTCATCACACCCATTGCTTCAAGAATTTTATCTTTGGAGAAACGTTCTCTAATTTCTGATGATAAGGATTCTAAAATTTTTTTAAGCTTTATTCTTGTTTCAACTATAACAGACTCAAAGATATTACATGTCATAGGAACAACTTCTTATTCCGATCTTGTAATATATTGATGTTTTTGCAAAATGTGTAGTGGTATGTCCCTCCCATTAACATTGATGCAAAGGTGATCATGGATATTAAATCTCAAATAGTTACTGGGATTTTTAAGATCTAATAAAGCTTTCCAATTCTCAAAAACAAGTGTATCAAAACTATCTTGGGAATAGTACAAGACATCAATACTTATACATACCATTTTTCTCATCCGTATAAAATCCATAATATAGATTAATTGCCCCTATGCATGCTTCATCGGTGTATTGATCTCCCTGCTACTTTGGAAGAATACGAACAAATGTAAGCAATGTATCCGAATAAGTTAATCGAGAATAGCAAGTCCCTCACCTGTAAAATTCTTGACGATATTTTTGCATGAAACCAGCCAATGAAGGATACACCTCATGAACTATGCATGCGAGTTCATACAAAGAAATCCGTATCATCTTAACATCCTTGTAATTTTTTTGCCATCTATAATTCCAATTGTGAATTTATTAAACTCAAGAAATCACTTTGGGATGCTTACCATATAGGCACAAAGTTTTCTTATAAGGTATTCTACTTAAGAAACATTTTTCGTAGTTTCTTACCATTTTATACGCTAAATTTAGTCTATGATCCATGCAATCAATTTCTATCATATAACGGGCCACTATTGTTTGCAATCTAACACACAACCCTATTCGGTGACCCCGCATGGTGATGCACCATCTACTCGATGCATACTAACTTCACAGCAATTTCATAATCAGTCATTCCAACAATATATTTCAAATGAGAAACAACTATTTTATGTAGGTTATCGGCATTACGAGTTTTTAACCATTTTCATAACACCCAGTAGATGAGGTGTCCATATATCATTTTCTAAATTATAAACATGGATACATACCCATGCAAAGTGTTGTCGAATGTTATCACTTCATCAATTGAAAGAGAGATAAACTAAGCATTTTTTACATTCTCCTTCAAATCTTCCTTCTCTATCATCGAAAGGCATTTTTCAATTTCCCATGCACTCATTTGTTAGACCAATGAGACCGAGGTACTTTGGGAATTCAATTATATTGATACAAAATTTTGAAATCAAGGAAATCTGAAATCAGTCTTCCTTTCTTTAGTATGTGAAATAAAGTAGAGAATTGTATGAGTTTTGAATGTAAATTTGTTTAATTCATCTTACCAATTTGCAATGTGATCGTTCCTCCCTTTTCCATGAGATGTCTATGTTTTTTTTGTTCTTGCTGCATATTTAACATGCATGCATTATTTTTCAATTTTCCACTTGTGTGTTTTGATTTTTTGGCCATCCTCCCCGTTACAGTCAAATATTATTTTCCACAGTGTTTTTCTATAGTGTCCAGCTTCAGTTGCATTTTTGTTGCTTTCCCAATTTCCATGTACATATTGTACATGTACATTCAGATGGGATATCTTCTGAATTAGATGAATTTTCTGATTCGATAAACAAAAATTTGGTAGTCCAATCAAACTGTTAAGTCCTCCCAATTGTCCACATATTCTTGTTCATTTTCAATGTTTTACTTTTTTAGTAGAATTTTGAGCAATATCACAATCACCTGGTTTCCTCTTTCGTGAACTAGAATTTGAATTTGATTTTTGTGTTCCATTTTGTTGAGTATTTTTATGTGCGATATCTTGATGCACTCTTGGTTGCACCCCAATAGGAAGAATATCTTCAGGATCTGGCATCTCAACAGGTATATCTTCAAGATCTGGCATGGTATCATCATAGGTGTCATTTGGTTGATATTGTACAAAATGCATGTCCACCTCAATATTACCTTGCACACATTCAAGAATATAATTATTTCCAATGGCATCTATATGGGTTCTCTTTTGGTCATGCGGTATCTATAGTAGCAGAGTTTCCAAAATACTTGAATAAGGACTTTTAATATTTCTTAGTTACTTTTTATGTCTTCCCATTCTGAGCACTAACACCTTCCATTATTCTTAACTGATTCATGCGTCAAAAAAAGAACTAAGTCAAGCGTCAGAGAAAATTGAGTCACGCATCAGCAAATAGGCTTATTAGTGCATCGAAAAACATAGTGAGTCATGCGTCGAGAGAAACCTATCTTTGCGCATCAACAAAAATCTAAGTCACATGTCAACAAAAAAACCATGTTATACATCAATGAATATCCTTGTCACGCTTTAACAACAAACCCTTTGTCACATGTCAGCAAGATCTCCTTGTCACCCATCCATAAAAAATATTTGTCATGTGTCAGTAAATATTTATAGTCACACGTCAACAAATAACATCTGTCACCCAACTACAAACTAATAAGTAATCAAATGATAAATATGTACTATGCTTTGGTGCTTAGAGTATGCAAGTTCACAACTTCATGGTATTGGTAAGGTATTGGTGGTAGTATACTACCAGCGAATCACCTAGGTTTTTATAGGATATGTTTTCAAATGTAGGTGAAGCCGAACCCCAAAAATATATATACTGTAAATTTTAGGTGAATAGGACACTGACCTACTCCAAAAAAATCACCTTTTCAAATTTTCCTAAAATGAATTTTTTTCCATATTACGAATATTCACCACTAAAATTATCGCTGCTTGTTAATATCCCTAAAATCAATAAATATGCATATCTTCCCATTCTTTTAGAACAGGGACTATGTTTGAAAACCACATTGAATAATCAATTGATTTGATAAACCCTACTTACAGGAGTTTCATTACCTCTTCTTTAACCATCAAAGCCACTTTTGGCTTCATGGGTCTTACTTTTTGTTTCATGGGTTTATCATTGGGCTCGGTAACTAGATTACACTACAACGTCAGGAGCGACACCCATCATTTCTTTATAATTGAAAGATAATACTTTTAAATTATCTGTAAGAACCTTTGTGTGTGCTTCTATCTCTTATGGAGTCGAAGAAGAACCGAGATTAAATATTTTAGGATCCTCCATCCCAATGTTGATATCTATGGTTCCTTTGATCAAAGAGGTGTTTCCCTCTTCAAAATGATGTGGACCTGGAGGTAAAAATTATTCTTCCTCTACCTCATAGATATTAAGACCTTCGATGTAGAATTATCCATCATGTGATCTCCAATGTAGGAGGAAGGGTGAGGTGTAAGATAAAATCCCCTCTTATGGTGTCCGGTATGGAGATCAGTGTATGCATTGAGGTATCCTATGATTGCCTTGTCATTCTCCATGTATTCCAAAGTGGCAGGCTTGATATCAGTCTCGATATAAGCTAAAATTGCATTGGTTAGCATCCTTGGACTAAAGGTTTGGATGAGACCGAAACAATAATTCAGTTTCTTTCAGGTATTTTCTTTGACATAAGTGAGAGGAGCATGTAGGCATAGAATTAGCGAATAGGTTTTTCTCTCATGGTATAGCTTCAAAATACTTGTTGAGCTCAAGAACCATGGTCTTGTAGAGTTGTAAGTGTTTTTATATTGTCTCATACACTTCTTATAATTGATTACAAATAAGTTGAGAGTCACCCAAGAACCTAACATTATTCACACCAATCTTGTTGGGCACGATAATACCAATAAGTAGAGATTCGTACTCGTCTCCATTTTCATAGAATCAAAATTTAGCTTGAATAAAAAGGCATGACCCTCCCCTCAAGGGAAGTGAGGATCACCCTAGCCCCAATGCCAAAGCGGCACTTTACACCATCGTAGTTGAGATTCTAACAGTCATCAAGGAAGATGGAAGCTTGATCCTTCTTAGAGTCTTCTTCCTTAAATTCCTAGACTTCAACCATGCAAACCTTGTCAAAGAAAATGGACAAAAGAGTAGAAATTTCAAGTCCATGACCTGTGAAAAAGGAATTGAATGGGACAATAATAAGTATATCATTGTCCAAAAGATCAACAATTTCAGTTGTAGTGTTTACAGACATATTTTCTTCTATCACATCCTTTCTTTAACTAGAATCAACCCTTTGATTACCTCTAGGGCTTCCAACTCAATCATGGGAACAATATCGGAATCAATTTTTGAACCATGAGGCTCATTTAACCGATTGGTTGGGAGCTCAAATTTTGTATGAAATCTAAGTTTCTTATTTAGGTTGTAAAAATGGATATCAAATGGCTTCAGGTCACCCTGAGCCATGAAAAACTTACCTAGGTGAAAGAATATTACCTATTAGAAAAATTTGGAAGGGAGTTCTTTCATTCTATGAATCCAAGGTTGACCAAGAATAAAATTATAGTTAGGTTCCTAATCTATAATATAAAACTAAATCAACACTGTCTTGGGTTCAAGATTGACTGGATGCACTATCATTCTAATAGAACTTCCTTTGATGCTATCATAGCCTCTCAGTGTGTTTCACGTTGAAGAACAACTTATTTCTCCATAGCCTAGTTTTTGAAGAAATGATGAAGGGAATACATTAATAACATTCGCATCATCTATCATTGGACACTTAAAATAGTTGTTGTAGATCCAAACCTGCAGGTACAATGTAGGATCACCTCTTCATTCCAACTCAACATTAGTAGGCATTTTTCTAATGTCGAATATGAATCTAGCATCTCTCTCAGGATGCCCTAGGGGAGAAATATCAAAGTCTATATGATTGATTTGGGCCTCAGAGGAGGAGTGATGTGGATAAGATGGCCAATACCTAGCACTTCTAATAAATTTGATTGATGCATAGGATAATTCTTTAACAAATCCAAGAAGGAAATGTGGGAAAAGGTCTTAGCCAATTCCTTGATTAAATCATAAGCCCCTTTTTTCATAGGAGCTATCGGTGTATCATATGATATAGAGGGATAAATAGGAAGAGGTTGTGAAGAATAATCTCGGGTGTGGGTCATTACATTAACTTCAAGTTTAGTTTCTAGATCGACTAAGCCTACAATATTAGTCTAATTTCGACTATCTAAAGGAGGAGCTACTAGAGGGATTGTAGACATAGATGCTTCATGATCCTTATTTCCTATCGGAAACACTTTATTCATACCATGAGGGTTAATTTTTTTCATTCTTAGGGCATGTTTGAAGGGGATATTTATAAAACCCAAGAGTAGCATTTTGTGGAGCTGTAGTTCCCATATGAATGTTTTGTATAGGTCCCATGGGATAAGCCAAAAAAATCAATGAAGAGTTCTCTCTAGTCTCTTGGAAGCTGTTGTATGAATTTATTACAATCACGGAATATACAAGCATCATGTCCTCTAACCATATGGAAACCACACTACAAATCAAGATCGTATACATGAGGTCGTTTATTCTGATTTTGTTGTGGCCTATAGTTCTTGTTGTTATTTTGTTGTTGGTTATTGTAACTAAATTTTGAGGCCTCATACCTTGGTTTTGATATTGATATTGAAATTGATCTACGTATTGGTTTGAGTATTGAATGAAGCCTTAGGCCTTGACCGATTGAGTAGGTGGAAGAGGATGACTAAACTCCACCACATGAAATGAAGGAATGAAATTGTTACTCCTTTGGTTGCTTGCATTCGCATTATTTTTCCATTATTTGTCTACTTGTGCTAACAACGCTCGTATTTCTTTCTGGTTGGTTATGTCATCTATTCCAACACCACAATTCTTGTTAAGGACTTTGGGTCCTTGATTATGGTTGTTTGAAAAATTTGGGTAATTCGAATTACCTTGTGAGGGGTTGACCAATTTCCCATTTGAGCCATAAACCTTTCTTCCACTATCAGTCACCACTTGGTCAATGTGGAGAGAACCCTCTAAGACCTCCTCATAGCTCTTAAGAGGGAAATTTTTCACTTCCTCCTTAGTTTCTTGATTAAGGGAGTGGAGGAATAGGTCATATAGCTTCATTTGATAAATGTTTGGAGAACTAGTTGAGGAGTAGAGGAATTTCTTCCACTTCGAATGAAATGGCAAAGTGGATTCATTATTCTCTTTCTTAATGTGAAGGAATTATCTGATTCTTATTCTTAAGAGTTTGTTCATATCAAAATCCTTTATGAACTCGAAACAAGTTTCTTTAATGAATGAATTAAGGCTTCGTTATTTTGGAGTACCGGTCAAGAGTGACTCCCTCGAGGGTCTTCGGGAATATCTTTGCAATGACAACATCCAAAGGAAGTATCTCTCTAAAGGCTATCACATATGCTTTGATGTGTACATTTGGATCCCCCTCACCTTTGAACTTTGGAAGGTGCGATAACGTTCATGGAACAGCTTACACTTCGTATGGAAAATTTAAGGGGCTTTTGAGATATTTAGAATATGTTCCCACTTCATAAGACTCTACATTCAAAAAATATAGATGGGGAAGTGAATGTGGGATGGGAGATTGATATGGCGAAACATAAGCATTTGCAAGGGCATACGGTATCCCTTGAGTTTGAGAATATGAACTAGGAAAAGAAAACATGTCCCCTTGTGGTGATTTAGAATACATGTGAAGGTATGGGGAATATTATTTTTATACGGATTGGTAGGTGTGAAACCATGGAACATTGAATTTTCAGTTGGAATGGAATTTCAAAATGCACTTACAGTTGGTGCCTATGGAGGATATACATATTGAGTGTGGGAGGGCATACCTAACATTCTCGATCTAGTAAAGAGGGCTTTAGAGCTAGGGAAACCCATGTAGGCTGGAGGAGGTGAACGTGTAGAGGGCACATAACCAAAGTTCATAATATGGTGGGAGACCTTGCATTTCCTGTAAAAGGTGTACACAAGAAGGTTGCATAAGCTCAAATTCCATAACCCTATCAACTAATATTGAAATCAAGCCACCTGAAGATGGTTTTGCATTTCACTTAGGTGTATGTTGAGTCTTGTTAGGAAGAAAAGGAATGTGATGTCCTGTTATGAATTGATCCTTAGGAGGCCACCCTCTTTGGATGTACTATATGTTGTAGGAGGGGGTATCAGTGTTTTTTGAAGAGCTTTAATATGCCCTTGCATCTTATCTAAGGATTGGTCTATTGCATTAACATGCTCATTACATCAGGAAAGAATGAGAATTCATCATTAGGCAATAGATAGGAAGAGAAGGCATCAGACTACATGCTGATTTGAGGCTTAGATAAAATTTGTGGATAATACCCCATTTCTCCCGTGAACATCATGTTATTATAGTTGTAGAACTTCGGTTGCGGGATTTAGATGGGTTGATCGCTCTCCTCAATCCTAATTGATGATCCATTATTAGAACCTTGAGGAGGAGGAGTGTAAGGTGAAGGTAAATTGGATGAGTAATTATCAGCCCACCTTGATAGTGAGGGTGATTGCATATTAATTTGGTAATAATAGGATTCAAGACGAAAAAGGGTCTTTTATACTCCGGACATGAAATATCCGGGGGTGTATAAACACCCACAAAATAATGGGAGAGGATAAGGATGGATGAAAGAAAATAATAAAAGAGGAAAGGAAAAAAACTAGTCCTTCATGTCGGGTTCACCAATTTTGTACGTCTAAGAATCAACACGTGATTCTAGGATGCACTCAACCTCTCGAGGTCATCTTTGGGACAATCGATATGAGATTGAATGTGGTTATGGAATGGATAAGTAGGGAAAATAGTTTGGATACATAAAAATGGAAATATGATAGATCATGGAAGACGAATGGCTGCTACATGCACTATGGGAATGTGCTCATCTAAGGAAATTAAATTTTTCTAACCTATGTGGGTGATATGGAATGGTCAAGGATGATTGTTGCATGAAGGTGTAGATCGATATTGGAATAGATAAAAAAACCTCAAATAGATTGTGGAATGCATGGAAATTTTCCCATTTTTCCTTGTAGAAGTTTTCAAACAATGTCATGTAGATGTGAGAGGAAACGTGTGGGTAGGAAAATAAGTGATTATAGAATCCAATCTCAACTAGGGTGAATGTTCTAGCACACGTAAGCAATGTCGATTCGACATTCAAAGTAAATCAACTATGAGACAATAACTAGTGGAAGTGGGGCGGTTTGTAAAATGAAGTGTTTAAGGCTTTGATCAACGTCTCTAATTTGTGGAGCTAGGTTTGGTTGAGGAACTCTTGGATCAAACAACAAATCTCTTGGTTTCTTGGGGCCTTGGATAGTCATGTGGACATGAAAAGTAGTAAATAAAAGAAATAAAAAAACATGGAGAGAATCCCATGAAGAGGCCAAGGTCAATGTTTAGGAAACATAAAGAGTTGTGTTAATTCCTTTCTAATTAACTATATGTGCCTAAATTACCAAATTAATGTAGGAAGATTTAAATTAAATCAATTCAATTACTCTCCTCGAATCTAATTAAATATATGTGCTTCTAGTTAATCTAACAAAAAGAAAGCCTATTTATTGAAGCAATGAAAGTAAATCAAACCTATTTGTTTTTGCGTTTTTCAATTATTTTAATAAAAGGTAATAAGAAAAATAAAATAAAATAACTAATTTAATCTTATTTTTTTATTTTTGTGTTTATTGGAAAATGAATAAAATTTGCCTGAGATAATGCAACTTCGTCTAATTAAATGAAATTGATTCTACTCTTAATAAATTAAACTAACCAGTGAAATAGTCAGATGTGAGTATTTCCCCGTTGCAGAGGATTTACTCTAATCTAATAAAATTAATGATTTTCCAAATTTGTAGTTTTGGATATATCTTCTTCTAGATCTACCTTTAGAATCACGGGAATAGCGAAAATATTCTTAGAAGAAATACTTCCCATGAAGCTTCCCTACTAAAATAGAAGCTTTATAAATGAAAAAATATAAAACTATAGGTAAATACATTGTGAATTTATAACAATTCACTCTAGCAAGAACCTCCTCTCGAATCCTTTGTAGGAAACTATGATGGAAATGTGTAGAAGGAATTGGAGAGATTCTTTGGAGCTAGCTGGTTTGTAGGAAGTTGGGTAGTAATGCAAGCAAGAGAGTAACAAGGAAAGATATTTTTGCTTGCTTGTGTGCTTCTTGGTAGGATTATGGTAGCATAATGATATAATTCCAAAACAAAAGAATCTAACCAATGCTTCATGAAGAAGCTTGATTCTTATAGAAAATTGGTAGAGAAGTGGTCCTGCCAACTTGGCAACCAAGAAATCCCACATCACTCAAAGATGGAGCAGTTAACTTAATGAGAATAGTAATTAGGGAAGGAGAATTTTTTACATAACTAAAAAACTTAAGAACAACTGATTTGGTCAAGAAACGTGCAGAAAATATGAGTTTGAATAAGGTGAGACACGTTTAAAACACATTGGAAAGGTTTGGTTAAATGTGTATCAAGCCGCGATGCAGATGCAGATTAGCGGTTACTCAACCGCCGTGGCAGTTGTGTAGGCACCACTTAGAGCAAACCAACAGTTATGCAAAAGTCGGGCGATTGCGTAACTAATGTTCAAAAAGCCAAGGAAAAGATACAAAAAGATAAATAAGGCATAATGAGCTACGGGAACATGCCACAAGCTAGGAAACTAGACTTGAACATCATTGGAATTGATAGTTACATCGTCGGGGATATTACTTGTTTCGACAATTTAGCACCATGAAAATTTGGGTGCGCATACAATATCAAAATTCACGTTATTCTTCCCTAGCATGTGATTTTTTCATAATGCATGCAACTAAATTGATAACCATGACATTGGAAGAATGTAATTTTACTTGAACCTTTTCCCAAGCGGACTTGAGATGATATTTTATTTTTTGCTTGTAGTTCTGATTGGATGACTACCATAGAATGAGTATACAAATTGTATGAAGCTCAAGGAAGTCTTGGAGTATCCTTTCTTGTGATTTATCTTAGTGTTTTCTCAATGGAATGCGAAGTGCCAAGTAAATAGCATACCCTCTTTATTGAGAAATGAATAACTTGCTTATATATATTATTTGTATCTAGAAAAATATAATAAAGCTAACATGAAGTGTACCAAGGGAATACAAATTAATAATAGTACCATTAGAGGAACATGGACCAAAGCAGCCAGGTCATCCCATGGCATATGGGTGTTATTGTCTTAGATGGATGTTTGAGTAAGTAATATGAAAGTTGGAATTGTAAAATGCGAGTGTATACCCACGATGGATTAATATGACTGTTGTGTGAACAAATAGGTTATGTGTGCAAGCAAGAATGAGTTAGATATTCCTAAAGATAACATAATTGGTCAAATTGAGAAAGTGTGGGATAGTACAAGAATGTTGTACAATCTATGTTGTTACAATACATGAACTACGAAAATGAATATCTATATTTCCCCTCATATATGTATAAATATTTTAATTTCATGCTTAAGGAAATGTTACGTGAGTGTGTAGACACACATTTCCTTTTCTCATAGCGCCTTGTTATTGGGACTTTTTATTTTTTCTCGTTTCCTTTATTATTCTAAGATTGAGTACTTACAGAAGTGTTAGCATAATACGTTGTTTTTTTAGTTATGACTACATGGCATTTAGTTTCTCCAGATGGTCAACGGTTTTCTCTCCTTTCAACCCTCTCTCGCATGTATATATTGGATTGATTTTCCTTGAATAAATTGTTCAACATTTTCTGCATTCTCTGTGTTCTATCATTGGTATCGGAGCACAGTTTTGTCCTTGCAATTTTTTTCTGTCCTTTGGCAATTGGATCTTCCTGAATTCTTCACTAGTGACCAAGGGAAGGATATAACTATGCAGATCTAGGTGGTAGGTCATTCCCATTTATCTTGGCGTGGTCCATCTTCCCGGTAGCAGCGGAAAAGTTTGCATATGGAGATTGAATAAGAACCATCGAAAAGAATTTTCTTCTATTCTCTAGCCGATCGGCCATGATTCAATTGCGGAGGCAAGAAAATATCCCCTGTAGAAGTAGACGCACTATTGTTATCACATATAGTGGTGGTTCAGGTAGTGGATTTTGGAATATAAGGTAAAGAGGTCAACACAATGTTGGTTCCTTAGGAAGGTGCAACCATGAAAAATGGCAAACAGTAAGATACATCGAGTATGGACATCTATTCCGATGAAGTAAGACTTGAATTCTGCATTTGGATGATGTAGTGAATGCTATTAAGAGAGCAGTAGATGCTGTTGCAATTACTGTTGCATAAAATCTCAAATTTCCCATCACAAACAAGAGTATGGCGAAGTTAAGGACCCTTTCGATTTAGTTTGAAGTATGTCTTCGATCTATCTGATTGTGGACACCAGTAAGGAGTGGAATGTTATCAGAAATGCATCTCGGGGCTGTTCGCTTGAGAAACCGAATTAACATTTACTAGAGTGGAAGCGTATAGAGAAAGTTTGAAGACACCCAGCACCTGCGTGACTCGCAAAATATCCTCCTGGAAAAGAGATAAAACCTGTCATAGCGCTTGCTGTCTCAGAAAATTCTTTATCACTCCATTGGGACTAAATTGTCCTAGTGTGCAGAACCTATATGCTGTTAATTGATTAGATACTGACATTTCTTGGTGCGAGAGAACGAAGAGGAGGAAAGAATACCTCCCATAGACCAACGACCACGACTTTCCATGGATCATATGAAATCTTCTTTACAAATATATTCGCCAGTGAACATACATAATAGTAGGAGATGTAGAATTATTTTGAATCACTTGTCAAATAATCCTCAAAGACATATCTGCTAACTATGTAGCATATTACTGAAGGTTGGAGGATACATGGAGGGTGGAGGACAATTGGCATCCTCTTCTCAGTCACCTACAACATGATCACATTATTGCTTTGGTGACATTTTTGTTAGTGTGTTATTATGTTGTGTGTTGTGTGGCTTTTTTGTGTGCTGTGTGTTTTTTCAATAAAAATTGTTGAGCATTATTTTCGAGTTTGGTATCTCTTGATGAAAAACATTGTGAGGAGAAAAACACTGAAGTAGCGCTTAGTTCTTGGAAAACGATTTGTGGAATCAGAGAAATCATCAAATTGTATAGTTGAGACCTCCTATCACCTCTATGTTTGTGGTCAACCTGCAAATAGAAATACATAAGAGTTTGTGGTAATCTGGGAAACCATAGAAGGTGTTAGCAGAGAGATGTACTCATGTCAATTCTAGGTTTGTGGTAATCCTGCAAGGAAAAACTAATGTGTCACGAAAACCATGAAGCCACAAGAATGACATGTCACTTAAAAGGTGAGTAGGCTACGCGGAGAGTGTAAAAATTGTTTACATTGTTCGAGAATAAGGAGGTCCATTATCTAGAAATATGATTTTCAAAAACAATGTATTAAGGTGGGGGATGTTAGCATAATACACTATTTTTTCAGTTATGCCTACATGACATTTAGTTTCTCCACTGGTCAATGGTTTCCTCTCCTTCATTTGTCTCTTGCATGTATATATTAGATTGATTTTCCTTGAATAAATTATTCAACATTTTTGCATTGTCTATGTTCTATCAAGAAGAAATTATAGTAAATGTCCATAGTTTAGGAAATTGAAATTTAACATGAAATTTTTAACCGTGTGAAAATAGCAATATGTAATTAGAAAAGAAGAAAAGGAAAGAGTACACCTAATTGTTTTGTGATAGAGAGGGAGAGAGTACTCTTGCTACATATATTGTGGAGATTTTTTTACTTTATGTTGGACTTTCTTTAGTTGGAAGGGCTTTGAGGTGATCATTCCCTATGTGGAATTTTCCAAGGAGAATAGAAGAAATTGTAAATGCACCATACATGGTGAAGAGATCTATATGGTAGAATTCTAGTTTCTTCGCATCCCTTTACAAAAATATGATAAATGGGAAGTCAAACCTACGAGGATAAAAATCACCTCAACACTTCCCAAAACCCATAGATAAATTCCACTATAGATGAACGTGAACCCAATTGATTTGTAAATGATGACACAATATACCTAGAAAATGCTAAATTACACATGTACCCTTGGTGCAGCATAATATGAACTATACCATGCATCCTATCACATAAACTAAGTAAAGTTTTTGTAAATATCAATGAAAAATTTTACCAACTAAGAAAATTATTGAATATTCGCTTAGGGGAGAAGTATATGGAATGTGCCCTACCATCTGGATGTTATGGTCTTTGTTATACGGTTTTGTCCCTATATGTTTTCTGACCCAATTCTATTTCTAAACAAATTTATGAACTTATGAAATGTATAATTTTTGACCTATTATTTTATATCCTTATTAAAAACTAACATGAGCTTGATATATCCCCTAATGATTTCCACCTTTTTGGGTCTCCTAGGATGGAGCAATGTGAGTGCATGCCAAAAAGAAGACAAATAGTTGATGTGAGCATGTGTTTTAGGATTCCTTTAAGTTGAAATAGGTGAGCGGGAATGGTTTATACCTTTGAACATACATAGTAATATAATAGAATAACTAGAAAATTCTTAGACACAAACATTAATAAAACAACATAGTTGATGTAAGCAACAACGTGCGAGGACACACAAATAGAACAACATTTAAAATGATATGCCACACACATATTACACCACTTATGATTTCATAAGACAATCGAGGAACTAGACACCAACAAGAAAAATCAATTAACATATGGCATTTCCCACAAAAATAAAATCATAGAGCAAGCATGTAAAATAAGAAACAAGCCATTTTACATGAAGATGATCCCCGATTGACAAGTAACCTGAAAAATGATGCTACACATGAAGCAACAATTAACATGTTACACTATTAAATAGTATTTTATGATGTATGTGTTGTGCGAATGAGGTAGGATAAAGAAAAGTATAACATATTAGAATAATAACACTTGTATGTGAGAGGATGTAAATCGGATGCCCCCAATTGCTTTAGAAGAACTAGTAGATAGTAGTCTCAAGCATATTGCATCATGTAACAATATCTAATTATCTTGAGTTAAACTTAATGTTCCATGTGAACACATATCTATATAGAAAATGGATATATCATAATATATATAAAGCTAACATGATAAGTGATACGTAACATGAATTATATAAAAATGTAATAGAAATAAACAAAAAGAAAAAATACAAATATTTTTCGATGTTTTAATATATTTTAAGCTTTTTGGATTTTATTTTTTATTTGATTTGGTAAAAAGCATATTTTGAAGGGATCAGGAACCCTGAATAGAACAAAAGATAAAGCGTTGAGGCTCAGAAGGAGAAACAACAAAGAAATGGCCCAAAAAGAACTAGAACAAACAAACAAAACAGACCTAAAGCCTATGAGCGGGAAACAAGGAATCCAAATAGGTCACACTTGGTCAAAACCAGGGAGTAACTTATCCACCACGAGCCTCCTCCCTATGAGACCTTAGGTTCAATTGAAGGGGTGGGTGGTCAGCTTTCAATTTTTTCTTGTTAGACACAAGTGACCACACACCCTACGCTACATTCTCTTCGACACAATATCTCCTACATGTGTATAATCACTCCAACCAAGATCGATCACAAGATTTGCATCATAAAATAGTGACATTTCATCATTTAGCTTGGTTCCTCCGCTGAGATCATTGGCAAGAACACAAACTTCTAAAACTCCATTAACTCTCGTATCTTGTGCATTGACTACCATAGAAATTGAAATGTTTTCCTCCCCTTTACCGGATATTTCCCTTCCCCTTCACTACTAAACCTATTCATTTCAAACTTGTCTTTCGAGACTTGACCACCACTTCATTTTTTCAGACCAAGAAAAATATTCATTCTATTCATCCATGCAACATGATATTTCTTCTTTGATTTGTCTTCATCATTCACACAACATAGCCTGAATCAACAACCTTGCAGCAAGATCTAGGGTCACTTCACACCCTTCTACACTTTGCACAATATAGTCTCAAGCTTTCCACTTCAATTGTTTTCTCCAAGACCCCATATGGAGAGTTGAGAGTAATCCATTTGGGAATGTCACCTCCATCAAGGACTCGAGACAGATAATCTAGCATACACCAATCTCAATCTATATTTTGCTGCAGGATCCATAGCGATGAGGATTCGCATAGATTTGGTCACACCAAAGAAAATACACCTATGAGGGTTTTGGATTTTATCAAGTATATAAATGTTTCTTAAATTTTAGGCCACATGAGGGCATAGTTGAAACCTTATTATACAAAGAGAATAAATTGTGTTCGAAGAATGCACCCGGGAAAAATATTAAGGTTTCAAGTGCATTTGATGAATAGGGATTATCGGACTAGAGAGGAAGATAAATTTTTCCCACCGATGTAGCTGTGAAAAGTTAGGTTCAAGTGCGTAGTCATTCTCGCAATAGTGAAAGTGAACATATAAATAAAGTGTTTCATTAGGAAATGAGGGGGAAAGTAGTATGTTCCCCAATGTGTGAGTAGTATATGGTTTATCAAATGATTACATTGAGTAAATTCCCATAATATTGCATTTTGAATGAAGGATGAATGTGATTATAAATCAAGAGAACATTGTCATATTATACTAGGTGTCTAAATATGTGTGTAGAAAGCATGTCTCTTAAGGACTTATGTCATGTAAAAGGTAAAACAAACTTATGAGGAGACCTAGACATGTGGTGTGTGTTGTGAACCATGTTTGATGGCCGAGTCCTATGATAGCTAGAGATAAGTTACGAGTTAGTGATAAGAACTAAAAGTTCATTAGATCTATACGGGATAGTAGTCGGTGATGATAGTATGGGAATAGAACTAGGAGTGTGTGACAAAACCATAAGAATATTATTATGAATTTTAGGAGTTAATGTAACATTATGTGGACTAGACATAGTGCTAACTTGAGTGAGTGGTGCACTAAGTGTAGGGACTAGTGAATTTGTTGACAATTTTTGGACTTGGTGAAGTGAACCTAACTAGGGGAATACATTACAATATTATTATGTTTTCAGTTACAACAATTGATGATTACACTATAATTTGCAGCTATGTGTGTTGTTACAAAATTTAACAAATCACATTGTCTATAATTACATGTTTGTCTTTAGAAAGAGAACACAAAAGCCCCTAAAGACAAATGTATCAGTTTGATGAAGGCCATAATTATAGAGTAAGTGGAATGTTATTTTTTTGGAACAACAAATAGAGTTGCAGATTATAGTAGTCAAAAGTTCATTACTAAAGTTGTGAGTATGTTAAGGTTCTTTCCTTCATGATTAAATACATCCAATTATGTTATTGATTTGTTTAGTTCATTATACAACCCATACATAAAACTGAAATGTAGAAATAAGTACACAACTCAATTCTAGAACTTAATGTTTATTCATAAGGAATTTAAATGTTTCCCACGCAAGCCGTGGGATGTAACTCAAAAGCAATTCATAACTACCGAAATATAAGGTACATGTGCATGAACTAATAAGGTAAAGGAGTATAAAAAACCCATCATTGCCTTGGATTTCTTTCATCTCCGTTGCTCCACTTCTAGCTCCAGCTTTACTTCATCTTCATCCTCACTATCTAATAGTGGCATTGTACCTAGGAAATAGGAAAAGAAGACTGTCAGTCATGAGCTCAAGGTTTTGATTCATATTCCTATACCATCTAACTTTGTGCAAATGGATCTCCTGACATCAGGAGGTACAAGTTACATATTAACTGATACAGAATTGATAAGAGAAATATTCTACATCAGCACATATGATTCCCATAATCATTCAAGAAAGAGAAGAGGAAAAGAAGAAAATATGGAATTCAAGAGAGGCCAAAAATCCTAAATATTTTCTAACTACTCTGTTTAAGTGTGTAGGAACAATACACAACAGGTTTTCAAGGTTCTAGAAAAGAATGTCTTCAATGATCACCAAGATACAAGAGAATAAAGTGTTCATCCTTGTTACTAAAAGAAGAAGAAGGCTTAAAATGATTATTTCAAAGATTATCAGGTGGGAGTATGAATTTAAGAAGAGGAATTTAAGAAGAGCATGGATAGATATCAGCATCATACATGTTAAGAAATAATAATGCAACTTAGAGATTCAGAAGATTTGCAAAAAGAGGAAAGAGTACGGATGTTAATCATCTACAAGAAAAAGATCACGTGTGAAAAAATTGACAAGGCTTCGCCCTGTAAAATGATCATTTATTACCTTTCAAATCATGTTATTTAACTATTAATGCTTGCTTGAAAGCTTTCATAAAGGATTTTCATGAAAAAGGACAAGTAATAAATCTGAATCAGGAAAAGTATTGCAGAATTTCAACTCAATTTTGAATCAAGAATGGTGGAGAATAGCCATAAATAAAGAAACATAGAAGTTTAATTACATGTGTATTCTATTCTACAAAAATTACAAAGTATAAATAAATACTTCACAGAGTTACAGAGGAGCTTCAAACTTTCTTATACAGAATCCATGCATGTCTCATTATAGGCCGAAAAATAAATTACATCATGTGTTACACAAGGAATTAAGTCATAAATCAACAACACAACCCTTGAAAAAAGGGATCGTGTAGGAATATTTCATAAGCGGTGCAAGAAATTCGCACACACACTAAGTAGCTTGATTCCATTGTTCTAAATTATGGTACATATATTAGAATCAAATGAAAATGAATTTCAGAAAAATTTGCAGCAAGGGTCATTCAAATTTCATGAAGGTCGAGTATCAAATGTGTTTACTATGGGAACAGGTTTCAAATAAACACAAAAACTATATAGGAAATGCATACATTATTCACAATGCAAGAGTAACAATAGCGCATGAGAGAGCCAAAACCCTATGAAGAATGTAATTCAAAGGCTCGAAACAAAAGTTTTCTATCTTGAAAGATCTTTTTCATCAACTTTTAGCAATAGAAAACAAAGGATGGGAACTCTATATTATGCAAGATAACTAAATATGAGTATTGTTTGTAGAGAGAATATTACCGTTGCAAGAGCTCAAGCAATGGTAATAAAGGATCAAAGGGATACAATTTTTGACCATTTTACAGATCAATAAAGGATGAAATTCATCAACTAAGTGGCAAGAAGTTGAGAAAAAATACAGAGCTTAGAGTTACTCAAATTTAGTGTCAAGGAATGGAAGAAATATCACTTCTTGAAGTCAAGGTTTCATCCATACAAAGATGTGATAGTAAAATAATGACTACTCATAACAATGCAAAAGAAGCATTCACTTGCAAACAAACAATATATCCACAAACATCATGTAGCAAGTTTTCAAATAGTGATATCTACAGATCTTGGAGGTTAAGCTCAGAAACAATATAATATAGGTCTAACTCTCTTCAAGTGTGTAACAGAATAGTTGAAATGGGGTAGTAAAAACTTTCACAGTAAATTTCTAGACATTGAATAAGATCTAAAACTAGTGAGAAAGAAATATCTCAAAATTACAAACTAAGAAGGAAGATACAACTCAAACCAAATCTTAGAGATCCAACAATGGATACAAACAATACAAGGAAATCCAAAAGGAGGTTCAGAGATTAACATTTGTAAAGCCACCAAAGACCAAATAGTCACAATGCATAGAATAATAGTGATCATCTTTCAAATCAAATGACAGAGGAATTCAAATGATAAGCTCAAAATTCTTAAACCCTTTTCATGGTGTCCAACACAATAAATATTACCAATCAGAATGAAGAGATGGCCATGAATCACCTTTATGAGAGGTTGCAAACTCACAGAAAATGTAGAGTTAAAGACTCAAGAACTTATCAAAATTTTAGTTAAACCAACTAAAACCATTGAGAATATAGCAGGAGACTAAATAATGATGAAAATATTATCTCAAAAAATATCACATGATAAAAATTGTGGAACCGAGAAAGAATCAAAGAAAGCAGAAAAAGCTGAAGCTCATTTCATAGATATAATGCATGAAAATCAGAAGTTATAGAGATCTTGAAAGAATCATTCATGGCGGGTTTTCTTCAAACACCCCACAATAAGCTCAAAGGAGAAATTAAAACTCGAGATCAATTAACAATAGCAATCACTTAATTATAAAACAATGGAAATCTAAAATAAATCAACGTGCCTTCATATTGACAAGAATACCCATATATAGGTTGACAAGAAACAAAACTCTTTAAGCTACAGTTAATAATATGTCATCACATAGTAAGATTGTTTCAACAGCCATCAACATTTTGTAGAAAATCATAGTTAAAAACTCAAGAACTTACCAGTTTGAGTAGAGTGGAAGAAGCTATCAAAATATCATTGAAGTGTAGAGGGAAAATGAATACCCAGAAATGAATTTTAGACTCAAAAATTCCAGAGAACATAAGGAGAACAAATATTTCAAAGTATCAGTGCCATTGAAGTCAAAGAATGTCAGCAATGAAATAGTCACAGTGCTCAATGAACAAAGGCTTACCATTTTATCAAACAACAACCAAATCATAATGAAGTTCTAGTCTAAGCTCGAGTTAGAGCTCGAAACGATAAAAGTGGTAGCCATGGCGAGAATAGAACCGAACTCGAGCACTCGACAAAAAAAAATTTAAGTATAGCCTTCGAGAAACATTAAATGGATGTATTCATAGTCGCGAGAATAGAACCAAACTTGAGGACTCAATAATGGGGGTTTGGAGAAAATTTTCCAAGGCTTCATTATCCAAAAGTGGCATACAAATGAAACAATGGAGCTCATACTATAAATAAACAGTCTCGCCAACAAATCATGCAGTAACTTAACTCAACTAGTGAGTTAAAGATCAATGGTGTTAGAATAACCATACAAAGATCAACGATGCCGGATGAAACCTGACTAAACCAACAAGTGACAAATCAATGGTGCAAGATCAATAGAGTTTAGAGATTAAGCGGCCGAGGATTAATCACATAGCTACAATCAATACAATTTATATGCTTAGAGGATCAATGACAAACAGAAGTCAAGTACATATCAAACGAAAAATATTAAAAACTACCAACTTAACCATAATCACCAAATACATGTGTGTTAACATCGAGAAAACCCTAATTAGTGTCAAGTTAATCGACCACCAACAAAACAAGAAGGGTTAGATCACCGTGGAGAGGGGACCATCCATATTATTAAGCGATCATTATATGCCTAAACCTTTTCTAATGTCATAATCATACGATATGTCAATATGATTAAACATAATGATGCCAAGAGTGAGCCAATACCACGTAGCGTTCGAATGTACTTTCTAAAGTCACAAATCAAATAATTATCACCGAGGACTTAAACCAAATAAGGCCAAGGAGTGGTCGTTAAAAACAATGGATGAAGACTACATGAAAGCGAGATTCCCCTTGTTCATTTTATAGTTGCATCAAACTTGTAAGGTCTAGGAACCAAAACTCATGCAATATTATTATTAATAATAATTAGAAATAATTATTATTAATTATTATTAAAATTTGCAACTCAAATGTTAGGAAATAAGTGATAAAATATGTGGAATAATACCTCATAGAATCACAAACGGTAAAAACTAATATGCGAGAAAATGTTATAGTTCTCAAATAAAATTGTAGGATAAAATAACACAACAAAAAGAGATAGTATTTAACGTGGTTCACCCAATTTGGGCTACGTCCACCAAGAATCAGCTGCTCAGATTTTATTACAAGACATCGCTCTCTCAATACAATACCCAGATCTGTTTGGAGCTATGCTCAACAAACTCTACAAAATTCACACCCAAATTCAAATCACATCTGCAATGTTACACTATACCTACCATATGTATAAAACCATATAAGTAGACAAATGCTTAAGTAGTTTTATAAACCCGTGGTTATTAAAACCATGGGAAAAAACTATCACATAAACCTATGGGTGAAAAATCCCGCCCATATGAGAAAAGCATGTTTCCTAAAATATCAAGCACGTTTTAAGGCCAAAAACAAAACTCGGGGGCTACACCCTGAACCCCTACTACCGAGGATTCCGCCCTGGACCGGCGAGACAGACAACTGTGGAAATTGTACAATACTCTTAGTATACATTATTCAATAGTTTCTCACATGAAAAAAATCTCCATAACCTAACAATATCCCACTTGGGGACTAGTTTTCTTCTTAGCAAGCTTCTCAACCCTTCACTAGTTTCCATGAAGACCAACCAAAGCTGAACATAGATTAATTTTTTCCCTTATGACCTCCTTGGTCATCATTTCTATAGGATTAAGACTGGTATGGATCTTCTCCAGCTTTAAATTCTCTTCCTCCAAAGTTTTCTTGATTAAATGGTACTTGTTATCACCAAATCACAACACCCTTATGTTTACACAAGTGCATATGCTTGAACTCACGGTGTGATTGGATAACATGGGTACTATCTCCAAGTTGTGGGACTTGTTACTTGAGATAGACCTTCGAGAGAAAGTTGGTTCTTTCTCCTAGACTACTTGTCACAATCTACTCTAATGCAAGGTAAACTAATTATTCTAATCTAAGTTTCCAAGGACCAAGGACAGAGAATGTATAAAATGAAAGCCTACACTAAAGCGGTGATACACCAAAAAAGGAGGGTGTCGAGTAGTCGTCCAATGTGTGAAAACTATGAGTAAAGTGCACACTAGAAGGGGTGATAATAGTTCTCGACAATCTGAAAATGCATTCACAACAATGTTTCATACATACACAATAATAATGGATCCTTGCAAGAGTATAAGGATAGACACAATACACTTGTAATCAAGGTTGAAGGGGCAAGAAGAATGCAAGAAAACACAGCAGGGGAAGATACATCCACAAACTTATATTTTATTGCTTCATGATATGCACACAGTTCAATGTTACAAGATAAGGGCCTAGATCACCATGCAAGGAGTCCACAATAAGGGCCTATGGCACATTGGCTTCACAAACCAATTTTGATAGAGATTTGCTACTAGAAAACTACCTCCTTTTACAATGAGCCCAACACTCCAATTTATAGAAAAATGAGAAGAGAGAGAGAAAGGAAAATGGAAATCCCGAAATCTATCCTTCAACCACTTATAAGAGGCATTAAATGGAGTAAAATGATTGTATATTACTTGCAAAAGGGTCCCCATAGTATCCCAGGTGCTGCAGCAGAGAAGGAATGATGACCATGCCTCTTAATTGCACTCCCAACTACAAAATAAAACACTGTCATCAACCCGACCACGTTTTATGAAAAATCCCCATTGATTTCTCATCAAATCTTGAATTAATTGATTGGTGTGTGTCGGGCTCAAAGCTGCAATTCCAACGGTACCAATTTTGTGCGATTTCGTTGAGAAATGCAAAAATTTATGGCCTTCTAAATGTAAGCAACTATTTTGGGTCTGCTAAGCATTTTTCGACATTTGTGGGAATGAGCATTAAGCGAGTGGAGCCTAATATGTTTCTTTTATTTAAATATATCTACTCTCATTAAAATTAAGCGAGTGGAGATGAATATGTTTCTTTTATTGCTTGTCTTTGTAAGGGAATGATATGTTTACATGATGTAATTAGGGTGCTTCTATATTGTTTACATGAGTAGATATATTTAAATAAAAGAAACATATTTGGGTCCACTCAATTAATTCTCATTCCCATCAAATGTAAGAAAATGCCTTGCAGACCCAAAATAGTGCTTACATTCGAGAAGGCCATAGCTTTTGCATTTCTCAACAAAATCACAAAAAAATGGTACCATTGGAATTGTGGCTTGAGCCGACACACATAAATCAAGTAATTCTAGATTTTATGAGAAATCAATGGGGATTTTTATAAAACGTGGTCGGGTTCATGACAATGTTTTATTTGGTAGTTGGGAGTGCAATTAAGAGGCATGGTCATCATTCCTTCTCTGTTGCAGCACCTGGGACTATATGGGGACCCTTTTGCAAGTAATATACAATAATTTTACTCAATTTAATGCCTCTTACAAGTGGTTGAAGGAAAGATTTCGGGAATTCCATTTTCCTTCTCTCTCTCTTCTCATTTTTCTATAAATTGGAGTGTTGGGTTCATTGTAAAAGGAGGTAGTGTTCTAGTAGAAAAGCTCTATCAAAATTGCTTCTGAAGCCGGTGTGCCATAGACACAGTTCGGACTCCTTGCATGCTGATCCAAGCCCTTATCTTGTAACAGATTGAATGTGCATATCATGAAGCAATAAAATATAAGTTTGTGGATGCATCTTCCCCTAGCTGTGTTTTCTTGCATTCTTCTTGCCCCTTCAACCTTGATTACAAGTGTATTGTGTCTATCTTTATACTCTTACAAGGATCCATTATTATTGTGCATGTATGAAACATTGTTGTGAATGCATTTTCAGATTGTGGAGAACTGTTATCACCCCTTCTAGTATGCACTTTACTCCTAGTTTTCACACATTAGAAGACTACTCTCACACCCTCATTTTCTGGTGTATCACCACTTTAGTGTAGGATTTCATTTTATGCATTCTCTCTCCTTGGTCCCTTGGAAAGTTAGATTAGAATAGTTAGTTTACCCTGCATTAGAGTAGATTGTGGTAGGTAGTTTAGGAGCAAGAACCAACTTTCTCTGGAGGTCTATCTCAAGTAGCAAGTCCCACAACTTGGAGATAGTACCCATGTTATCCAATCACCGTGAGTTCAAGTATATGCACTTGTGAAAACATAAGGGTGTTGTGATTTGGTGATAACAGTATGAAAGCCAGGACAGACTTGACCCGGATGCACCAAGGAGTAATAGGTGGCATGATTGGGATTTATATAATGATATCTTATGAAAGAAATAATTAGTTTGTTCTTTTACAAAATAGAGTATATTTACATGATGTAATCGGGGTGGTTCTATATTGTTTTGTTGGGGCTATTCGTTTACCGGATAGAACATGTTAAAGTGATGAAAATTTGGTGATATTTTTGCTAATTTGTAGAGCTTCTCATTAAGCGAAAAGAAGTAAGTTTTATTTCCTTCGTAATGATGTTCTTGGATAATATGATGACCTTCTCATTAACTGAAAAGAAGTAAGTTTTATTTCCTTCGTAATGATGTTCTTGGATAATATGATGACCTTCTCATTAACTAGAAATAATATGTTTGATTAGTTTTTGTAATGATGATTTTGTTCTTTGTGTGTTATTTTCCACATCATTAGGTGAGTCATCTCACTTAGGTGAGATCACAGTCCATGTGTCATTTAGGGGTCATTATGAGATTCCATTACGCGTTAGTGTGTCGGTGCATCGGTCGTCATATGCGTCATTGGGAGTAACACTTCTATTCTGGGAATGTATCTCCCCCTCTCCAATTGAGTTGTCATGATTGTAGACAGGGGTTACTCAGCACCTCCTATATGTACACCCCATTTGATCTATGAGATAGAGGAGAGTTTTATGGCTTATCCAGGTTCTTCCCGTGTTTCAAATATTTACATGCACATTCGGTTGATACTCGCTCCTCCCAAGATCTCTTCACGCTGCCATTCACACATTCGTTGATGTGCATGTCATCCCTCATGATCCTCACTTGCGGGTTTTAAACCCTCTTTCATGGTATTAGAGTGGATCTTGTGGATCTATGCACTCATCGGCATTTCTATACGTATTTTCTGACTTCCAACGTGATATTCAGATCTCTTTCAGCATGTGTCATAATGGATATTCCAGTTGTGCTCTTCTTGCATTGATTTCAGGCATTTATACCTTGTTTGGTTTGCTCGTGGTTTCCGGTTCGTGGGTTCTCAAACCTTCTATGGTTGCATGTAGTTTTCAAGGTTGCAGATCAGTTTTCTGTGCTAGTGTTGAGGCCGGTTAAAAGGTGTAAATCTAGGCATATTATACCTCTGGCTCGCATTGGGTTGTTGTGTTTCTTTTGGACTCTTCGACCCTCGAGGTGTTTCTACTCGTGCATGCATGGTTGTTTTTGCCTACGTTGAGTGTTGGCTCACATTGTTTGTTGATTAAGCTTTGCCTTTCCTTGAACGTCCACTCACCTAATCTCTTGCTCTGCATTGAGTTTTGTTTGAGCTTGTGTATGCACCGAGTTTGATAATTTCCTCCTACTCCTGTGTTCATCCTCGAATCACACTTTAAAAGCTTTAACCACTGGTCCCTTTGTTGTTTTGTGTTTCGTGGTTGTTAGCTCTTCATGTGGAGCTCCCACAGCCCTCTCACGCTCCCATAGTTGTTCAATGCTCCCACAACGACTCAACACTTCTACTCCTACTCATGGCATTTCAGCTACTCCTACATGTGGCCTTTCCACGTAGTAACTCACTAGACCCGATCGTTTCTACCCGTGCACCTTACCCGGAGACCTATGCATGTGGACCATTCCCTTAGCAGGATGTACAATGGATTTTTTCACATTTTTAGCGTTTGGGGTCTTCTTGCAACCTACTCTAGTGGCTCCACCTCCCTCACATGGCTACAACACATGCCACGTAACCTGCAACCTCCTCTAGCGAGCTCCCAATGCATCTCTATACTCGGGCATGCGTTAAAATAGTAGGTTCAAATTTTTTTTTTGGCAACGAACCCGTATAGCTATTTTTTTGGTAGTTTTCCTCGCCGCAAACCCGCAATCAACCCTCCCTAGCTCTCCATGCGGACACCATAACCAAATAGTCCAATCTTTCAAATGTGAGCCCCATCACCTTCTTATTTAATGTTTTAGGGTGATTAAAAAAAAAAATTCATTCATGGCATATAATAAGTTTTAGGCTGCTGTTTTTGGCTTATTTAATCCCCTCCTACGAGCGTCGAAGACGAGGGCGAGATCGAGGTTAGTAGGAGGCTAATATCCCCTTGCGGTAAAAAAACCCTACTTAAAATTCTATGCCATTTCCAACTAGTAGTCACACGATACCATTTTTACCCATTTTGTGCACTTTTTTAATCGGTTTTTAAAGCATTTATCGACTTTTTCCATCGATTGTAGGAATTGTATTTATGCCATAATTTTTGACTCGCTGCTCATTTTTAGCACTTCCTTGGTCAAAGTTGCATGATTTTTCACATATTACGTAATGGAATTATCATTTTTGTAAATGAATTACTTTTATAAAGTGTGGCATTCGAGGGGGTTACTTGTACTCTTGGGCTTTCACACAGATACATTATCGGCCGAGTCCAACGTCTTACTTTCGTGCACCTTGTATCTTCCATTTTTCATCATGGAGAGTGCTCTTTCCAGACTTGAGCATCGTAGGATCACTTTATAGCCTCCGCCACTTCTCACCAGGAGAGGGGACTATTTAGCTTAGCGTGCTTCCATGGAACATTACTTCACCCACAAGGGTCTTTTACCCTTCTTGCTTGGGCCAGTTCTCGCACACGTGTGACCACATATTTGATCACATGATGATGCATGTCTCCAGATCTCTCTAGTTTCACGTGGCACACTCAGATCCACCTCATTGTGTCTGGAGCATTCTTGGTCCCTCTATGGATATCCTTCACATACTGTCGCCATTGTTGCTGCTTTGTTGATTTAGTTGTCTCCTCTTCTTCAGGTGATGACAGTACCACTAATACTGAGACTCACTTTTTTCTACTTCTAATGACGAGGATTATGCACCTAGTTCGATGTTGAGAGCACTACAGAGGAATCTTCTCCACTTTCTCTCACTATTTCGAGAGTGTTGACACATCCCACATCTCATTAGATATCGAGCAGTATCCTACTTAGCCTCATACATTCATTACACCATCCTCCTTTCCAATTCTAGTGTGTGAGGCTCCTTCCACTCCTCTACCTTCATTAGATGACTCATACCTATCTGACATCGCTCTTCTGTTTGTTGAGCCCCCTCATTAGGATGAGTATCTTCTTGACCTTGGTCATCTTTTTCGCAGAGTCTACTTGTGATGCTCTACAACTCCCTCATCCATCTATAGGTGTTTCAGAGGAGTTCATCATCTTTTTTTTTTAGAGTGCCCTTCTGGGACTCTTACCACTTCCACTTTTCCGGAGACCTTCATTGATCCACCCTCAGTTGTGGATCCCTTTTTTTTGTGGAGGATGTTTTGTTCCCTTCACATCACTTAGACATCCTTTCTGCGGGTGTTCCTCTTTTTCACTTTGACATTTCTATGCACATGGCATTACCTTCGGTTCCTTGGCACTCACTCGCTAGACCTATGTCACACTTTCGTGCACTAGACTCAGAGTTCTTCGTGTTGCTGCCTTTAGTTTCCTTTGTGGAGTGGGCAAACTTCCAGCACATCATTTATGTCCTTCCTAAGGGTAGGCACATAGTTCGTTGCAGGTGGCTCTTCTTCAGTCCAGAGGTAGAGGATCTCATCATCGACATTCTTTTGGGAGACCTCCTAGAGCTGCAGAGTTTAGATCCGTCCATGGCATCTTCTACATTCCTCTTGTCTCCCTCTTCTTCTCTCTTCTTCTTCTTTCTAAGAGATTGCCTCTTTGTACATGGGTACCTTTTCAAGCTTGTCTAGAGTTGGGACCCATATTTGGCATCTTTCTTAGATTAGAGAGTATTTTTTTCTCTTGTGGTGGATGTTTTTCCCACTAGGTTTTCCTTCACTGCTTGGGACCTTTTTCTTGTGCATGGGTACCTCATCAAGCTTTGTGTCGGGACCCATTTCTCATTTCTAACTTGCTGCCTCATCCTAAGTTACGATGAAGGGGGTGTTGGTGTGTGTTATTTTCCACATCATTAGTTGAGATCATAAGTCCATGTGTCATTTAGGGGTCATTATGAGATCCCTTATGTGTCGAGGCGTCGGTGTGTTAGTGGGTCATATGTGTCATTGGGAGTTACACTTATATTCTAGGAATGTAACTCCCCCTCTCTACTTGAGTTATCATGATTGTAGCACTGGGGGTTACTCAACACCTCCTATAACACACCATTTGATCTATGAGATAGAGGAGAGTTTTATGGCTTAACCAGGTTCTGCCCGTGTTTCAAATCTTTGCATGCACATTCAGTTAATTCTCACTCCTCCCAAGATCTTTTCATGCTATCGTTCTCACATCCATTGATGTGCACATCGTCCCTCGTGATCCTCGCTTGCGGGTTTTAAACCATCTTTCAGATTTTTGGACAGTTTTGTTAAGTTGCTCATTGATTTGGAAGATAATAGAAATAGTATTAAAAACTATACCAAATAAAGTATGATTTTCTTGTGGTCATAATTTGAATTCGGAGGTTGAGTGATTATAGTTTGATTATGTTGAAATAGAGATTGGTTGTTCTATTTGTATGCATCCATAGTTGTATCTTTATAGAAACTAGGGGGTAAATCATTTTCAGTTGTATTACCATATGCTTGTTGATAAAACAACATGTATATCCTTTCTTATTTTACTAATTAATTGCATCAGAAAATGGAGTTAATATTCATGCCAGTTCATTTTGAATTGACATCATACCACTACTCTAGTCTTGCAGGACCATTAGTCGTTACTTTTGGATGTGCGGAAACTCATGTTTTGTGAAGTTTTATCGTAGCATGGATCAAAATGAGATACTTGGATTTCAATTTGTAGAAGGATGAAATCCTAGAATTTTGATTGAATTTATTGGGATCTTGGACCCATTGTAAATATTTAAACCTCACTATGTGAGAGTTATTATACCGGTTATATAATTCACTTAACGACATATGTAATTTATGATTTTAATAAAGAGATAATTACTTTGTGTGTAATAATGTCTCAAAATGAGTAAATGATGAATACTTGAGTTGAGAAATCTTACTTTTCACAAATTGTTAAATATATTTATTTGATAGTAATCAATGTATGAAGCCGATAATTAGACAATTATTGTAACAATCATTTGTCTTTTAATTTCTAAATTTAATAGCTATTTAGTGGCATAGCTAATCAAGGAATATATATATATATATATATATATATATATATATATATATTTAATTCAGCCTTTCGATAAACTTGGTATTATTATGTTAAGATTGTAAATCCTGTTGTATAGAGAATGGAAGAGTATCATTATAAAAAGGTAATTTAAAGTTAAAGAATCAAACATTAAGAAATGAGAAACTAAATGGGATGGTAAATAGATGGAAAGATCCATTAGGCATATTAAGGGATAAGTACATGTAGAATGTTGATATAGTTACATTTAAGCATAACGAATGTACTTATCTCATAATGATCCTAGTTGGCCTTTGGAATCTATCACAATATAAACTCTTGTAAGATAGGTTAAATTTGAAATAAAATTATAGAAAAAACTATAAAGATCTAGATAACTATGAAAGGGATAGTTGTGAGGTGGTGGAAGACTTAAAACTCATGAGACTAGTGTAATGTCTTGAGTTTAGTCGTAACCTACATGATGGATAACTTTGGCCAAAGTATTGCATTGATGGTTGTGCATTGTCTGATCATGTAAGTCCTCCAATTAAACTAAAAATTGTCTGTAACCTGATCATGGGAAGTTGAACACTAAACATGAGGTAGACAATGGTCGGATACCAGAATACGAAGTCGAGAAATTAGCTTCGTGGTAGACCCAAGGACTTTCACATAGTTCCCATGACCTTTAAAAGGTTGAGCCGAAATGCTAGTAAGCATTGTCACTCGAAGTAGTGATGAAGGGAGATCGTGGAGATCTGGATACACCCTTCTCAGCCGCACATGGCTTACATGGATGTTATCAGATAGATCAAAAGAACCAATTTGATTTAATGAATTTGATTAAATAAATTTGTATGATTGCAGCTATGTAATTTGTTTTTATGTTTAAAAAAACAATCCTCATTTTCCATCTCTTGTAATTTTGAGTGTTATAATTCCAAGAATAGTTCGAATAGAAGTCATTTTTACTATAGGAGAAAAAATATCATCAAAATCTATACCTTTATTTTGTGCAAACCCCTTGACCACCAACCGGGCCTTGTATCTTTTCTTGCCTCCTTCCTCTTTGAATCTAAACACCCACTTGTTTTGTAATTCTCTTTTACCTTCAAAGAAAGAATCAAAGCATCCTGACATACATTACCCGTTGCCACATTTTCCTCCTTGTTTTCTTCCTATTGTTTCTTCTTTTCCGGAAGCTCCCAACAGTCCTTCTTTACATGCCTAAACTTTCCACAGTGCCAACATACTATCTTGCTTTTGGATTTTGACCTTGCTTGATCCTTTGATTTTCCTGACTTCCTCTATTCTTCTATCTAGTTTTCATTGTCAAAGCATTCCTGAAGTAGAAGATTCCCTAGATCTTTTTCTTCACATTTCCTCGCTTGAAATCGCCCTACAACATCCTCAAACTTCAACTTTGAGTTAGCTATAACCGAGTTGCTTACCGCCATTACTAGGCTATTCCATCTATCGGGTAAAGAGCACAAAACTAATAAAGCCCTAACTTCTTCATCAAATTCTATTGTAACTAAAGCTAGCATATTTACAACCTTATTAAAATAATTTAAATGGTCTACTACTGAACCATTCTTAGACATCTTCATATGAAACAACTTTTTCATTAAAAATATCTTATTAGAGGTAGAGTGTTTTTCATACAACTTCCCTAATGCATCCATCAATTCTTTTGTAGCCTTTTCCTTTGAAACATTAAATAATACCAAAGATGCAAGACACAGCTGGATTGTCCCAAGTTCCTTCCTATCCAGCAAATCCCGTTTCGTATTCATCATGCTCAAGGGTTTGTTCACCTTCTTAGACAATGGAATATAAAGATCCTTCTAAAGGTAATCTTCTAGCTGCATCTTCCAAAGACTAAAATTTTTCCCATTGAATTTATCAACCCTAGATCTTCCATCATCGCCATATATTTGTCATTCAAGATAAAACTTTCCTGTGATTCAACACTTCAACAAACCAAACCTTGCTCGATAACAATTGTTAGGAAATAAGGGATTAAATATGTGGAATAATTCCTCACAGAATCACAACAGTAAAAACTAATATGTAGAAAATATTACAGATCTCAAATAAAATTGCAGAATAAAATAACACAACACAAAGAAATAATATTTAATGTGGTTCACCCAATTCGGGCTACGTCCACCAAGAATCACTTACTCAGATTTTATTACAAGCCATCACTCTCTCAATAAAATACCCAGATCTATTTGGAACTATGCTCAACAAACTCTACAGAATTCACACCCAAATTCAAAACACATATGCAATGTTACATTATACTTACCATATGTATAAAACCATATAAGTAGATAAATTCTTAAGTAGTTTTACAAAACTGTGGGTATTAAAAGTATGGGCCAAAACCTGTCCCATAAAACTATGGGTCAAAAATCCCGCCCATATGAGAAAAGCATGTTTCCCAATATATCTGGCATGTTTTAAGGCCAATTTTTTTTTTTCGGGGCTGCGCCCCTAAACCTCTGCTCAAGCACCGGGGTTCTTTGCACCCCTGACCAGATGAGACAGCTGTGGAAAGTGCATAGCACTCTTAGTGTACAGTATTCAACACTTTCTCACATGAAAACGTGTAATATTGTTATTAATAATTATTAGAAATCATTATTTTTAAATATTATTAAAATTTGCAACTCAACCAAGTGTTAAAATAATATTCCAAAACCTTGTGGGAATATTGAATTTCACTTGGAAACTTAAAACTCAAATGGTCCCCACATAAAGGTGGCAATAGAGAAATAATTTACCATGCACAAGAGGACAGAAAAAATGTCAACATCAGAACTTGTAAGTAGATGGAATACATGGGTGAATATCTTCTAAAGTATTGCAAGTTAAATAATTAGTTTTCTCACACATAGAGAGATTTATTTTTTCATGTACACCTAATGGGCAGTTTTAAAGTGCCAATTTTACAATTGCAAGTGGATCAAATTGTAAGTGTCACATATAGCACTACAAGACAGAGATTGCATGCACATTGGAGGAGACTTACTCAGGAAGAAAGGGCTATTATTAGCCAGGTTATTCATCCAACCTTGTTAAAAATAGAATAGTCAACTACAGTTTGACTAGGATGTACTTTTGCAACCAAGACTATTAATACCTCATTATATTAGCATGTTTATTTTTATTCCTTTATTTATTCATAATAAAGGATAAAAATAAGATGCATGGGTGAGTACAATTTTTCCCTATTTTTAGGATGGATGGGATGAATAAACTTGTTATATATTGTGTGCAATGCGTAAAGGCACAAGTACAATCTCCCACTTGAGACCCATGAACAACCTAGGTTTAGTTACAAAATTATGGAATAATTTTTTTAAAGTGTTAACAACCAAAGTCTCAAGGACAATTAAATTCAACTAATAACTTTTCCCATTATAATAATTACTAATTCCACATTATAAATCAACAAGTGTAATAAGTCCACACCTAGCTCAAATCTCCTTAGGGATTAATTTAATCACTGATTACATTGACATTTTAGCTAAATATTCCTTGATTAAAATTTTAGGGTTAAGGGACCAAAACAATTAAATACCCAAGGTATTTAATTCCACAAGATCTAAGACAAGAGCAAGGTTTAATTACAGTGGGGAAAAGAATACATATTTAAAATCATTAGAGTAAATTCTTACTTACCCACTCCTAGAACTTGGTTAAAGATTCAATTTGATTTTCCCATGATTAATGCAATTAAAACTTCTTGAAAACATTCCCATTAGATAGGTAATTTCCTCACCTTTCCGGTGATATAAAGAAGTCCTCCTAACTCCTCATATTTCTCAAGTTATGGACCGGAGAACTTGGGGTGAAAATTTTCCCAAGAGCGGGTCTGCGGGCCTGGGGAGGAAAATTTTCCCCACCTCGGTTCTGCAGACTTTGGAGATAAAATTCACCCATAGGAGAAAATCGGACCATTGAAGCGGTGAAGAAAACTTTTCCCAAATGCGGGTCGACAGAGCAGGGAAGGCATTTAGCACTTTTTCCCTTTTGGGACAAAGCGAATTTTACACCCGCACCTCTGCCGACACCCAAGGAGGCCATGTGGCAGCTCCTTATTGGCTGCAGGTCAGCGGGTTAGCGGGGAACATTTGGAAAATTTGACTATTCAAAAGGAAGGGCAAAAAGGTCAAAAAGGAACCCGCCTCCACCGACGCAAGAAGATGTCACGTGTTAGCCAACCGTTAGCTATGGTTTGGTGGGCCGATTGGGGATAATTTGGAAAATTTACCCAATTTTTTTCTAAAGCATTAAGGCTTAAAAAGATATGCTCCTCCGTCGATGCCTCGTTAAGCCACGTGGAAGCACTTAATTACCAATGGGCTGGTGGGGTTGCTGGGAAAACATACAAATTTTTCCAAATTTATTTTTGAAAGTGCTTAAGGTTAAAATCGATCTGAGCCTCTGCCAACACCCAAAAAATCCATGTGTCGATCAATGATTGGCTGCAGGGTGACGGGGCCGCAGAGGAAAAGTTACCAAATTAAATTTTGGACTTAGATCATTTTTAGACAAAATGAAGGCTTGCGGATTAGTGGAGTGGTAGGAAACTTCATGACTTTGCACCTTTTGGGAAAAAACAAAAAAGAAAAGGAAAGTTTTAGCCCACAGGTCTGCCCAAGAATATTTTATTCATTTAAAATTTGACAATTAGATTATTTTGAGCCTGAAATGAAGTAAAAACTTCAGAAGGCCATAAATTTTGATTGGGAACTTAGTTTTGGAAAACAAGGACTTTCTAGAAATCTCTCGACGTCCTCTTTTCACAGCATCCTTAGGAATTTGATTTTGATAAAGTTTAAAGGGTCAATTTTGAGAAAACATCTTTCTATCACTTAGAAAGTGAATTGGTATTTTTAACTTATCAATTTTGTTCAAATTTGTTGTTAATTCTTTTTCCACTTGCCAAATAGGCATGGAGGATTTTATTTGGAATATTTCAGGATAGATTGTAAGGTTAAGTTTTCTTAATTGATTTTCAGTGAAAATTTATCAATTTTATACAGTAAGAAGTCTACAATTTTTCCTTTTCCTAATTTGAAAGGTTCTATAAAATTTTCATAAGTATTGTGGTATGTTTGGGTTTGTTTTTACTTTACAAATAAAATTTGATATTTCATTTTGTCATTTTGATGTTGTAGGGTCATTCTGTTCAATTTCTGATTAATAATTGCCAGTATGAAAGTTATCTAACAGAGCTCAAATTTGAATAAATTTATTTTCATTTTCCAACTTTAAACTATGAATTCATTCCAACCCAATCTATCATACTAAGTTGACTCAAGCAAAGTATTCAAATGCCAAATTACAATTCTGATTTCTAAAACATTTATTTTAAAAAAACTAGAGTATTATGACATTTCTCCATACGTATTCACTTTTCATCCTTCTAATAGAATTTCAAAATACATTCAACAATCAAATTTCAATACCCAATAATGCCATTTGAGTAAAGTAATACAATCCTTTATTGATTCAAAGAGATACCTTTACAATTTCTTCTTTCATTCCTCAATTACAATATACTGAGAATATGATTTCATTCACATTCGTTCAAAAGCATAAAAAGCAGAGTATATCTCTTTCACAATTCAATTTATAACTTTCATAGCCCATACGAGACCATCTTTCCATCACAAATAATATGCAAGATCATCCACTTCAAGTGGGAAAAGGTTACATTAAGAAATGATCTCAAAGAAAGACCGTAAAATTGTCTTCTTTTCTCGGTTCTAGAACAACAATATGAATTTCCATCATTCTCTAATTTGGTCACAATGTATAATAGTGAAAAGGAAATGCTCTCCACCCAACGAAGACATCCAATGAAAAGGGAGAAGCCATCCTTCTTCATTTGCCCTTGAGCCCCAACCACATTGCAATAAAAATGTTTTTTTTAACTCATGGCAACAATAGGCTTCCATAACAAATAGACATATTTCTCATTCAAAACATAGTCCAAAACAAAATTGTAGTTTTCCACCACAAAAAAAAATAGCAAACAACCCTCAAGCTTCATCATAGAAGCCAAAGGAGAAAGAAACTATGGGGGATGTTGCTTATGCATCCCAAATGGGAAATGGGTATCACAAACGAGAACAAACCGCTAAATTATATATCATTTCAAATCCTAGAAATGCCCTTATGCCTCCCCAATTACCCCTTATTCCTCACATTTCCTTATGCCTTCCCAACCTATTATGGCACCCCATAACAAGTAAAGAAATGTAATCTATTTCTTTGTAAGATGGAACCCAAATCCCAAATCCCTCCACACTTATACCTCCCCAAAACACTTATGCCTCCCACATAAATGACCCATAGTCTTCTCCTCCACCATCCCTAGGCCATCTACCAAAACAACCCACACACATGTTACAACGTTCACAACAATAACATTTACACAATTAAAATAAGAGCATATCAAGAGCCAAGCTCTTACCACTCCGTAATAGAGTTTGTTCCAAGTTCCAAACAACAAGATTTCCAATGCAAAACAGCCCAAGATAAATGAAACATAGGCCTGTAAAAATTCTGTAACTTCCTTCAAAAGCAAGAGCTCCAAACAACAAAATGAAGTAAGAAAAAGTGAAGCAACCCAAAAGAGTGTAACCCCAAAACAAGAAAATGAATTCAAATATATAGAAGGGGGAGATAAGAGGATGAGGTGGATCCATGTAGGATGCCACTTCACACATCCTCAACTCCAACACCCAAGGTCAACTTCATTCTCCAATGCATAATAAATAGGTCGGTGAATAATATGACAGTTTACTTACACACTCCAAATCAAGTCCACACCCCAAAAGGAATTACATTAAAAGCATGTAAGAAAGTTCAATTAAAACATTCAGCTTGACTTACAAAAATGCACAAATAAGGTCTAAATTTAACCCTCTAACTATAGGCAAGGTTGGTAAATAAATTTAAGAGGCATGGGACAAATTTAACTTGTCCCACAAGTCTCGAAAATCAGCTTCCAAGGACAAATTCGAATTTCAAGAAGGTGGAGTGTTTCTTACTCAAAAATCAACTTACATATCCCTTACACATTACTTACAACACTTGATCCAAGATCCAACAACTCTATTAATTGCATTTTCATGATCCATTTTGATTAATTAATTCATAACAATATGATTACTCGCATTAATTCACCACAATTAATAAATAATGAAAGGGGGTAAAAACATCACTAAATAAACACATACAAACATCAATGAAAAGGAACCAAATAAATAAATACACATAACCCTTGGTCACATTTAAAGATGATCCCCCATGGGAATCCCTAACACAATCAAACACACACAAACAAATACAATTTTCCATGGTGACCTTGTTGAATTCCATGTGGTTGGTCTCCAATCGTCCGATGTTTGTTGTGATAATTTAAACTACAAAATAAAAATACATCCTTGGGCCTCTTGGCCACATCAGAACATCCAATATAAATATAAATATAATTCCAACATCATCTATATATATATGAATCACAACAACATCTAGGAAACCAACATCATTTGCAATTTTATCAAAAACTCTATCATTATCAAATAAATTTCATTTCTAGGTCTACTCAATATATATCCAAATATCACATGTCCAAAGAATATCCATAAATATAGCCATTTCGAACAATATATCATCATCAATATATAAAGTGTCTCTAATAATCATCATGCATTATATATAACTCAAAGCCAACAATAATCCATGATCTAACATCTAACACCATACTAAATCAAAACTATAATAATGTCCATAATATAGTCAGTAGTATCATGATCAATATCAAAAGTGTCGAAGGGAAGTGGGCATTACAACAAGGAAGACTTTTTGGACACATGAGAACTGAAGCAAATTTTTTCAGTTTTTCCCTTTGAATGAGAATTGATTTCTACCTTTCTAATTATTTGCAGTGTTGTGTATACCTTATTAGTTCTTGTTAATCTCAGATTCTCTAATTAATCATCTTACCTTGCTGCAAATTTAGTAATTTCTGTATAATATTAGTGTGCATGTTTATCTTAACAATATTATTGTGAATCATTCCCTCAATACATAAAGTGTTTTTCCTTAATATTCTACTAAAAACTATTGGTTTGTGCATCCAGAATCCATTCTCAAATTATTTTTGCATGTGCTCAGTCAAATTTGTCAACAAGTTTTGTGTATCTCCCCAATTTTTAATTCATTTACGAGTCATCTTTTACCCTCAAAACCCCAAAAAATTAGTTTAGGATACATCAAAAAGGAACTGGTCTTGATACCGAAGACTCACCTCAAAATAGGTATACCCAAAGACCTAATTTTTTTCTATTGTATCTATGAAAGAGAGATATTGAGAGAAATCTTAGAACACATGCAGTCATCTCTCTATAGGGTGCACTTTCAAGAGATAATAGGACCCCGAGAAATAATATGTTAAGGGGTCAAATTTGGGATACCTTGAATACTGATGACCTAACACTCATGTTTGAATTTAATACATTGGTGCACAATAGAGGAACACTTCTAATAGCTTTATTCCAAGGAAGAACTAAGACCATGTCATAAAGATTTATTTCTAATGCCACAAAAAAGCATGTATATAGTGAAATGCCCAATTGTGATTGGAATAGTTATGCATCCATAAAAGGTAGGTAATTTACACCTGATTTGGGATTAAAAAAACCAATAGAACATAAGAGGGGAAGTGGACATATATTATGCTTTAAATTAAGATTGATCATTGCATTATTGAGATATTTATTTTCAATAGATTCAACAATATCAAGCCCAGAATATTTCAAATAATAATAGACGTTCACATTAGTAAGTAAAATAACTAGTGTTTAACAAAAGTGGCAGAGATAAGAAATTCAAAAGGATCATTATAATATTGTGGAGGTGGAACCATATTATAAGCATGATTAGGAGTTTCCTTATATGTAGCATTTTCACTTTTGGGAAGGAGGTCATTGATTATTTTGTGCATATTATTTAATTTTTAGTTTTAGAAACATGAGGTTCATCCCATTAAATTGTATGATAAGTGATTAATTATTGAATCACATGTTTAATATTGAAGCATTGATGGGTAAAGTGACTACTACATCGGTGATAATCACAATATGCATTTTCATCAAAGTTTTTTGTAGGAAGAATTGAATCAAACTCAAGGAATGGATAAAGTGATATAAGGTTAATAACAGGAGATGTTAAAACATTTCCCAAGGTTGCATAGGATACTTGATAAAATGTCATCGGCGATCTTAAAGTTGGAGCTTCATTGATTGAAATTACATTAAAAATTTCTTTAACCTAATCTCGCTTCTCGGTAGGTTTGCATATGAAAGTAGATTTTCTTAAAATTTTAGCATTAGATTGACTATTAGTTTGATCTCTATATTTTATTTTTCCCGTAAAAATAAATTTCCTTCTCGGTATTTAAGAATATGACATAAGTGATCCAAGGAGCGAAATGTGTGGAATATGACTAAATCTTGGATATTAGGAAAAAGTGTTTTACAAAAGGTTTCTCAAAATTCAAAAATTAGCTAGGACATTATACATTTTAGTAAGATTAGTGTTATAGTATAATGCATAATCACTGAAGTTTCTCATTCGATCCTAGTTAAATTTTATCCTTTTTTGCATAATATATTTTAGTACCAATATGAAAAGAAAATGTGTAAAAAAATAATTTTCCAATGGTGTAAAATATCACATAGAATGAAAAACCAAATCATAAAAACATTTAAATGCATAATCTTGTAAACTACTAGGAAACAATTTTATTAATAATTTATCATTGAAAGCATAATCCATTAAAGAAACATAAAGTGATCTAAGATGTTGTTGTGGATATTCCTTACCATTGCAAAGTGTAATTTTAGGTGAAACAAAATTTTGAGGAATAATATAGGATGTAACCTTTGGTTCAAAAATGTTGTAAAGAAGATGTGAGAAATCTAATAAAGAAGAGGAGGTATTGGACCCTTATGGTAATTTAAAAACTTGGGCTTATAGTTCGTGCACAAATAAAATTAAATCATGGGTTCCGTAAGAGGTATTAGGCTTATTATAAGAGATAATATGATAACAATCATGAGTAATATACCTATGAATTGAGACATTAAGACTAGATTCTCCCATTGAGGTGGGGGAGAAGAAACTAGAATAGAAGATATGAAAACCACATAGGTGATATCAACAAGAAAATGGTTAGTATAAATATATAGCCATTATGATTCATCATGAGTGACACATAAGAAAATATTTAAATTATGGTGGTTGAAGGTTATGTATGAATTTATATAATTTTAATGTTCAGTAGTAAATGCCTCTAAAGGAGCTTCATCCATGATGCAAAAGAATAAAGATTTGGTACAAACAATATGACCCTAGATGTAGTGTCCACTCCTCTTCGACACTATTTCATCTTGATATTGATATTGTTGGACTGATATTCAGACATTTTGATTATGATACATTGATCAATAGATGATAGATTTCACTGATATTTGGACTATTGACATTATGATGTTTACATTTTATTATGATGCACTAGATAGTGATGTTAGATAGTTCGATATATGTTGATTTTCATGATATAGATTTTATACTGACACGTTATGTTTTGGGATGTTTTGAGTAGAATTGTAATCTCATGGATGTTAGGGTTAGATTTTGATATATTGATGGATAATAGAATTGCTAATGTCGAATGATGAATATTGATTTTATATGTATATTGTCTCGATGTTGTTAATATGGACAAAAGGCCAGAGAGGTATTTTGTTGTGTGTAGGACTTTATCACATACATCGAAGGGGATAGGGGACCAACCATGGAAGGATGTCGGGTGTTGAGCAACGAGGCCAAATTTGAAAACTTGTGTAATTTTTTTTAGTGTGGTGTTTTGCATGTTTTGTTGGAGGTCTCCCATGGGGGTGACTTCACATATGTGGCCATGGGGTGAATTGTGTTCCCTTTCTTTAATTTTGTATGTGCTTTATTTATGTTTTATGTATTTAAAATTTAAAATTCTTGTCGTTTTATTAGCATGTGTAAATATTTCTTAATTAAGCTAAACTTCTTCTTGTTGGGTTAACTAAATTAGGGATGGCATAAATAGTTATGATGATATGTCATTTGTTGTAAATAAAATTTATGTTTATTTGTGAGTGTTTTACTCCACCCCAAATTCAAAATTCGGATTTTGACTTGTGGGCATTTTGGAGGCTTGTGGGACAAGCAAGGCTTTTCCTATGCCTATTTAATCTACCCAACAACCCTACCTATGGGTTGGGAATATTATTTTTTACTTTGTTTTCATTTTTGAGTGTTAAAGAAGGAAAATTATAGCAATTTATTCCTACCCCAATTTATTATGTCCTTTGAAAGCATGGTGTGCAAGTTTTGAGCCATGTGTGTTGTCAAAGTCCTTGCATGTGTATTGATTTTCTTGGTCTTAGTGTATTGACTTGAGTGAGGGGATGAAGGAATGAGGAAGTGGCATCCTACATGGAGCCACCTCATTCTCCTCATATTCCATTTCTATTTATTGGTGATTTTTTGTTGGAATGGGGGTTACTTGTTCTTTTCTCTTCTTGTGCACTTTTAGAATTGGAGCTTGTTTGAGTGCTTGGAAATTTCTTGGCTTGAAATTGAAGAGGTTTGTGAAAATTTCTTGAAAATTGATGGATCGGTAGGCTCTCCACTTATGTCATTATGTTATTTTTCTTATTTTTATGCATTGTTGTGCTTGCAAAATTGTTTGTTTTGTCTTGTGAATATGTTTGTGTGTTAGTTGGGTATTAGACCTTAGATGGGTGTGCAAGGATGGATCATGGGGCCATTGAAGAGAGAAAATAGATTTTTTTAAGGCATGAAATTAGTTGAAGTGTGAATGGGAGTCTTACCTATGGGGAGTGAAAAGGAAATCATGGTTTTGTTGCATGTTTGCAAGGGAGAGATAAGGCTTTTTTTGTGATTATTTTGTGCACTTGGAGGCTTAGGGTAAGACTCCCACTTCACTTGGGAGGCATAAGGATGTGGTATCCCATATCCCTTTCTCTATTTCATTTGATCCTCAAACCTTTGTATTGTTGTGAATGTGTAAACCTTTTGGATATGTATCTTGGTTGAGTTGAATATATTGTATGTGTCTTTGTTGTGAAGCCACTTTCTTGAAAGTTTTCATTGATGCTCAATACTCCTCATGGTTACTTGGTTGGGGATCGGGTACCATTAAGGGGATGGATTCTTCTATTAATGGATTTAATGTTTAGAAGAGAGTGTTGTCTACTCCCCTTACATTTTTGTGATTTCATTGTGAAGTTTTAAGAAAGAAAGTATTTGGAGCTACCATTGTGAAGAGGACATGTATATTGAAGACTTGATTTTTGGCTTGTTGATAGCCTTGTTGTAATTTACTCATTTTTTTATTTATCCCCACTTTGAGTGGATGATTTGTAAAATTGTAATCTTGAGAGAAAGTTGTTGTTATACTTGGAAATCAAATGACCTTGTAAACTCCCTTTAAGTGTCCTTGTTTTAGAGACATTTAATTTCAAATGTATTATGTTTATGAAAATAAATTATCAAGTTTTACCTTGTCTTGGTGAAAGGAATATTTGGTTATAGTTGAAATGGATATGCATTCTTTTTAATTTAAGTAGTTTCATTGTTTTTCAAATGTGACATACTTTCATTTCTAAAAATATTGTAAAGTTTGATAGGCTTCATTTTGAAAGAAATAAGTATCTTGTTGGTTTGCACTTGCTTTTAGAAATGGAATGGTTACTTTTGTTTTCCTTTAAAGAAAGTAAATTGAAGGACCTAAACTAGAAATGTATTACTAAGCTAGTTGAAGGAAAGTAGTTATTAAAATTGTTAGAATGAGCAACACTCTTCCTTTGCTAAAATGTATAGAGTTGTATAATAAAAAAATTCATCCTCCCAAGCCTATCCTTAGTTGAAACAAACACAAAAGAAAATGATCCATAAAATTGTATAAGTAACTAGAATGAATTATACTTTCCTCTTTAATGTATACATAACTATGTTTGAACAAATTACATATAAATGTTTCTTCTAACTTTCCCTTATAAATAATGAGTTAAATGTATTTTTTTAGTTAAAAAAGAAAAGTTTAAATAAATTTTGTTACCTTTGTATGCTTAATATACTATATTACTAACATATTAACTTAGTTGCACTTTAATAAAGAATGACTAAATGCGAATATGAATAATAATATATATGTTTATATATATAAACTATATATATTATTATTATTATTAAATACTATTAATAATAATAATAATAAATATTGTTATTAATAAATCTTTTACCAATTGAAATCTTATAAATAAATAAAAATGAATCAGCCCATGTTGGGCGCATAGTGTCTAGTCGTATTGGCTTCATTGGTGTTGGGAGATTGGGTTGGGAGAGCGGGCACCATGGGTTGGGGTGGGGGTGGTCCCCCATCCCTCAACCCACCTATCTATTAAAGAAACCTACGGTGGGGTTTGAGCCCCCACAAAAATTCTTTTATATTTTCTATGTGTCTCTGCCAATTTGCACTTTACTTTGTACGTGAATACGCGAGTATTTTCGAACCAAGACCTCCATGTTTTTGGATTTATTCACATATTGTTGTATATATATATACACACACACAAAAACACATTCCTTTCAATATATATAAAATTTTGATTTTTGGGTTTTATATTTAATTACAATATTATATATATATATAAATATATATATCATTAGTATTAGAAATAGATACATATATGAATGTATATATTCCAAATGAGAGCTTTCAGAAAAGAAAAGAAATGGAAATATTACAAAAATGTAGATCTATTGGGCAAATGGAAAATACCCAAATGGGTATTCTATTTAATTAATATTACAAAAATAAAATGAATTTTTTTATATCTAATCCTTGAACAAGGTAGTATAGAAATGGAAAAAAATGTAGTAGAAGTTGTGAGCATCCATCCCGAAACTTCTTCCTTCTCATCCATGGCTTCCTCCTCTTCCATCTTTTCTTAACCTGTAAAACCAAAAAAATGAATGAAATGAGTAAAAGAGATGAATAAAAGTATTCCTTAGAGATTTTAGGGTTGATTTGAAATTCCTTCATCCAATGGCCTAGATTGGATTCATCTAATGGCCCAATTTGTCTCCTACAAATGTTAGGTGGGGGTTGGTGAAGTGATCATTTGGTCACATGGGCCTTGTTTTGAATGGGGCCACTTGTATGGTTTGAAAGTTAATAAAATTATTTCTTTTTTATCTAATTTAAATAAACTCCTTTCCTTATTATTTTAGAATAATTTTATATTAGAGAATTAAATAATTAGCCTTGTGTAAATGAAGGGTTGTTTTTGTCTTCCACGTTAATTTTAAATATTGCATGACCTTAGGAACCGTATTAAATTAATTTTATGATTAATAGAATGAAATATTTTAAAATTAACCTTAGAGTAAATCAATTGTTTTATTTAAATATTATTATTGAAGTGTTTTTTGTGAGGATCATGTGAAACTAAAGGTTAATCTTATCATCGCCTTCATTTTCGTAACAAAAAAACAAAGAACAAAAAAATATTCCATAATTTTTCTAGTATAATCTTTGTTTGGTTTTGGGTTTCGTGTGTGAAATTTTGTGGGTGTTACACTTGGTATCAGAGTCGTGGGTTCAACGCTTAGACCCGAGCACACCTAGAAAACATGAAACAAAAACAAATAAACCTAGCACAACTTTAAACCTAGTACACACAACTATGCATGATGTTTTGAAACATAGAAAATTTAGAAAACTGAAAACAAAAGCTTAGATGATTGGAAGGGTTGTTTAGACTTGGAATTTTGTTATTAAAGTTTTGCATGATCTTAGGCACCTAGGTATTAAATAAATTTAAGATTAATCGAAAGAAATATTTTAAACCCAACCATAGATTGAATCAATCCTTTTATTTAACATTATTATTTATTTAGTTTTGTGATGATAGGAGGGTTATTAACTAAGGGTAGCTAAACGTTGCATTCGTATTTAACAAAAAAATATTCCATAAGTTTGCTTGTATAATCTATGTTTAGTTTTGGGTTTCGTGTACAAAATATTATGGGTGTTACATTTGGTATCAGAGCCATGGTTTCAAAGTGCTTGGACCTCGGCACACATGACTAAAAATATGAAACAAAAGCCAAATAAACCTAGCACAACTTTAAACCTAGTACACACAACTATGCATGATGTTTTGAAACATAGAAAATTTAGAAAATTGAAAACAAAAGCTTAGATGATTATAAACTAACTCTGTTGGCAGTCCACGTATGCGAGTGCGCAGACTAGACGAGGGCTTCCTACATGTGGACCTAGATCTAGCACCCCAAGATCAAGTCATAGAAGTTATTCTACCTCAGATATTGCAGATGCTACAGGTGGTTAATTCTGCTATACACGGAGGATTGATAGGAAGGTGACCTAGCAGGAAGGATATGGAGCCACCAATGGAGGCCCGTGCACCTTCACATTATAGTGCAAAGGAGAGGGCAAAGAAATCCCACATGAATTTAGTTAGATATAAGTCACCTCCTTGAGAGCTCGGAGATCGAGATGTGATGTACAAAGATAGGTATCGAGCCCTATGCTTAGAGTGGATCACATAGAGAGGCCTAGAGGGGGACAATTGTCTATAACGGAGCACATTAGAGAGATAATGAAGTTTCACGTGCCTTATTTTTCTTTAGACACAGGAGGATTTTAGGTCGAGATGTGGTTGGTTAGCTTGAGTGGATGCTTCAAGCTATGCCCTTGTTCTAGCAACACGAAACCTTGTGTTGCCATCCACCTTCTGAGAGATGGATGCGGAGCATGGTGGAAAACCGAGGAGAAAAAAATCGATGTAGATTCTCATCTTTGTCACTTGGGAGCTCTTTGAGGAGAGTTTCAGGAGTAGATATATTTCAGGAGGTTCATTCAAAGAATGGATTGATGAGTTCCATGATCTGCGTCAAGCCTCTATGATTGTAGTAGAGTATGAGGGATGATTCTTGGATCTACTTCAGTATGTAGACTACATGCAGGATGAGCAGGTTTGAGTTCACAGGTTCATTAGGGGCCTGAACTTGGACTTGGGTGGGGCAGTGTGCATTCATTTCCCACAAACATTATCAGAGGCCATGGAGAAGGCCTATATTGTAGATGAAACTAGGGGAAGACTTAGCGAGGCACGTGATGAGTGACGAGTCGCATACAACAGCTATAGGATGGTAGATTGAGGGGATAAGCTCCTCCTCCTCATGGCGGACACAAATCAACACAGTCTTCCTTCTGGCCTCCTCTACCTCATCGGACAGAATAGGAGAAGCAAACTCTACCTCCCTTTTGACCTCCACAACTTCTTGATGAACAGATAGGGCTTAGTATGGGAATTCTAGCTAGGGGTCCTAATAGGACACAAGCTCCACCTCAAGAAAAGTCAGTAGCAGTATGTCCGCCACAACACCCATAGAGATTTATGTCCAAATCATCAGGTCCTTCAGCACCTACTACTGGGCCACCTAGAGGACTATCTGCACATTGGAGAGGACCAGAAACTTATTATGGATGTAGCATGCAAGGACATCATTAAAGAGAGTGCCCTCAGAACCTTGCTAATCAAGGTAAGGAACCTGATTCTGAGCCTACCATTGATGACATGGCTAGGATTCACAAGATATATGCATGTCGAGACCCACCATGCAGAGCACCGGGGCACATTGATAGAGACCGTGCATGTAACATTGGTGGTATTTCTATCCCTATTTTATTTAACTCAAGCTCATCAAATTCTTTCATTTTTCCATCTTTAGTAGATCATGCAATTTGGCTGGTGGTAGTTTGGCAAGGTCTTAGTTGGGATGTCAAGATGGCTTCTGGAGCCAAGATCTCAGTTGAATACTTAGTCAAGGAGTGCATAGTGGACCTTGGACCCTTTACCACTACCTTGGATCTTCGTATTCTTCCCTTGGGTTCATATGGTATTATCTTGGGCATAGATTGGTTGTCTACACACACGAGATCTAGAGTTGACTTATATAGTAATATTATATCTTGTGAAGATGATTTGGGAGTGGAGTTAGTGATTTTTAGAGTCGTGAAGACCCATCTCTATCCACACAATTTATGCTATTCATACGAAGCTTTGTGTGCGGCAGGTTATTAGTTGTATGCTATTACAATTAGTGATATGTCTTAGGATAAGGCTAGTGGAACTTCACTTGATGATCACCCCATTTTGCAGGATTTCTCAAATGTGTTTCCTAGTGAGATGCCAAGGATGCCTCTCCCACGTGAGATATATTTTCACGTTGAATTGGTTCCAAGAGAAGAACCTATCTCATGCGCTCCTTACAAGATGACCAAACCTGAGCTATGTGAGCTCCAGTTGCAGCTTGAGGGCCTTCTTAAGAAAGGCCTAATCCATCCTAGTGTATCCCCTTGGGTGCACCTTGTGATTTTGTCAAGAAGAAAGATGGATCCTTACGTTTGTGTGTGGACTATAGTCAGATGAACAAACTAGCTATCAAGAATAGCTACCCCCTTCCTCACATCAATGATTTGTTTGATTAGATGAAGGGAACCACTATATTTTATAAAATTGATCTTGAGTCAAGATAACATTAGCTAAGGATTGCAGATGCAGATATCCACAAGTCAGCTTTCTACATGAGATATGGCCACTATGAGTTCACAATGGTGCCATTTGGTCTTATGAATACCCCTTCCATGTTCATGAGTTTGATCGGTGTGGTTTTTATCTTTATCTTCTCACATACGCATGATGAGCATGAGGAGAACCTTCATCAAGTTATATAGTGTCTTCATGAGAAAAAACTTTATGGGAACCTAGAGAAGTGTGTGCTCTTTCAATCAGAGGTGCATTATTTAGGTCACATCATTTCTTCGGATGGTATCACAATCGATCATTCCAATATCAGATCCATTATGGATTGGCCAAAGCATCCACTAGTGTGACCAAGGTGCGCAGATTAGTGGGGTTGTCAGGATACTACATGAGATATATTTTCACATTGACTTGGTTCCAAGAGAAGAACCTATCTCATGCGCTCCTTACAAGATGACCAAAATTGAGCTATGTGAGCTCCATTTTGCAGCTTGAGAGCCTTCTTAAGAAAGGCCTAATCCATCCTAGTGTATCCCCTTGGGGTGCACTTAAAGATGATTTTGTCAAGAAGAAAGATGGATCCTTACGTTTGTGTGTGGACTATAGTCATTTGAACAAACTAGCTATCAAGAATAGCTACCCCCTTCCTCGCATCAATGATTTGTTTGATTAGATGAAGGGGGCCACTATATTTTATAAGATTGATCTTAAGTCAAGATACCATCAGCTAAGGATCGCAGAGGCAGATATCCACAAGTCAGCCTTCTACATGAGATATGGCCACTATGAGTTCACAATGGTGCCATTTGGTCTTATGAATACCCCTTCCATGTTCATGAGTTTGATCAATGTGGTTTTTATCTTTATCTTCTCACATATGCATGATGAGCATGAGGAGAGAACCTTCGTCAAGTTATATAGTGTCTTCATGAGAAAAAACTTTACGGGAACCTAGAGAAGTGTGTGCTCTTTTAAGTCAAAGGTGCATTATTTAGGTCACATCATTTCTTCGGATGGTATCACAATCGATCATTCCAAGATCAGATCCATTATGGATTGGCCAACATCCACTAGTGTGACCAAGGTGCGCAGATTAGTGGGGTTTGTCAGTGGTACTACATGAGATTTGTTCAGGACTTCTCTTGAGTTATGCACTCCATCACTTCCCTTCATCGGAAGGGAATAATTTTTTTGGGTTAGATAAATATGAAAAAGCCTTCAGGACACTAAAGGAACTCCTTATGACATCACCTATTCTTTTGTGCCAGGACCCTCGGGTGAGTTCTTCATTTACATAGATGCTTCTTTGGCAAGATTAGGAGGTGTGTTGATGTAGGAGGGCTGTGTTGTAGCTTTTGAGTCTCTTAAACTTAAGGATTATGAGCTCAATTATCTAGATCATGACCTTGAGCTTGTAGTAGTTATGCATGTTTTTGTTTGATGGAGACACTTCCTTTTTTGTTGGAGATTTATACCGAGGACTCGATCACTTGAGACTTCACCACCTCTTCACACAGCCCAATTTTAACACTCGTCTATGGCGTTGGATGGAGTTACTTTATGAGTATGACATGGGAATAGAGCATGTGAAGGGAAATGATAATGTGGTTATAGATACCCTGAGTAGACAGAGACATGTGCCTATGATTACCTCGGTGAGTATAGATTTGCGAGCAAGATCTTGCAACGACTTCTTCACGACAGGGTTCTAGCTTGCAACCAGATCATAGATTGAGTCTCAAAGACCCCTTGACGGGAAGTTTGATGGATTATAACTATAGGTAGGTGGTATTCTTAGACATAAAGGTAGGATATATGTTCATAGAGATGGAGGCTTGAGACATGATATCTTAGAAGAGGCTCATTGTGCACCTTATTCAACCCACCCAGGGGTGAAGATGATGCATGCCTCCTTGAGACAACTTTATCATTGGAGAGGTCTTCAAAGTGGGATGTGGCTCGGTTTATGTCATGTTCTTTAGAGTGTCGGAGGGTGAAGGCAAAGCATCAACATCCGAGATGGCCTTCTCTACCGCATTCCATACCGGAGTGGAAATGGGAAACTATTTCCATGGCTTTCATCATAGGGATACCAACGTTGAGATACCACCATGACACCATCATCGTCACAGTGGATAAATTGATGAAAGTGGATTATTTTTCTCTAGTAAAGACCACCTATCTTGCTAGTGTAGTAAGGTGAGTATAGCTCGATGAGATTTTCAGATTGCATAGGATTCCACAGAAGATCATTTGTGACAACGATCCCTTGTACACTTCGACTTCTAGACTTCCTTGCAAAGTGGGTTCTTAGTATGATTATCAGCTTCAAGTATTAAAGCTTATCATCTAAAGGCAGATAGATAGACAAAGTGAGTGAATCAGATATTGGAGGATATGTTGTAAATTTTATGTCATGGACCAGTAGTCAGTACTTGTATTTGGTAGAGTTACAACAACAGTTTTCAAAGTTAGATTAGTAGGGATTCTTTTCAGGCATTATATGGCAGAGAGTGTAAGATACCCTTGAGTTAGGATAGGTTGGAGGATAGGGTTTCTCTTGGGCCAGGTTTGGTATAAGGTATGGAGCAGCAAGTTGTCTTGATTGAAAAGAGGCTTGGAGGCTCGGGATATGTAGAAGAAGTATGTAGATATGAGGAGGATAGATCAAAGTTTTGAGGTGGGCACGAAGGTGTTTCTTCATGTCGGGCATCATGAGTCGATATGTTATGGAAAAAGCTCTTAGTTAGCTTCTATATTTGTGGGTCCCTTTGAGATCTTAGAGTGTATCAATCCTTTGGCCTATTGTCTAGCATTGCCACCTAGCTTGTCTCACATGCACGATGTTTTCATGTATCTGCACTTAGGAGATATATTCCAAATCCCTCTCGTCTTGTAGATTAGACCACATTGTAGGTGCAAGAGCGGGGACAGTGTATCACTGGAGCCCGTATGCAACATAGAGCACAGGACCACGGGCCTTCAAGGTCATGAGATTGACCAGGTGTTGGTCCATTAGGATAGGTATGATGAGACTACAACCACTTGGGAGGATGCTACTATTTTGCGAGCTCAATTTCCTCATCTATTCTAGTGACTTCTAGGAGGAAGTCGAGTCTAAGGGGAGGGGATGTAGTGCCCACTCCTCTTTGACATTGTTCTATCTTGATATTGATATTATTGGACTAATGTTTAGACATTTGATTATGATACATTGATCAGTAGATGATAGATTGTACTAATATATGGATTATTGACACTATGATGTTATGTTTTATTATGATGCACTAGATAGTGATGTTAGATAGTTGATATATGTTGATTTTCATGATATGGATTTCCTACTGACACAACATGTTTTGGGATGTTTTGAGTAGAATTGTAATCTCATGGATGTTATGTTTAGAGTTTGACATATTGATGGAAAATAGAATTGTTAAATGTTGAATGATGAACATTGATTTTATATGCATATGTTCTTGATTTTGTTAATACAGCCAAAAGGCCAAAGAAGTATATTTGTGTACATGAATTTTAGCATAAACATCAAACATGATACGGGACTAACCACGGAAGGATGTCGGTTGTTGAGCAACGAGTCCAAATTTGACAACTTGTGTAATGTTGTTTTGTGTGTGTTTTGCATGTCTTGTTTGGAAGTCTCCCATGGGGGTGATTTCACATGTGTGGCCATGGGGTGAATTGTGTCCCTTTCTTTAATTTTTGCATGTTCTTATTTATTATTTGTGTATTTAAAATTTGAAAAATTTGTCACTTTATTAGCATGTGTAAATGTGTGTTAATTAGACTTAACCCTTCTTGTTTTGTTTAACCAAATTAAAGATGTGACAAATAGTTATTATGAGATCTTGTAGTCCTTGTGTGAGTAAAAATTTATGTGATTTGGGAGTTTTTTACTCCACCCCAAGTTCCAAATTCAGATTTTTACTTGGGGGGCACTTTTGGAGACTTTTGGGATAAGCAAGACTTGTCCCATGCCTCTTAATTTGACCCAACAACCTTACCTATCTGTTGGGAAGCTTAATTTTGACTCCTTTGTCCATTTTTAGTGTAAGAGAAGGAAAATCATTGCACCTTCTTTCTACCTCAATTTATTATGTCCCTTGAAATCATGGTGTGCAAGTTTTGAGCCATGTGGGTTGTCATAGTCTTTTCTTATGCATTCATGTTTCTTGGTCTTGGTGTTTTGAATTGAGTGTGGGGATGGGTAATGATGAAGTTGCATCCTACATGGAGCCACATCATCATCCTCACATCCCATTTCTATTTATTGGTGATTTTTTGTTGGAATGGGGGTTACTTGCTCATTTTGCTTCTTGTGTACTTTTGGATTTTGGAGCTTTTGGAGTGCTTGGAAATTTCTTGGCTTGTATTTGAAGAGGCTTGTGAATATTTTCTTGGATCTTGATGGAGAGGTAGGCTCTCCACATTTTTTTATTATGTTATTTTGTTTGTTGTAAGAAATGTTGTGCTTGTTAAAAGTATTTTTGTCTTGTGATGGTGTTTGTGTGGGTTGGTTGAGTAGTTGGCCTTAGTTGGGTGTGTGAGAAGGGTTTATGGGACCATTCGGGATAGAAAATGTAGTTTATGTGAGGCATGAAAATTGGTTCGAGTGTTAATGGAAGTCTTACCTATGGGGAGAGAAAAGAAATTCATGGATTTGTTGCATGTTGCAAGGGAGAGATAAGAATTTGTGTGATTATTTTGTGCACTTGGAAGCTTAGGGTAAGACTCCCACTTCACTTGGGAGGCATAAGGAGGTGGTCTCCCATAACCCTTTCTCTATTTGTTTTTATTCTCAAACCTTTGTGTTGTTGTGAAGTTGTAATATTGTGGATTATGTTGTCAGGTTTTGAGTTGAATGCCGTGTATGTGTTGTTGTCAAGCCACCTTGTCCAAGTTGTCATTGTGGCTCAATGTTCCTCATTGTTCCTTGATTGGGGCTCGGGGGCCATTAAGGGAATGGATTCTTTCCTTAATGGATTTAAGGTTGGGTGGAGAGCATTTCCTACTCCCCCTTCCTTTTTGTGAATCCATTGTGAAGATTGAAGAAAGTTAGAGTTGGAGCTACCATTGTGAGGAAGACATGCTTATTGGAAAACTTGTAACTTGGCCTTGTGGCAAGCTCTCTTTTTGTATATTGTTTAAATATATACTTTCCATTTGGAATGGATGTATTGTAAAATTGTGAGTTGTGATAAAGTTTTTGTATTTTTGGAAATCATCTTATCTTGTAAACTCTTTTATGAGTGTGGATTGAGAAAATTAAAATTTCAAATGTGTTAGTTTGGGAAAAAAAATTATCAAGTTTTACTTTGTCTTGGTGAAAGGAAAATTTGAATAGAGTTGAAATGGATGTGCATCCTTTTTAATTTAAGTATTTTCATTGTTCTCAAATGTGATATACTTCCATTTATAAGAATCTTGTAAAGTGTGATAGGCTTCATTTTGAAAGAAATGAGTATTTTGTTGGTTTTCTTTTGATTATGAAATGGAATGGTTATTTTGTTACCTTAAGAGAGATTAAATTGAAGGGCCTAAACTATAAATGTATTATAAACTAGTTGAAGGAAATGTTAGTTAAGACTATAAGATTGAATGAAATCATTTCCTTTATTATCACTTTGTTCCCAAGTTGTGTAAGAAAACTTACATTTGGCTTAACTTAACTTTAGGTGAAATTTTCAAAATAAAAGTATAAATGTATATATACCCACATTATATTAAAATGTAACCTTGGCTAATTTAGCTTTACAAGTATATCTTACAAAATTTTCCTATATAGATGTTAGGCTAATATTGAGTTATATTAAACAAAAATAAAAAGGAATTAAAATAAATTATGACTATTTCCCCCTTTGGAATAATATATTAATATATTACTATATCAACATCTTTCTTATTAAATAAAGTAATAGTAAAAGAAATTACTCATGAATATATATATATATATATATATATATATATATATATATCTATTTGTTATTTTATTAATATTAATAATAAATGGTTAGTAACTTTTTCAATAATAAATATATTATTGTTATTGATAGTAAATGTCATTATTATTATTAATAATAAATGTTCTTATTATTATTAATAATAAATATTATTATTATTAATAATGAACATATTTTAAAGTTTTTAATAAACAAAGCTAAACAAATAATAATAATAATAATTTTGGTATAACCTTTGCGGCTATGGGTTTTATAGAAAGGAAATGGGGTGGGGACGGTTTGGCAACCCCACTCCCCATCCCATAGTTATTTGGAGTAGGAGTGAGGTCATTGACCCTTCCTCACCCCCATAACAAACAAAAATAAATACAGTGGGGGCTAATCCCCCACCAAACCTTGCAAAATTGTCTCATTACTTTGCGCACGACACCTATAAAATGATTCCTTACCAATATGTATTTCTTTGAAAATCCATGGCCATAGGTTATTGTTAAAAATGTTTTTTTATTATATATTACTTATATAATATATATATATATATATAGTTCAAAGTATTAATAAGCTTGTATATGAGTGAGTAGAATAATCTTCTTATTTTTTTAATCTTTCTCGAGTACATTAAGTTATATGAAAATGAGAATATAAAAGAGCTTTAGTTGTGTATATCTATTCACAAAAGAAAAGAAAAGAAAAAGTAGATCTATAGAATGGTAGATCTATTGAATAAATGAAATTTACCCAAATGGGTATTTTATGGAAACAAATATATATCAAATCCTAAAATTTACAAACCCTTGAAAGGGGTAGAATAAAGGAAGATAAATAAAATAATATGGATTTGGGATGTGTATATCCATCCCCAAGTTTGACCCTCCTCTTCAATCCTCCCTTAACTTCAAAAAACCAAAATGAGAGAAATGAGAAAAAGAAAAGAATAAAAGCCTTCCTTAAGGATTTTTAGGTTTGTTTTGAATTCCTTCATCCAATGGCCTAAAATGTCTCCTACAAAAGTTAGGTGGGGTTAGGTGAGGTGATCATTTGATCACATGGGTCCCTTTTTGAATGGGGCCACTTGTGTGTTTTGAAAGTAATTAAGTTATTGCCTTTTATTTTGATTTAATTTAAATAAACTCTCCCCTTATTAGTTTAGATTACTTTTACACTAGAGAATTAAATAATTATCCTTGTGTAAATGGAAGGGTTGTTTAGACTTGGAATTTTATTATTAAATTATTGCATGACCTTAGGAACCTAGGTATTAAATTAATTTAAGATTAATCAAATGAAATATTTTAAACCCAACCATAGACTTAATCAATTATTTTATTTAACATTATTTTTTATTTAATTTTGTGATGATTGGTTATTAACTAAGGGTAGCTAAACATTGCATTCATCTTTAACAAAAAAATTATTCCATAATTTTTCTTGTATAATATATGTTTGGTTTTGGGTTTCGTGTACAAACTTTTATGGGAGTTACAATTTAAGTATCCACCTTAAAACTCAAATGGCATACTAGTAGAAAAAACTTAAAGGGGATGAAATTCACAAGGATTATAAATTTGAAATCAAACCCTGGATGCATTTGCTAAATGTTAGGATTATATCACCACTAGTCTTTTTCCTTGATTTAATCTAGAAAAAATGCTATTTGAACCAAATCTAGTAAGAAAAATAATACCAAACGGATTCTCTTACTTGACATTATACAAGCCATTGTTAGTTACTATAAAGGGGTTGCTTTTACCTAACCTTCCTCTACAACTTAGGATAATGCTCTTGTGCAATGTATTCAAAACATCCCATGAATAATTTCGTAATCCCAAATGGCAGATTGTTTCATGTCTTTTCTAAAAGTGAACTTAATTAAGCTATGATGTACATGGCCATTGAAAAATATCCGACAGTTAATGGATTTTGTTATGATTATTACAGAACCTCTAGGATACTTTTTGGCATGACTTCCATCGTATGTACATTGAATCATTGCAAAACAAAACCCCGAGAGAGATCATCAATAAGGTTAATATCAAATTCATTATAAAATATGGAGATCCTAATCCTTGCTTAATGTCTGTTACAAATTTATTGCCAAAGATCATGCTCTCCACCTTATGGATTTGGTTCATCCTATTTTCAATAATGAAAAATCTTGTTTTTATCAAAAAATGTTATATTCTTGATAATTTGATTTTTTTGGAAGGTATGAAATGGGAATAATATCTAACCAAAATATTGTTTTCATTAAAATTTATTTTAGAAATATTATGACAAGATTGATTGGCCTTTTAGAATTCACATGTTGCAAGCTCTTCGATTTGAATATTTGTTTATTTTCATGGAAAACATGTTATTCCAACATGTTGGTGCTTGCATCACTATTAAGGTTGTTCAAATCTCTAGGTTTAAGATATTAAAATCTATAACATAAAGAATCCTTTTGGCACCATCTCCATATGTTCTAGTTATTGAAGATTTCAACTATATGCTTTCTCACTACACCTCCCAAGGCATGCTGAAAGGCATTTTCTTTTCAAAATCTAGAAAAAAATTAAATCATTTTCATTTTTTGGCAAACCCTTTCACATTGTCCTTAAAGAACAAAAATTTAATATTTTCATGGATTTCTTTAATAATATTTTCTCCCTCTAGCTCTACCTTTAAGTTGTTAAAATATAAATGTTACATGAAATATTTAAAACCCATATCTTATTGGCTCACACAATATTAGTTGTAGTGGATTTAACCTAGAATCTAATTCAAATTCCTACATATTCCATTCAACTTCCAAGCGTCCCTCATTGATATTTGGACATATGTTGTCCTATATTTTGAATAAAAAATTAAAACTTGATCAATAAACCACTTTCATTACCGGTAAAATTAAAATATTTCTTGAACGTTTTGGTTGCAACCCATGTTTATTAGTCTCCATTCTAACCTAACACCCCACCTCCCCTCTAATGTGGCTAATAATTAACTTGAACAACTTCTCATGGATGTTTTTTGGGCCAAGTATAATATTTCTAAATTATTTCATAGGGTGGCATGGTATTTTTTTTGTAAACGTAAAGAGACAGGATTATTGGGGCTCATTGATATCCAACTTGAAGGTCATACTCTTGGAATGAAATGGATTCTTTGAATCCTAAACAAATATAAAGCATGGATATTTCTTGTCAAACACTTAATCATCCAAGTCTTTCCACTTAGAACAAAAAATTTAGAAGGGTTGTATTTTCGATCCCTACTAATCACTCATGTTTTGTTAAAAATATGAGGCACTTTTGCAACAAAAGTATCTTGCACACATGGGAAATTCTCAAACCCCATCTAATCTGGGTGGGGAATGAATTCTAGAATGGTTATTATATTAAATTGCATTCTATATGGTGGTCTTTCCTCCTGTAATTCTAAGGTTGTTCTCTTTCACTTTCTCTTGGAATAAAAGGGTTGAGGTTTATTAAGAAAAAAATTTACAATATTACAGATCTATATTCTTGGAAAATAATGAGTTGACATCCATAGGAATATATTAATCAATAATTTAATATTTCAAATGATGATGCTCATTCTATCTCCACCATCCTTTTGGTGATGGGATTGGATCTTGCCTTTTACCAATCCATACTTAGTCAATCATTAGAATGGTTATCCCCTTTTCATGGAAACTAGAATTTAGAATGATGCTCTTAACTACAAATGGAATCACAATTCATCCCCTCAAGATTGGTCGAAGATATTTGAAAAATCTTTGCAAATTTTTAAAAAAACTAAGAAATCTTATTTATTATAGTATATTCTATATCAAGGCCTTCTATTGGGGATAGAATAGATGAAATGGGAGATCTTAAATTTTTCTCCCCATTTTTCCACCAACCAAAATCCATAAAAAATATTTTCAAGTTTTTCTCCTCTTTTCATTCGGTTTGGATGTGGATCCACTCACTTTTTCTTCCTTATTACAACAACCCTTTTCCTGAAAATAATCTCTCCTAGGGAATTGGCTTAATTACCTGTAAAATAAAACCAAATATATGGAAATTATAAAATTTGAATATTATATTTCATTTTTTAACGAAAAAATATCTTATATTATATTAAATTCAACACGATACAAGATTCATTGAAAAAAAAATGAATGATATGAGAGCACGCCTTGAAGCCACAAGCACAATAGGCCATGCCTAAGAAAAAAATGCCAAGCTACGTATACATCGAGGAACATGAAAACAAAGCCACCCAATGCCAAAGTAGAACGAGAAAAAAGAGGCTCAAAGCACCCTTATTCTTCTTACATTGTGTGACAACAATCCACGACACGATGCGAGCAAATTTGAGTGGAGGATCAAGGCAAGGGCTATTCAGAATATGGTTAACATAAGAAGACTCGGATACATGTGACCCTTTGGAACAAAATCTAGTAGGGGAATCTCAACATTCATATATATTTAACTTTCGATGAGAAAATTCTTTGACTTGACGTTGAAAGTTCTTGCCATCGACCTTTAGGCGCATAAATATAGCCATTTGTTCTTTCTGTTTATTGTATTAAGTGACAATGAGAAATCCTCCCTGAAGGTGCCATGTGTTATGGTGAAAGAGGCATCAAAATGCCTTGTTATCATAATCAAGAATTTAAATGCACTCGAATTCATCATGGATTAACTCCAATTTTTCCTAAAGACATTTGCTAAAATCCATCTCAACGCATATATGAGAATAATTGAATAGTCCATTCTTAGACCACTCATCATACATCTTGATTAATTTACCAAACAAATCACCAATAGCAGCACAAACCATAGGGTGCCAAAAGGAATAGGAATATTGGGGAGGTGAACCCAAATGGGCACTTTTGAAACCCCATAGTAGAAGTGTTATGATCCTCATGTGTGGATTTCACTAATGCCTCGAGGTTTTTGTGTAACGGATTTGTTATATTTCGTATCGTAGCGACCACCAGGTGATTGAATCCCACTCGGTTGGTTACGTCATGTAGTCGGGGCCGTGGGGCGCCTAGCGTCGGTGAAGTGGGGCTCGTACGTATGGGAGTGTGGGTGCAAACCTAGCCCGAGTTGGGCTTTATGGAAGCGTGGTGGGATGTTATGATCTTCATGTGTGGATTTCACTAACACCTCGATTTTTGGTGTAAGCTGTTAGATTACAAGAAGTATGAATATATAGAAACTATGGAGTACAAAAAGAACCAGCCCTACTCGAAGTCATCATGGATTAACTCCAATTTTTTTCCTACAAGCCTTTGATAAAATCCACCTCAACGCATATATGAGAATAAGTGAATAGTCCATTTTTAGACCACCCATCATCCATATTTATTAATTTACCAAAATAATCACCAATAGCGGCACACACCATAGGGTGCCAAAAGGGGAGGAATATTGGGGAGGTGAACACAAACTAGATTTTTTGAAACCCCATAGTAGAAGTATCAATATCTACAAACCATGGAGTACGAAAAAAACCATCCCTACCCTATAACCAAGGACCCTCATTAAGAATTCATTGACACTTTGTAGGAGATAATAATTGAACAATAGAAGACCCTTTGCATATAACTAAATCTCACGATCCAAGGAACAAGTAGAAAAGATCCATTTTTGTAAATTGAAAAATAAGGGAAAATATTTGAGGGTAGAGATAGATGCGATTACCTCTCAACAGGAAATAGTTATCACGGGAGTATCCTCTTCCTTTTCCAAAATTTATGGTGACTGAAAGTGGATGAATCATTCCCTAGATAACTAGTAGTGGCTGCGACAAAGGATTTATGTGTAGTAACCAGAATTGGAGAACTACCACCACCACTAGATTCAAAATGCCCCTACCTCCTTGGTTTTCTAAGCATCACCTCCCACCTAGCACCACCACCACCATTCCCAAGGCCTCTAGTGTGCAGGCCTCCATTGAGGACTCCATCAATGGAAGGGTTAGGGCATGAAGGAGAAGTTTGGTTAGGGATCAAGAGAGGTAGAGTTTTTCTTCGAGACATAGGCATATTTTTTTCTCTTAGCATCCTTATATTTCAAATTTGGAAAGATACAAATTTTAAAATTCACAAATAAATTCAAATGGATAGTATATTGATTATTTCTAATCAATTTGATGTGATTTCAAATGTCTTTCTTTATATTTGGAACCGAGACATTGAAATTACTCCTAGAGGTGAAGCATATGTCAAATCTTATTTATCTTTAGGTAAATGCTCCTGATGTTTTTATTCACAAAATATTAGACCATGTTCATCCTTACTCCCCTCAGGGTAATGATTATGTTAAGTCATATTACCACTCTAGTAGTAGGTAAAATATCCTTATCCCTCAAGCTTCACAACCCCAACTCAATGTAGACAAGGTAAATGGAGGATTTCTTCTCCTATTGGTACTTCTTAGGAACAAGAATTTTGTTGAAATAATTGATGGAATACTCGAACGTGATAGTGGTGGTAGTGGTGATGTATCGATTTGTAGAAGGGTCCCCCTTATAAATTCCCATGATTTTATCTAGTGGTGATGTAGTTGATTTGTATAAGGGTCCCCTTATAAAATTTCTTACTTTTCTCTGGTCATTTCTTCATAAAAATTATATAACAAATAATAATATGGCTAATCCGAGTTCGATATGGAACAATAAGGTGGTTCTAGCTTTTAGGAATCAGGATGGCTTACCTCCACCTCATTCTCCATCTAATACTTTGTGTATTTCTAGTACTTAATATATCTCCTTGTTTCATTTCTTCAACTATTTTTGGTTTAAAATACATTGATTTTCAATTTCTATGTTCTAAGAAGTAATTTAATCATTTCAATTGCATTTCACCACTTAAAAAATAGACTTAGAAGTATTTATATTATCTTCATGTGGAATTTTAACTAAATATTGGAGGCATTGGCATTAATAAAATTGATTCCCATATTCTAAGAAAAAACTCGCACATCAAAAAATGGTTAGAAAAATAGATTCCAAACAATAAAAATAGATTAGCACGGAGAAATAACAATAGAGATAGACACAAAAACTATTTATATTATCTCAAATAATAGTTTACAAAAGATTAAACCTCCAATTTATTACTTTGCAAGATTCGCACACACTCTGTGTGTTGTTTCGTAGGTTGTTGTTTTGTTGTAGTCTCTATTTTCAGATTACTACGGGTGTTGTTTTAAGTTCTTTATAGGCTCGAGATTTTGCTACTACGGGTTGTCGACCATTCTTTATAGTTTGTGGGCTATTTCCCAGGACTCTTGCACTTCTTTATACTATAGAATACCGAGTTGTTGTTCTAAGCTGGACTTTTTTCCTTCTCCTTTTTGAACTTTTGTTGGAAATTCTTTTTGTCTCAATGTATATGTTAGAGAGTTAATGAGACAAAAACAATTTTTGAAAAGTTATAAAGTTCTCTCTAAAAGAGGGATTTCAAAATGCACATCCGGAAAAAAACATTAAAGGTTGTGGATGGTGGTTGACAAGAGGGAAAAGATAAATTTGAAAATATGCAGGCTCAAGATTACCGGTACATTAAATTCTTAAAAAAATGACACCTTGCCCTTTAATCTTGAGCTAAACAAAGAATTTATACAAAGACTAAAAATTAATTTCTAGAGCTAGGCATTCCATCTATGATGCCTAGATTTTCTCTCAAATGCTCAAACCTTTCCTTTTACAGTGGTTTAGTAAAAATGTCTGATAGCTGCTGCTCTAACTTGCAAAATTTTATCTCAATTTCTCCTTTCTCAACCAATTCATGAATGAAGTGATATCTGATTACAATATTGTTTTTTCTTCTATGGAAAAATGTATTCTTTGACAATGCAATGGAAGACATATTATCAAAAAAAAAAACAAAAACTCCTTGTTACTTTTCCTTCAAATCTGAGAGGATTCTTTTTAACCATACCATCTAACAAGCGTGAGTTTCTTTGCAATATACTCATCTTGATAGTAAATAAAGAAGCAATAGATTGTTTCTTCGAATCCCATGATATAGATCCTGAACCAATATTGTAAACATATCCATATGTGCTTTTTCTATCATGTAGTATACCTACCCAACTTCTACCCATGTAGTCAACTAATTGCAAATCATTATCAGCAACACATAAAATTCCAAAATTACTTGTTCCATTCACATACCTCAATATATGCTTGCTAACTTGCCAATGTGTCTCTCTTGATGTCTCCATGAATTAGGAAATCAAACTAACTACATACATAATGTCTTGTCGTGTTGTAGCTAAATAAATTGAAAAATTACTTTCATGATTTTGTACCTTGTAGGATCTACATTGTTCCTCTGACCATCTTTAGTCAATTTAATGCTTAATTCAGCTGGTGTAGATGTTGGTTTTTAATCCAACATTTTGAATCTTTGCAAAATTTATTTTGCATACTTTTCTTGAGACACAAAAATGCCCTGCTCTATTTTGTTGACTTTAATGCAAAAAAATACTTCAACAATCCCAAATAATTCATCTCAAACTCCTTCTTAGCTTATTTTAATTCATAAATTTCCTTGCTTACATTTCCATTAAAAATTAATTCATCAACATACAAAACAACAATTAAAATCTCACCATCATTTACTTTGATGTAGAGTGTAGGCTCACTTGCTACTTTTGCTAAAGACATCAGCGATCAAATAGGAATTAATCCTACTATATCAAGCTCTTGGTGCTTACTTCAGTCCATACAAAGCTTTCTTTCGGACCCTTGGATTTCATAACTAGGTGGTTGTTCCACATACACTTATTCTTCCAATACTCCATTCAAGAAGGCTGATTTTACGTCCCTTTGATGGACCTTTCATATGTGATGAGAAAATATGGAAATAATATTTCTCATAATCTCTAATCTATCAATTGGAGCAAATGTCTTATTGTAATCATGGTCAGAATTTTGTTTGTATCCTTTGACACCTAATATTTCCTTGTGTATTTCAATCTTTCCTTTTGTTTGTATCCTTTGACACTTGGTTGTTATGACTTATTTTCCTTCAAGAATATCTACTAATTCCCATGTTTGATTCTTTTCAATAGCATGCATTTCATCATCCATTACTTCACACCATTTTTATCTTTAATTTATTCTTAAAATAAAATAAGATCAACTATTGAAAATAAAGAAAAATTAATCATTTCATCCTCATTTTCATGATACCTTGAATGATCATAATTCTCTTATACACACCTCATGTGACCTTGATGTGATTTGATTCATATGACGATGAAGACTCCTAATTCGTTGCTCCTTGTATTCTTTGTTAGCTACTTTGCCATTTGAAGATTCACCCCTTTATGAAATGGGTGCCCAACTAGGTGCATTTCTAATATTTTCATCCATTGTGTCAGCAATGATAATTGGTACATTTGTCTTTGTTTATGGCTGCTCCACTTCTTGCACATCTCCCTAAGATTCCTCTTAATAAATTGAACATCCCTACTAATTATGAGCTCCTTTTTCACTAAATTATACAATCTATAATATTTTGATTTCTCACTATATCCAATAAAAATGCATTTCTCTCCTTTGTTATCCCATTTTTTTCTTCTTTTATTTGGCACATGTGTGTATGCTACACACCCAAAAAATCTCAAGTGCTCAACACTTGGCTTTCTTACACTCCATGCCTCTTGAGGTATCTTATTTCTCACACTCTTTGTAGGACATCTATTCAACAAATAGACTATTTTCCCAACTGCTTCAGCCCAATATTCATTTGGCAATCCTCTTGCTTTGATCATGCTCCTTGCCATTTCTTGAATTGTACGATTTTCCTTTCAGTCTACACCATTTTTCTGCAGTGTATACCTTGTTGTGAACTATTTCTTGATCCCATGCTCTTTGTAGAAGTTTAAAAATTCATTTGATATGTATTCTCCCCCTCTATCTATTCTCAAGGTCTTTATGTAATGCCCACTATGCTTCTCAACTAAAGCCTTGAATTGTTTGAACACTTCAAATGTATTTGATTTATTTTTAGAAAATAAACCCATGTCCTTCTATTGAAATCATCAATAAAAGTACTAAAATACTCACTTTTAGACAAGGAGGGATTCTTCATGGGACAAAAAAATATGAATGTATCAGCTCAAGAGGTGAGCTTGCTCTCCAAGATTTACTGAGGGAAAAGAATTTCTATGTTGCTTCCCCAATATGCAACCCTCACATACTTTGTTTGGTTGTTGAATAGGAGGAAACCCTTTAACCATTTGATTTTTGTAAATAACATGCAATCCACCATAGCTCAAATGCCCATACCTTAAATGCCAAAGTGTAGATTGATCAATGGTTATTGTTTTAATTTTTTTGTTGCCACACTTTGCATTCTCAATGGAACATTTTTGTTTTGTGTCATTTTCATTCTTTGTAATCTTTTGAATGCTTTTACTTCTATCATATAAAATGCACTCTTCATGCTTAAAATTCCTTTTATACCATTTTTGCACAAGCTTACCAATGTTGAGAATATTATACTTCAATCCAAGAACATAAAAGACATAATTGATATGACTTTTGTCTCCTTTCTTGGTTTAGATAGATACGATGCCTTTCTTTAATGAATGCGTTTTATTGTTTGTTCCCATTTTGGCGTCGATCTTGATTAACTCATCCATGCTATTAAATATTTATTTATTGCCACACATATATTATGCATTCTTCATGCTCAACTACATTGCAAGTTGTAAACAAAGTTTCACTCTTTTCATTTGATTCTTGTTCAACCTCTTTTGCATTGTAGAAACTTGCATTATGATTATGATTTCTTAAATCATATTCCTTGTTTTTGCACTCACTTGCACAATGACTAAATTGATTTCGATAATAGCATTGCACATTTGTTTTTCATACGTTTGTGAAGAACCACCTCTAGAAATGTTTTTGTTCCCTCCTCTTCCTCTTGCTTGTGGCTCTTGCTGAATTTGTCTTCTAGCATCTTGTTGATTATTAGATCTTCCTCTTCCTCTATTATATAATCCTCTCCCTAAGCCTCTAACATTTTTGTTTCTCTTAAAGGCTTGTTCATTGGAGGAGCTTGCTGATTTTCTCATTTTTGTTCTTGGGTTTGTAAAGAACCCATTAACTCATCATATTTCATTAACTTTAAGTTGTTAGAATCTTCTATGGAAACCAAAAATAGATCAAATTTTACGGAAGGCTTCTCAATACCTTCCTATGATCCTCTTCTCTTCTGACCTCACCATTTGTCCTCATATGATTGACAATGGTCATTTTCCTTGTGAAAAAATATTTATTGATTCTTATTGTTTCATGAGAAGGTCTCAAACTCTCTCCTTAATATCTGCCCCAGTCTTAAAACTTTCACCTTGTCACCACCTTGATTTTAATTTTGCAATGTATCCTAAGCTTGCTTAGATTTTGTAGTTCTTACTTATCCTTGGGAATATTGAATATGTGACTACATTTTGTATGTAGCTCGAAGCTTTAGAATATTTTCTTCTATTCTCCTTGATGCATTATTTTGAGCTTGTGTCAATGAATTGAATGTAGTTTGGTTTCTACCTCTGTATAACCTCCTTTATCTAACTCTCATATATCTTAAGAGGAGAATATGGTCTTCATTTTAATGCACAAAATGTCATAGTTTTTCCCAAAAAATGTTAGGGGCTGCTGCCATGAATTGATGCTAGTAGAATACATTAAAATAAATAGATAAAAAAATTAAAATTAAAATCTCAAACCTACAAGATATTGAGATTTTTATTTGCTAGAATACCCAGTGTTGGAAAAATAGATTCCAAAAAGACAAAAATAGAGTAGTATAGAGAAATAATAATAGAGATAGACAAAAAAACAATTTATATTATCTCGATAATGGTTTACAAAGATTAAATCTCTATTTTCTTGTTGCTACAAGCTTCCCTACGAACTCTATGTGTTGTTGTTGCATGCTATTTTTTTTTGCGGGATCTATTTTCAATTGTTGCAAGACATGTTTTAAATTTCTATGGGCTCTTATGTAATTCCTATGAGCTCTAGGCTTCTTCTACAGATCGTGGGTTGTTACTACAGATTTGTTGTAGTTTTGTATGTTGTAAAATATTGAGTTGTCATTCTTAGTGGATTTTTTTTCTCTCTCCTTTTTAAAATGCTACATAAAATTCTTTTTGTTTCAACGTATATGCTAGAGAGTTGATGAGACAAAAACATTTTTTTGCAAAAATTAATAAATTTCCCTCTAAAACAAGGATTTTAAAATGTGTGTCGAGGAAAAAAGTATTAACTCTTGACGGATGGTGGTTGAGAGGAGGGAAAATAAAAATTTGAAAAATACGAGCTCAATATTACCTACTACATTAAATTCTAAAAATTGGACAAAAACCATTTTTGCTTTGATACATAACCCTTAGACTTCACCCCAAAAACCAAGAAAATACATGGAAGGAGGTGTTTTCTTAAAGAAATCTCCATATATACTCTACCACGTGTTCTTAATTTCTTATCACTCACCATACCCATATAAATGAATATCCAAATTGCATTACCATTTATTTTAGATTTAAAGATGTCAAAAAAAGGCAAGAGACAATTGAGAAAACTTTTTCGTGTCATGAAAAGTTAGAGGGTATTAGATAAAGAGAAAAAAAATTGAAATCCATTATTTGATGTACATAATATAACCTCATTATAGAACCAAGGCAATAACATTTTAAAAATAAACATTAATTCATTCTTTCTAGGTAGGGAAGAAAATTCAGGCACATAGTATCATTTTGAAAAAATAGAGAGGAGAGGAGAAGGCTTATCAATAATAGATCCTTTCTAAGAGCATAAAAAAGAGGTGTTTCCAAATTCTCGGTGCTTGTTTTATTCCATCCAAGGACCTTAGTTGTGTTAAATGATATATATTTTGTAGTGTGCGTCTCTTTTCCAAATCTATTGCCGGCAACCCCACATGCACTTCTTGGAGCTTACATATATGAATCCTCCTCCATATCAATTGATTATTTTTCATTTTTCTTGAATGTACTCCCATTTCTAGGGTAATACCATTCACTTAAGAATAAAAAATCAATCTTCTATTTCTTTTTAAAATATTTCTAGGATTCAAATATTTCTCATTTATTTTACATGCACCCATGATTTCAAATCGTAGTATTTATTTGTTGACAAATTTTATATCAAATGTGATGGATTTACTTGAACCTTTTCTATGTTTACATCAATGTATTGAGTGGTCATTCTTCCCATCCACTCAATGCCTTGATAATATAACTTTCTCCGAGCCATAAATAAGAACTTCTAATGTGATATTTGAAATCTTCCTCCTCATATCCTTCTTTCTCTTCTCAGGTCCAAATTAAGATTTTGGAGCGGCCAAGCAATACTCGAAGTGTACTCCCCCTTAACCTGAAAATGTGACTAAATTTTTTTTTGTTTAGGTTAAAAGAGAAGGTTACGATACAAGGATGTTGCAAGGGTACTTAACCTTTAGGGTTCATTAACTTACTTACACTACTTAGCTCAATTTTATGATTGGAGAACCAGGTCTAGTTAAAAGTTACATGTTAGCACAATTATCTCTAGGGTACATTAATCAATAGTTCTATAGGAAGATAACAAGGTTTAATTCACTTAATTAGATGTTTTCTTCTCTTCAATTAAGTTCAATCTTAACAAGGTTAACCTTATGCTAAATTATTAAATTCATTACCTTAATAGCTTAAAAGATCCTTTATTAAATTTCTACACACTAAGGGTTCTAAGGACATTACACCCCTAGGCAACTAAGAGGCCCCACTCACTCATTTACACATACCCTTAAGGATTTTACAATAAACATTTAAAATACATTTCTTCTTAATAAAGGTAGGGTCAATTCTCCACCCTTGGATCAAATCCATCTTAGCCACTAGATCCTAGGGTTCCCAACTTAGCCCTAAAATCCTTATGAAATTCTATTAAAACCTTTCTCTCATTCTAATCTTGTCATTTGGTTCATTTTATTTTGTTAAATTTGTAGGTTAGAGAGGAGGAAGCCATGGAGGAATTCTACATGAAGATTTAGTCTAGGCTTAGTTTATTTTTAGTTTTATTTATGTAATCTATTTCATTTAAATATGGGGAGCAGTTTCCTCCTCCAATCTTGTTTTTTTATTCCAAGATTATAGTGTATTGGGTTTAAAATTTGGGGGAAAACCCTACCCGCTTTGTTATTAATGAAACAATGCTTTTAGATTCACTAATTATATGTTTTGTTGTTCCATTCCAAAGCATTTCTATTTATTTTACTTGCTTTGGTAGTAATAGATTAAATTTTCAACTTAAAAAATAGTGCAATTTGGCTAAATTTCATGCACAAGCGTGGGTCTGCGGAATTCTGTCATAAGTGATAGGACCGCCACCGAGTAGAAGTAGACCGGTAGTCTTGGGACCGCCACCCTACGGGTGATAAACACATGACCGCTACCCTACTAAGTGGTAGTTTTGAGACTCTTGTCATAGCCCTAGCGGTGGTTATGGGACCGCCACTCTACACAGGGTGGTGGTCCTGTTTTTGAAAAATATAACCATAATGCTGAGATTTTTACAAAAACTTAAATTTGCTAAAGGATGTAAAAATGCATTCTAAGTTTTTTTGTTCAATCCAAGTTCAGTTGAGATTTAGTTCTCTATCATTCATTTCTAAGTAAAATCTAGTCATTTTGAAGTGTTTTCAACTCTATTAAAATTCATCTACTTACAAGAAAAATTTCCATTTGTTTAACTAGTTTCTTCTTTCCATTATAAGAGCAAAAGGAATGTAAATCTATTTTATTTCTTTTCATTTCTTCATATAAAATCAACTTTCCTAGATACAATATAATCTAACTTGTTCTCTCTTTCATTCTACTACAACATTCTAAATAACCATAATAACTTTATTTTCCATACCATGTAATTTTGTAAACACGTTCAACTTCTTACTATTTCTACATTTTCTTTTCCCTCACATTTACAATACAATAACAACTCGGTGGAAATATACTTTCTTTTCCATTGTAACATAGCATAATATTTTTACACAACACTACTTTTCTCACAATGCATCCAAAGTTTCAACAAGGAGAAAATACTTCCTTTTATATTTACAAAACTAACTCTACTGATATTCACGGTGAAGAAGAATTTTTTTCCATTTCCTAACTAAACCATACAAATCTTTCTTTCTCTTTTCAATATAGAAATATTAAATGTAAACTCCTTTCCACAAGATTACAATAATGCTCTCCACTTGATGTGGGAGTTCATACAAAAGTAAATACAAGAATGAAATACATTATTACAATTTCTTCCACTCTAAGTGGGTAAAATACAAGGAAGTTTCACATGGCCACCAACAAGACTCCATTCTCCAACTCCAACAAGATAGCTCCTCCAAGAAATTTCTTGATTCACAACAAAATAGGGGGAGAGGCAACACTCTCCACCCAACCAAGATACCCAATGGAGAGGAGAAGCCATCCTCTCCATTGGCCCCCGAGCCCCAACCACATTACAATGGGAGAAGATTTCAACTCATGGCAACTACTAGCTTCCACAATACTTAACAAATAATTTCACATTCATTCCATTTACATAAAAACACAAAAACAACTCAACAAGAAGATATCAATCAAAACAACAATATAACAAGGCTTATCAAGAAAGCCAAAAGAGTAATACCTATGGGGAGGCCACTTATGCCTCCCAATGGGAATGGGTGCCCACCTAAAAGCCTCTAATGAAAAACAAAATTTCCCCTACCAACTCTTATGCCTCCCTTAAGTACCCCTTATACCTCCATACACTCTTATGTCTCCCTCCAAACTCCTATGTCTCCCTCATAATGAGAACAAGAATAAATGCAAGCATTCCTCATACTAGGTGGGGCACCCAAACCAAACTCCCTCCTCAAGAAAGTGATCTCTTATGCATCCCTACAAGAAAAACTCCCCATATTCTCCTCCCACTCCCAACTTAGGCAATCTACCCATGCCCAACAAGAATTCCAAAGAGACAACAACACTTAACACAACATAAAAACACATACAATAGAACAAATAACATAATTTACACTAAGGTGAAGCTCCTACCTCTCCATGGTAGAGCTTGTTCCAAGTATGAAGTTCCAAGCTTCTCCAAAGATCAAGCAAGCATCCACAAAGCTCCAAAATCAACAAACTCTCTCAAAATCCTCTTACTCTCCAAAATTCAAGAGACTAAAAAAATATCATCCAACCCCAAAACAAGTAACAAGAATTCAATAAATAGAGAAAGGAGAGGGAGGGATGATGTGGCTCTAAGTAGGTTGCCACCTCATTTCAGCTCCACTTCACATCACTTGGTCAACCTCATATTCCAATGCACAATTAATAAGTGGTTGAAGGAATGACAAGAACCTTACACACTCCATCTAAGCCCACTTCCCCAAAGAGAAAAATTAAATATTTGAAAGAAAGTGCATTTAACAATTCTCCTTTTTAACTTCCCAAAACACCTAAAAGGGCAAAAATTTGACCCCACAACCAATAGGTAGGGTTGGCATGGACATTTAATAAATATATCACATGTCGAAATATAGATAAATAACCATGTCGAAGTATATCAATATCAACATCAAATGTCTCCAGTATTCCATATACATCATATAAGAATCAAATACATAATGGTTCAGTATCTCTGATATCTACTAGAATGCTAAACTAAAGAAGCTATAATAGATCCATAAGAGCAGTCCACATAATCGAAAAATATTAACAAATAAGGTGTCAAAGGGAAGTGGGCACAACATCCCCCTCCCATTAGACTTGACTTCCTCCTGTGAGTCACTAGAAAAAGTGTGGAAACTAAACTCGTAGTAAAATAGCATCCTCCTAAGTAGTTGTAGTCTCATCATATATGTCCCACTAGACTCAAACCTAATCAATGCATCTGCTTCAAAGGCCGGGGTCCTGTGCTCTATAATGCATACGGGTTCCACCATCACACCCCCCGATCCTGCACCTCTGATATGTCGTCTATCTAGCACGTGAGAAGGATCATAAATATATCTCCTAAGAATAGAAATGTGAAACACATCATGGATGCGAGACAAGCTAGGTGGAAATGCTAGACGATAGGCCAAGGGACCAATGCACTCCAAGATCTCAAAGGGACCCACAAACCTAGGATCAAGCTTAGAACCTTTTTCGTAATGGATAGGGCTCTTATGCGGTCTGACATGAAGAAACACCTTCATGCCTACCTCAAAACTACGATCTATCCTATGTTGGTCCCCATACTTATTTTTCCTATGTTGTGCCTCCTGTGATCTTTGTTTGATCAATGTAACCTACTACTCCATATCCCTGATAATGCTTTGGCCCAAGAGAAACCCTTTCCTCTAACCTATCCCAACTAAGAGGTGTCTTGCACTCTCTACCATATAATTCCTAAAAAGGAGCCATGCCTATCGAACTCTAGAAACTATTATTGTAGGAAAACTCCACCAAGTATAGATACTCCTCCCATCTTGATTGGTGATCCATAACGTACATCTTAATCATGGCCTCAAGATCTTATTCACCCACTCATTCTATCTATCTGTCTTAGGGTGATATGTTGTGCTGAAATTTATCCTCGTCTCGAGAGCATGTTGTATGGTGGTCCACAAATGGGAAGTGTACAAAGGATCGCGTTGCTAATGATCTTCTATAGAATCCCATGTAATATGATGATCTCATCAAGATATACCCATACCACTACACTAGATGTATTGGTGGTCTTCACCAAAAGAAATGAACTACTTTTGTCAATTTATCTACCATGACCATTATGGCATCGTGGTGGTATCTCGCGTCGATAACCAAATGATGAAGTCCATGGAAATGGTGTCCCACTTCCATTCCGGTATGGCGTGAGGAATGAGAAGGCAAGCTAGATGCTTTGATGCTCGGTCTTCACCCTCTAGCACTCTAAGTAGTGTGACACAAACAAGGCCATGTCTCTCACGAAGTCCTCTCAAAAATATGATTGTCTCAAGGTAGCATTCATCTTCTTCACCTGGGATGGGCTGAATAAGGTGCACGATGAGCCTTAGTCAAAATGTCCTTTCTCAAGCCTCCATCTCTAGGAACATATATCCAACCTCGTGTCTCGAGAATGCCATCAACCACTAATGAAAATCCATAAAATCTCTGCTCAAGGGGTCTCTATGACTCAATATCTGCTCTAGCTACAAGGTAGAAAATGTCCTAAGGAAGTTGCTGCAAAATCTTGCTCCGTAAATATGTGCCCACTTGAAATAACCATACCCACATGTCTCCATCTACTCAAGGTGTTTGCAACCACATTATCCTTCCCCTTCACATGTTCTATCTCCATTTCATACTCACAAAGAAACTCCATCCAACGCCATTGATGAGCATTGAGATTGGGCTGTGTGAAGAGGTGGTGAAGACACAAGTGATTAGTCCCAGTGTAAATATTTGGCCAAGAAGAAAATTTCTCCCGCACTAAGGCATGCACAACTACTTGAAGCTAAAGATCATAAGTCAGATAATTGATCTAATAATATTTGAGTTTGTGAGACCTGAAAAGTAACTACTCTTCCCTCCTACATCGACACACCACCAAGTTACGCAAAGAAGCATATGTGAAAATGTAGAACTCGCCTTGAGGATCACGGTACTACAAGAATAGATGTTGTCGTGAGGTATTCCTTGATTGTCTTGAAAGCCTGCTCACATCTATCGGCCGTACAAACTTCTTCCCTTTCCATTGAAGGAAGTGATGGGGTGTGTATTCGAGAAAATTCCTAAACAAATATCCTGTAATATTACGCTAAACCCATGAAGTTGTGCACCTTGGTCATACTAGTGGGTGTTGATCAATCCATGATGGCTCGGATCTTGGAAGGATCGACTATGATACCTTCCCTAGAAATGATGTGGCCCAAATCTCGCACCTCTATTTGAAAGAACGCACTCTTTTCTAAGTTCCCAAAAAGGTGTTACTCGCGAAGACACTGAAGAACCTAGTTAAGGTTCTCCTTGTGCTCCTCACACGTGCGTGAGCAAATAAAAATTTCATCAAGGAAGATGAGCATGAAGTGATCTAGAAAAGTCTTGAATGTACCTAATTCATCAAACTCATAAACACTGCGGGGGTATTCATTAAACCGAAAGGTAACACTATGAACTCGTAGTGGCCATATCTCATAAGGAATGCAGTCTTATGAATAGCTGCCCTTGTAATCCTTAGTTGATGGTACCCTAACTTAAGATCTATCTTGGATAAAACTATATCCCCCTTCATCTGATCAAATAAATCATCAATGCGTGGAAGGGAGTAACGATTCTTGATCGTTACCTCGTTCAGCTGACGATAATCAATAGACAACCATAGAGATCCATCCTTCTTCTTCACGACCATCACTAGTGCAACCAAAGGGGATACACTAGGATGGATCAGGCCCTTCTCCAAAAGGCCCTCAAGCTGCAACTTGATCTCCCATAGCTCAGGAGTAGTCATCCGATAGGGTGCTCGTGAGATAGGCTCTGCATCTAGAACTAGATCTATGTGGAAATATATCTCACGTGAGGGAGGTAACCCGGTAGCTCTCCTAAAAACACATTAGAAAACTCTCTAAAGATGGGATGGTCATCAAGGGATGGCCCACTAGACTCATCCTTCAATCTGTCACTAACCGTAACATCATACAACTGAAAAACTTATCGCACACATCACTTAAGTTACATAGTAGAGATGGTGTGAATGGAGACATGCCTCCTAACTCCTGATATTGTTGACTCCACCCCAAGATCATTTATGCAAGCAATAGTATTATGGTAACAGTCCACTCTAGCTCTGTGAGAAGACAACTAGTCCATGCCCAATATGACACCATAAGATCCTAATGTAAGGATTCAAAGATCCGAGGTAATTGTGAAGGGTCCCAAATCCACTAGACACTTCTTAACTAAGGAGTCTATAGAAATCTTAGCTCCAGAAGCCATCTCAACGTCCCAACAACGACCCTACCTAACTACCACGAGCCTTGACACTCTACTAAGGATGGTGCAATAAAAGAATCAGAGGAACTAGAATCAAATAATATAGAGGTGGAAATACCACCAATACTACCTGTCGTCTCAATCACGGTACTCTGGTGCTCAGCTTGGCGGTTCTCAACCACTGCGTAGATCCGATGACTCCGTGCCATATCTCCAATTTGTAGGTTACGTGATTTACGTCTTACCCTTGTTAGGGTTACGTGAGCAATCTCTCTAATAATGCCCAAGTAACACCACAACCATAACGGGTTCCTAGTTCTCTCCGGTGGGATGCAGCTCCGGTCTATACATGTGATATATTTAGTCATATTTGTTCCACAATCTTCCAAATTTGGCCTCCAAGGCCAAATTCGAGTTTCTCGTGAAGGGTAGAGTAACTCAAACACACATCACTCAACACAAAATCCAAGAGTAAATCAAGTCTAATAAATTAACTCCTTATTGGTCACATCTTTAATTAGTTTAGGACAAATTCATATTAACTTAATTTAGACACTCTGACCCTTGAATAATAAAGGGGTAAACATATATCCAAAAATTTAATAATAAAACATGTAAATTTCATTAATAAAGGAAAACACATACTAACATACTCAAAGGGAAATTAAAACAAAAAAACACATGACATCTAGGTCACAATTTTCCCTTAACCAAATAATTCTACCACACACACAATTACATGTTGCCATGGTGATCCTAGTTGAATTCTTCTCGAATTACGATGTGGTTGGTCTCTAATCCCCGATATTGTTGTCGATATAATATACTTGCAAAAGCAGATAATACCTCCTTCGGCCTCATGACCGCATTAAAACATTCATCTTTGAATATGTGATATAAATTTAAAATCAACTATATATGAATAAATATCATCTATGCAAATACGATATCACTTACAATTTCTAGCACATTTTTACTCCACATTTCATTCATGTCAAAACGATCACCATATTAATCCAATTATCAAGATCTACTCATAATGACTAAATATATCACATGTCGGGAATATAGATAAATAACCATGTCAAAAGTTTATCAATATCAACATCAAATGTCTCTAGTAGTCCATATGCATCATATAAGAATCAAATCAATAACATGAGTTTACTATCTCGTATATCTACTAGCATGCTAAATCAAAGAAGCTATAATAGATCTATAAGTGCGGTCGATAGAATCAAAAGGAATAGTAAAAAAGGTGTCAAAGGAAGTGGGCACTACACCCCCACCCAACTCGAGACTAGCCACCCATCTTCCTATGCATTTTTTTGAAACAATTATAGTATAACTTTTAAGACATTCAATTAAAGCTATAAAGGTGTTTTTATTTTCTTTTCCATAACAAAACTATCGGTGACATCATCATAATTTATTTTTGTAGTGATATCACATTCGATTGTCAATATATAAACACTATTTAATCTAGTATTACCTATTTTTTTACCTTAAATTAATTTTTACTCTTGTTAGAGTGGAAAATGCTTTCTTAAAATTGTAGTTTGAGACAGGGAATGCAAAGAAACATTCGTATTGAAACATCTAGATTTGGGAACGTGGTATATGGTGGAATTTTTCTAAAATATTTTGACATTGACGATATGTTAGTCAAGTTTTCACATCTTAATAATGCGTGGAAATTGATGCATTCAACGTTAAGGGAAGTCTCCAAGTTTTGTTATATATTTTACTAAAGAATTAGAGCATTTTAGTATTTTCCCATTATTGAGATCTAAATTTTCAAAAATCCAAACGTATTTTTAATTTTTCTCCTCCTCAATTTTTGTTTAACTAAATTGAGCACCACTTAATTTTTAGTTTTATCCATTTGAAATAATTATATTATTAAACTTATTATTGAAAATTATTTTTTTGTGAAGAAAATACGAACATTACAAACTAAGTACCTTTTTTATTGGTTGTACAATGTTACCTATAGGAAGAGGTTCTTTCACACGCGAATGAAATGTCTTTTATAAACATTCATTTGAAAATTAGTAGAGAAACATTATTAATTGTTAATATATATTATTTAAATACAATTGTAATGTCTAATTTTCTAAAAATATAATCAATTCAAGCATACGAGATCTGCCAATTTTGTTTGGTTACCCTAATTGTTCTGGTTACTAATACCACAACCACTACCATATTTAGACTTTTAGTAGTATTATGGAAACGGTAAACCTAAAAGTTAAAACCAGTGACTAAATAATTAAATTTTTGCTTATGGCAACGTGGCTGTGAGTGCCGAGTGGCTCAGCCTGTCCTGCGGGCAGCCGAGTCACGGACTAATTTGTAAACCACTCTTTTGTTTTCCTAATTCCTTTAATGAAATTGAATTTACTTCAACTTATGGTTACCAATGTTTTATATATATTTCAATTTTTTACAATAGTATGGGAGAGCCGACTCCCGGAAACAGTGGAAAGCCGACCTGATAATTTTTTTATGTCGCTTCTCCCCATAAAGCGCCCTGCAGTTGCCTAGTGTATCAAATGCCTTTGGATCTTCTTTCCTTAACTATCTCTTAAAACATACATTTGCATGGGATGTTTTCTATAATATTATATCAGATTAATAAAATTTTAACTAGTTGAGTGGGAAAGTACAAATATTTACTTATCACTTTTTTCTTCTAAGATTTCCAACTATTTCCATAACCACCTACAATTATCTCAATTTCAAATTTTAGATGTCTTGACGTGCATTATTGTTGCATAATTTCAAAGCAATGCAAGACCAATACTTTTTAAAATCAATAAAAAATGTATATATATAATTAACATGCACAACCATATTGTTTAGAATTTTTTTGGAATACTTATGAGATGATAGACCAACATTTAATAGAAATTATAATAACATATTTAACTACCATATGGATATATCTATTTATTTTAATATAATATAGATTATCCTTAAAGTATGATATCAATTACTGAAATTTAAAAAATAATTTTGAAAACCAAAAAGCTATTTTAATACTAGAAATGATAAATGTAGTTCAATAATGAACTTTATAATCATATATGAGAGAACTTTGTAAATGGATATACCAATCCTTATTTGTTTTTAAAGGTAGAAGTCAAGGCATATAATTTTCATTCATGATTAGTAATTTATTGTATTCTATAATTTTGTAATCTTAATTTTGTATATAAGGTGATATACATGGTTTTGAAAGGGCTCTATCCCTTTTACATCAAACTGAGAGAGTAAAACATTACTAACATTAAAAAGAGAGACCAAAATTAAACAATATAGACCAATTAAAAATTAGTCAACAGTAAGTGTAAAAAGATAAATAAATGATCAACAGATTTGCAACAAAGAAAACTAACTCTCATAAGATTTTACCACATGACCTCCCATTCGTTGCTCAAAAATATAAATAATCATCAATCTAAACCTTATCCATTTTCTCCTTGGAACCTTTTCTTACCATAATTTTTCTTTTCCTCTTGTGGATAGGTTCCTCAATTTTATTGTCTTTAGTAGACATCAAGGAATCTCACATGAAGAATATTCTCATATCACGAGTTCTTGACTATCAATTTATTTCATTCCATCAACTTGTAGATCAGCCCCTCCCTTTATTCCATGATCCTTCTAACTCACCAAGATTATTTATGTGATGGACTACCTCGCTTCTAAAATTCCTCCTTGAAAGGGTCTCTACATAATTTCTTTGATAACTACTTGGATGGTCAGTTTAATATTTTCATTTTACATTTTTAGAAACTTTGTAATATTAGTTTTTATCTTGATATTGGCTTCTAGCATCACAAATATACTCTCTAGACCCTTATCCTTCTCATCCTTAAAACTATGATCATCCATCCCTTCTAGTCCTTTCCATTTCCTCTTCTTTAGATTAAATATCCCCACTAAAATCTCCTTATAACGAAATACCCATGCCCTAAATCAAACTAAGATGACCATAGTGAGTGTCCTCTCCCAAATTATTCATATTCATGGACTTTACAAAAATTTAGCAAGACTTGTCCCACAAAATTTGTTACCACCCTTTACGGAGTTTGATTGTAACCATTAGGAGATTATTCCTTATATCCTTACTCTTCTACTCCTCATTGTCCCTATCGATGATTGTGACACGATGAACCATTCAGCCGAGAGAGTTTTTGGACTTAGTTATTAAGAAAAACAATATCATCGGACCCTTTCCATGGGCCTATCTAGTTTACTAAATTGGTAGCTGGAATAGAGGAGGTTGAAAAGATTGTTGATTCTTCTCCTATGGTGGAAGTGATTGAAACAAATGAAGTGGTAGGAAAATACATTTCTAAACATACCATTCGAGTTAGATATCGCATAATTTGGAGAGTTACCTCATCCTAGGGACTAAGAGTGAATCGTGAGGATAACCAACTGAAGCTTCTTCACCTTTTCCTTTATTATTAGGGAATAAAATAATATCCAACTCATTGTTTCTCTTCTATTTGAAGAATTTTATATGGCTATTTTTTATATCTATATCAATTATCATTCAAAATTATTTATTTTTGAGTACATGTATTATTTCTTTCTATTATGTTCTCACATATTCATAGTCATTATTTACTCCTCTAATTTTTGGATCTCAATGTTTTCTATCTTCTTACTATTTCATCTCTCCTCTCATGTTGGTATCACATCTGTGAGTATTTTTAGATTATTAGTTTTTGTTCTTTCAAATATATAAGAAGGTTTTTTCATGACAATATTTACACCACAACCTCAGCCTCTTATTCCGTTTAGTAGATTTTGACATTAATTTCAATTCCCATTGATTGTTGGCCCCTTTTATTGTCATTTTTTCCTACTATTATATATACACATACACATCAATTATTCAAGTATTTTAAATTTAAATCACTTTAAACATATTCTATCATTAATGCAGTTATGACCATATTAAAAGTAATGAATAAATATTTTAAATTAAAAGCACTATAAACATATTCTAAAATTAATACGATTGTGACCATATTAAAACTAATTCATAAATGAATTACAAATTTTAGTGATAAACAAAAACCCATTATGTTGAAGATAACTAGAAACAAAAGGAATAGTTTGGAAAATTTTATTGCACTCAACTATTTGTTGAGAAAATATTAATATACTATAAAAAATGGAGGCTTTATTTTATAAATACCCATCAATTTAACAATAAAAACATAAAAAATAAGAAAAATAAAAACTCATTGAAACTAAATAAAGACGCATTCAACTAAATATTTTCATATATAAATGACCATACAACATCTAAAATCTTATAATGAATGCAACGAGTTTTATCATCTAATATGTTTCTTTCTAACCTAATTCTGATCTTTAAGTCTCATTATATTATTTTTTCACTCCTAAACTAAAAAATTAATGAAAAAACACTTTGTGTTTTTAGGTACTATTAAAAAATTATTTATTCTATATCATGGAAAAGAGTGATGGTTGAGCATAATATGGTATTGGTTGAGAAGTCTATTGATTCGTTCTACACACACACACATGAGCAATCACATGTGATATGTGTGATGGAAACGTCAAAGGATATGCTTTGGAAAAGTTAATATGAAGGGATTGAAAAATCAAGGGAGGAAGATGTGCATTGAAGAAGGGTTTTAAGGGAGGAGGGCAAAGGGAGGGGAAATTATTATGGGAAAACTAAAAACTCTTCTTTCTTACAAAGAATGAAAATATGAAGCATGTGTAATTAGTGTCAATAATTTAAAGGAAAAAAAAGGCGAGGTATCTAAGTTGACACAATATACTTTAGAGACATCTCAAAAATAAAGACATGGTCAATGAATACATTGAAGGAAAATTTGTGTGTGTTTAAATCCAAGAACTTCACATATGCTTGATATGGAAATTGTACATTACATGTACCTTATATTCTAGATTTCATGCAAATGCTAATACTTAATTTGAGTGATTCAAAGGTGTTTTTGTTTCTATTATTTTATAGTGAGAAACATGTCGTACAAAAGTATATTGTCCCCTAGGGTGTTTCCACATACTGATGCTCACAAATAGACCTACAAAATCTTCTTACCATTAAACATCAATGGTTTCTTATTTCTTGCTCTAAACACCAATAATGGCCTAATTAGGAGGATGGTGATGAAGGTATAAAAAGAGTGAAATGGATTCATGGAAAAAATATATGAGGTGGAATTGCGAGGCCTTAAACAGAGTCATGAGATGTTGCAAAATGAGAACGCAATGTATAATAAAGGAAATGATGGTCTTTAGTGAGAAAATATTAAACATTAGTGCCAATCACTAATTCTAGTGACCGCTAAAATTCAAACTTATTTATTACATGAGACATGAAAATTGATGTGAACAACAACTTTCAAAGTCCCGATCCTCAAAATTTCAATATGGAACAACAAAGTAACATTAACGAGTAAATGTATTCTATGTCCGAGAAAAACTTATAAAATTGACAAAAATCTAACACATATACAATACATTTAGATTTTCACATAAATTATTTTATAACGCCAACTAAAAGTGCCCACACGAGACCCAAGAACAACCTAGAGTTAGCCATAAAAATTATAGAATAATTTTTTTGGGAAAACATGCCCGTAAACAGGCTTAGAGAATATAGTTGTCATATTAATGTTTGTAAGCTACTTATATTTAATAAAAATAATTTTCTCCATTATAACAAGGTATTTAAGTTCACATTATATTTAATGGACTTAAATTACACTAAGCATGGTTTATTTCCTAAGTGTTATTTAAATAAACAAAATTAATTCCTCTATAGTTGAATATTTCCCATGTGATGTCAAGGGTAAAAGAGGCCAATATAATTAATTATCAAGGTTATTAATTTCTACAAGATTGAAACAATTAGGAAGGTCCATCATTTAATATTGGGTTAGAATAATAAACATTTCTTTACCCCAAAAAGTGATCCCTTAGAAAGTCAACCCATGTATTTGAAAATTAAACATATAAATTAAAAGACAATTTCCACTCACCCACTCACCACCTACCTTTTGTAGGGATGAATCTCATCCCTTGGATGGATTCATTTAGGGCCCTTGATGAAGAAGAAGACCACTAACCCTAAAGTTTGCTTAACAAAACTCCTTTCTCATTTCCTTTTGGTTCATTGTTTCTCTTTTGTTATGCAAGTTGTTGGAGGAGGAAGAGAAGCCATTGGAGGCCAATCCAAGATTTTGGAGAGGCTTACAGGTTTCATTTATTTTATTATTTTGTTTACACCCTCTTAGGGTTTCAAAGTACTTATATATTTTATTTAGCTCATTTTCTTGGGTTTGTGGGTATTTTCCTATTTTATTGATATAGCTATGTTTGATTTATATTTTCATTTGGGTATATGAAAATATGTACATACATACATACATAGATGTATGTATGTATGTATGTATGTATCTACACACACACACACACACACATATATTATATGTATACATACATATACATATATATAATATACATATATGTGTGTGTGTGTGTGTATACATATACATACATACATACATACATACATTGTATATGTATATATGTATATATATATATATATATATATATATATATATATATATGTATATATATGTGTGTGTGTGTGTGTGTGTGTGTGTGTGTATTTCATTTATTGGGTAAACTCAAAATGAATTTAATTGAGAGAAAGAAGATTTAATAAATATATATTTAAGGATATATATATATATATATATATATATATATATATATATAATTAAATATGGTTCTACCGTGGCCATACTTTACACAATGCATGGGAGGAGGGAGGACCTGTATGCGCATGGGGGACAAGTGAACCACAAATATTAAGGGGTTTAAAACTTATGTGGGGGGGAAGTCCACCGACCCCACCCCCCACAATCCATTTGAACTACTACCTAACTATTGCCACGACTAAGCAATCCCAAACCAAACTTTTAATAATATAGTCTCCTTTTGATTTGCATGGTTTTGTTTGTAATATATATATATATATATATATATATATATATATATATATATATATGTTTAAGTATATTAGTAAAGCAATAGTATCAATAATATCAATATTATTGTCAATAGGTCATATTATTTCTATTTTTTAATAGTATCAACGATTTTTAAAATTTTCTTTTTATATACTTAGAATTTCTATTTAAAATTTGATAATATTTTGTTGAGAAGTCTAAAATCCAATCAATTTTCACTTGTTGCTACTTTAATTTTCATGGAAATTAAAAGTAACTCTTTACTAATTCTATAGTGAATTTTCATACTCACAATGAAGCTATGGTCTAAGTTATAATAAGCAATTTCATTACTCCACTAGATTTAGGTATTTAACTTATTGGTTGAACATGTATAGGACAATCAAAATTTGAGTTATTTCCATCTAAACCTACATAGTTTAAAATTTATTTCATCCACTATATGAGAATGAACAAATGCAACCTATTTCACTACATGCCTTTTGAGTATTATAAAGAAATTAAATATGTCTTCATACGAATTTCCTACATCCTACAAGAGATTTTCAACAATATTTCCAATGATTTTTATACAACAAGAGCAACACACTAAATGAAGGTTACCATTCCACTAAAAGAGAACAAGCTAATTTCCAATCACATTTTTGTGAGAAAATAAATCAACTACAATGGAAACAAATTGTTTTCCCTTTTAACCTCATTCCTATTACAACAACTAGCTTTACTAAACAAATCTTTATTTCTTTTACAAAATACAATGCAATCTTGGTCACTAATAATCAATACAACTTTTCCTCAAAATATTAATACAATATCTTCCACTTAAAGTGGGAAAACTTACAAGAATGAAAGCTCAAAGGAATACAATATTACAAGTCTTCCAACCTAAGTGGAAATGACAAGGAGATTTTCTCACAAGGAAATATTTCTTTAGGACACCAACAATGCTCCATGTTTCACATCACTAACAAGAGAGCTCCACCATGCTTCATTTGATCACAAAAAAAGTGGGGATAGGCAACACTCTCCACCTAACCAAGAATTCCAATGAGGAGGAGAAGCCATCCTCCTCATTGGCCCCTGAGCCCAACCACATTGCAATGAAAAATGGATTCAACTCATGGCAACAAAACAAGCTTCCACATCACAATACAATATTTTACGGTCATACTAAAATACAAACACTACAACTACAATCACAAGAAGGAGAGAAATAAAATACACAAGGCTTCAACATGCAAAAGCCAAAGGAGTATGATCTATGGGAGGTCACTTATGTCTCCCAATGGGAAATGGGTAGCCACCTAAAACCCTCAATAAACATCACAAAATCCCTACACACTCTTATGCCTCCCTAAAGAACCTCTTATGCCTCCCACATTCTCTTATGCCTCCCTACAATCTCTTATGGCTCCCTCATAAAAATAGACCAAGTAAGAAATCCAAGCAATTTCTTGTCCAAGGTGGGACACCCAACCCAACTCCCTCCAAAACATGGAATGAACTTTTATGCCTCCTCACATGTAAGATCCCAATAGTCCCCTCCACTACACCACAACTAGGCAATTTACCCAAGCACCCAACAAGCATACCAAAACACTTAAAACATTCACATATACACAATATAAAGGAAAAATATTTTACAAGAGTATGTCCCTACCTTTCCATAGTAGAGCTTGATCCAAGAGTCCCACACTAAGCTTCTTCAAGCCCAAAAAATCGCTAAGAATCTCCCACATATCCAAAAGCACTCCAAAATCTTCTAACTTCCAAAAATGGAAGATCACAAAGAAATCAAGTAACCCCAAACAAAAAAAAAGAACTTGAATAAATAGAAAATGGAGAGAGGAGGGTGAGGTGACTCCATGTAGGATTCCACATCACTCATCCTCAACTCCACCTCACAATTCAAACCTCAACCCCAATGCACGATAAATTGGTGGGTGAGAGGAATGACAAGTTACTTACACAATCCAAGCCCACACCTCCTAAGGACAAACTTTAATTTCAAGAAGGAAAGTGTAATAATATTTTACCTTTTTATCATCCCAAAAAACACATAATGGGGTCTATGTTTAACCCCAAACCATAGGTAGAGTTGGTATATCAATTTAAGAGGTGTGGGACAAGTTTAACTTGTTCGACAGGCCTCCAAAATTGGCTTTTAAGGTCAAATCCAAATTTTCATGAAGGGAGTAGAGTGTACAATGCTCAAGGTCACAAGCACTCAACTTACAACACATAAACCAAGAGCCATCAATTCTAATAAATGAATTCTTTTGACCCATTCTTAATTAATTTAGTAAAAAATTAATTTACTAATCTAGACATAAATCCAGTGATTAACAAAAAGGGAAATACATCACTAAAATTTCACATACTAAAATTAAATAAAGGAAACTAAAAGAAAGAATAACACATAAAGTCTTGGTCAAAATTGGAGGTGGTTCCCCCATGGGGACCACCTAATAACAATTTAAACACACACACGTAAAAAAATACATGTTGCCATGGTGACCCTTGTTGAATACATCTAGCATTCTAATGTGGTTGGTCTCAATCCCCAGATGTTTGTTGTGACATGTTTACCTACAAAACACATAACACCTCCTTCGGCCTCGTGGACACATCAAAACATCCAAATTAGATATACAATATAATTCCACAATCATCTATATATGAAGCATAGACTAATAAAAAAGTTCCACAATACTTTACAATTCGAGTCCTTTTGAAAAAATGTGAATCTCTAGCAAATAAGATCATTCCATGACATTGTGTCAAAATTTAAGCTCAACTGAAAAATGTGAAACACGAACCAATAGAAAATTTCCACGTATGGCACGCATTCACCTTTTATTGGTTGCACATTCATGTTGGAGTTTAAAACTTGAGCAGACTTAGAAAATTTTGGCTTTACAAAAATGTTGCCGCATATCTGTTTTGACTTGTTAAACCATCTTGAGCTGAAACCTTTTGAAATTTAGTCGATTCCGTGGATTTGAGGTGTTCCATGCACATCTACTTGAGGTTTTGACGCAATGTTAACACTTTTCCTCTACTTGGACCATAGATATGCCGCCATGTGGTCCCTTTCTTGCTGATGTTGAATTTCATGACCAAAAGAATGTTTGTTGACCCTTTTTTAAAGTAACCCGTAAATGCTTTTAAACTTAGTCTCCCACGGGTTTTCAAATGCCGACAACCAATGATTTTGGGAAGTATATTTTAAAGTTTGTATGAACATATTCTACCATTCAAAATGGATAAATCCATTTTGACCAAGTTTTTTACAACTTTATACTTTGTGATCGGGTTGCATTCTTTTGGGGCATCGTAGCTTTTGATTTTGGGAGCAATTTGGATAATTTTAGTGTTGATTTGCAGGTCCCTCATGAAATATGTAGACATAGTACCGATCACCCACATGTCTGAAGATTTTACTTATATCAATCAGACCATTAAACCAGTCCCCCAACATTTCTTCTTAATCTTTTCATTTATTTCAACAAGGCACAAAACTTCTTACAAATTGATAGTTCTCTTTTGTTTAGACTGAACTGAACTAATAAGCACGGGAAGAAATTTAGAGCACACAAAATAGTTAAATTTAATTGAAAGTATATGAAAAATACTAACTTAGTTTAGGGGCTCAAAATGGGCACCAACAATGGATCCTGCTCGGGGATCGGCACCCCCTGTGGGTGTCACAAGAACAAAGACCAAACCAGATGCCTAATCCATTGGTTAAGGAGTCGGGAGACAAAATACATAGGGTTGATGTAAAAGATAGATTAAATTTAAACCAGAATATTTCCATGTATCGAAACCTGGTCATTGTAGACTAGAGCACAAAATGGAAACAACAACACAAACAAAGGGAAAAACAACAAAACTATACACTATACAATGTTCATACCTAATCCTTTGGCTTAATCCAAAAATTATTTGAAATCCTACCATTAACAGGAAACTCCAGCAAATGTTCTTCAAAAATAATGTATGTTCTCCAATCATGGTATCAATAGAGTATGGTCTCATCCATAGGACATCAAACTTTCCATGTTTACCTTTATCTTCATGTTTATTGTCCCACAATAGGAATAAGTCTCCAACATTAAAATCTCTTGGACTAACATTATTTTAAAATATTTTCTTTATTTTTTCTCTAAATTTAACATGTTTTTTCGCGGGACTCTCTTCTAACTTCATTTAATTCCATGCTTTGATTTATCCTTGCCTCATATGGACTTACTTCTCCTCCATCTTCAATTTTTTTCATAAATTGATATGAGGAAAGTTGTAAATGTAGGGGAAAAGGGTTTGAACTCCATAAACCATCTCTAAAGGAATTTTTCCTATAGACCTCTTGATAATAACTATGTCCATGTCACAATGCAAACTTGAGTTGCTCACCCCATTTCTTTTTATTGGTCGCCAGGTGTTCTTTTGAGGATCTTTAGAAAGTTTTGTTACTCAATTTTGTTTGGAAATTTCCTTTTGGATTATAATTTGATCCATAAGAAAAATTTATGCCATATTCATGGCACATTTTTTCCAATGGTTTAGCTACGAAGCTCGTGGCATTGTTAGCAATTATCTTGGTAGGAACACCAAATCTACAGATTATATTATTGACAATAAAGTCCATGACTAATTGATGAATTTCATTTCTAGTGGGAATGGCTTCAATCCATTTGGTAAAGTAATCATTTGCTACCAATATCCAACTATGCCCAACACTTGAAGAGTCTGAGATTTCATCAATAAATTCCAAGCCCCAATCTTTTAAATGGAGTGTCTATTGACACATGTTGCAAGGGTAGGGCACGTGGAAGCTTTCGATGTTCCAGAAAAACGTTGACAACTCTCACATATTTGAACCAACAAGGAAACATATTTAAATAATGAATGCCACCAATAATCATCCCTTAGAATCTTTTGAGTAGTCACTCTTCCAAAAAATGGCCTCCACACACTCCCCCATGAAATTTTGTAATTATTTTGGGGGCCTCTTCTTTAGTGATACATCTAAGTAAAAATCCTTTTTGAATTCTTCCAAGCTAATCCATGATCAGTCAAGATATACTTCTGAGAAACTAGATTAAGTGTCCTCCTTTGATTCTTATCTAAGTGCATAGGAAAATTCAAGTTCATCAAGTAATAAACTATATCTTTATACCAGACTGAATTTCTCACCTTTTGATGAGGGTGTGGCCCTTCTTCTTCAACATTGTGGATCTCTACCACCTACAAATTACTCTCTGTCATCAACCTTGTTAAGCCTAATCATCGAACAAGCTTGGTAATTTGTATGTCCATGTCATATTCTTGAAGCTTGTTAACCCATCTGCACCTTTTACTGGATATTTCCATCTAAGACAAAATATCCTTTACCATTATGTGAGGCACATATGCTATAATTTTTTAACTTAGAATATAAGGTCTGAATATTTTGGTTGCTTTGACTAAAGCAAAATCTTGCTTTTCCATGACAGAATATTTCATCTCAGACCCTTACAAAGATTTGCTAAAAATGCAATAGGATTTTCATGGCCTTCTTCATTCTTTTGTAATAGCACAAAGGCAATAGTAAATTCAGAAGAAAATGAAAACATTTGAAAATATTTTTATAATCTGGACTAGCTAATACAAGGGCAGTCTTGAGTGCTTCTTTTACTCCTTTGAATGCTTGAACAACCCCTTCTTCCCATTTGATCACTTGATCTTTCTTCAGCATATTGGTGATAGGAAAAGTGATTTCAGAAAAATTAGAAATGAACCTTCTCACAAAATTAATCTTCCCAAAGAAAGACTGAATACCTTTCTTTGACAAGGGGATAAGAACTTGGTCAATAGCTTCTACTCATTCTGGATCAATCATGACTCCTTGGTGAGAAACTATGTGTCCAATTAACTTAGCCTTTTGTACACCAAAATGACATTTCTTGTGGTTCAATGAAATGCCATACTCCATGCATCTTATCAGTATTTTCTCTAAAACAAATTTATCTTTCTATGATTTTTTTAGATCATAGTGTACAAAATTCACGTCAATAAAATTTCATATTTACAATCTTGAAATATCTCCAAAATATCTCTAGATTGTATGATAAGCTCATTTTACTCTCGATATATATCTTTCAATACTATTTATTGAAAGAGATAATAGATATGAGGCCCAAAACAAACATAACATTCCTTTTATACACGTTCTTGATTCAAATTGCATTAGGATTATTGTCAAAAAGTATTTACCCTTGAAATTTTCAGTCACAATCAAATTGTGACTTGCATTATACTATTTGCATAGTATGGTATTTTTACTTGACTTGGATAAAAAATCATTAGTTCAAAAACATGATGAAAAATAGGGGCCCCATACTAACAACATCTAAATTTAGATATTTTGATATTTTATTAGGCATAATTCCCGCATTTGATGTATATTACATCAACACGATAAAGTGATTTTAAAATTGAGTTAGAAATCACAATAAAATGAAAAGTGTGGAAAAACATCAAAATATAGCAATGTCTAGTTTGTGGACCTATTATACTAGGACTCTAGGGTTTAGGAATTATGGTTTAAGGTTTAGGGTTCAAAACTCTGGGGTCTATGGTAAAAGGCTTAGAGCTCATGGTTTAAGGTTTTGGATTTAAAGTTTAGGATTTATGGTTCGGGGTGTAGGGTTCAAGTTTTATGCTTTAGGTTTTTAGCGTTAGGGCTCGGGGTTTGGGGTTAAAGGTTAAGAGGGGGAAAATAGGGTTACAGAGGCTTAAAATTTTGTGATCATCTTATCGAGATGAATCCAACCACTTTTATATAGTGTAAGGGAACAAAAACATTCTATAATTAGAGGAAAATTGGGAAATAATTTTTTAAAATTCCTTCCAAATCAAAATTTATGTTTCTTTGAGATTTTAACTCATAGAATTAATTCCTAGCTAGACTCAAAGAATGTGCCACATAAACCTTGTCTAATCTAAACCTCTTATACCAATTCAATGAAATTACTTAGATAAGTGTAATCTGCATCTAATGAATTTTGTTATTTATATCTGGGACAAAACAATGGTAGTAATTAACAATAATAAAATTAGAATTCACCAAATCTAAATTTTACTATTTTGAGCATAGTAGAATACTAGAAATATATATCCGAGCCACTTCAAGGGCCAACATCCTAGCCTTACAACAACAACAAAACACACAAATATGATGTTCAAGTACTTACCACTACCTCCTATGCATATCATAATTAAGTTATGGTTAGTCTATATGATGGACCTAACACAAATCTTAAGATATACATAACCATCACATCACTAAGTAAAACTTTATGCTATGTATAGTTCAGCTACACATATCCCAACACACAATATAGGTTAAGGGTGTAGCAATTAGTTGGTGTAATGCCCGTTCATTGTTTAATCCTGGCAAGTGACCTGTCCCCAAAGCGTGGGGCTCCAAAAATAAGATAAAATAAAATTTTTGCTTTGGTTAGCTGGCAGTTAGGTGGCAATTTATGTTTCCTGTTTGGCGTGGGACAGTGGGAGTCGGTGGAGTGTTGGGCGCATCTTCCTTTTATTAAATTTTTGGATTTGCAAATCTTCTGTTGACTCCACCTTGTCACGTGGTCTGCCTGTTGTTTCTGCCCAAAACCACGGATGCTTGCTGCGCTCCATCAAATGCTGAAACAGATGAATTTGCTACGTGTTCTAGGTGTGGTTTCTCAAAATCGTGTTGTGCAGGCAGTTTCAGTGGAGCGTAGAACTGAAATTCTTCCAGGAGTGCCGTGAGGAAGTATTTGGCTGCACGCAGCAGCTACAGGGAAGAGAAGTAAACGTATCTCAGAAAACCAGTGGCCTCCAGAGTGTGTAAGTGCGACAACTGCTGCAGGGTGAGCCCAAGGAACCGTGGTGTTGATCCTGATGTTTTGGTTGCACGTGACCACAGTCGAGACCAGTTGTTGCAGAATCTTGGAGCTCTAGTAGAAGAACGAGGTAAAGTTTTAGTTGAGGTGTCTTGCCTTTTCATTTTGGGAAGTCGCTTCTGTCCAGGTGGTGAATTTAACATGGAAGAAGCTCGATCAAATCTTGAAGGCAGTTTTAGGGTCTAAACTAGACGTGAGTGCTCAAATGAGTTCCCTTCTGTTGCTAGAGAATGAATTTTTAGTCCTTATTCCATTCACAAAGAAGCAGCGCCCAAATAGTATCAGTATTAGTGGAATGAATTTGAAGCTAGATATTACTGAAAAGGTTGCAAACAAAGCGTAAACAGTGAGAGTGTTACAAGGAGACTCGTGTTCAGACCATATTTTTCCCTTTTTTTTCTGTGTTCATTTTGTGATGCTTCACGAATTTCTCCACAAGCAATATGTGCACGATACGGCCTTTCTGTTGGTGCAAACTTTGTTTGGCTTGTACGCGTGCTTATGATTATTTGCTATCCCATTGCCTAGCCTGTTGGGAAGGTGTTGGATTGTGTTCTTGGGCACAACGAGTCGCTTTATTCAGAGGGAAAACTAAAAGCTGCGGTTTCAATTCATGGCCTGGAGGCGGAGTAAAGGTGGGGAGCTTACACATGATGAGACAACAATAATAAGTGGAGCACTTGATTTGGACCGAGAAGACTACTCGGGAGGCCATGACACCAATTGAATCAACCTTTTCATTGGATGTGAATTCTAAGCTGGATTGTTTGAGCTTGGCGCAGGGAGGCAATGGGGAAGATCTTGGCCCGAGGCCATAGCCAGGTTCCCGTGTACTCTGAAACCCTAAGAATATAATAGGTCTTCTCTGGTTAAGAGTCTCCTAACGGTGCATGCTGAAATAGAAACTCTTGTAAGTCTTTGTTTCAATCGAGGAGAATACCCATAGTTCTAGCAGACATGCCACTTTATGATATCTTAAATGAATTTCAGAAGGGAAGAGTCATGGCTGCAGCTTGTCATAGCTAGAAAACAAAAGCCTCAACTTGATGTTGAGGATATAAATTCTCGTGAAAGTATCAAAAAAAAAACCGAAGACTCAAATGTCAATTCTTCTATTTTCTTGAACCAGTGAGCCGTTGACCTTGAGAAGGGTCGAGTTGGAAATGCAGAATTGCCTACCAAGCTTAATTCACTAGACAAGCAACAAAATTTGCTAGGGCATGAAGACTTGAGAAATGGAGTTAATAGGATCTTGGATGACATTGAAGAAGGGGAGGTCATAGGTATTATCACACTTGAAGATGTTTTTGAAGGGTCATTTGCGTCATAGGAAGAAATTGTGGACGAAACAGATGAGTACATTGATGTACACAAGAGAACAGAGTGCTTCTATCTTACTAGAGTTGTTCTCGAGGATTCCAAGAAGGCATGTTTCAATCACCCCTTTCCTATACCAAGCATGGCCATTAACAGGTATGGATCTTCAAGCAAAGCGGAGGAAGAGAAGTTGCGCAGTGTGTGTTATTCTTATTGCCCGAGCCTTGGTCGACGTGGTTGTTGGTTGGAAGAATTCTAATCAGGCATGTTAAATCTACCCCTTGTAATAGTTTTCTACCTTCTTTCAGTATCTTCAAATGAATTTTCTTTCCCCTTGAATGGCGCCTAGACAAAATGTTTTCGTGATTATTTAAATCGCTGCCTGAATGTGTTGGTTGTTCCTTTAAATCTCGTACCAATTTCGCTGGTTTTGCTTGGAATATTCTTTTCCTCTCTTATAGCTTACTCTATTTTCATATTTGTCTAAATGGGCTACTGTAATTTTGGGTGATGCAATCTAGTTCGTAGGGAAGGAAACGTTTTAGAGTTTCGTTGCTTATATGACCCTCTTTTAAAAGAATTTTTTGATGGTATTTATAATAGAAGGCTTACTATCTGGAAGGTTAAGCCTTCATATCTCTTTTTGGTTGAGTAAATACGTATTTCCTATTTAGGGCTCTCCTGCTTTGCTAAAAGGTACATTAATAGTGACGTTGTGTTCTAAAACTTGTTTAAGCCTGTGGGCATTCCTTACTTTCTGTTTAATTGGAAAATGGCATTAGGGTCTTGTTTTAGAACTGTACATGGTTGACCTTTGTACCCAGTTCTAGAGGAGGAATAACCTGACATCTATTTTGGCCTCTACGTGTTGAGAAAATTTACTATTCCTACTACCTGGTTCAAACTCTTGTTTGATTAAAGTAAGGGGGAAACATTGTAAGTTTTATTGAATGAAATCTCTACAATTTTATTAAGGGTCACAAGCAAGCTAGTAATAGCTGGACTGAAACAAAAGTTGTAGGTGAATCCATGGTGTTGGACTCGTGAACTCGTTTCCTATTAGATGACAGCGGATTACAGTGATAATATAATAGGTGGTTATTATGTTCATCTGTTTGATCTTGCTAGACATGTCCTTGATAAGCCCACATGGATCGGGTAAAATTTCCATCTTCTTTACCATTGGCCAGGAGCTCATAGAACTTCTAGGCCTGACTGCACTGCGTAACCTTCCTGATGGATATGTGTGTTGGTTCTTATTTTTGTGCTTGCACTCATGGTAGGGTTCTTTGAGTCTGGGGCATCGTTGGTGTTTTACCCTCTACGTAGCGAATCCCTTTGTTTTTGAACTCGAATATCTTATACTTCAAACTTGGTTACTAAAAGGTCCCATTTTGTGGCCTTGTTAAGGAAATCAATTTTTATTTTAATGCGTATTGACATTGTCTGAAATATATAAAAATTATTAATGACTTTTGGGTTTAGTCTTCCCTTATATTATGTAGAGAGGTTGACGATTAGGATAAGGTTTATTGGTAGAATAATGGCCCCTTTTGTGTCTCTTCTATACGCTTTGGAAGAGTGGATTTAGTTGTAATCTAGTACTACGTTTAAGTAATCCTATAAGAAGGTAGTGATAAAACTCCTTATTTTAACTGAAACTATAGTTGTTTTCTTTTAAGGGCGCCGAACCCTTATTGCTATGAAGCCTTCCCCTGGGAGTTTGGATAACATCATTTTGTTTCACGCCTACGATCATTATTAGTATGTTTTTTCCTCTCTTGGACCTCTTTAGATGGATGGATTGGGTATTGGATTCCAATCACGTAATCTATAGGATTACATGAAGGAGATATATCAACACTCTTGACTTTCTTGTTCCTAACCCATAAGGTCTTGCCTTGAACCTAGAGTTATCTTTCTTACTAGAAATTTTGACTTCCTCCTTGCTGGCTGTATAAATCTCTTTCTCATATGAAGCAATTTTGATTAGTGGGTTGTGCTTTGATTTTTATTTTTTTAACTAGAACATTCCTTTCATGATATTGTTAAATGTTAGCTTATTGTTGCAATGTGTAGCCTTAACATGCTCAGTTCTAGCGAACTGACTCTAGATAATATTTGTGCAGATGGATTATGCGAGTAGATTAAAGAAAAGAGTGTAAAAGTTTCATCAGTTCAAATTATGAAGTTCTTGTAGAAAGTTCAATGCGTTGTAAATTTTGTAACTTTGCTTGCAAAGAGTTTAGAAGATCTCTTGCCTTGGTATGTTTGGAAAACTACGTGGTGAAGTGTTCCTTCCCTTTTGTTGTTAGACTAGTTACTTACCTTGGTGAGATATGATATTCAATCATTACATTGGCATAAGTATTGTAAAACCTTGTTTTTGAGAATAAAGTGTTAAGTCAAAACTCTCTGACTCCTTGTAATGATGTGATATAAGTAAGATTAAATGGAACGGTTACTCTTATAGAAGTTAACTAAAATATATGTGTATTCAGATAAATTAATATAGAGATGACTTACTTGAGAACAAGAGATTCTTGAAGTATTCAAAGGTGAAACTATCCTTGTAAAGTAAATTTTTATAAATTGATATCCCTAGCTAAACTAGTGAACACTACTCTTTTTGGTGAACGCCTAAAACAAGCTAAAGGAAAACAATAGTTAGTTTCTAATAAGATTTAACAAGTAAGAGAAGGAAATTTAGAAACCACACAATTTATCTCTCAGCCTATTTGACAGTAAGTAGTTTCCTTTTGATAAACTCTTTCAGTTAAGCTTAAGTAAAAGCGTTAATAATTACGTATAAAACCCCAAGCTCCAATTAAACCTTGGTAATAACTAATGATGTCTTAAAGAGGAATTTAACTCGACCTAATCTCCTTATCTCTTTCCCAGGATACTTTGTAAGTTCCTCTTGATTTTGTTGAACACGAATTCTTGTTGTAGCAAGGTAATGAACAAGTTCTAGTAGCGTAAGTATGGACAGATAGCCTTGTGGAATTTAATTATTCCCTTTATTAAATTAATGGAACTAAGCAATTCTATTGTCGTAAAGTGAAGATTTTAAGTGAACTTCTCTACAGTGTATAAGAAATTAGCTCAGTTGGTAAGATGAATTTGTGCGAATCATATATTGAATCCTTCTGAAAACTTAAGTCATGAGCTAAAGGGTGTCTTATTAAAATAAATAACCCTCAAGAATATTTCATTGTGGTTGGCCCTAACTGTAAGTGTGTTCTGTGATCAGACTTCTATGTTGTCTTGTCAAAAGAAAAGTAAATTGTCCTTGATATGTGTGAACGTTTCCGTGCTGCCTTTATGGCCATCCTTGTATCAAGTTGTTCACAGTGTTAGTTGTATACTTGGTGACGACATGTTGCGTCATGTTATGTGTCAAGCAAGTCAAAAAAAAAATTATCCTGTCTTTTACTGTGTTGTTCGTGTGTCGTGATTTTGGTGTGTTACGATTAGAGAGGCTTGAAAAGAAAATAACATGTCAAGAAATTTAAATTGTTCATGTTCCCCCATGCTAGATCCATGTCCAATGAAAACCTTCAAACTAATGGGATTTAGGAGTGATGGATTGTCTATAACATATCATGATTCAAATATTAGGTTTCTAATCACTCCATAAAATTTTTAACATTGAAATCCTCTTCCAAATGAGTGAGGAAGGTACCATTTCTAAAATTATTATTTATTAACTAATGAGAGGAATTATGGAGAGAACTACCTTTGACTAACCCCATAGACACATAGTCAAGAGAGAGACTAATCCTATAGGAACCAACATATAGAGAAAGAGATAGCAAACAACATTGTGTCGTGGAATATAAGATGCTAAGCTTGTTGGATTGAACACCATTAATGGTTGTGAAAACACATGCATATTGAAATAACATGTTGGAAAATTGATTAAATTTAGGTCTGAATCCCTAACCTTGAAGCATGCCAAAAATGAAATACCACTCAATCCTATAATGATCCTTTTAAAAATAAATTTTTACAAACAAGGCTTCATCTTGTGATGCATGATCCCATTTTATGCCTCCACCAAATACAATGGCATTTATCCACATTATATTTGTTATGGATAAATCCTATTTGTTTAATACAAGGCAAGGGATTTGTCAATGATCTTATAAGATATATTAATGAGAATAATTGAAAACATGTTGGTGATAAGTTTTGGGTCTTGTGACTTAAGAATAAACTTAACATTTCCTTGATTAATGAATATATCTAGTCAATTGGTTTAGATAACATCTAGATAAACATTATGTAGGTTAGGACTAACAAAGTATTAAAAGGGGAACTATCAATATTAAGGGATTAATCAATATTCATTTGAGAAACATGATTGTGTATATCTTCAAGAGGGAGAAAATGGTCATACATAACCCTTTGTAGTACCTCATAGAATTTGTGTGGACAAAATAAAATACATTATTGGACAAAACCACTCAGTTGGAGTACGAGGATGGATAGTAAAGATGCATATATATGATATAAAGGCATACAAGATGTCAATAATATTAGTGAGATGAAAAAACTATGTGCATAAAAAATAATGTGAGATGGGTGTTTTTAATGGCTGAAAATATTCAATCATGTGCATAGTCTAAACGAGTGTAAAAACTAGTTGGTCGATATCTAACACTCAACCAATGCATAATATACATGAGTTGAGAACCACGAGATTCATATGTTGCTTTATTTTCAATGTTGTCCCTAATTAACATCTCGATGTTGAAGATTTTCTTTGAAGGGATAAAGTTATAGCTCTCGAGACAACGTAACAAATTCATGGTTATATCTTTATGAGCTCGATGTTCCAACTTCTTACCTATCAACTTATCTATAGATTAAGGATCTCAACTACCCACCCCAACCCTGCCCCCATATAAAGATAGGGGAGATAATGGAGGTATGAACCAATAAATATTAGATACACTGTGACTTTAGTTTAAATCATCAAAAAATAATGGTACAGAAATAACATTTTTTGATCAACTAATATAGCTAGTCTCTTGCCAATAATCCTATCTACCATATTCTAAATTCTCTTGTTATTGATAAACTTTTCATGTATGTTGTGGTTCCATATTCACCGGGAGCTCCATGAATACAACATTTAAAAAAATATGTTGGAGTTATGAATTCGACGATTCAAATAACAAGGTTTAGACTCGCCACTTAATGGATGAGTTAATAGTTGGATCAACAAAATAACAAAAGAAAAATATAATCCTATTGAGATCTATAAATAATGATAACATGACAAACAAAGGAAAAATTCTAAGGAATTTATCTTCTAAAAAAGTACATTTAAGAATGTCAATATTCAATTATGTAATGTCCCCTTCTCGATATTAATCCTATGAGGACCATTAGCCCAATTCTCTTCCCAGGGGCTTAAAGAGAAATGCAAGGGAAGTAGTTTATAGTTATATTTTTAAGTTACTTTATTAAGCCTTGTAATATTTATATAAAAATAAATTTAAGGTATAATGATTAATTATAAGGGGTATTTCTATTATTAAAGTGAATTTATGATAAAGTATATTTATAATGATAAAATAGAAATAAGGAAGTCACTTTATAAATTAAAAGTAACTTTGAGTCCCACATGGAGCAGCACTGGTTGGAAAAAGGAAAGGAAAGGTTATAAAAAGGAGGTTTGGATATGTTGGTGTGTGTGACTTGCTTCATCATCACTCGGGGTCTCTTCCACGTCACGTGGTGAGTCATCTCGTTTAGCGAGATCATAGGTCTTAAGAGCTATATGACAAGTGGAAAATTCCTTCATAGAATTTTTCATTGGCATATGCTTGATGGCATCATAGGAGTTACATTCCCTATTTGGAATCATAACTCCTCTTTCCCTCTTGAAGGAAATGATTTTTCAGGCACGGGAGTTACACATCACTCCTATATGTACCCTCCTTTTTTGATCTATGAGAATGAGTAGACTTGTTTTACCTAATACGTGATTTTCCATTATTGTGTGATTCTTGATGATTAATTAGAGCTATCATCACCGCTGAAGTCCAGCCTCTTCGATGTGCACAGAGTTCTAGATTGATCCTCATCAAACACTCTCGAATGGTATCATATCTCTTATTCAAGTAAATGTGCACTTGTGTTTTTGGTTTCTAATTACTTATGCTTTTGGTTTTATCATTCTTCGTGCAAATTTTTTGTTTGTTCTATTTTGGAATATTATTAATTGGTATTAACATCTCGGTTGTTTGGAGTTTTTGTGTTTTACAAGGTTTTTGCATGTGCAAGTTTAGGGATTTCACCATTGGATTTAGTTGGTGACAATTATATTTAGTGGGAAAGTGGTTTTCGAGGTTGGTTTTGCATTTTCGGTCTTATCGAAATTTTTAATTAAAAGTGAAATATGTTTTAAATTTTGGTTTTCAGACTTGTCCTAACCTCTTTCTCTACCTAGTTTCACTTTTTGCTACCCTACTTCTACCTTATCTCCCTTTTCCTTCTCGGATCCTGTCTCAACTCAATGAGTTGAGTTATCGTGTGATTCAAGCTAGATCTTGGCTATATCGAGTTGGTTCCTTACATTATTGATTCAAGTTGTATTGTTCAAATCATCGAGCAAGTCACTCTGTCGAGTTGTATTTACTTTGGCCTATTCGGTTTACATGTGGGTGGGTTACCTTAGGTTGTTTGCATTCATTTTTTCCTTCCCCATTGTGTTATTCATATTTTTGCATTACTCTGGTTAGGTTATCAAGTTACTTTGAATTTTGTCTAATGGGTTTGTTGTTTCCCTTGAATGTGTTTGCATTGCTCTAACATGTGTGTCATTTGGAGGAAGCTTTGAGTCGTGTTGGTTTTTCCTTGTGAATCTGTTGCAATTTCATTTCCTTATGTCCGTGTGTGCATTGTATTCGTGTTGAGTTGAGCTTTCATTTGAGCTCTGTGAGCCATGTTAGCTCTACCTCCCATTCCAACTCATCCCTTTACGTCATGTGTGTGCCTTAGTACCATTCCCATATGCAAACACTCGTGCTCAAACATTCTTCTACACCACTCGTGTAATTCCCACTTGTACGTCTTCTCTCTTGCCTTCTCTGTTGGTGAGCATCTTGTTGAGTCCTTGTGACTCTTCCTGTCGAGCCACCATGTGGTTCTCACCCCGCTTGCCTTGTTGACTATATTTTCCCCTACATTGACCCTCCTTCAACATTCTCTCACTTAAACCTTATTTAGAATTCTTTAATTAAAGTGAGGTGTATAATTTGAGTGAGGTGTAAGTTTATATGTGGTGGGGACTAATTTAAAAGTTTGGGTCGGTTTAAAATAAAGTCCTTCTATATTCAAAAGTGTTCATTTAATATATAAGATAAAGGTGGTTTTTAATTATTAGTTAGGTCTTACTCTATTTAAATTAGGACCTAATTTAATCACAGTAGATTATTTAATTAATCTCTAGGGATTTAATAATAAATTAGGTATCTAATATTTTAATAAGCTCTTATTTAATAAAATTAGTAGTAAATTTTTTGTTAAATTAACATTTTTTTCTTAATCATATTTTTTTCTATTAATCTTTAAAATTAGACTAATAGGGCATGTTGTCACTAAATCTTTGCACCCCCAAATGGCCAAAAAGGGAACAAGACGTTCGGTGTGATTGGGACACATGGGATCACCTCTTAAGCTATGGGACTTGAATTCAAGGTGAACCTCCGGAGAAGGCCAGCTTCCTTTTCCTAAACTAAGTGTTGTACTTTTTCCTAGTATAATAAAATGACTATCTAGTCCTAGGCTAACACCTTCATGAGTTTTGAGTAAAGAGATTTTACAAAAATGAAACTATACTAAGGACAGGTGATGTACCAAATAAAGGGATGTTTAATATTTGGAAGGGTTAATGTGGGTAGGATGCTTGCATCGTTGTCCACCTTCGCCTATTGCAACCTAGAAAGGGTATAAAATGCCACAAACTAGGGCATACATTCCTTTATTAAACTTGAGCATACATAAAGGATAGATCAAATTTGATTCAACACATAGTTAATTTATCATGAGAAAGGAACACATGCATTGGTCAAACATCTATTTCAGCAACTACGAATAATGATAATGCAACTTTAACAATGAAGGAAAATAAGATTTTCACAACTAATATAAAAGATAATCACATTACTCACTCACAACATGAAATAGATAACCTGAAATAAAGGTAAGATAACCACTCACACTAAGGAATCATACATTCACAAAGTAAGCATTGATCAACCATCCAACACAATAAATCATATTCCCAATTGCAATGTGTAACTCTGAATATAATTAAAAGGTTTTTAGAATTCTCTAAAGCACTCTTCCAAGCTTGAAGAGAAACCTCACTCAAAAATAATCTATCTCCTACTAGCTTGAAGCATTCAACTATTTATAAGCTCTTAGGCTGAGCCATTACAACTAGGCCTTTAACTAACATTTTCTAAAAATAGAAATGTCATTAAATTAAGGGAACATGTTCTCATGAAAATAGAATTTTTTTACAAGGGTTTGACTCATTCAACCCTGTAACTTTGACCAATCCAAAGCTTGGATCTGACCTTTCATGGCCACTCAGCTTTGGCTTTGTTCAGCTACACCTTCCTCTCCTATAAGTTTCTATTGTTCTCCTTCCCACACAGCCATTCGATGCTTATACTCAATGAAGCGCTTGATGATTCCCTAAATTTTGTCATCTCCAAGCTGACATGCATAGTGATTCACTACATCTGTCATCTTGATCTCCTTTGTGATCTTGGCTTGCACTCTTGAATTTTATTCGTAACTTTCTTTAGCCTCCCTATGAAATTTTGGCACAAGACCAATCGTTCGATGGAGTCACTATTGAAATTTTTGGTGACCTCATTGGCACGCTTCACCATATCCTTGAAATTTTCCTTAATTTGATCTTCAGGAAGAGCATCGATGTTTTCATTGAAGAATTTGTAATTAGCAATATCAAACTCTTCTGAGATGTCATTCAGGGCATCGTGATTTCTACTCGTTTATCTTCCAATTTCTTAATTAAATCCTGCAATACTTGGCACCGGAATTCCATGGCCTTTTGGTATTCAAATAACTTCGAGGCATCATCGATCACCTCTTCCTAAAGGAGCAAGTCGAGGTCTTCTTCTCTGATCTCACTCCATGTTGCCAAATTTAAATTTAGATTATTATTATCTTTAGAAAAAGCCTCATCCATTTTACAAATAATAGCCTTCCCAACCTATAGATCATTATATATTTTGACAACCTCCTTGATTAAGGGATTAACTTCCTGCAATATGTGTTCAATCCATCCATTTACTGATCTCCCTTTCTGGCCTAGCTTCTCGAGCTCATGATAAGAAATTTCATCGATGGTAGAAGAAACTGTCATGGCCATAGTAGTTGAGACTTCGGTAGATGGAGTTGGTTGGGTTACTTTGCGTAACAATGAAGTGAGTTGTTCGACCTTGAGTTTGAGCTCATATTTTGTAGCCTTATCTTTGTCATATTTTTCTAGCATATCCCCGAGAGCAGTGTGCACATATTTTTCGGCTTCTTTGTGAGTAGTTTTTCCAAATGAAAATTGAGAGATCCAATAATTTGTCGCAGTAATTGTCTCCTTAGTTTTCCCTCAACGAGAGTAGCAACCTCTACAATTCACTCTCTGATGGATTCACATGTCATATTTGAAAAAGTTCTTGGCCTCTTGGCCGTATTTTGGGCATTTGTTCCAATATATTGAGATCTATGACATCTCCCAAAGGCACCTTCTTCTTTTTCTTTGGAGTCTTTCTAAACACCATTCAGGAATAGCTGCTGCTGATGAAGATGGGATAGTAGATCCGATACCTGAAACATTAGTTATGACAAGAGCACTAGAAACATTAGTTGACATTTGGGTAGAAGTGGCCATGATGGATGGGTGGATGTAAGGATAGCCATAGGATTTAATAAAATGATGTTTGGGAATGAGGTGGAGGGAAATGGAAGTGTTAAGGGAAGTGAAGAAGAAATGGGTGACCCACTAGTTTCTCTAGTTGAGAGAACAAAAATGGATGAGAAAACCTAGGCCATAGAAGGAGATAGGAAGGAAGAAATGATCATGGAAGTGGAAGGAATTGATATTGGAAGTGACAATGGAGGAGGAAGAAGATGTGATGGATCTTGTGAGATACTAGGGGAGTCTCTGACTTCAACGACTTTTTTCATAGGTGTTGTAGGAGACATGGCCTTAGAAATAGAATCCTTGGAGAGAGATGAGCCACCAACAACAAATGAATTCTTTCTTGGAGTCATATGGGTTTTTTGGGTCAACATTTTCCCCTTTTTGAGTGTTTATTGGCTCATGGTTGGTGGGGCCTCTGTATTTGTCGATTGTTTTTCTCGCTTGGCTCAAATTCCCAAGGTAACTAACCAAATGTAATTTCTCTACAAAATGGGACCTGCCATCTTATTGGTATTGTAAAATTCCTCTACATACCAATCAATCCATGGCAATGGTTGATTGGCAATATTATCATTTTTGTATGCCACATCTAAAACCTCATCATTATCTTGTGCCTCCTTTGGGACATTGGCCAAACCAAATTGCCGAACCTCATCCAAGGTCAACCTCTCATAATCCCTTTGTCGCATGATGTATTCATCCCGACAATGAATCCAGATATCCTCCAATTAGGCATGTGGGCACTGGACCAACCTGTTTCACCAAATTTACCCCAATAATCGAAATTAGTTCATGGATGAAAGGTTCGCAAGGTCACTTCGACAAATTATGCATCACAATTTTTTTCCTTATGAATATTCGGGTAGGTTTATCTAATAATTGAAATAGGGAAATGCATTCCCGATTTGTGGCACTTGTTTTGAATTTGATGATAATCCAACAATTGTCGGACCAATTCCAGTAGAACCCATTTATTGCAGTGGGGCACCTTGGCAATTTGTTGGGGGCACCTATAAAGCCTAGAATCTAAATGTAAGTGAATTTTGGAAACTATAAATAGATGTTTCCCCACTCACTCACTTTTTCGAAGGCTTCATTAGAAATCCTTTGGTTGTATAACTCCTTATCAAAATAGTAGAGGATAACCACAAAGAAGGCATCATTGACCCTATGAAAATTCCTTCTCCCTTCACTCAGTGTGAGATGGGGATAGAAATCATAAATTTGGGAGGTGTTGTGAATACCTTTAGTATTCAACCCAGAGAAATCTCCCATAATAGTGGCCACATAAACCAAGAAGGATGTCATATAAAAATTCTTTGTGGAAAACACCTTGCTCAATTGATAGAAAATGGAGCTATTGATATTCTTCCCCATCGGATAAACTCCTTATTCTTCTTGATGGTAGCAATGTATAAGAACATCCATTCCTAGAATTCCTTTGTAAGGGAGACCTAAAACTCTACTTAGTAGCACAATAAGGTCACTGACCTCCTGAATAAAATCGACCAATGCATGGTTTTACGTAATTTGGTGAAGCTCTTAGTCGATAACTTTTCATCATGATTTTCATGCATACTTCATCTTCCTTGTCCCAATGTTCCACTACCGACTCTGGTGAAATTGTGGTGTAATCTTCAACATCGGGAAGTTTGAGAAGATCTTCAAAGAATTATAGGTCCAAACGTATTACCACCTTATCAAAATCATCTTTGACTGACATGGATTCTTTGTCAAACTAGGTTTCCATGGCTAAAACAAACTCTGGGCAATGCATGGATGTGGGAAAACTAGCAGCAAGGGAAATATCACTGTCATAGATGGCATGTATCCATGATATCTTGTTGAGCCTTTACTCTTTCCCAGAAATCTGGAAAATCAATTTTCCCTAGGTCGGTGTCCCCTATATTCCCTAAGTCGGAAGACAAGGAGGAGTAAGGAGAAACTCTAAGAAATAAATAATTCATCTTTTATTTTCCCTTTGATGTAGAAGTAGACATCAAGCTCTATACGCTGGAACAAAAGCCAAAGTTGAAAAATCGTGAAAAAGGGAAGTCCAAACTCGAAGTGCACTACTCTAAAAGACAGTCCCAAACTCCCAAAACTATTAGCTTCCGAAAACTTGGTGAAGAGTCTTCAAGAAAAACTCGAAGTTCCGAAAAAAATTCTGACGTGAAAGTTCTGGAAAAAAATTTCCAAATTGAAAGTTCAAAAGCGTTTATTGAAATGGAAAGTTCCAAAAAAAAATCTGAAGTGAAAGTTCCAAAAAAAATTTCCAAGGTGAAAAAGTATGTAAAAGTTTTCCAAAGTGAAAGGTTTCAAAAAAATTCGAAATGAAAGGTTCCAAAAAGTTTTCCAAAAATTTCTCTCGAAATGAAAGGTTTTGATAAATTTTTCCGAAGTGAAAGGTCCGAAAAAAATTTCCAAAATGAAAGTTCCGAAAAAGTTGAAGTCAAGAAGGAAATTACCAAACAATGCTAATCTCCAAATCCTAGAAAGTACTGAGAGGGAGAAATGGAAAACTTGAGGAGCACCCTTGAAAAATTTGAATGTCTGTGGAAACTCGAAACATGGAAACATGGTGAGCAATGAGTTTTTCATTCAGAGAGGTACATAGAAGAGGAACAAAGAAAACAAACAAAATGAAAATAAGAGATCTTAAACCAAAAATAAAATAACAAAGATAAAATACCTCGAAAATGATGTTGAAAGGTATAAGAAAACAGAATGTCGAGAAAATGTGTTAGGTAAAAATGATAAATAAAAATCGAGTTTAAATAGAAAACATGATATTAATGGCAAACATCTGATCTATATAGGGTTGGTGAAAATTAAATGCATGAATGACTCCAAAAGTCCAAAACCCAAAAGCCCGAAATTCTGAAATTTTGGAATTTCGGGTTTCAAGACATCGAAGATTGGGAGATGAAAAATGTGAATTCGCAATGAAAATTTATGAAACCTGAAAGCTCGAAATTCTCAAAATTTGTACTTTTGGACTTTCAAACTTGAAATTCCAAAAGTGAAAATCTGAAAAATGACTCGGAGAATTCTGAAACCCGAAAGCCCAAAAGTCTGACATTTTAATTTCAAACATCGAGAAGTCCAAAAGGGATTTAACCAAAAATATGGTCAAAAGTTCTAAAACCTGAAAGCCTGAAATTCCAAAATACCAGACTTTTTGGGGTTTTAGACTTCATAATTCTAGGTTAAAAAAATTGCTAATTACATAGTAAAAACTCTAAACCAAAGCCCAAAAGTCCAAAATTCAGACTTTCGGGGTTTTGGAATTCAGAAATTTCAAACACAATTTAAAATATTCACACCATTAAACTCCGAAAGAGAAAATATCTAAAATCTAAAGTCCAAAATTGTAATTTCGGGCCTTGGGGAATTTTCCATTTATAAAGCATTTTCTCGAGAAAAGAGTAAACTCTGACCACTTTTGACATCTTCTTCTCAAGGTAGATTAAAATGTTAACAGGGCCTTTTAAAAAGTGTTCTTTTAAGTTTTATTGGTGTTTTTTACTACTAATCTTGTGTTGGAGTGTGTGGCACCATTCCTATAACTTTTTTTCCTTGCGGGAGACCTTGTTGTGTCCTAGATGTCCTCTGGACTCATTTTGAGTCGTATTTTGCATTGTATCACCCTTTTTATTGCTTGCAGACTAGTGAGCATGTCTACCACAGTCTTGCGGAAAGGGTTTTTTTCTACAATGTGAGACATTATTTCACACACATGACTTCGTTTTCTCCTCTTATCTTGTTTTCAGCTTGTTTTTGCATACTTACGGTGTCAAATTGTCGGCATCAAAAAACCTTAATTATGGTCTTCACTCTTGACGTTATTATGTTGATTGTACGGTGAGTGACCGAATTTTCTTGATGCACATTCACACCTAATTGTAATCAACACACTAAACTATAAAGTTTCAAATTCAAGGGGGTGTTAATATTGTTCTGGGGTGGTTGTGTTTCTTTCTCCTTCCTTTTACATTCCTTATTTCTATCTCTTCATTATGGATGCATCCAAAGTAATTTTTCTCATACCATTCAATTTCTTCGAATGGAGATCTAAAATTACTATTATATTACACATAAAGGGTTGTTCCATGTCACCATGGGAGTAGAGACTGAACTGAAGATGAACCCAAAAAATCTAGGTGGTTTAACCGTTGTGATGAAGCCTTAGGTCTTCTTTGTATTTTTTTCTCTCTTGACTTTCTCTTACACATCAAAACTTCCTTAACACTCGATGGAGCATGGAAATTTCTTGATGATATGTTTGGGCAACAATATGACATGAGAGTACATGATTTGGAGAACAAACTACTAGGATTAAATCCTATTGACTTTGAAAATCTATAAGCATGCTTCTCAAAGTTTGTCCACATTAGATTGCTTCTAAAGGAATGTAAAGTGGAGAAGAAAAATTATCAATTGATCTTTTCAATTCTTTTTAAGTTAGGTCCTGAATACTCTATCTTTATTTCAAATTTCCATGCCACGAAAAGGTGCCTTGGGCGATACTTGGAAAATGCCCTCATTTGTGAGTTTTTGTCCCAACTCATTTGAGATCAAAACAAACTCATTCATATGGGGAATATAAAATAAAATTCACATGCCCTTATGGTAAGTAAGGGTAAGGAAAGAAAACTAAAATGATACAAGATAAAAATGATCAACCCAAAAGGAAACCAAGACCAACTAATCCCAAACCAAGCCTAACACGAACGCTTTGAATTATGAGCCTAAATAAAAAAGGAAAAGTGTAAGTGTTCCTATTATAAGAAGTTTATCCAAGAAGAGCATCAATGTATGAGAAAACAAATCGATCACTTAACTCATTTACTTGAGAAAAATAAAATAAGTGTTCCTAATTTTATCAAACAAGATACTCAAAGGCTAAGCCTTCCAAAGAAAAGGAGTGTAAATCGACATGGATTATCGATTTCGAGTGCCTCACCCCACATGGCCTCTTCATATGTTGAGTTCACCAACATCTAACTATGTTACATGCCCCAAATCACATTGGGTGATGACACTGTAGTTTTGGTTTTTGGTAGTGGATTGGTATAGATGGATGGTGGAACATTTAACTAAGTGCTAAGTGTTGAGTGTTCCCAATATCTCTACCAATATACTATTGGTTTACCAAATCATTCGCCTTTGTGAAGCAATGCGAGTGGAACTTGGTCTTAACTCAGTGATTATATGTGATCTTAACTTTGAACCCATAGTGGTTGAGGGAAAGGTAGATCGCCATTTACGATTGTATACCTTTTCGCACTTTACTTCTAAGTCTCAGCCCTCTAAGGTTCTTCGATCCCTAATTCAGATTTTGACTCGTTGGATGATGAATTTTGTTGAGTGTGTTCTTCCTCTTGATCCTCTTGTTCCTCTTGTTCCTCTTGAGCCTCATGCTTGAGTTGTCTAATTTTGACAATAGTGATGATGAGGACTTCGTCCCTTCTCATTCGAGTGAAGAATCTTGACTTTGATCTTGATCCTCCTTGTCCTCATTGGGCTAGGAAGACTTTCTGAGTGTTAAAAATTGGATTAGAGATCCTTCGGATGAGAGAGCGACTGCTCGCTCGTAATTATTTGGACCTTTCCTCCTTTTCCTCTGCTTGCAGACCCTCAGTCTTTCTAGGAGGCTTCTAGGATTCCTGAATGGGATTTTTCCATGGATGAGGAGCATTCCTCACTCATAAAGAACGATACTTGGGATCTCACCCCTCTTCTAAAAGGAATAAAAATCATTTGGTGTAAGTGGGTGTATCGAAAAAATTATGGTGTCGATAGAGAATTTTAGAAGTTTAAAGCGTGACTAGTAGCTGAGGGTTTCTCTTAGGTAGTTGGGGTTGATTATTCAGAAACCTTTTCTCTGGTTGTGAAAATGAGTTCCATTCGAATGATCCTCACCATTGCTACCATGAATAGATGGGAAGTCCACGGATTAGCAATAAGAGTATCTTCCTTCATGGGGACATAGAGGAAGTGATCTACATGGAACAACCTACGAGTTATGTCCATAATACCTCCCTTGTTTTCAAGTTAAAGAAGTACCTCTATGGCATTAAATAAGCCCCTCGTGCTTGGTAAGCCAAGATGGACTCCTTTCTACTTGCATCGGGTTCACTCATTGTTGCTTTGACCTAAATTTTTATTTTTTTGTAGGATGACTCCATGCTCATCCTCAGTCTATATTTTGATGACTTGTTGATCACCAAAAACTCTTCCTCTATCATTGATTTTGTGAAGATTTCCTTTGCCAACAAGTTCTCCCTGTTTGACTTGTGATTACTTCATTAATTTCTTAGGATTCAAATTTCACAATCCGACTCGAGAATTATGATTTCACTGACCTAAGTAATCCCTTGATTTTCTTACTTAGTTTCATATGTCGATTGTGAGCCTTGTCCTAATCCTTTCCTTTCTTTGGTTAAGTTGGTTTCTGATTTCGTAGTCCCTTGGTTAATGGTACCCTTCATAGACGCGGTTTTTGGGATCTTGATTTACCTAACTCAAACTCACCTAGGTATATTGTATGATATTGGGCTCATGTCCATATTTATACAGGAGCCTCATGAGTTACATTGGAAAGCAATGAAGTGGATCCTTCACTATGTTTGTGGCACTCACATAGAAAAAATTCACTACTTAGGAGGGACATAGATTGACTTGGTTGGATATACAAACTCGATTTGGGCTAGTGATCTTGATCATCGAAATCTAACTCAAAGGCTATAGTTTCTCTCTTGGTTCAGGTCTTATCAGTTGGTCTAATAAGAAGCAGAATGCAATTTCCATATCATCTATAGAGGAAGAGTACAAAAATTAGTTAACCTTTCCACCAAAGCTATTTGGTTGTAAGCTATCTTGATAGAGTTTGGTATTCGATTTCGACAACCTAGGATTATCTACTATGGTGATATGAGCACCATCTCAATTTTCTAAAATTTGGTTCACCATTAGTGGATGACACACATTGAGATCCATATGCACTTCATTCGGGATCGATACATGAAGACATCGTCAACTTGCGATCTTGTCAAGCGTTTGATCGGGTTGTAGACATATTCACCAAGCCCTTCATTGAGGTGAATTTTCTTCACTTGTGATATCTTCTTGGGGTGAGTCTTTGTAGCAACCCATTTTCTTTTGGATTTCTAGTCTTTCTCCTCTTCTTCTTTCGGAGAGACGTTGTTTGTACATGGGAACCTTATCAAGCCTTTAGTTGTTGAGCCCCATTAACAAATCTTTCTTAGTTTTATAGGGTAATTCTTTTTTTTTTATGACTTTCCATGACCTCTACCTTAGCTTCGATGATGGGGGTGTTGGTGTGTGTGACTTTCCTCATTTTCACTCATGGTCTCATTCACATCACATGGTGGGTCATCTTGCTTAGTAAGATCATGTCTTAGGATTTATATGAAAAGTGGCAAATTTCGTCATAGAATCTATCATTATCATATGTGTTAGTGGTGTCATAGGAGTCACATTCCCTATTCGGAATCGTAACTCCTCTTTCCCTCTTAAAGGAAATGATTTTCTAGGCATGGGTGTTACACAACACTCCTATAATTACCCTCCTTTTTTAATCTATGAGAATGAGTAGACATGTTTTACCTTATGTGTGATTTTTCATTGTTGTGTGATTCTTGTTGATTACTTGGGGCATCTCGTCACCACTAAAGTGCTTCCTCTTCAATGTTCTTAGGGTTCTTAATTGATCCTCATCAAACACTCTCATAGGGTATTCATTTGAGGATATATGTTTCCAATCTATGTTCTATCATTGCATGTTAAGTTATGTGCTTGCATCAAATATTATAAGGATGAAAACCATTAACGAGAGGGAGATTTGGGAGCGAAAACCTCCAAGATTTGAAGGTTGGGGAATGAAAATTCCTCAACTTTGTGAGGTGGATCCACCAAGGATTCACTATTGTGCTATAATTTAGATTTTCATATTTTCATAATGTTGTTTTCAGATCTAGGGCACATTTTGGGGTTGTTTTCACTTCATATCAGTTGGGCTTCATTTCAGATCTGATTTTTGTGAATTTTGTGGGGTTTGGATCAGCCAAACCATAGTAGACTCCAAGGAATTTGCAGCTGGGAATTTTTGGGCACTTTTAGGCCAAAAGAAACCCCTTAAGAGACTAGTGCAAGCCCTTTGGAAGGGTCTTTTTGTTGTTGTCCGGTTTATGGATGGTTGGGAATCTTTGGTATCAACATAGACAATTTTAACATCATTTTCTAGCCCTCTATCAATAAAACTCTAACAAGGCCATGAAATGGAAAATCCTCTTGAAGGAAATGTATTTGAGTCGAGAGAATTGAATATTTATAAGTATTCCATTTATACCAACAAACCAAACATATTGTAAAAATGAAAAAATAATTGTGATTTATATTTTTATTTCTTGATACTTGATCTAGCTAGAATGCGAGACACATTTATTGCAACCAAGTACTGGAAAAGGGTTTTAATAAATCTAAGTCTCAAGCATTTGTTCAAAAATAATGAGATCAAAGAGAAAGTGTTAAAGGCTCTAGAATAACCCCGTAACTAGATTTGGATTCATAATACATAATATACTTGCCTTAAATGTGACATTTTCTTCTTGGTATAAATGAAAGTGTTGACTTCTTGAGAAGGTGGGGCCCTCATTTTCTAGGAAAATAATTTAAGTTAGGCAACCTTCTAAAAAACCAGATATAGTTTGTTTAGTGCATTCCCTTATTTCATAGGAAAATAAGATACAAAGCACAAATACCTGATTTTTTTGCATGAGGTTCATAATGCTCTTGACCTGCAATGCAACTTCCTTTAAAATTTGGATCCACGTAGCTGCCTCTTTAGAACTCCTTGCCCCCACTGCACAAATTCTCTAATGTTATACAAGAAGGAAAATCACATTACTAATTATGAGTATTACATCTTAGCAAGTACAAAGTATAAATGGTCATATGATTTCCCAAGAAATGAAGAAAATTTCAATACCGAAACCATTTACACTACGATTCAAAATGAATCACCTTAAGCTTATCGTCATGATTAATGGAATTGTACAGAGTGAAAACAAATAGAACCTGCAAATGGTGCATGTCAAACACTATGTTAAAACTTATAAAGCTTGTCTTTTTGTGTCACATCACCATATATGTGCACTTAAAGTTGGAAGAGGAAACAAATATGGCTCATTTTCAGCCCATCCAAGATAGATATGCTTTTCTCGTGAAAGCTTTTCTCTTTTGTTATCTACAACTCTTATGTAAGGGTTGATAATCCTTGTTTTAATAGGCTCTTGCAAAGAATCATAGAAGGTACACAAGTAAAGCTATAAAATATGGGAGGTTTGTCCATTTCTTCCTCTAAGGTCATTGATAATGATGTTGTGTGTGCACCATTATAATCCTTCATGTCTTGATATTTAATATGTTAAAGCATTTAAATTTAAAATATTTTAGAAACACGGTAAACAATAGTGTAATGCCTAATGTACAATGAATTAAAAACACAATATTTCTACATTTAATCTAACAAACCCTAAAATTGGAAGAAACATTCTCAATCATGGATTAGAACATTTAGATGCCAATTGAAAAGAACCTAAAAAATCAATAATAAAATTTTGTGCACTAGACTTGGGCCAACTTGTTAATAGTTATGTTGCAGAAATTCCTGATGCAGTTAGTTGGATATAGATCTACGACCCAATATTTTTTGGCCTTGCTATTTATGCTCACTAAAATTAAGAAGGAATAAAATATACATTTGTTGATGAATGGGTGTACCTCCATAGAAAAGCACTATTTTAACAAAGCAGTTTGATATGCAAACTTTTTGGCCTCTGTGTGTATCTAAAAAAATCATCTACGCATTACAAGGAACTATATTACTTACGTAGAAAATATGGTGAAGGATGTTACCACTCAGTATGTCAATATCCACTATGTGTAATATTTAATTCTCTCTGGCATGTTTGAAATTGTAGCAACAAATTGTGACATTCATCCATAAATTCAGGAGTAACTGTCAAATCAATTCTATGAAATTAATATATAAATTTTAAGGTGAAAAAATATTTTCCATGTGGCATGTTTCTATTCATCATTTTTTTTTAATTATTGGTAAATAGTTTTTTGAAAGGGACTATACCCTTTTACAACAGTGCTCAAAAGCAATATTTTTCCCCCTAAGAGCCCAACTAAAGAAAAATACGACAAGAACAGCAAAAACAAACAATTTACTTCCTTGAAACATTAAAAAAACAACTTAACAGCAGATACGGTGCCAAAGAATGTGCGATTGGCCATTTGCCAAGATGTAACAATAAAAGCACCAAAAACGACAATAATCAAACCTTGTCTGAAGTGGTGGGGGATTTAGATTTGGCATTTCCCTTCTTTTTCCTATCCACCACTGTCCATTCCATATTTCCTGTATCCAATGCAATCGGAAGAACTGCAATGGATTTGATGGGGATGTGACCCATAGGAAGGGGCACCGAAACTTCCTTAAACACTGAATCAACAATCTGTGGAGAATAGTCTGTAGGTAGTTTCTCTGTGTTGGTCTGTGAATCAACCACGACGAGTGAGTCAACATGCAGGGGGGCACAAGGATCCTCAGCCGGATCTGAGTCAATTGTAAGATGCTCAGGAAGAGAATCCTTCCACCAGGAAGTTTTGGTCTTTCATTTGGAATGTTCACAATCGTTTGTAACATGACCAGTTTGGAAGCAACATCGACATCTGAAGGCAAGTCTCTCATAATCAATCCTTTGTACCCAGAGCCTTTCTCCAATCTGAATATTGATTTCTACTGTTAAGAGTTTGGAGGTATCAATATCAACCAGGATTCAAGCAAATGTAGTATGTGTTTGAATGGAGGTCTTATCATCAACTGCCACACATGAGACAAGATCTGTTCCAAAGTTGGAACGAAAGTCCTGGTAAACGAACCCAAATTGGGTGGGTATCAAAAGACTCCTTTAGCGGGTCAAAGGACGGATACCATGGTTTGGACATAAGCCCATGTTCCACCCAAACCCAATGCTGCCTAAATATTAAATCCCTATCTCATAGGGGTTTCAAAGACGATAATGAAGTTGGCTTTAGAATAGGGATAAAGCTCAATCTTACCTTGTATTTTTTCCTTCCAACTCTGGGCTATCCAGTCATGGAGCTGAGAAATCTTAGGCCAAAATTTATGGAATCTACATATGAGACCCAACTGGGAGAGATTTTCCTCCTCCTTAAGAATCTTTATAAGTAAATCCTCCTCAATTTTCAGCATCGGGACCTCCTGGGAGGGTTTCAAGAGCACATTTCTGGTATTCTCCTTTTGTTTGGAGACCGCTGAAGCATAAGATGTGGATTTATCTCCACCAGAGGTTCCTGTGTGACCAATTTTTTGATTGGCGTTGGCTACATTCTCAAGTGAGTCGATCCATTCATGCTAGGAGATCCGTCATTTTTAAATGATCCATAACCATTGTTGAGTTTTGTAGGAGAGGCTGAGCCATCTTTACCTGTCCCAATAGATAGACCCCTTATTTTTTGACTTGTCGGAGAATAAAAAAGTTGTTTTTAACCAATAAAAATTCCTTGCACCTTGAGAATAAAGGCTCGAGCCATTAGAGTTAAATTAAAAAGTTTAATTTTTACAAATAAAATGAACTTGGACAATTAAACTTTAGTTTAAAAATATCTAAATACGGTGGAAACCTATCAATCATACACAAGAAAATGAGTATTCATTTTGGTTGAGACATATAGCTGCATTTGGCAGATAAAAAAATCACTATTATTATTTCTACACTATTTCAGCCCTTGTTCTATTTTTATAAATTCATACAAGTGTAGAAAAATTCAGATTTCTCTTGTAAGTTGTTCTTAGGCCCCAAATCACCATTTTTGGCCTTGTGGGTATCTTAGAAAGTGATTATTTGAATAAATAAAAGCCATTTTCAGTTTGTTGTTCATTATTGTTTATACTGGCAGTTTGACATCATCTTGGAATTCAGTTTTTGTGAAATTTTCAGTTTATATAATTCAGATTTAGAAAGAGGGATATTACAAATTATATTGTTAGAACTTTATTACATGAAGAGGAATTTTACAATTACGAGGTGGTCATATGATTTAATTTCCATGCATAAACAATTAATTGATGATCTTAAATTTGAAGTCCATTTAATCACTATTAGATATATTTTCATGATAAAAAAATTATGATATCTAATACATATGATAGAATTTGAAATACGTTTTTCCCCTACAAAAAAATTTATGTTATCTTTATCAAACAACTGAAAATGAGTAAATAAAGTGATGGATTCATTAATCAATGTGGAACCTTGAGTAGACAAAATAAACTTGACAATTCTAAAATAATTAGTTCCAAAATATCTATCAACATTATATATATAAGAGATATATGTAATATTTATTGTCGTAGAAGCCAATTCTTCTCATCCCATGATCACTATAGCTAAATAAACATTACCACAACCATGAAGAGTGCACAAAAATAAACTCAATGCTACATAATATAATGATGTAAGTTGTGTACATATAGGAGGAGGAAAGTGCAACTACTTCCTAGATCAGTGGTGAATAAATCTCACTAACTAATACAAGCAGTAGAGATGACTCCATACAACTAGTAAGTTAACTCAACACAACTGGTAAGCTAACTCAACAGCTAGTACACCTAAGAAAGCTAACACAAGTGTAAGAATTATCCTAATAAAAAAATAAATGGATAAACAATAACCTACATTAACACCCCCCGTAAGCGTAGCTTAGGTAGGTAGAAAATAAGGTGGGTCTTGACAAAAAGGCACGAAGAGGTACCTACGTATAATAAGCGGGAAAAAGGGACACCACAAGGTACCCAAAGCTAGTAATATCAAAAAGAGAGAGAAAACCCGCTGCAAGGAACCCCAAAAAGCTCATCTTAAAAGCGTATAATGATGAAGAATTTTGGTGTGCACTATGGTCTTAATCCACGCTCGATCAAAAAATAAAAATATTTGACACTAGGCTTCACCGAGAATAGATTCATACATGGAGACCATTAATGGAGTAATTTTGAAAGTGCAAAAAAACACCAAACATAATTCTATCAAATACTACAAATAGGTGTGCCATGATCCAAGAATAATAACGGGGGAAACAAGGCAAGGACACAATATCCAAAGAAATAGGAGTGCCACGATCCAAGAAAAGCCAAGGTAACAAAACAATGACATGAGATCTGAAGAAGCAGGATCACCACCACACCCTCCCATGATGTTGAATGGGTAGAGTGATGCTACAAATATGTATGATTTGTCAAAATAACTACTCAAACACTGACAAAATAACATTGGGTTTCACCATAATAGCTCCCTCATGAGAGAGACTGTCAACATGCCTAAAAGTGTCAAAAATACATATATAAAATCTCTTAACAAACAAGAGATATATACTACACTTACTAAAGAAAAATGCTTAAAATGTTGGGGTTAGCACACCGGTTATACAGAAAATATATAAGATCTAAGCATACATGCAAATAAAAGTGGATATTCTACCAAAATAAATATGCAAAACAAGAGACATAAATCAACACTAGATTTAACATGGTTCACCCAGTATAGGCTACATCTACTAAGAAACAAGCCAATCTATTATCCAAAGCTTTGACAAGATATACAATAAAGATTTACAATCTTCCACACCTCTCAGATGTTCAGTACTTTATTTCCTTCAAGCTTTTGCTTCTTCACCAAGAATTCTCTTTCACATAATTATCTTATAATTATGATCCATACCATCTTTCTAAACCCTATATTTTAAGCTTATATAGTCATTTATAGACTTAGGGAACTTAGCCATGCAATTACAATTAATAAATCTATTTTAATGCTAAAAATAGATATAATTCCCGAGAGTTAATTAAAACTTCGACACATAGGTAACCAACGTTGGTTCGCTAACCTTCATCATTTCCACTTGCCCTCGATGATTCGGTCATCCTTAATCGATGTCACCTGTCTCCGACCAATGTCGGTCGACCTTAAGCGATTTCGTTACTATATTTTCCAGCAAGTTCCAATTACATGCTAAAATGAAGTAATTAAGCTTCACAACTCAACAATCTCCCACTTGGAGTTTAATTACTGCACCATACATGTACAACATCATTCTTAGATCCTTCCTTGGCTTTGTTTCTTCCTCTTCAAGTCTCAAACTTGAAGACCAATAGAAGTGGAGTACAACTCCTCCTTCTCTTTTGATAATGGCTTCATTAGCATATCCACATGGTTCTTGCTCATATGAATCTTTTCTAGATTCAACTGTCCATCCTCCAATACCTGCTGTATGAAGTGATACCTCAACTGAATGTGTTTCATTCTCAAATGAAACGCTGAGTTCTTTGCCAAATGAATTGCACTTTGATTGTCACTAAATAGTTTACAATCACTTTTCTCCTTTCCCAACTCTTCCATGAACCTACTCATCCATATCATCTCCTTGCTAGCCTCTATAGCTGCAACATACTCTACCTCTGTAGTAGACAAAGCCACAACCTTCTGCAATCTTGAAATCTAGCTAACTGTCGTTCCACCTACTATGAAAATATATCCAGTAGTGCTCCTCCTACCATCCAAATCTCCAGCCATATCTGAATCAACATAGCCACGTAATGAAATATCTCGAACCTCCATAGCATAACTACATGCTAGATGTCCCTTTCAAATACCTGAGTATCCATTGGACTGCTTTCCAATTCTCTTTACCTAGATTAGCCATATATCTACTCACAACTCCCACTCGCGCTGTGCAATGTCTCTGGTCTTGCATGGACCATAGCATAAATGAGACTTCAAACTATTGAGCATATGGCACTTGTGTCATGTATTTGACCTCCTCATGTGATGAAGGACACTGATCTTTACTCAATTTGAAGTGTCCAACCATAGGTGTGCTAATAGGTTTTACATTCTGCATGTTGAACCTTTCTAACACCTTGTAGATATAATCCTCCTAAGACAAATACAATTTCTTGTTTTTCCTATCTCTATGTATTTGTATGCCAAGGATTATTTTTGCATCTCCTAAATCCTTCATTGTAAATTTGTGAGCTATCTTTCTCTTAATCTCACAAATGTCCTACATACTAGATCCTGCAATAAGTATATCATCCACATATAGTAACAAAATAATATAGCTCCCATTTTCAAGCTTCTTGAAATAAACACAATGGTCAGATTCACATCTCAAGTAACCATTCTCATGCATAAAACTATCAAACCTCATGTACCATTGCCTTGGAGCTTGTTTGACCCCATATAGGCTCTTTTTCAACCTGCACACTAATTTCTCCTTACCCTTGACTTCATACCCAAGCGGCTGTTGTATATAAATATATTCATCCAAATCACCATGAAGGAAAGCCTTATTCACATCTAGTTGCTGTAAAAACAAATCTTCTACTGCAACTAAACTCAATACAATACAAATAGAAGTCATCTTAACAATAGGAGAAAATATTTCACCAAAGTCAATATATCGCACATGCAAATCCCTTTTCTACAAGCCTTGCCTTGTATCTTTTTCTCCACCCTCTTCTTCCTTAATCCTATAAACCCACTTGTTCTATAATTTTTCTTACCTGCTGCAACTTAACCAAATCCCAACTCTAGTTTTGTTCTAAGGAGTCCATCTCCTCATTCATGCCATACTCCCACCGAACATGAGTCTTATCCCGCTTTGCTTCTTCAAAACATTCAGGTTCACCACTATCATTCAATAATAGATAAAATAGAGAAGATGTACATCTTTATAGAAGTTTACTTACCCTTTATGACCTTCTCGCAGAGTTTGGGGTACTGGAGACTCAATCTGGGCCTCCTGGACATTCGTATCAACTTCTGACAATGACTGACGTCGGTCACCTCTAACCGACATCAAATTTTCTAACCAATGCCGGTGCTCAACCTTTGTAACCATCAGTGGTTCTTCTGATCGATGTTAGTCAGGGCCTAACTAACCATGGTTACTGTGTATTTCTATAGGTGTTTCTTTAAAACTTGAGAGTTCATTTTCATCAATAAACTTCTCAATTTTCTCATCCTTCGGTACCAAAATTTGATCCCTGTACATTATCTTTTCATTCCATTGAACATCACAACCTCAAAGAATTTTACAATTGTCTAGATCCCAAAAACGAAACTGAAATCACCAGATCCATAACCAATGAAAGTGCAACTCTTGGATTTTGCATCCAACTTTTTTCTATTTTCCCTATCAATATGCACAAAATCTTCTAAACCAAAAACTTTAAGAAAAGAAAGATCTACCACCTCCTTTTCGGTACATGCTTCCTCCGGTATTCCTCCATCTAGTGAACTTGAAGGGCCATGGTTAATCAAATAAACCATTGTATCAACTATCTGCCCAAAAATATAAGGACAATCTAGAATGTATCCTCATGCTTCTAACACGTTCCATGATTGTCCTATTCATTCTTTTGACAACACCATTCTCCCGGGTGTTCTTGGAGCCTTTCTTTCTCTACGTATCTCATTCATTGAATAATAATCATTGAAATCCTTCTACAATATTCACCATCATTGTCAAATCTAAGGTACTTTAACTTAGAATTTGATTCATTCTCAACAAGGGATTTCCATATTTTAAAAGTCTCGAAACATCATATTTACATTTAATACAATAAACCCATACCTTTCTAATAGCATCATCAATGAAAGTAACATAATACCGGGATCCTCCATGAGATGCTACCCGAGTTGGTCCCACACATTTGAGTGTACAAGCTTCAATTTATGCTCCTTCTTATTTGCCCCGACTTTGAGAAATCTCACTCTCTTTTCTTTCCAAAGATACAATGCTCAAATAAATCAAGATCTAAATATTTCAAATCTGATAACTTACCCTTAGCCTTTAAGATTTGCATTCCTTTTTGACTCATATGACCCAACCAATTATGCCACATACATGCATCTCAATCAAGTAGATAATGCAGAAAATGAATCAGTAATATAGGTAGATAAATATAACGTTCCTAACTTCTTACCTCTCTCCACAACAAAAGCACCCTTGGTGACTTTCCAAGAGTCTCCTGTAAAAGTAAGCATGCAACTGATTCACCTAGTTTCCTCTGTAGAAATAAGATTCCTCTTGAGGCTTGGCACATGCCTCACATCTTTCAATTCCCATGTATTTCCATTCTACAATTTTAGATGAACTTCACCTTTACCAAGAATAGTGCTAGGTTCATCATCACCCAAATAAAAATGCCCAAAATTTCCCTGGACATAATGTCTAAAATAACCCTTATTAGGGGTTACATGGAAAGAAATTCCTAAATCTAAAACCCATGATTCAATTCTACTATCTAAAGAAAGAATAAGAGAATCTTGTATTACCTCGATGTAACAAGATTAACCTCTTTACCTTTTTCTAGTTGTTGGTTCTCTTTATCCTTTAACCAAAAATATTTCTTTGCATCTCCTTTCTTTCCACATTTCCAAAAAGTAATTCCCTTACTTTTGGATTTAGATCTATTATTCCTTGACTTTGATTTCCCATTACTCTTACTCTTGGATCTCTCCTTCTTCCAACCTCTTCTTTCTACATTCAAAGCATTTCTAGATGATGTTTCCTCTGTACTCTTCCTGCGAATTTCTTCATTCAAGATTATACTAACCACATCATCAAACTTCAAAATATTATTAGCAGATGTTGTATTACTAACAACCATTACCAAGTTATCCCGACTATCGGGCAAAGGACATTAGAATAAAAGTGCTTTTACTTCATCATCAAACGGTATTGCAACCAATTTTAACTAATTTATAATAGATTGAAAATCATTCAAATGACTAGAGGTAGATTCACCTTCATACATCTTAGAACTAAATAGTTTCTTAATCAAATAAACTTTATTTGAAGCACTAGGTTTTTTATATAAATTAGCAAGAGATTTCATTAAGTCTACCGTAGAAGCCACTTCCGTAATATTGGAAGCCACGGATGTTGTTAGGCTCAATCTTATAGATCCCAAAGCCATTCTATCAAGAATCTTCTATTCTTCATCGCCGTCTTTGTACATCTAGACTTCTCATCCAATAGTAAGTACAAATCTCTTTGATACAGATAATCCTCAATCTACATCTTCCATAATTGATAATTTTGGCCGTCAAATTTCTCTACCTTGTATTTATTTTCTTCTTCCATTGTTGTAGCTCCCACTCAATCAGAAAACCCTCTGTGAGTAAATCTGTCAACACATAAAACCCTCAAAAAAGCTTCGATACCAGTTGTTGGGGTTAGCACACCGGTTATGCAGATAATATATTAGATCTACGTATACATGTAAATAAAAGTAGATATTCTACCAGAAGAAATATACAAAATAAGAGACATAAATCAACACTAGATTTAACGTGGTTCACCCAGTGTGGGATACATCCACCAAGAAACAAGCCAATATATTATCCAAATCTTTGACAAGATATACAATGAAGATTTAAAATATTCCACACCTTTCGGATGTTTAGTACTTTCTTCCCATCAAGCTTTTTCTTCTTCACCAAGAATTCTCTCTTACATAATTATCTTGTAATTATGATCAATATCATATTTCTAAACCCTAGATTTTAAGCTTATATATTCGTTAATAGACTTAGGGCACTTAGTCATGCAATTAGAATTAATAAATCTATTTTAATGCTAGAAATAGATATAATTCCCGAGATTTAATTAAGACTTCATCGCACATGTAACTGACATCGGTTCTACCTAACTGTCATCATTCCCACTTGCCCTTGACCAATGCCGGTCATCCTTAATGAAGTAATTAAGCTTCACAATTAAACATAAAACAAGGATCATTACAAAGAAATAGGTATAAAAAGTGTAGCAAGAGGCCGAATGGTGGAGGAGCCACACTGTAGAGTTCTCTCAATGAATGTCTATATTACCACCACGAGTGATCGATACCCACCCCAAATAAACATATATGGATGAAGAAGATGCTCGCATATGGTTTAGTGTGAAATGCACAAAGGGGTCTATACGCATGCCGAAATTGTAGGATCTTGTACCACCGAATGATGTTACACATGCCCCAATGATGATACAAAGTCACCTCACAAGGTGTTCATATCCGAATAGCTTCATAAAGTATATGTTAGCATCCCAAATGCTTTATTCATGTTCCTTGTGCTTTATTTTATTCCTCTACCGTTATTTTCTTAGTTTTTTGACCTTTAGTGATGAAACCACCACCCTGCTTAGGGTGGCGGTCCTTCACACATTTTCCATCACGTTCGTTTGATCATGACTTGCGTAATTTTCAAATTTTACCAACTTTTCTCCACCGCCTTGGCTTGTATTAATGTTTTGTGTCCCCTGGAATAGTGTTTCTCCATTGTTTAATGGTAAAAGAGTTCCATTCCAAGTTACCCTTTGGTGAATGTGAAATCTATAAATAATCAGCTTGTTTTCAAGTAAATATCCCCTAAAAACTACCTCTCAATTTCTCATTTTCCATTGTTTAGTCTCTCATTTCTTTCTTAGAGTTCATTTTGTTTTCATGTTTGCATCCGTGCTATTTTTTCCTTTGCTTTTAGAAGCCATTCAATCTTCTTGCTTGGTCTTCTTCATCGTTGTTCATACAAATTAGTTTAGAGAAGAGTAGTGTCAATTATAGATTACATCCATTAGAGTTACAGTTGTGTTCTTCACGAGAAGGTGGATTCTAGAATCTCTCGGTACTCTTGCATTGTATTCCCGTGATAAAACCCACTAGGAATTACATATGCCAAGCTCGTCTCTTGCGATGTCCCTCCTACTCGCATTATATTCGGTCTATATCCAAACTGCCATTGTTCGAATACCTTTTTCTATTGATGCTAGCATATACATGCTCTTTTGGATTCACGTGAACACAAAGGAACAAGGACATCATTTTGAGGGGATAAAGTCATACACTAGTGGATTCACCACCGTTATGCAAATTCCAAGTTTTATCTCACAAAGTTGTAGTTAAAATATATCAAATAGAGAAGTGAAACATTTCATTTCGCTTAAATTTCATTCTCGATATTACCAAGGAAGCTGTGGGGATTGATAGTTTCTGAGAAACTATGATTCATTCCTCACTTCTGAGGTAGGATCGAGAATATTTCAATTAAGTTAATCATCTATCTAGTTATTTAGGATAAACTCACAACCGCATTGCAAGTAGCTACATCGGGCTACCTTGTTTGTTTTAATTTTGTTATTAGATTAGTTGTTCTTTCAATTCCATATAAAATTCTATTAAAAATTCAAAAACAGAATATATATATATATATATATATATATATATATATATATGTTGTAGATATATCTTGCATAGTTAATTTATTTCATTTCAGTTAGGTTTATATTAACCTTGTATGACAATCACAGGACCTAGGGAGCCCAGGAATACTTTTTTTGAGCCAATCGTCCCTCAACCCAATATTGTTGCGGTAAGAATAATCGACATAGACCAAAATCTCGTAATCCAAGTCTTCCGAGCAACAACAGCCTACAAGAAATCAGCGCATAACTAAGAGTATTAAACATAGAAGACGAAAAACACACACGTTCTAGTAAAATCAACCAAATTATAGATTACCTTGATAGACTTTTGTATGACTCGTAGAAGGACCTATAAGAGAACAAACATTCGGTTGTGATCCACTAGTCCCACACCACACGCAGAGACCTCCTCATTGATATAGACACTAGCTTGCATATCCAAGTTGTTAGAACACCTGTTAGGTACTCGAGAAAATCATGAAACTTTTGGTTCTAAACAAAGAGGTAGAAAAGGCATACAATTATTGGATACTGGGATCGAAGAAGGGATTGATTCTTCACATGACCATAGGAGGTCCACAACAACCACGAACTTATGGTTGTGATCCACAGGTCCCACAACCCAATGGGCCTACAAATCAATCCAACGTTGACGCTAGTTTGTGAACATTAGTGTTTATATCCTCTCCACTCCCACCAGACATTATCACACAACTATCATTATTAAACGTAGCAACTAATCAAGCTAAAGATTTCTGGACTAGACCAGAGAATCCTCCATAAAACACTAAAAGATTCACTACATATTTAGCAATTCCATTTTCATGACCTTGTCAGAGACACATACAAATCACCCACGGGTTATCTTCCACGTATCCCACAACCCATAGATGGAGCCTTCAAGTAGCTATCCTCACCGAACAATCTATCACATCGGTTTAGGTTAGGAGGACCTTCTTTGCCTTAGATTTTGAGATCCCATTATTGCATGTTGAAGACAAAATATTACCTAACTAGCTTAACTACATCTCGCATGTATTCCATTTCCACCGACTGTCTCGGCATGACCTTGGGAGGTCGGGTGCAAAGAAGAGTCACTTGTAGATTCCCATGCTCACATGTCACTTTGCCATCATACAAAATTGGTGAACCCGACATGAAACAAACAAATGTTTCATCTTACCTACCTCATTAGTTTTTCATATCGGGTTCACCCCAAGATTGGTGAACCCGATATTGACATAATAATTTCTTCACTTTCACACTCTTCTTTTTTATACATCTTCACTTCTTCCCATTATCTCGTGGGTATTCATATACCTATCGAATATGTTGAGATTTGATGCATATGGCAGAACTCTCCTAGGTCTTGAAGCATACTACAATCAATCTGAATAGATAACCATCACCGTCTCTCTCAAAGCATGGGGTGAAAACTATTCAACTAATTAGTTTTCAACACAAACTCCACCTCAAAGGACTAGATATAGTTCTTCTTTCCAAATAGAGGAGTTGGATCAGCTCACTCAAACGCAACAACTAGAGCCTTCAGGCTCGAACAACATGATGCTCACTAGAGAATCTGGTTCATCTCCTCAAGTTTTGCTTAGACCGCAAATCATTAGACAATCAGATCCATATATGTTTTTAGATGATGAATACTTAGCACGCTATTTGGGAGTGAACAACACTCTCAAATTATGTACCTACCTATAAGAGGTTTCAAATACAACATGAGGTATCGTTTCAAGAAAACACCCCCATCCCTCCACCTATAGGAAATGCCCTCAATGAAACTTGCAGGCCCCGATCAATTCATAGCAGGTACCATATGCCTATATAACCTCAAGGTATACAACAAACACCACTAAGGAAAAATACCTTATCTTCACCAAACGAGGTCATCTCGGCCTTAGTTGAGAAAGTTAGAGGGTTGGAACTTGCTTAAGCAAGTCAAAATTTTTAATTCATGCAGGCAGGAAATTCCAATCCTCCACATCATCCTAGCCAAGTAGACCTCCTCACAGGAAAAGGCACGTTGGGCATGCCTCCTCAGTATTCACAAAAAATTCCAACTAGAACCATGTTTTCTAACACCGCTCCGGTGGAAAGTATGATACCTCCCAGTTTAATACAAAATAATCCATTCCTGGGAAATGCTCCTCCATACTTAAACATGTATTCCAAATAACCACAGGGAGATATGTTCTCTTCTCCTGGAATATTCACTCAACCACATGGATTACATTATGCCCCTGTAAATACATATGCTATGCCATATCAACAACCAATTCCACCTCCATCCCCCTCAACAAACACCATTAATGGTCAAACCTATGCAATAGGAACTTATTGAGAATATTTGAAAGAACCCGTAGACTTCACTATATGAAGCATCATGCTTCCAAGACCTCTCCTCAATCTACCCAAGTACAAAGGAGAGGGATACCCGAATGCACATATTGAGGCCTAAGCCATAGCCATTTGAGAACTACTCCTGGGATGGAGTTGTTGCTAAAATATTCCCAAAAAGTTAGAAGGTATCACCCTTGATTGGTATTACAAAATACCAAGCCTCAATACATTCATTTAAACAACTCATTTCAAAGTTCATCAAGGAATTCGACATGAACAAATTGTTGAGAATAGGAAATAGGAATTCTTGCATATTAAGCAAGAACACAATGAATCTATTGCTCATTTTGTCCAAAGATGGCATACTGAGTCCTTTATTCTTCTCGCAAGCACTCCAAAAATGGATCGAGATAGAACTGTGTGATTTATTCCTTCATTCTCTCAGCACAGAGATAAAGGAAGAAGTCCAAAAATTCCCACTAAGAACTTATGATGAAGTGCTCGAGAGCGCTCTCCGAATAGATCAAGCTGCAATAGATAGCGGTTGTAAGACATATGGAACAAATGGGAGTTTAATCATCCCCAACCAAAACACTACTACTTATTCTACCACAAACGCCAATTAAAGACCTAAAATCCTTAACAAAAGCTCGGGGTCACAACCGATGGAGTAATCGACCAAGCAAAAAAACAAATGTTGTAAATGTTCCACCACCGCTTAAAAACCAACGAAACAAAAATTTCACCCCAACAATCAATGCAAGTAGATTTTAATCATCCCCAAAGACAACAACAATAATAGAAATGGTAGATCCGCATACGTGGTCCAAGTCAAAGCTCAACTGGATATCAAAACCAAAGACAACAAACACAAAAATTTAATCCTAATAGTCAACAATTCAATCAGAGTTTTGGACCACAACATGCGCCAAACCAACAACCTAGGAGTTATAATCCTAACTCGTATTATGGTTTCCACAATATTCGAGGCCATGACACTAGGACTTGCCATGATTACAATAAGTTCATGCAATGTCTGCCAAAAGAACAAAGACAACTCTTCATAGATATGTTCTTAACTGCAGATTACACGTGACACCAATCCCAAATAATTTCACATGGGCAAAGTATCCCCTCAAAACGCACCTCCTAAGATCTTCCATGATCCACTTCCAAATCACAATAACAATAGTAAATTAAATTCAAATAGGACGAACAAAGGTGTAATGATAGGAAATAATGATCATGAATCCTCAACTTCACTAAATCCACCTATTGCACCACAATTAGGAAATCAGCCACGAACCAAGATAGTTGGTCTAGTGGAATTAGATACTGAGCTGCACGTAGAAGCCATAACAAGAACGTGAGAATATTATTCTCAACCAAATCCAATCTATTTGTCGAACAAGATAATGTTCCACAAACATTGGTAAAACCCATGGGTGCTTACGATTTAATTAACGACTTAACAAAGACTTTCTCTCACATCTCCTTTTTGGAGTTGTTGAAAAACTCTCCTGCCCATAAGGCTGCTCTATTAGAAGCACTAGGTCTAGGTCATTTAATTAACATCACTCCACCTCCTAAAACACAAGTAAACCATATAGACTTTGGTATCCACCCTCTAGGGTAGCTAGATAGGGATACCGAGTTTATATTCGACATAAAACAAAATGCCAAAAGATGCTGAAATTGCATGTAGAGGTGATCTAGCCTTGCATTTACAGGTGTGGGTTTATAATAATTACGTTAAACGTGCAATGGTGGATGATGGGGCAGCAATGAATATTGTCCCCTTTTCTTTCCTTCAAAAGCTAGGATATGGAGAAACAAACTGTTCCACAACAAGAAATATGCTAAGAGGTTATGATAGCCTTAAAGCTACTTCAATTGGGACTATAATATTACCAGTCACCTTAGGACCCAAGACAATCCTCAACAAGTTTTATATCATAGATCAGTAAACCAACTATAATATGATCCCTCGGTCGACCATAGATACATCGCATGAAAGCAATCCCCTCTACATTATTCCAGAAATAAGATTCTTATACCTAGGAAAGATATTCGTAGAAAAAGGTGACCCAAAACCATTCGACATACACCTAGAGACCTGAAGAAAAGACCAGGTGTTCACTCTGAGTTTGAACTCCCAACAAACCAACTTAACAAACCAATCGACTCAAAATTGGAAGAAAAATTAATACCTACAACAAAACTAGAAATTACGAACTTAGTCAAGAGCATCCTAGCCCTCAAGGATGAAGCTAACATTGTAGAAACAATGTCATTAGGAACTACTACAAAAATTGTCGAATTACTAGAACAAGATCTACCAATTTTCCTACCATTTGATTCCACAAGTATGGGATGTACCCTAGGAGTTGGTTCTCTCCCAGCAAAGGAACTTTGCATGGTAGAAGTAACCGAAATAGAAGAAACAGATGTGAAGAATGTCCCAAACATCCATTTTTCCTAGTAAGTATTGGACTCTCCTTTTGATAGAGCTAGATGTCGCTATGGAGCCGGGCAGGTGTGATATTTACTCTTTGAGGGAAAGATCCTACCTTTTGCTTTCAATTTGAACTTTGAATGTATAAAAAATGACGTTGAGTACGAAGCCCTCCTTGTTGGTCTCATCATAGCCAAAAGGATGAGTGTCAATAACATCGAGTATTAAAAGACTTGCAACTAGTTGTAAACCAAGTCTCAAGTATATGAGACTAAAGCCGAGCACTTACACTCTATAAGACAGCGGTATTAGATCTAAGTGAAAGATTTGAATTCATAGCCATTGAGGAAATCCACACGAGAACAGAAACTTCTCACAGATTCAATAGCAACATCAGGTTCACATTTTACCCCAAGTAATGAGTTGGAAGATACAAGTTTCAAAGTATCACTTCGTACTAAACCATTGGTGAAGAAAATGTTAACAAACCCTCTCGCTAACACATGTAGCTGAAAATGAATCTCCTATCTTACATCATGTTGATAGTGATAAAGTCACTCGAAATATCTAAACACCTAGATGCAGAGCTACACCTTGCTCACCCTATAGTTGATCTTTCCCTAATACCACATTCCTCTTCCTACTTTGGAAATCCTACGGTAGAGTCTTCTCCATAGAAGAATCTCGATATCTATGAGATATAAAACAGAGAAAGCTTGGAACTACCTCCATCCCCACCTGAATTTGAAGAAGGTAAAGCTTCTTTGATAGAAGAAACCATTGACATAAACATTAGAACGGAGGAAGAACCAAGAATTTTTAAGTTAGGCTCCTCGCTAACTCTAGAAGAAATAGAGACGCACACCCAAATCCTCAAATAACATCAAAAGGATTTTGCATTTAATTATAAAGAAATAAAAGGTATCACACCATAAGTTGCGGTACATAATCTTGTCACTAAACCAGATGCGAAGCCAATTAAACAAAAGTCAAGACCAATGAAGCGAAAATTGGGTCTCAAGGTAAAAGAGGAAGTAATAAAACTTCTCCAAGTAGGATTCATCAAACCAGTTGATTATTCACAATGGGTGTCTAATATTGTCCCCATCCTAAAAAAGAATGGGAAGATACGCATTTGTATAGATTTTCAGGATATTAACAAAGCTTGTCCCAAGGATGATTTCCCATTACCATCCATTGACGTCATCATTGACGCAACAATTGGATTTGAGCTTTTGTCTCTCATGGATGGGTTCTCGAGATATAATCAAATCAAAATATCCAAACAGACCAAGCCAAAACCACGTTTATAACTCCCTGGGGAACTTATTGTTATGTTGTCATGCCATTTGGTCTTAAGAACGTCGGTGCCACATATCAGCGGGCAATGACGTACATATTCCATGATCTTATCCATAAAATTGTAGAATCATATATGGATGACTTGTTCGCCAAGGCCAAGAAGCAATGTGATCACCAGGAGGTGCTCCATATCATCCTATCACGACTAATTGAGTATGGTGTCACATTAAACCCAGAGAAGTGTGTTTTCGATGTAACAGGGAGGCAAACTTCTAGGATAAATTATATATTCACGAGGGATTGATGTTGATCTAGCCAAAATATGGGTTGTTCTTGAAATGATCCCACCTTCGAACGAATCTAGAATCAGGTCATTTCTTGGGAAACTCGGTGTAATCCAAAGATTCATCCCAAATTTAAGCTTTTTCATTCATCCAATCAACAATCTACTCAAGAAAGATTATAGTGTCGATTGGATTTGAAGATTGCAATGAGTCCTTCAAGCGTTAAGCACTTCTTGTTGTCACAACCCATGCTAATCCCTCCCAAACTAGACCACCTTTAATCCTATACTCATGAGAAACTCATGTCTCACCGCCTCGCATGCTTTGTCTCAAGAACACGATGGCAAATGAGAATGCGTGATCTATTTCATTAGCTGAACATTCCTCAATTATGAAACACGTTACACACAGCAGAGAGAGAATTCCTTGCCATAAATTTTGTAACAAAATGCTTGAAACATTACATGTTAAACCAGAAACAAGCGTCATTGTAAAGATAGACCATTTATGAACATTTCTTACACAAGGATCTTTATCTAGAAAAGTTGGTGTTTCATAACCCTAATGAGAGAATTTGAGTTAACATTCGTAAGCCAAAAATTTTTACAAAAAAATCATTACGACTAGTAAGTGACAATCCGCTAGATGGAGGTGAACTAGTAGATCTAGACTTTCCCAATGAATGTGTATTCTTTGTCGAAACCAAACCCCCATCTCTACATGTCCCCTGGTATACTAATATTGTCAATTTTATCATGGACCATACATACCTGTAAAGTGCCACGCCATAATAAAGAAGGCAAGTTACACATTATTGCCGCTAAATATGTTGTTTTAGACCAAGTGCTCTAGTGCAGAGCCTTTGATGACATGCTTATAAGATGCATCGACATAGAAGAATCCAAGAGGATCCTTCATGAATCCCACAATGGGATATGCGGGGGTCACTTTGGTGGTCACGCCACCACTTGCAAAATACATTGGATGGGATATTTTTTCCCACTCTCAAACATGACGCAGTGGAATTTGACGTAAGTGCCACAAATGCCAAGAATTCTCTCACAAGATTCACATGCCAAAGACAATCCCCGCAACCAATAAAGCAACTCCGTGGCCGTTCTCCATGTGGGTTCGGACTTAATAGGGAAATTCTCTCCCTCATCAACCAATGGCCATAGTTTTATACTCACAACCATGGAATATTTCACCAAATGGGTGGAGGCCATGCCTCTCACTACTGTACCAGGTTCGGTGATCACCAAATTCATTTTGAACCAAATTATCTATAGGTATGGTGTCCCACAAGTCATTATCTCCGATAATGGCACATCCTTTAAAAATGATGAGGTTCGTGAACTATGTAGCAAGTTCAAAATAAACCATCACATGGCCTCTCTTTACTATCCTCAAGCCAATGGGTAGGCTGAAGCAACAAACAAAATGTTGAAAGCTATTCTCCTCAAGATGGTAAAAGAAAACAAACAAGATTGGCATTTAAAATTATATCAGACCTTGTGGGCCCACCGAACCTCAATAAGGACACCTACAATAGCAACTCCTTTCTCACTGGTATTCAGGGCAGAAGTAGTTCTCCCACTTGCGGTTGAAATACCCAATCTCCACATCTCACTACAAGGGATTCTAGATGAAGAAGCTTTTAGGGAGGCACGCCTCTCCCAACAAGAAAGCCTAGACGAGGCAAGGTTAAACACTGAATAGTGGCATAGAGCCTATCTTTGCCGGATGTCATGTACCGGCAAAGATAACAAAAAGGTCTATGAGTGAGAAATATATGAAGGAGATCTAGTTTTAAGACTAGACAACCGGATCGACAAGAAAATCAGTGAAGGAAGAAAGTTCTGGCCCAAATGGTTGGGCCCATATCAAGTCATAAAGGACTACAAAGTAATAGTGCATATCTCTTGTGCACACTTTGGAGGGTGAGGAATTCGATGAATCAGTCAATTCCTTGCATCTTAAATGATTTTACGCATGAAGCATTGGCACTATGTGTATAAATACATCTACATTACATATTCATTTAAATAGGTTCATTTTATTCACTCGTTTTGTAAAATTTGGTGATCAAGGGACTTGTTCTTAAGCAATTCATTACAAACTTCTGATATGATTGGCAGGAGCTTTCAAATCATACTTCTTCATTTTCATAACATCATCAACTATTTCAGAATCATTTCATCAATTAAAGCTAGATATGACAAAGTCTTAACGGTAGCCATACCAAGGCATGCATGCTTGTTCTCACTTTTGGTTTCTTCCTAGGGTAGGTGTCTCACCTATGGTCTATTCTAGAAGCTTCATGGTGTCGCATCTATCTTATGTCTATATCTCTTTGGAAATAAGAACATACTGACATTTTGCTCAAGTAAGTAAGTCAGATATAGATCAAACAGAAAATTTTAATTTTACACATTTCCTTGCCCTACCAACCTTTGGTGATGAGCTTACATCTCTTACTAGTGACGTAGGGTTGGGAAAGAATGGGAATGCCTTTACTCGCCTGTGCCTTGTCCATGGTGATAAGCCCGTGCTTCCTACTAGTAGCATGGGGCAAGGTATAGGCGTCCTCTTGACGATAAAACATTGAAATTCATAAGCAAATAGTCCAAACAAACTTTTGAAATCTTAAGTCATAACAAATGAATTAGATGTCCAAAATTCCAAGAGAGTTCAAAAGCTTGAAAACCAGAATTTTTCAACCAAGTGGCCATCTACAGATCTAAGTCTGGATAAATTGCAAAGCAAGTTACATTCTAAACTATGAAGTCACTTGAGTAAGATAGGTTTGTAGCATCCTAATTTGGTTCCACAACCTCTTTGTCTATCTCCCATCATTACCATTTCAACACACCTCATAGTGTGTGCTCTTTCTAGCTCTCGGTGGTGAGCCCTCGCATCTTCTTGGTTGTGTGCGATTAGGAGTGGGGCAAGTTCATCTCGCTCATCATACCAGCTCATCATCTCATTTTGTCAAAACAATATGAAGTACCAGAAAATTACTTATAGAAACTAAAGTTCAAGATCACATAGTGTCCACATCATCATACATCAAAGCATCATGAAATACAAAAAAGAAAACATCTCGTGACATTTGTTCTCCATTGCATACATTACGAAAAGCATATAAAAACAAATTTTTATAGACATCTAGTATACATGTGAAAATGAATCAAAAACTATAGATACAAAGAGATCTAAATCCAAAAAAGAGATGTGTATATATATCAGGTTTATGTACAATGCCATCATGCGCTAGGCATGGTCAAAATGCTCAATGAGCCCAGAAAATACAAAATGGTCGTATAAACAATCTAGCAAGAGTCACTGCAAAAAGAGCCAAGTGGCCTCTCAATCCCTATGGGATCCCTCAGAAGGTGAATGACCACATCTAGGACTCCAGCTACGTCGGTGCTGCTCGAGTGCGGCTGAGGGCTCATGGTCTGAGCATGAGTTGTAGCTGTAGCTATGAGAGTGGCTCCTCATCAGGCGCTCTGTAGTCCTATACCCGGCTAACTCAAGTACGGAGGGAAGTCACCATTTTGGCCAAATGCCAAATGGGGGAAAAAACATCGGTATGCCTACCAGCTGCCGAAGGCTCCCTTGCATCCATGGATAGCTCGGCACGAGTCTTCTCCATAGGGAGCATCAGGGTATCATTACATACCCGACGAATCAAGTCTTACCACTCATCAGTAGTCTCTATAAGCAAAGGAGAAAATAAGTTAGAAAATAATCAAAAGATAAAACTAAGGGTAAACAAAATAAGCGATAACAACTAAGGCAATCCTAGCTAAAAAAATTAAAATAAGAGTGAAAACTCACTCGAGATCTCTAGGCCTCCAAGAGGGATCTCTAGGATCAGCACCTACCACGGATGCCACCACTAGCGATGTCATCCCCTATGTTCGAGGCAACATAGCAAACTACCACGGACTCATCCTCTCTACCTAGGTCCCGAGAAGGCAAATCCTCTGAGACTAGAGTCACCCTCTCTCGCGCTATGCTCGCCCTCTTGGCTTGTAACATCTCTTGAGTGTCATACCACTTGAGATCTCTATCCTCTCCCCACCCGAATTTTTGTCCTCCATGTCCTCGGTCTCCTCCTCTGTCTCTCCCCCGTGAACTCCTCGATTCGAGTCTATATCAATAGGGTAATCACTTTGCTATGTGCAGGCTGGTGGCAATCAAGTAAAGCTTCCTGAGGAGCACCAAATCTTGCTCGGGCATGTACCACCCTCCTGGCTGCAATCGGGACCTAGGAGTAACAATAGTTCAACCCCGGCCCCTAGGACCACCCCTAGCCTCTCGAACTGATCTGAACACTGGCACCACTAGGGGAAGCATATCAATGTAAGCAAGGCCAAACTACTAAGGCACTCGATCAAAAGGGTGTGTCTCTACCTTCCCCGTCCTATCCACAAGCTACCCTATAGTAGAGAAGGAAATCAAAGTGAAGGTCTCCTTGCCCCACAACCCTACCATGGCCTGATAAGGTGTGGCCTCCATATCCTCTCGGTAGTCGGGAAGCAATCGGTGGTGGGGTGCTCTAAGCACCATCATCTCTATCTATCTAGCTACACTCACGGCTCTAGGATCCACCACCTCTATACCTCTCCCATAAGGGATGATACACTCATAGACCTAGCTCATAACCAAGGTCAGATGGCTCAGTAACTATCCCTGTAAACGAACCACCCTGTACAAGTCGTGATAGGTTTTCCTAAGTACATCGGCTCCCAGGTGCATAAATCGACCTTGTGCTTCAATCGTGTGATGATGGGGGCCTAGCAGAGAGTAAGGTATCCCGTCCCTTGTCTCTCGATCAATCTAGAAGCAAGGATGCCCATAATGGTCGACATATCGGAGGGATGGGAAAGCTAGGAATAGAATGTACCTTCACCCCTTCTTCGAACCAGTGGAGACAACTACGTCTCCCATATAGGTGGCCCACTAAGTCACTCCGAGCTTTGGATCTTGTTGTATCAAATGAAAGTCTCGTCTTGATAATGTGGACTCCCAAAATGAAGTAGACATCCTCTAAGGTGATAGTCCACTCACCCCCAACACTGGAAATCGAAAGTGTTCCGATCTGCATCCTAGTAAGAAAATAAGTCACATAGTATGATCGGGTACGTGTAACATGGGGGACCCATGCGATCCTCAATATACCTTCCTCTAAAGAGTATCCCGCTCATCCCGAGAGAGTGCATCTAGCACTGCTGGAAGCCAACCACTCTCTCTCTCTCTCTCTCTGCTCCATCGATGTACTCTTCCTTCTTCGTAAAACACACAAAAACACGTAAAAAGGAGCAATTTAGTATCATGATTGCATTTTAAAAAAATCATTAAAGTAGGTAAGAATGCTAGAAATGTAAAAATTAATTCAAACAAGTGTTGTTTTTGCATTCGGAGAGAACTCCCGACTGAGCGGGGTGGCGGTTCCATAACCATTGCCTTGTAACGTAGCGGTCCTGTAACCACCACCCTACTTAGGGCGGCGGTCCTATCCCACGTTTCAAAATGGGTCACATACCCTAAAAATGCTCAAAAATGCTAAAAAACGACCATTTTTGCTAAAACAAAAGCCTACCCATTAGGCTCGTCCCTAAGAGACACATTTAAACTCGAGATTTCTAAAAATGACCCCCATGACAAATTTTTCATCATTTTTACATTTAGGGTGCAAAAATGAATAATCAAGAAGAACTAACCTGAGATTTTGCGGGTCGAGGTTCTGCTCACGGAGGCATGATCGCTATCTCGATGCAAATGTTTCGACTATATTCTCATTGAAAACTGTCACCGTGGGTCCCAGAGCTCAAAAACTATCAAATCAACACGTGCAAATGAATAGGAAAATGGTCCCATTATATATATATATATATATATATATATATATATATATATATATATATAAATATATATATATAGTGTTTTGATGCATTTTCGAGTGCCCCTTTCGTAGGTTTAGAGCACCAATGGAGGTAAGTTCTCATCTCCGCACAAATGGTAAGTTCTCATCTCATACTAATTTAGTATTTATTTTTCAATTTTTATTGTCTATCTACACTTAAGTCTTCTTTCCATTTTACAGGTATCAGGAAATTGGATGGCAACATTTCGACACATGGGCGTGTCAGGTATAATTTCTAGCTTCCCATTTTGGGACCGCCATACTCGGACCCACCATTTTACGCCTCTTCATGGCTAAAACACTTCTGAGGGGGAAATATGTACATACCCAAAATTGTAGGGTACTGTACCACTAGAACAATGTTACACATGCCCCAATGATGATACAAGTCACCTCGCAAGGTGTTCGGATCGAAAAGATCGCAAAGTATATGTTAGCATCCCAAATGCTTTATTCATGTTCCTTATGCTTTGTTTTATTCCTCTGCCCTTCTTTTCTTAGCTTTTTGACCTTTAGTGATGAAACCACCGCCCGATAGGGCAGCGGTCTGTCTGCCGCCCTACTGGGCGGTGGTCCTTCACGTGTTTTCCAAAGACGTTCATTTGATCACGACTTGCGTAATTTTTAACTTTTACCAACTTTTCTCCACCGCCTTGGCTCATATTAATGTTTTGTGTCCCTTGGAATAGTGTTTCTCCATTGTTTAATGGTAAAAGAGTTCCGTTCCAAGTTACCCTCAGTGAATGTGAAATCTATAAATAGCTTGAAACTTGTTTTCAAGAAAATAGCCCCTCAAAATTGGCTCTCAATTTCTCATTTTCCATTGTTTAGTCTCTCATTTCTTGCTTAGAGTTCATTTTGTTTTCATCTTTGCATCCATGCTAGTTTTTCCTTTTCTTTCGAAGCCATTCAATCTTCTTGCTTGATCTTGTTCATCATTGCTCATACAAATTAGTTTAGAGCGAGTAGTGTCGATTATAGATTACATCCATTAGAGTTACAGTTGTGTTCTTCACAAAAGGTGGATTCTACAATCTCTCGGTACTCTTACTTTGTATTCCCATAATAAATCCCGCTAGGAATTTCATATGCCAAGCTCGTCTCTTGCGCTATCCCTTTCCTACTCGTATAATATTTGGTCTATATCCAAACTACCATTGTTCGAATACCTTTTCTCGTTGATGCTAGCGTATACACGCTCTTACGGATTCACGTGAACATGAAGGAACAAGGAGATCATTATGAGGGGACAAAGTTATACACTACTAGATTCACCACCGTTATGCAAATTCTAGGTTTTATCTCACAAATTTCTAGTTAAAATATATCAAATAGAGTAGTGAAACATTTCATTTCGAGTTAAATTTCATTCTCGATATTACCAGGAAGCTCTAGGGATTAATAATTTCGAGAAATTATGATTCATTTTTCACTTCGAGGTAGAATCAAGAATCTTTTGATTAAGTTAATCGGCTATCTAGTTATTTAGGATAAACTCACAATCGCATGTGCAAGTAGCTACATCGGGCTACCTTGTTTGTTTTAATTTTTTATTAGATTAGTTGTCATTTTCTAAATATATTAGATTAGTTGTTATTTCAATTCCATTTAAAATTCTTGCATAGTTAATTTATTTCATTTCAGTTAGGTTTATATTAACCTTGTATGACAATCACGGGACCTACGGAGCCTGGGGAATACATTTTTGAGCCAATCGTGCCTTAACCCAATATTGTTACAGCAATAACTCGACATAGACCAAAATCTCGTAATCCAAGTCTTCTCGAGCAACAACAGACCTACAAGAAATCAGCGCACAACTAAGAGTATTAAACATAGAAGACGACAAAGCACACACATTCTGGTCAAATCAACCAAATTATAGATTGCCTTGATAGACATCCGTATGACTGTAGAAGGACCTGAAAGAGAACAAACATTCGGTTATGATCCACTAGTCCCACAGCCAGATGCAGGAGACCTCCTCATTGATATAGACACTAGCTTGCATATCCAAGTTGCCAGAACACCTGTTAGGTACTCTAAGAAAATCGTGCAACTTTTGGTTCTAAACGAAGAGGTAGAAAAGGCATATGATTATTGGATACTCGGGATCAGAGGAATGGATTGATTCTTCACATGACCATAGGAGGTCCACAACAACCACAAACTTATGGTTGTGATCCACAGGTCCCACAACCCAACGGGCCTACAAATCAATCCAACATTGACGCTAGTTTGCAAACATTAGTTTTTAGATCCTCTCCACTCCCACCAGAAATTATCACACAAATATCAATATTAAACGTAGCAGGTAATCAAGATAAAGATTTATGGACTATACAAGAGAATTTTCCATAAAACACCAAAAGATCCTCTACATATTTAGCCATTCCATTTTCATGACCTTGTCGGGAGACATATACGAAGCACCCACAGGTTATCTTCCACGTATCCCATAACCCATAGATCGGATCACGGTAGAACTTGATATTGATTAGATCCTTCAAGTAGCTATCCTCACCGAATGATCTATCACACCGGTTCAGGTTAGGAGGGCCTTCTTTGCCTTAGATTCGCAGATCCCATTATTACGTGTTGAAGACATAAGATTAACTAACTAGCTTAACTACATCCCACGTGTATTCCATCCCCACCAGGTGTCTCGATACGACCTCGGGAGGTCGGGTGCAATGAAGAGTCACTTGTAGATTCCCATGCTCACATGTCACTTTTCCATCGTATAGGGTCATACAAAGGAACATTAGAATACGTTTCGGGTTGATCATGTCGATAACTGAAATATTAGGTTTCTTAAGCTTGAGTGAAGGTGTAGAACTCATGTGTAGCTCACAATCCTTGGAAATATTCGAGAGAAAAAAAATAGGATCTATGTTAATGTGAGATCCCAATGAAGTACCTTCTCGAAAACCAAAACTATGGAGATAATTCCACTTAACATGCATAATAAGGGAAGCAATACCCTGTGAATGTCTTCCAATACCTACGCTAGTGAATCCCATAGAATGGAGCATGCGAGAACCAAATGCAGTGGTATGGTTCTCAAAAATCCAAGTAGGTGAGCAATAGGTTTTGAAGTGGGATACATAGAGTGTGTTACCGTAATACAATTAGGTGCGGAAGAACATGTAGTAACAAGCCTAATAGGATTAGCAAAGCATCGGGAGCATGAGAAGACTCGAAACTCACATATCAAGGTCATTGGGTGTAGGAGAAACAACTACAAGTGGACAAGGAGTAGGGATATGAGAGTCCACAATATGAGGGTGATGATGTGGTCTAGCAATTTTTTGCTACAAGGAGTGTATGAGGTCATCTTTTCCATGAATGAGGGCTTGTAGAAGATAATTGTGCTTCTTGAGTGATCTAGTTTCTTCCACAAATTTAACTACATCCTCCTGAATGGAATAAACTTCAGTGAACAACATCTCATTCTCAGACTGTAAAACAAATATGTCAGTTCATGAATCCATGATAAATGCAAAAACACACTCAAAAATATATAGGACGTCGGGCTCTGCCAAAAATGTGTAAAAACACAGTGGAGTCCTTTATTATGATATCCTAGCTCCAAAAAATTACAACATGAGAAAGAAAGAAGTAAAATGTTCTCTTGTGAGGGGGTTTGACCACTTGTCAAACCAGGCCTCACTCTTCAATCTTCGACAATCATAAAATAAAAGAGCAAAAGGAATATATTGTGTAGTAGACCAGATAAGGAGGGTGTAGGGGTGGTAGCCCCGTGAGGGTCAACCCCTTGCGTGCTCCTATTCATGATACAAGATGGGGTCAATGGGCAATGCCACCAAATCCAAACATAAATTACCCTTTAAACAACTATTGAAATGGTTCAAAAATTAATTTTTCACCACAAAATGAGCTCCCCAAACTACTTATAATTACAAAATTTTATTACAACATTTGCCAATTTTAGAAAAAAACATTGCTCCCACAATACATTTTGCAATTTCAAAAATGCTCCTTTTAAAAAGAATTACCTCCAAAAATATCCTATCTCGGTGTGTTAAGTTGAGGAACTCTATGAGCAAGTAGGAAAATTTTCTCGGTGTGCTAGGTTGAGGAACTCGACGAGAAAGTAGGAAAATCGATATGTGTGAGATGGCGAACTTGAAGATAAGTACATGCATGAGCTAAGCAAAAATTAATGCTTAGATGTCTCAAACACGACACCTCATAATACAAAGATCCTTCCACAAACCAACGAGCCCAAAAACACTTCTTTTACGTAAGTGAAAGATAATACCTTTGTATTGTATTTGTTGCAAGTAAAAATAAAGAAAATGGAATTCATTGTCTAAGAAAGATTAGGGTTAAAACCCTAAAATATTTTAATCATTTAAACCAATAATTCATACCACTACCCAAAACCTAGATGTGTGAATAGGAGAGGTTGAGGTTACATATTTAGGAAGAAGAATATGAGGTGTGTCCGAACAGTAGCTAATAACAACCTCCATGGAGGGAGAGATCTATCCCAAGAAAACACAAACTAGCCATCACTTATTTGTTGCCAAGGAAAACTCTCGATCTAATCGCCTTTGAGGCGCCGAGATTAGTAACAATAGTAGTTAAAGCTGGAAAGTTATGTTCTAATTCCGAGACGAGAAAAACAAAGATTATTAATTTTACCATTAACAATCTGTATACTATCTATGGCTTTCTTTTTTATCCTTTAGCAGCAGTATGTATAGATTGTTGAATATTGGCTTGAAGACTATTAGTGACTTGGTCAGGAATATTTTGTAGAGTTGTACCAATTTTTTGAATAGCAATAGATATATGGTCAACTTTCTTATTCAACATTTTTATAGAAGGTTGGATGTCACCCTTCTGATGGAGCTTAATGGCTTTTAATGTATTTAACATTATCTTAAGCTTCTCATGACTAGAGTTGAGTCTATTATTTATAGCCTTAGTAGATTTGTTGTTCCAATTCATCATTCGAGTAGCTTCAGACTATTCTAGATTTAAATCTAGTTGTCGTTGGTACCAAATCTTGGTGACATTATTGTTTATCTTCTATGTAGACTTCAAAATCTTTGATAGGGGAAAATTTTCGGCCTCAATTTCTAAAGTTGATGCTTCTTTGGTTTCCATAGAAATTTGAGCCTTTTTTAGTAAGGCTTTAGAATAAGCTAGATTCTGATATAGACTGGTCTATAACACTCACTTGGGCACAAGTTGCTGCCATGAAATCTCCTCTTAGCAAGGAGAAAAAGATAGGCATGACCAGCATATCAGTTAAAAAAGTTGAAAGTATCATTATGGATGAAGGAGCACACAATAGTGTTGAACCCCTACATAATACAGTAAGAACCTAGAACTTTCAGCCTAACTATTATAATATTGAGTGCAAGTCTCCTGATGAAATCAAAGAAATGGTACATGGCATGATAGGTTGGTCAAATACACAAGTCCTATAGTTCAATAAACATGATAAAGATGTTGCTAGTATAATTACTAATGGTTTTGTAGGCATTCTTAAATAATGGTGGGATGTTATCCCTGCACAACAACAAGACATCATCATAAATGGTGTTCCTCAAGGAAATGATAGGGTTGGAGGAGGAATATCTAGCCTTACTGCTGCCATTCTTGCTAAATTCATAGGCACCATCTCCGATGAAAAACTCATTAACAAGACCGAGTTCTTACACTTCTAGTTGTGTGATATGAAAAAGGTGCATGAATATCAATGCTACATGCAAAAACTATTCTACAATACTGGAATTCCCTTTGATGCTACAATGAAACTCAGGTATGTGGAATCCTACCCTCCATATTTTCTTTGATGATTACAAAAAGTAATGCATGGTATTTCTGAAGAAGACATGACCCTTGGTAGGATTAATCAAATCATAAATGAAACCAATAGGCGTCTTTGTCTTGAACGCAAAAACAAAAAACAAGCTATGCTGGCTCAGAAGGCTCTAGGAGTAAAATTCTATACTCAACAAATAGAAACAAATTTTGGTTGTTCTTTGCCAAAAGGAAGAAAGTATAAAAAATTCAAGAAAAAGTTTAAAATGAAATCTCGGTGTACTTGATTGTATGACAAGATCTCATTCAAAGCGCTGAAGAAAGTTCTTGGAAAAAAAATAAAATTCTCAAGAATAAAAAGATTGAATGTTTTATCTATAAAGGAAACCATTACAACAGAAACTGTCCACAAAAGGGACAGAAAGCAAAGGCCAAAGTTAATTTTGCCCATGAAAAGAAAATCAATGAAGATGAGTATGTTTTAATATCTGATAGTGAAATTTGCATCTCAGATATTGAATATAATGAGCTAACTATTGCAGCAAATCAACAAATAGAGTCATCCTCTAAAGAAATTTGTTCAAATTCGACTCCGGTTATGATTCTCTACCCTCTTTTAACTGCAATATGAATAGAATCTATTATGAACATCCATTCATACCTCCCAGCTCAATTATCCTCAAACAAAAGATAGACCAAGTCAAGCTCAAACTTGCAGATTGTCCTCCACATCTTGTTCATCGTCAATACTCCTTGCAGTCACAAGTTCAAGATCTTCAGCTTAAACTTCAAGCTAAGCTTCAGATTGAGCGATCGAGGACTCGAAAAAGAACAAAGATCAGCCATCATCCTCGATGATGACGATACACACTCTACTTTCTTTTCTCCCGTAAGAGGAAGAGGACATGGACGTGGCGAATTCCTAGACCACCTAGGCATTTTCCATTCTTATTTCCTGAAGAAAAAGAAAGAGAAGAGATAGTACCTCAGCCTCTACCTAGCCAAGCTCCAAAGATTCAATCATGTCCCTTTATCGGGAACACCAAAATGGAGATTCAAAGAGACAACACCGGATTACACTACTAGAAAAGGCTATCAAGAAAGCTAAAGAAGAATTCCAAACCTTGCTTTAAGAAGAAAAATTTGCTCATGTTCCAAAAACAATGAAGAAGCAATAGATAGATTAATCATGGACAAAGCATATGAGAAGTATGATGCAGAGAAAAATGCAGAGGTAAGTACTGTCAAAACTTCTTGTAATCCTTTTTTCCAAATCCAATTATGTATTCCCAACATCAAGCCTTACTTTCTTGATGCCATGATAGATACAAGAGCAGAAATCAACCTTCTCAAAACTAATGTTGTCTGAGACATTTTTGGGACGTAGATCCCCTCCAAATTAGTTTTGACTCTAAAAAGGTATTTTCCTTCTGCTCTTCCACAATACCAATCAAACTAGGAAATATGAAAACAACATTCAAATTTCATCAGTTTGATTTATTGCATTATGATATGTTGATAGGCTCGATAATCTCAATAATTGCATGCCATACACTATTAGCCAAGAAGAGATTATCTTCCCCAAGGACCTATTCCTAGGCTTAAGACTTTCTAGTCTATTATCCCATCTAGTGCCTAAGCCTACAAAAATTCTAATTTAGAATGGATTCACAAATCCATATCCCTTAATGCTTCTTCCATTGATGTCATTATCAATAAAATCAAAACAGAATGCACTTCTGATAACCCCCATGCCTTCATTCATCGAAAAAATCATTTCACAATTAGAATTCTAGACTACCATTCCTCCAAAGTTCAAATCACATCACATAGGCATGCCTCTAGAAGAAAAAGTTGAATGCCAAGTAGAAATCAATAATCTACTCAAAGGTGGTTTCATCCAACCATCTAAATCTCCCTAGACCTGTCCTACTTTCTATGTTAACAAGAGGAGTGAAATAGTCAGAGGAAAAAAGAGATTAGTGGTTAATTACAAACCACTTAATAAGTACATACTGCCCATCCAACATCCAATTCCAAGCAAAGATGATTTTCTTACCCGAATTAGTGGCAGTAAAATCTATAGTAAATTTGATCTCAAATCTGGATTTTGGCAAATCTTTCTAAATAAAGAAGATACTTATAAAATAGCTTTTAGCATCCCAGAGCTCAGTATGAATGGAAAGTTTTACCCTTTGGTCTTAAAACTACACCATCCATTTTTCAAAAGAAAATGGATCATATTTTTGTCATCTTGACAAGTTCCTCATAGTCTATATAGATGACATTCTTATATTCTCCCGAGAATACAAAAGTGTTACCAAAATATTGTGTAACATTATTAAATAAATTGTAATATTATTAATAATGAGTTTATAGAACTCATATTAATAATATAGTTGTAATAGTTTAATTATTTGAGTGAGTTGTGAGAACAATTCACATAGTTATTTTGTAGTGTGAGTGATCCTAGGGATGTTTGTGAGATATTAGGGGATAAGTCTGAGAGATTCATGGAGAGAGATATGAGGGATTGAAGATGAAGTTTGACTCCACCTTTGTAGGAGATCAAACACTATAAAATGTATTATCTATCTATGTAAATTCATCCCGAATGATTTCTAAATTCAATATAATTATATTCGGTGTTTTTATATAGTTGTGCAGTGTTTAACAAAAAGACCATATGGATATGAAAATGGTCTTTGTCTCAATCCTACTAAAATGGAAACATTCAAGGACTCTATTCAATTTCTGGGTGTTACTCTCAAAGATGGCACTATCACTATGCAAGACCACATTGTCTCCAAAATTGTCTTGTTTCCAGATGAAATTCATGACAAAACTCAACTCCAAAGGTTTTTGGGTTGTGTTAATTATATTGTTGGTTTTTATAAAAATGTAGTTGTTGATCACCTGCTCTTAAATAAAAGACTCAGATCTAATGCCCCAACATGGAATTCAAAAATGACTCAAGCAATCAGAAGAATTAAAAAAGCATGTCAAAATATTCCTCCCATGTCTCTTCTAGGAAAAGGATTGAAAATTATAGAGACAGATGCTTCAGAAGAATATTGGGAGCCGTGCTCAAAGAAAAGTTACCCAATGATACAGAGAAAATTTACAGGTTTGCCTCTGGATCTTTCAAAGGACCAGAACTTAAATATCATTCTAGTCACAAAGAGATCCTTGCTACAAAGAAAGCCATACAAGCTTTTTTGTTCTTTCTACAACATGAAAAGTTCTTATTAAGAACTGATTTGCAGCATTTCAAAGGAAGAATTTATAAAGGAGATCCCACCAATAAAACCACCTATGGTTTTCTGTAATGATGGGAAAAATGGTTTGATGGTTATGAATTTGACGTTGAACACATTTCTGGTAAGAAGAATGCCCTTGCAGATTTTGTAACCAAAGAGCTACCGATAGCTAAGGTAAATTTTTTTAAAGTAAGTACTCAGTTTGTTATTCCTCTGTGGAATATACAAAATCAAAATCCCTTTTTCGAGAGAATCAATAAGTTGTTGAATGGTTATCAGATAGAGAAACTATAGATAATGTTCACAACTATCCTACAACAATCATCTCTTGATACTTTCTCTGATCCTGATAGTCCACTCCCATATCATAGACGAGGTGATCCTATGAGTTTCTACACTCTCAATTGGCCATACGTTGATCACGTGATACTAAAATAGAAAGATATCCAATAGAATGTACCAAGTTTGATCAGATGGTCTAAAAACCTAATACACTATGGCGAGTCTATTTTGATCGGAATGGCCTAAACATCATCCACTAGAATTCAATCTTTGGGATTCCCAAGATTTTCAGAGTATCTCAAATTATTTCTTGAATCATATATGCCATCTAAGATATCTGATGATCCACAATTACAGATGTCTCCCACTACTGCAAGAAATATTTTGATATAGACAAAAAAGACATGGAGCGTCAAAATCAAATATTTCACTATTCACTCCTCTTCTATCTAGCCAGCTCATCCTCAAGGACAATTATGGGTAAATATTTATAAACAACATCATCTATTATTATTACCGCCATCTCCTTCTCAAAGGATAAGAATTCATCCAGTCGGATCTCTTTCCAGTTCATCGTATCCAACAACAGCTCAATGAGACATCATTTTAATCATGATAACAGAAGGATTGTCTATTCATCCTCATCCGAAGATGATTCATCCTCATCCGGGTATGGACTTGACTAAAGACCTTTTCCATGTGTCAGAAAATTTGCATAGGAAGGACCTTAGATGCGTGTAAAGTTTCAGCCTTTACCGTAGGGTGATTGCGACAAGTTCACCACTCCGATCAGACTGTAGGATTAAAAAGATAGTGGGTTTGTCTCTCCTTCTCTTTTCTTTGGTCTTGTCATTAAAGACGATGGGACAACAAAAAAGTAGGGACACTTGCAATAGCAAGATTCCACACTGGCAGAAAATCACTTTAGTCTGCTATAATGTGTTCCATTATGATGCTTTAAAGGACCATTTTTGTCTTTCATTATTGTTTTGGCCGAAAATGTTGTGACAGATTGGAATCTTTCCCTGTCATCGCATTACTATGCCTTTTACCAGTTTTCTAGGTTTTTCTTTAGGTTTGATCCAGGTATACCCTTGGAAAATATTCTTTCCACTCTATAAATAGAGGTGAAAGATTTAGTCACTACCATCGGGTATTATCGGGTGTTATGCAATCCTTAGAAGGTTTAGTCTTAGTTCTATTTGTAATCTGAATCTATTAAAGTGTGTATGTAAGGTTTTCTTCGATATCCGGTTTTATTTTCGTATGCATCGGTTTGCAAGAATAATATAATAATGGAGTTTTTCTCTTATTATGTGAATATGATGTATCGATCCAATTTGTGAGTGTGGTATCAATGCTAAAGAGACATAGACTTGCCACCGTGCAGAGTAATGAAAACTCAAGCAGTTTGTTACAGGAAGAAATATAAACCAATCATGAGCCGTGAGAAACTATCACCGGTCAATCCAATAAATGCACAAAATCAGAGACCGAAGTATGATGTGACTAAGTCAATGGAGAGATGGGCGAACGAGAAAGGAGAAGAACCATGTTGTGATCAACAAATCCAACTGGGTTGATTAATAGGACGAGCCAAAAATAAGACACCATTGATCGTAGAGTCAAAGGGACGAGTTAAAATATCAAACTGAGCTAGGTTAAAAACAAGCTAGTGGCCGGATCGTTGTTGGCCAAGGCTATAATACCGAATGTGAAAACAATCAACACTTCACAATGCATATCAAATGCCTATTGAGATTGCATGTCATGGAGAACGACTACGCCGAGCCAAGTTGGAGGGAATAAGATTGATCCAGAACAAAATCTCCATAACAATAACCTTTAGATTTGAACCACATGCCTTAAACTCAAATATTCAACCTATGTGATTAGAGTAACACCTCACAATGGTGTTTGTAAAAATGTAAACCAAATTCTGGGTAAATACCAAAATCGATCCACATGACCTATAGGAAATTTTTGTAGAGAAAATGGTGGGTAATGGCCTCTAGGAAAACTCTAATACCATGTCGGAGAAGCCAATGCTTCTCATCCTAATATCACTCTAGTAGAATAAACATTACCACACCCATAAAGAGTTCGGAGAAAATCAATTCAATGTTACATAATAGAATGTTGTAAGTTATGTACATATAGGAGGAAGAAAGTACAACTACCACGTAGATCAGTGGTGAATAACTCTCACTAACTCATACTAGCAGTAGAGTTAACTCCACACAACTAGTAAGTTAAATCAACACAATTGGTAAGCTAACTCAACACAACTAGTACACCTAAGCAAGCTAACACAATAAGTGTAGAGCTAAGACAAGTGTAATAATTATCCTAATAAAAAATAAAAGGATAAATAATAACCTACACTAACATTTATAAAATTACTTATTGAAATTTGATTAAAATTAAATAAACATGTAATCATATATATTCAAAAATCCATATATGATGTTTCTCTATACAACTCTTATATCACACCATTGATCCTTCATTCGATCCAGTAGGATTTTGATTACTCAACGCATTTATTGTGTTAATTTATTCCTCCCTTCCACCCTTTGGGTGGCGTAGAAGCCTTTATGAATGGCCATCTTTTTGGCCCTTGCATCATTTGATGCAGGGATCACCAACGAAGCTTTAGAAAAAACTGGACACTTGAAGAAGGAAAAGAAGTTTGTTTTGAAAGTTTTCCACAATTACAAGTTCTTACCCAAAAACCCCTTTCCCCAATGTTGTTCTTGATTTACCATAATTTGATAAAACATGTCATTAGTTTGAAAATTTAAGCCTTGGTTATTTTATTGGTTGAATCCCATTGGAGAGCCTACTTAAACAATGGGTTTACAACCTCTAGAAGTTACATGATGTCAAGCTTGAGGGGGTTCAAAACCTGGGGTCCCCAGATTTCACCCCGAAACCTAGGACTACCCATTTGAAAAAACATCGTTCTTTTTAAAATAATGGGTCTTTTAATTTTTTAATTGTCAGAAGATGTCTGTATTACGTTAAGATATTCCCAATGAATCATATGAGCCAATTTCAAAAAATACCTAGATGTTGAAACTTATTTTATCCCTCCGCCAAGTTTTGTCTATGAAATTTTTTTATTTAATTATTTATTAAATAAATAAAGCCCCGTTTGAAGTAAATTGTGCTCTGGTTAAATCCTATTGAAGTTTTGCATGCCAGTATCCACACATTTCAATAGGATTTTCACTAGGAATGAATTCAGAGCTGTGTTTGTGACTTTAGCAACATTTTTCATTTTTATTTATTTCTTTTGCGTTTTCTCTCGGTTTTTCCCATGGTCTTTCTGTTTAATTCCCCTGGGTTTGTTCTTTGTCCTGTATAGTCTATTTAATTGTCCTGGAGCATCTGGAGATCATTTATGGCCACTGCACCAAAAGGAATCAGCCTCAAAAAGTAAACTTTTGACCAAAAAAGATGAAGTCAAGCACAAAAAACCTCTCCTAGGAAAGTCACACTTTTTGGAATGAATGGATCTAAGCTGCAATGGGAATTTTGGTAGTGGCAGGCAAGCGGGAATTTATTACTGCCTTATAGGTACTTTTCCTTATGAATTCAAACTCACATAAGCTGCAATGGGAATATTAGAGGTGGTAGGCGGTGGAATTTCCTACCTACCTTGTAGGGTAAAAATTCCCATTATAAAAGAAAAATCACTTAAAGCACCGATGTGAATTTCTTACCTACCTTGCTGGGTAAATATTCTCATGATGAAAGTCAAATCACTTAAGTGGAAGAGGGTTTTTGGAGCTGAAGTGCAGGGTGGAAATTCCTATCAAGTTGACTTTTTATTTTTAGCAACTACCCTTGCCAAAAAGTGCAACCCACCTTAGGTGAATAACAATGCACTTAATAATATTTATTAATGGTTTATTCACCCAATTTTGGCGCCATAAATAAAAGGAAAGTCAATGCAAAAGGATGAGCTAAAAGGAAGTCAATGATGCATGCTAAAAATAAATAAAATAAATTATTTAAAAAGCAACCAAGAACATGCATAATTGGGCACCCAATTTGGGTGAATAGACATGATTATTTATTAATTAAATTTCCAGAAATAGAAAGAGGAAATTATTAAAAATAGCATTCGGAGGTTATATAAGTATGAGATACCATAAAAGTGAAACACTTATTTATTTTTGATGAAGATTGTAGCCTAGACATGTTTTGGTGCCAAAAGGAGGATGTTGTATTACTAAATATTTTCCAATGTCAGGAATCTTCCAGTTTTGGCGCCTAGGGTTGGAATTGCCTAATTTTTGTCATTTTGAGCATATGAATGTTGTTATATGTGCCCGGGGGAATTAAATAATATTTTTTCTTTCTTTATATGCAAGCAAAACCTCAAATTTTAGCGCCGCAGACTTTATATGCAGATTTTTGTGATAAAAAGCAAGTATTCATGCCGTGGAATCCATCTTTGTCTGAATAAATTGCAGGTATTCATCACAGGTGCTCAAATCAATGTCAATTACATTGAATATATCTTCTGAATCTGAAGTTGTCATATCTTCAAAAATGGATCCAATTGCAAAGGTTTCCGACACAAATCATCCTCTTGTTTTTACCGCACCCCATGTAGAAGTCATTGCATGGAAAATTCCTTCCAAGATCTTGTGCATGTGCTCCCAATCTTCCAGTTGAAGCCTTCATTGAATTTACTTGTATTTGCATTCACCCAAAGTGCTTTCCAGAATTTAAAATTGCTCATATGCAATTAAAAAATAAAAATGATGAGTTTTGTCTGAATTATTTACGACAAACATTGCATTGGTGCATGTACTGAAGAATAATTGCAAAAGCTTCAAGGATAGAAGGGAAGATAGGTCAAAGGAAATACCCGCAAGCAAATCACAGTCATGCATAGCTTCCAGATCCAGTTTGGTGAGAATCAAAGGCAAAAGAGTCAACCACATGCAAAATATGGAAGAAGAACAAGACTGGGAGGGTTGCAACTTTCTTCTTATTTTTTTTCCTCTTTCTTTTTTTTTCTCGACAAAGTAATTGAGCAATCAATTAAATTATAAAACTTAAGTGATTGGTTTAAAATTCGTTACTTGAAGAAGTCAATTACTTGGAAATAGGTGGTAGACATGCAAAATAGAAGGTTCTATTTTTAGTTATAAATCATGCATGTCATGCAAAGAGGAATTCTAGGAGGAAGATTGCCACTATTTCCCTTTTCATAGCTTCCACATGCGGGAATTCATTTAAAGCTTCCTATTTGTAATTGCCCTTTATACACTATAAATAGAGGAAGAACCTACGGGTTAAAGGATCAGAATTTGTAATCAACATTCTTGTGTTCCAGACTTTGAGCTGAAACCCTTGATAGCTTTCTACAAGCAGAGGAATAGAGAAGAGGTAGATTTCTGGAGAACTTTGTGTCAACGGTGTATTCATTTCTTATTTCTTTTTAGATCTCTGCACAAACTTTGTGTTGTCTTAGATCTAGATTTGAAACTTTTCTTTGCTTCAAATTTTGCATTTTAAGATCTATTTGTTTCGTCTATGTGCATGTGATCACATCTGTCACAAATATTGGTTAGGTTGCACATCTCCTTTCCTTTCTTCTCATATTTAATTATTTCCCATTTCCTACGCATATTACTACAATTGCTTACTTTCAGTAAAATTGCCTAGCTATGGTCCATGAGCTACATAATTAAATTAAAATCAACAAATAAATACTAGAAAATATAATTGACAAAATCTTACATGGGAACATCTCCAGTAAATGAGGGAGATTTATCTCATGACTTCTTATGTTTTCAATGTCGAGAAAATTTAGCCAAGCTTGATTTTTGGCAACTCATTTGGGAATAACACAAATTAGAAGACAAGAGCTTTCTCTTGTCAGTTATCTTTTATATTATAAGCTCAACCTGGTAGAACATCCATTCACATGATCTATCAGAGCTCAAGGAAGGATCGACCCTTTTTATAGATTGCAGGAGAAATTTAATTTTAATCATAATCCTCAAGTTAGAAGCCACAAATCCAGTCTTTCACTAGGAAGAAGAGTGCAAACTCCTCTAGATCTGGATCGTGACCAGCACAATCCAATAGCTGGGATTATTCGCAAGCCTATTTTCAAAAAATATGCACTTCTTTATTGATGCAGAATCAACCACTTGCCCCTGCACAGCACCTATTCCATGGGGTGTTGCCTTTGGACCTCTGAATCTGACTCCTCCTATGCATGATCTATCTAAAGGGATGAGAAAGAATTTTCCAAAAATCTATGGAGACAAAAATTAGAATCTAGATGATCATTTGGTTGCATTATTTATATACTGTGGAGTTCTCACTGTAGAACATGAAGATGTGTCTTTCTGGATTTTCATAGAGACTTTGCAAGACTTGGATGGAGAATGGTTATACCAGCTAGCTCCTGGCACCATAACCAACTGGGATAATATGTGAAATGCATTCCTGAAGAGATTCAAGCCACCTGAAGATTCCTGTACATTGATAACCCAACTAACTCAACTTAAGGAGCCATAAAAGCACATGCGGGATTTTATTACAAAATTCCAAAGAATACTTTACAAAATTCTAGCATCGATTCTCGAATGATGAGAATCAAAAGGTATTCTTCATAAATGCTTTACTTCTAGAAGTAAGCTATCTACTTTGTGAAGAGCACATCTTGCTTTGACTTGTTAGTAGCCTAAAACATGGTGGTTGAAATTAAAGATGACCTTATCATGGCTTGAAAGATAGAGAGCGACACTTCTAAAGTTGAAAGTTCATCCTTTTCTACTAATTCTAATTCACTATTGCAAAATTTGGAAAATTATATGTTGCGAGATGAAGAAATAAGAGGCTCAAAAGGCTCATGGAAACAATCTTGCCCCTACTCGGAATTTCAACAACAACAACCATAACCACATTCTTGGTTCCCAAAGATTAGCAATTGAAGCTGCTCCCAAAAACAACGTGGAGATGGATGAAGAAGACAAAAAGTTGACCACGATAAGTTTGAAAATGCTGATTTTGTAGGTCCTGCTTTGGTGACTCCACATTAACTACCTAAACTACAAATTTGAACATGATGATGAGAAACTTTATGAAGATGATCATGGTCATACATATGCAATATTTACAAGATCACAAGCTCATCAATCTAAGGCATTAAGCGATGAAAAAGAAGGGACAACCCTTTACCTTATTCCTTAGCTCATAGAGATAAGAATGTGATTTCATCATCTCAACGATAAAAAGTAGCTCGTATATCGAATCTACTCCTTTTGACATTATTGATCATGTTAAGAAAACAAGAGTTCAAATGTTAGAAGTTGAATACGAGAGCCTTTCCGGAGTAGTTAAATAGGCTAGTTAAATATGTACAATCACCAAGACAATCCAACACATTAAAAGGTAGTTTTCCTAAGCCCAAGGATACTCCTCCCCGAACAACACCGGTTGTTAAACCCTCATTATCTTCTCGAAAGAGTAGAACCTTTCTATGTTTCCATATTTCTTAATGGTTTCAAGTTAAGTAATTGCATTTTACATTCAAGCACTTTTGATAATGTCATGCCAACTAAAGTTGCGAGATGCTCTTGGGCTTACCCGATAAAGACCATAGGAAGGTGCTACTCCATGGAAATACAAGTCCCTTTAATCAAAAAAATCAAAGACGCACAAGTTGTTCTGAAAACTTTTCCTGACAAAATATTAAAGATGACAATCTTAGTTGCAGATATTTCTGTCTCCTATGGGATGTTGCTGAGCAGAAACTTCTACAAATAACTAGCAGGAGAAGTAAAGATGGATTGGTTCTGTGCCCATAATCCTATCAAGGGGATTAATCAGAAGCTAGAGCCAGAAAATAATTCCAAGTACACAGTTACAAAATCTAAGGATCCTAGATCTTAGATTCTTTTTTAGGAATCTGACCACGGTGTATACTTCTTGGAAATGGATAAAGGTGTTCCAGATCCTAAACTTCAACCAAAGCCAACACAAGAAGAGGAAAAATTTTGGACATTGGAGTTTAAAGGAAGCTATTGTTCTTTTGGATCAGGAGCTGACGTTCTACTAATATCTCCAGATCATGAGATATTCTCATACTCCCACAAGCTAATGTTTGAGAACACAAACAATACGGCGGAGTATGAAGCCTTGCTGTTAGGAATGGAACAAACTAGAAAGAAAGGAGTAAGACTCCTCAAAGCCCAAGGAGATGTTGAAATTCTAGTAAAGCAAGTTTGAGGGAAAAATCAAGTCAAAAGAGATGAGTTGAAGCATTACAAAGATAAAGTGCTTTCTGCCACACTAGATTTTGCAGCCTTCTCTATCAACTTCATTCCAATAAATTAGAATTCCAAGGCGAGACTATTTCGATCACACTACACTATTTAATCTAGATAGACCACCGTCCATATTCGGACAAGGAAACTATAAAGTAGATATGGTATACCGCTCAAAATTACCGATAATGTTGAATAGGGGTAGACTTTCAATGATGACAAACAAACATCTACATGTCTGCATGTTGAAGGGAATAAATCACCACCATGATGAATAGTCATAGGAAAAACTGATCTAAGTTATGATGACAATAGTGGAATAATCCAACCAAAAGGTAACAAAATCCCCAAGGGTTTAGTTTCCTTAGTGGATAATTTCAACAAGCGTGATCGATACCTGAAGAAGAACAAAGAATATGGTGATAGTTCTTCCTTAGAAACACAACATGTAAATGCGGGAGCAGAGGAAGTTGATGTAGACTTATCCACCATAGAGAGAAGAAAGGATGAACCACCACCAAATGAAGTTGATAAGGACTTGCCCAAGGTATTTGACAAGAAGGCCAGAGAAATAAAGTTTGAGATTGGAGACTGGGTACTCTAGTGGGACAATAAACATGAACTAAAGGGCATGCACGACAAATCTGATTCACTCTAGAAAGGGCCCTTCACGATCAAGAGAGCTACTGGAATGGATAATTTCTTCCTTTCCTACCAGATGGAATTGAGTTACCACTTCCTTTCACAAGACATCATTTGAAGTCGTTTCGTAAATTGAGATACAAGGTAAAACTTGTTTGTATATAAATAAAACTTTTGTTTTTTTTTTCTTTTCTTTTTCTTTTGTTTTGTTTTTGTGGCCTAACCTTGAACCCAATGGACAAGACACGAAACCAGAGATGATGGGATCTCATCTTCACTCCTTTCATTTTGAAAGAGGTAAATATGTCCACAGACAGAGCCAACTGGTGTCCCTAGATTTCACCCTAAAATCTGGGACTACCCATTTGAAAAACAAAAATTCTTTCTAAAATAATGAATCTTTTCATGTTTTTCTGCCATAAGATGTCTATATTACATTAAGATATTCCAAATGAATCATATTAGCCAATTTCAAAAAATACCCATATGTTGAAACTCATTTTATCCCTCCACCAAGTTTTGTCTACGGGAAATTTTTATTTAATTATTTATTAAATAAATAAAGCCCCGTTTGAAGTAAATTGTGCTCCGGTTGAATCCTGTTGAAGTTTTTCATGCCAGTATCCACACATTTCAATAGGATTTTCACTAGGAATGAATTCAGAGCTTTTTCTGTGACTTCTAACAATGTTTTTCATTTTTATTTATTTCTTTTGTGTTTTTCTCTGGTTTTCCCATGGTCTTTCTGTTTAATTCCCCTGGGTTTGTTATTTGTCTGTATAGTCTATTTAATTTCTTAGAGCATCTGGAGATCATTTATAGTCACTTTGCACGAAGGAATTAACCTCAAAAAGTAAACTTTTGACCAAAAAAGATGAAGTTAAGCACAAAAAGTCTCTCCTATGCAAGTCACACTTTTTGGAATGAATCGAACTAAGCTACAATGGGAATTTTGGTAGTGGCAGGCATGGGGGAATTTCTTACCTTCCTTGCAGGGTACTTTTTCCCATGAAGTTAAAGTCACTTAAGCTGCAATGGGAAAATTAGAGGTGGTAGGAAGGCAGGAATTTCCTACCTACTTTGAGGTAAAAATTCTCATTATAAAAGAAAAATCACTTAAAGAACTGGCAGGAATTTCTTACCTGCCTTGCAGAGTAAAAATTCCCATGATAAAATTCAAATCACTTAAGTGGAAGAGGGGTTTTTGGAGTTGGACTGCAGGGTGGAAATTCCCATCAAGGTGACTTCTTATTTTTAGCAACTACCCTTGCCAAAAAGTGTGACCCACCTTGGGTGAATAACAATCCATTTAATAATATTTATTAATGGTTTATTCACCCAATTTTGGCACCATAAATAGAAGGAAAGTAAGTGCAAAAGGATGAGCTAAAGGGAAGCCAATGATGCATGCTAAAAATAAATAAAATAAATTATTTAAAAAGCAACCAGCAACATGCATAATTGGGCACCCAATTTGGGTGAATAGACATGATTATTTATTAATTAAATTGTCAAAAATAGGAAGAGACAATTATTAAAAATAGCATGTTGGAGGTTATATAAGAATGGGATGTCATAAAGGAGAAAAACTTATTTATTTTTGATGAAGATTGCAGCCTAGACATGTTTTGGTGCCAAAAGGAGGATGTTGTATTAATAAATATTTTCCAATGTCGGGAATCTTCCAGTTTTGGTGCCTAGGGTTGGAATAGCCTAATTTTTGTCATTTTGAGTATCTGCATGTTGGTATATGTGCCGGGTGAATTAAATAATATTTTTACTTGCTTTGCATGTAAGCAAAACCTCAAATTTTAGGGCAGCAGACTTTATATGCAGATTTTGGTGATAAAAATCAAGTATTCATGCCATGGACTCCATCTTTGTCTGAATAAATTGCAGGTATTCATCACAGGTGCTCAAATCAATGTCAGGTACATTGAATATATCTTACGAATCTGAAATTTTCATATCTTCAAAAATGGATCGAATTGCAAAGGTTTCCGACACAAATCATTCTCTTGTTTTTAACGCACCCCATGTAGAAGTCAATACATGGAAAATTCTTTCCAGGATCTTGTGCATGTGCTCACAATCTTCCAGTTGAAGCCTTCATTGAATTTACTTGTATTTGCATTCACCCAGAGTGCTTTCTAGAATTTAAAATTGCTCATATGCAATTAAAAATAAAAATGATGAGTTTTCTCTAAATTATTTACGGCAAACATTACACTTGTGCATGTACTGAAGAAGAATTACAAATTCTTCAAGAATAGACGGGAAGACATGTCAAAGGCAATACCCACAAGAAAATCACAGTCATGCATAGCTTCCAGATCCAGTTTGGTGAGAATCAAAGGCAAAAGAGTTAACCGCATGTAGAATATGGAAGAAGAAAAAGACTGAGAAGGTTGCAACTTTCTTCTTATTTCTTTTCCTCTTTCTTTTATTTTCTCCGACAAAGTATTTGAGAAATCAATTAAATTATAAAACTTAAGTGATTGGTTTAAAATTCGTTACTTGAAGAAGTCAATTACTTAGAAATAGGTGGAAGACATGTAAAATAAAAGGTTTTTTTTTTTCAGTTATAAATCATGCATGTCATGCAAAGAGGAATTCTAGGAGCAAGATTACTAGTTGTTTCCTTTTTCATAGCTTCCGCATGCGGGAATTCATTTAAAGCTTCCTATTTGTAATTTCCCTTTATACACTATAAATAGAGGAAGAACCTATGGGTTAAAGGATCAAAATTTTTAATCAGCATTCTTGTGTTCCAGACTTTGAGCTGAAATCCTTAATGGCTTTCTGCAAGAAGAGGAATAGAGAAGAGATATATTTTCGGAGAACTTTGTGTCAACGATGCATTCGTTTCTTATTTTCTATTTTTTAGATATTTGCGCAAACTTTGTGTTTTCTTAGATCTAGATATGGACTAGAAATGGATGGGTCACTTGTCCAGCCCCAACTCTCCCCCCCCCTATATAGACTCTCTATATGGGAGAGAGGGGGGCGCCCTATCTATATATTCTATGGCCCCCCTATCTAACTCTATGGGATCTATAGGTGTGGGATGGATTGATGGTCCGGCAAATCAAATTGAGTCAGGTCACTTGTCCAGCCCCTTATACCCCCCCTTTCTATATATGGGAGAGAGGGGGGCGCCCTATCTATATATGGCATCCATCTATATGACTGAGATCAGATCAAAGCCCTATAGTTCTATATGGCCCAACCTAAGGACATTGGCCCCCCCCATACATAGAGATAGAGAGGGGGTCGAATCAGATATCAGTCATCAGTCGTATCACGTATATAATGGAATGGATGGCCCTCGGCCCCCGGCCACCGGCGCGCATAGAAATAGAACTGCCGCCCCCCCACCCCTATCTATAGATTCTAGATTCTAGATATGGCGATAGGACGAGCCAGATAGAACAGATATCTCCCGACGGCCTACTTACTATATACTATATATAGCTGGGAGAGGGGGAGGACAGTTCTAATCTATGGGGCAGCCGCCCGATTGGGGAGCGCATGCAGTCGGGGTTCAGCAGGTTCAATGCTGCGGACAGAGGTATCACTAGTCAATGGTTCTACTGTTCCCCCCAGAGTCAATGGTTCTACCGTTCCCCCCAAGATTCGAAGTTGGGGTGACTGGAGCGAAAGAATATCGTATGAATCTTTCCGTATCATACGAATTTTGCATTGAAAACTCCTCCGGGAGAAGCTAGAATTCGTTCCGTTTGGATATCGATTGGTCCCAGTTCGACATGGTTTACGTGCCATTGGTTCCCGGAGGAGTCAATATCTCCATCGGCTAAACCCCATCTGACCCTGCCTTTGGACCCGTATCCTGTTCGTACACGATCGACGGAGGCCTCTTCGACATGTGTTACTACGTCTCCAGTAGCACGCTCCTACTCCGTCTTTCCCTCCATGAGTTATCAAATTTGGTGCCCTTCGATCCCCAGTTGCTATGAAGGACGAAGGGCGAGATACAATCAATTCTTTCACCCAAGTGGTTTTTGCTTCTCCCCGTTCTTGTTCCTAACTCTTACCCGGGCAGTTCCCAATGTTCGGCACTTCCCATGCTTCGCGGGTACAACATCAACTAATTTGCTCATGATCAAGTTACAACCTAAGATCTTTGACCATATTATGTCAACTGTTCGTATTCCGTTCATTCCACCAATACGCTCCCAAGTCCCCGTAATTGCGATCCGTTTGCCAGAACCGAAGGGTCTTTCTGTGAAAACCTCCGCGAAGAATCGTCGTTCTTTCATGGTTTCCCCGCTTCCCACAGCAGCTTTTTCCGCACCTCCGGATATCTGGTGTCAAATCGTCGCTTGTTCGCCTATTTATCCGATGATGGAGTTGACCATCTCTGTGGCATCGATTGTACGAGTGAGGGAAACCGGCTTGGCTCTCCGGGTCGAACCATAGGGAGAGGGCCGAGCGATGGTATATAGAGTCGAGTCGAGAGATCGCCATATATAGATAGAGATATGGATAGAGATAGAGAGAGAGATATATATCTTATCTGAGAGAGATAGATAGAGAGAGACTGAAGAGTGAGTCGAGAGAGATATAGATAGATCGAGAGATACAGATAGAGAGAGAGTAGAGAGAGATAGAGAGAGAGACTTCAGATAGAGTCTCATTCAGATAGGGGGCACTCGCCCGCCCCGGGCGAGGGCCTTTAGGCACGGCACTCACCCGCCCCTATATCTCTATCTGGAGGGTGAGGGGGGGCAGAGTAGGCCGTCGCCATATCTAGATGGGCCCTATCTCTCTATGGGATGGGCACCGTTCATATTTAGATTAGAGAGGGGGTCTCGTTCACGATAGGGGTCGCCATAGTTCAGATAGAGAGGGGAGCCCTCCCCCCCATCTCTATATAGCCGCCCTCGGCCACCCTCTCTCCCATATCTATATAGGGGGGGGGATAGAGGGGGGCCGAGTGCAGTGCATATATATAGATGGGGGGGAGAGCCCCCCTCCCTGAACTATCTTATCTATATGGTATGGCGAGGGCATTTCAGAGGAAGTCGAGGGGATAATGATAATGTCACATCAACACATGGGTTGATGCTGGAGGCCTAGTCTAGAGGGTCCCCTAGCCTATCTATAGATGTCAGATCTAACCTTTGCCGATTACCAGATAGATCCCCTATAAATTGCCCTATATAGAGATATGGGGGGCATATAGCATATATAATACAGTGGCAGTGGCAACGAACTAACCTCCATTCCATTCTCTATGGAGTGGGGAGTGGTAGGTTGAAGGAAGGCCCTATCTATATAGAAGGTATCTGTCACACGCCATATCTATATATAGGGTGCTGCCATATCTAGGGGTGCATTTTAAGATCTTTTTGTTTCATCTATGTGCATGTGATAAACTCTGTCAACTATTGATTAGGTTGCACATCTCCTTTCCTTTCTTCTCGTATTTAATTATTTCTCCTTTCCTGCGCATATTGCTACAATCGCACTTACTTGCTACAAAATTTCCTAGCTATGGTCAATGAGCTACACAATTAAAGTAAAACCAACGAGATAGATGTTAGGAAATATAATTGATAGAATCTTACATGAGATTCTCATCGGTAAATGAGGGAGATTTATAGCATGAATTCCTAGGTTTTCACCTGTGCTAAACATCTAGCCAAAAAAACCTAACCAAGGGATTTTTTAATTTCTTTTTAATAACACCAAACATTATAAAATCATTTTCAATCATGGTCTATGGTTTATGTGCAACAATCTTGTTGTGTTCTCACGATAGACATGACACTTCCAAGTGTTTGAGTAATCTAAGCTCAAAATTCCAATCTAGGTTGAGTTTCTGAGTCTGCCTCTCCCCTTTAATGATTTGTTAAGAAACTTATTAAAACTATAGGGCATTTCATTTTCTTAGAACAACCCAAATGATGAGGCCATTAATTGGCCATAAATTACCATTATTTTGTCCTTCCAAGTTACCTTTAAAAGTGGATTTAAATGTAATCTAGGAACTTATAGTTTTCTTAAGATAGAATATAGGATATATATCTTGTTCATTCTTTAGAAATATTTTGTTATCTATTTTTTTGACTAATCCTATTGATTATTTGGGAAAATATGCAAAGTCTTGTGTATGTAGACCATAAAGGAAAGATAATGCTAGTATTGGGAAAAGTGGAATTGATCATGGATGGTATATCTAAAATCAAATCTAATTTCATATTCAGATTCCTCTCAAAAAATTATGCAAGTTCAAAAAATGAATCATCTCAATCCGAGATCGTATGCAAAATTTATAGTTGTTTTAAGTTAGTTATGGAACTCACAAAGTTAGTTCCGTAACTCACTGAGTTAGTTCCGAGACTCACAGGTTTAGTTGGAACTTGCATCAAATGGGGACTATGAATAATCAGAGAGTCAAATGAAAAATTTGAGAGAGGTTTTTGTTCATAGAAATGTGTTTAACATAAACCTCATTCAGATTTTCTACAGGTTTTACCAATGAAGAGAAATCTAACTTTTAGTGAGCTGCAGTCCAGGAAAAAGTGTATCCGACGAGCACTAAAAGTTCCATAAACAGAAACAAAAAAGTTAAATGGAAAATATGAGAGATGATTTTTTTATATAAATGTGTTTAACAAAAACCTCATTCATATTTGTTACAGGTTTTACCAATGAAGAGAGATCTAACTTTTAGTGAGCTGCAGTCCGAGGAAAAGTGTATCAGACGAGCGCTAAAAGTTTCATAAATAGAAACAAAAAATTGAAATGAAAAATATGAGAGATTATTTTGTTCATAGAAATGTGTTTAACAAAAACCTCATTTATATTTGAAATAGGTTTTACCCATGAAGATAGATCTAAGTTTTAGTGAGCTGCAGTTTGAGGAAAAGTGTATCAGATGAGCGCTAAAGGTTCCATAAACAATAATAGAAAAGTCAAACGTAAAATCTGAGATAGGTTTTTGTTCATATAAATGTGTTTAACAAAAACATTATTCAAATTTGTAATATGATTTACCAGTAAATATATATATAACTTTTAGTGAACTTTAGTTCGAGGAAAAAGCATATTAGACAAGTGTCAAAAGTTCCATAGTCAAAAACAACAAAGTCAAATGGAAAATGAGAAAGGTATTTGGTCAAAATCATATTTTGAGGAAAATAATCCTTCCAATAATGTAGAAGAATAAAATCATTATGATTCTTGTTACCGAAAAACAAGGAGAAGATTTGGGAGTAAATCTTCCTAAAATAAGTGAGATAAGACTTTGACTCCAATAATATATCTCTCTCCATATTTTGTGGAGATGGAGATCTTAGTTGTTAGGATTAGAATAAAGATAAGATCATATTGTATCTCCCAAAATAAGGAGTTGGTTGGACGCATAAATTATAAATGCAACCTTCCACACTCATATATGTAATGTTTTACTACCAAGAAATGAATATGTTATTTTCTCTCTAATATTTTGCAGTTTTGAGTTAAGATATTGAAGTAGGGTTTAAATCCTCTTCCAAGGAATGAGCTGGCCACTCATTATAATGGAGATGGATTCATATATTTTTGTTTTTATTTTGTAATAATTTGTGTTTATCTATTTTTCTGTAATTATCATCTTGTTGTGTTGTTCTTCTCTTTGTATTGAAACATTCAATTTGTTGTAAACCTACATGTGTTTCATTTAATTTTTCTTATTTCCAATTCAGCAATTTCAATTTATGTAAGTGTGTTTTATTCTTGCAAGTTTGATTTTCTTTATACAATTGTGTTTACATTTTTGCAAGTGTGCATTTAAATTTACGCATGTGTGCTTTCAATTTATGCAAGTTTGGATTGTGTTTAAGGGAGTTACTTTCCAAGATATTCTTCTCTTAATGCATACAACCTTCAAACACCAACCTGGATTGAAAATATTAATGGCAAGGATTGACGAGCCTCATCACCCAATTTTACACATGAGCCATTCTCAAAAACACGTATCTGTTGAAATTGATATGTCTAAAGACCTTGAGGAAACCATTGACATCTGGATTAGAAGCACTTGATTTTCTCAGTGTATGCTCTACATTAACCTTCTGAATAAATTATTTTAGTGGCAAGCCTCAGACCATATGATTATAGAATTCCTTTTAATGACCGTCATATGCCACCCTTGCATAAAAAATTCAAATGATTTAACCAAATGTTTTAGGATAAAATCCGTTGGATGGACCACAGTCATGAGTAAAAAATATAGCATACATAGTTACATTACCCGAGTGATCCTTTTATCACCCTATTGGTACATTTAGAGCTAGTTACTCCATTACCACCACCAAATGAGTTACCCCATCCACTATTCGATCTTCTCTGCTTCTTTATTGCATACCCTGCTCACTACTTTGGTCGTTATGCCCTTTGTACCCTCTTTACAAATTTCAAAACCCCATTATGGGGTGAGTAATCAAGAAGAATATGTTGTATTTATTGAGCACATGTTTGTCCTTGATCGTTCTCAAAGTATCCTTTGTTTTTCTCAAAGTATTTCCCCATCGAAAGATAGAGAATTTTCCCAAGAAAAATTACAATCTTTCAACTACTAAATTATTCGTCTCTTTCCCAACGAAAATTTAGAATTAACAATAAGTTTACTGCCCTCAAAGATCTTGATGATGAGGTATCTATGCAGCTTGATGTTTCCCAATGATTATGTACTCTTGGAATGTATGTGGCCTTATTGAAATGATCCGTCAATATCGATCAAGGAAAATTGTCTACACTTTTGTAATATGAAAGTTTTGTGCATGCATGAAGTTAAAATATTTAGGTTTCTTCTTCAATTTTCCACGTGCAATATTTGGCTAGACACTATTTTCCAAATGTCCAATCACGAGCCAGGTTTTGGAAGGGTCATCATGTTACTTACACCATAGCCTTTTTAGAATATCATCTTGTGGGGCTCGACCCCACCCACCGAGTGAAATGGACTCTCTTTGATTTTGATGGGTATATCATTGGGTTGTAAGCCTATACGTGTCCAATGATGTCGTTAAAAATTATCTTTTTTGGTGTTGGATGGATGAATCCCGATGTTGTAGAAATATGAATCGTAGCATTTTGAGTCTAGTTTCTAAGCTACTAAATTTTATTGAAAAATGGATAAGTTTAAGTGGGTCAAACAACTAAAATACCAACATATGCTCTATTTTTGTTAAAAAACATAATAGAGTGACTTTTCGTGCCCCCCACCATTTTTGAGCACCATTTAGTATTTTTGAAAACCCTTTGGTAGAAAGATAGCTAGGAGCATCTAGTTTGGGCTCCATTTTTTTAAAGAATATTTTTAGAGAATATTTTTTTATTTATGATTTTTCTAGTACAAAATTTTATGTTTTGAAAAATAATGGAGCTCGACCAGTGCCCCTAACTACCTCAAAAAATATCAAAAATTAGATTTTTTTTTTTGAATATGTATAGAATTATGCCTAGTTTGGGCTAGTATATATTTTTAAAATTTGATCACCCAAAAAAAGATACACCATGAAAGATAGACATATTTACACTTGAAAAATAGCTATAAAAAGGCATAGTTAGAAAATAAATAATATGGAAACCTTATATTAGTCAGAAAATTTGAAAAATTATATTTTTAGAAAGAAGAGACTCTTGCTCTACGTCGTGGTATAATTTTTAAAAATGGATCGATTGTTTTATTTTGATTTATCATAGAGGAAGTGTCATTTTTACATTTTCTTGTAAAAACTCGTTGTTTGTTGTGTTTGTGCAGGTCCATGCCTCAGGCTTGGGGATCCAAACCGGATCCCAAGCCTTGAGGCATGGCTTGGGAAAAAAAAAAAAAAAAAAAAGCGTGTTACATTTTATTTTTCTTTTTTATATATTGTGGCCCCCAACGTCCCTTTCATCTCTCTTTCACATGGGAATTCTCAAACATTTTGTTTTTGTCTGCAATTTTCTCTACATTCTTGCATGATTTTTTAGTATTTCATTTTGTCCCCTACCCCACTAGTTGATTTTTTTCTAATCATGGGTGATAAACGTCGAGCTAAGGACAAGAGGAAAGTCAAGAATAAGACACCGGAGCAATTGGAAGAGAAGAGAATAAAGAAATTGAAGAGAATGCAAAAACTTCGAGCAGGGCAAGGTACATCCACTATATCAAATGTAGCTAATGTATTAGAAAATTGGGATGAAATACATAATGAAAATGTAGAGAATAATGATTTTGCAATGAATAATGATATTGAATTGAATGATAATGTTGGTATGGATGAAGAAATTGATATGAATCAATTGTTGAACCCTTACTTGAGAATCAAATGTTAACCCCGAAATTTGTATGAAAACATTGAATGAAGAAAGTAACCTTGTAAATGAATCTTCACCTCTAAGAACACCTCCTTCCATTTGTGAAGAACCAATTCACTTAATTGAAATTGATGAAAACATTATAAAACCAATGCCTAACAAAATGTATGAAAGAAATGCGAGAAGAAAAGCTAGTGGAATTTGGGATAATTACTTTGAGAATTTAAATGACACACAAAGATGTCAATTATTTGTTTCATTGATGAAATTAATTAAGATGAGACCTATAATGAAGACCTTGGGGTTAAGAACATCTAATGTTGTTGATCAAAATGTGTCAATTGTTGAAAACATACATAAAGCATACCAAATTGTAGGTGGAAAAAGATGCACACCAAAGATAGTAATGCTACATGCGTGCACTAACTAATTGTATAGTAAGTGATAAAATAGTTAATAAATGCTTGATTAGAAAAACAAGCAGTGCTTTGAAGCTAAACAGAAAAACACTAATGAAAGCAATAGAGAGACGTAAACGTCTTGAGTTAGTCAATAACATTGACTATTGGGCTTTCTCTAGTAGACTTCCATGAAAAGACAAGAATACATCTGATATTCTAAAAGAATTAATTGTAAAATTTTGGAATGAGAACACAAGGGTGTCACCGAATAGAAGAGATATAGTAAAAAGAAGAATAGGTTCTCGTAATCGTGAATTGTGTGCAAAACATTTCTTAGATATGACTCAAACAGAATTGTTCTCTAAGTTTAAAAATGAAAATCCACAAATTAACATTAGCCAAAGATTCTTTGAAATGAGCAAACCCTTTTATGTGAAAATCAATCACTCACGTACCACTTGTTGTTGTAGGCATCATGTTGAATTTTCAATGCATTATGATGTTTTTTTTGTCAAATACGTAGTGTTTTGCATATTGACATCATGTTGTAGGAGTGTGGAATAAATGTCCCACAAAAATCTTCAAGGGAATTTATTCGACAATATTTTGTGAAAAATCAACAAGACAAATTTTTTTATAACAAAGCATGTTTGGATGGAACGTGTAATGTATGCGGTGGCTTGCCAAATCTGAAAAGTTGTATCCATGAGGAGAGTACATATTCAATAGGAAAATAATTGGTTGATTTCACCAAATATAAATCGGTGGCATATCAATTAAAAGATGGAAAAGAATCTAAGAGGTGTGAGCTTGTTAGAAAACAATTACCTGTATCAGAATATATGGTCAAATTCGAGAGAGAGAAATTTTTTTTTATGAGTATGCGAGGCACACACATAGAGCTCGATGGTTGGATGAACAATTCAAGTTAAGAAAGGACACATTCCCACTTGGTACTATTGTTTGAGTAGTTGACTTTGAGAGAATTACACATTTGACCACAAATGGAGGTTCGAGTCTCAATATTATAACTCGAGTGCAAGTTTCTATTTTCGTGCATATAACATTCATGCACTCTCTGAAAGCACTTGAGCAAGATCGAAAAATATTAAGAGAGTATCATTTCTACATCGGTGATGATGATGGACACATTCTCTAGAATATGTACAAGGGTGTTTCTAGGTGTTTTATGAACTTGAATGAGAGGAACATTAGTTTTGATCAACATTACATTTGGTGGACAATTTGCACATCACAATTCAAGAATGCATGGATGTTTTATTGGCTAAGAAAGATGCACAAAAGAAACAAATGTACAACATATCTGGAGTTTTATTGAGGTAGGGCATGGAAAAGGAGAGCATGATGGTGCAGGAGCATGTGTGAAAAGAGCACTTGCAAGAGAAGAGTTAAAGTTCAAGGATGGTGCTAAATTTACAGATACAAAAAACATTGTTGATTGGTGTGTTAAGAATATGGGCCATGAATCTCAAGAGAGATCAATGGTTCGTAGATATTTTTGGTTGATAGAGAGGAACAACATCGGAAAACTTTGAAGATTGTATGATGAGTTGCGAGGATCAAGTGATATGCACTCATTCCGTAGTTCAGATGCAAATGCTTGGACTATTTATACTAGGTGCATGACATGTTTTTGTATATCATGCATTGATTTTGCATGGAATGAATGTGAGTCACAATAGTGGGTGGATGAATGGACTTGTAGACCTCTAATTCCACTCGACACACATCAAGTTCCATGAGCATTACAAACTTGCGGGGTCTTCAGATCAAATGACAACATCACCTGACTTTGACCAAGTCTCTGATTTAGTGCAACAAGGTACATACATATATGTACATGCCATGTTTTAGATTTATAAATTATTAAATGGTCAACTCTTAATGTATTTATAAATTGATTGAACAATTTTACTTTGTGATACATAGGGCACATTTTTGTAGTTATTGTGATGGAATTTAATGAAGAGGGAACAAACTACTTCTTATCTCATTGTGTAGAGGGGAAAAAAATTGACTTCCACAGTCATTGATGGTGAAGACCTTGAGTATCCCACTGGATCAGTGGTAGTCACTGGAACTTGGCTTTGATGATATCCTATCAAAAAATCAAACATTTGGTTGTTTGAAGACTATGAAGTACATCGGAAGATACTTCACTATTCACATTTGGTCCTTTGACAAATATTAAATTGATCAAATATCGAGGTCGGCCATCAAAAAAAAAATGTGGAAGGTTCGTGAATCGAGATCATGAAGCAATTCTTGCTCTCTTATCGAGAATAGAGTTGATCCTTGCGGTTCATTGGATTGAATTTGCAAAGGTATGTTCTTCATGAATTTAATTTGAATATTTACTTAAATGATTTTGTTTAAATTTTGTATGATTTAAAATTCTATTTAATTGCTTACTAACATGTTTATGTAGGTTAGTGGTGCCAAAAAAGCTTCCACCTTCACGTGGTTGGCACTTTATCAGTAGAGAATTTATTATTCTCGAAGCCAAGTGAAGCTAAGAGAAATTAAATATTAGAAAGGAACAACAAACAAAATTCTCATTTCACCACCTATATTGTAAAAATATCTTATTAAAATTCTCATTTCACCACCTATATTGTATGAACCACCTATATTATTCAGGTGATTGGTAATGGACAACCTTACCTTTGACTCAATATGAATGGAGATGGATGGAGAAAAAACCATGAGAGGATTTCGTAGAGGGCCCCTGATGTGGAGGTCTCGGATCTGCGAGACATCTCTCTAGGTGCCACGAGTCGAGAAATCACCGTCAAAGATATGGCGTGTTTGGGCCTCAGGGCTCTTAAGGGACTACCCGGACGGGGTAGCCCAAAAGCATGGGGAGCATAGGGAACAAAAATGAAGCCTCCACTAGTATTCACTAGGCCACCTCGATGTGTTGGCATAGTTGGTTTGGTCCCACGAGCTTCGTTTGCAAACTACCTCTGTGAGCCCTACTGCTTGACTCGGACTGCCTTGCACTATTTCACGCGTTTGCAAACAATAGCACATCGAGAGAACCGGATGGAGATGGAGAAAAAATGTGAGAGGATTTTGTAGAGGGCCCCGACATGGAGGTCTTGGATCTAATGAGACATCTCTAGGTGCCACGGAGAGTCGAGAAATCACCGTCGAAGATATGGCGTGTTTGGGCCTCAGGGCTCTTAAGGGACTACGCCCAGACGAGGTAGCCTGAAAGCACGGGGAGCGTAGGGAACCAAAAAAAAAGCCTCCACTAGCATTCACCAGGCCATTTGATGTGTTGGCATAGTTGGTTTGGTCCCACGAGCTCCGTTTGCAAACTACTGACCTCTGTACCCTCTTGACTCAGACTACACTATTTCACGTGTTTGCAAACAATAGACAACGAGAGAACCGGATGGAGATGGAGAAAACATGAGAGGATTTTGTAGAGGGCCCTTGACATGGAGGTCTTGGATCTGATGAGACATCTCTAGGTGCCATGGAATACGAGAAATCACCGTCGAAGATATGGCGTGTTTGGGCCTCGGGGCTCTTAAGGGACTACGCCGGACGGGAGGTAGCCGAAAGCACATGGGGGAGTGTAGGGAAAAAAAAAGCCTCCACTAGCATTCACCTAGGCCACCCTGATGTGTTGGCGTAGTTGGTTTTGGTCCCATGAGCTTCCGTTTGCAAACTACTGACCTCTGCATGACCCTACATTGACTCAGACTGCACTATTATTTCACGTGTTTACAAACAATAGGACAAATGAGAAGAACCGGATGGAGATGGAGAAAACCATGAGAGGATTTCACAGAGGCCCATGACATGGAGGTCTTAGATCTGCATGAGACATCTCTAGGTGCCGGAGTCGAGAAATCACCGTCGAAGATATGGCGTGTTTGGGCCTCGGGGCTCTTAAGGGACTACGCTGGGCGAGGTAGCGAAAGCACGGGGAGCGTAGGGAACCAAAAAAAGCCTCCACTAGCATTCACCAGGCCACCCGATGTGTTGGCGTAATTGGTTTGGTCCCATGAGCTTCGTTTGCAAACTCTGACCTCTGGCGGCCCCCTGACTTGACTCTGCACTGCACTTTTCACGTTTTTACAAACAATAGGACAACGAGAGAACCAAGATGGAGATGGAGAAAACCGTGAGAGGATTTCATAGAGGGCCCTGACATGGAGGTCTTGGATCTAATGAGATGTCTCTAGGTGCCATGGAGTCTGAGAAATCACCCATCGAAGATATGGCGTGTTTGGGCCTCAGGGCTCTTAAGCGACTACGCCGGACGAGGTAGCCAAAAGCACGGGAGCGTAGGGAACCAAAAAAAAAAGCCTCCACTAGCATTCACTTAGCCATTTTGATGTGTTGGCGTAGTTGGTTTGGTCCCATGAGCTTCTTTTTGCAAACTACTGACCTCTAGTGACCCTACTGCTGACTCGAAACTGCATTATTTCATGCGTTTGCAAACAATAGCACAACGAGAGAACCAGATGGAGATGGAGAAAACCGTGAGAGGATTTCATAGAGGGCCCTGACATGGAGGTCTCGGATCTAATGAGACATCTCTAGGTGCCACGGAGTCTGAGAAATCACCGTCGAAGATATGGCGTGTTTGGGCCTCAGGGCTCTTAAGCGGACTACGCCCGGATGGGGTAGCCCGAAAAGCGGGGAGTGTAGGGAAAAAAAAGCCTCCTCTAGTGTTCACCTAGGACCCCGATGTGTTGGCAGTTAGTTGGTTTGGTCCCATGAGCTTCCGTTTGCAAAAAACTGACCCTCTAGTGACCTACACTGACTCAGACTACACTATTTCATGTGTTTGCAAACAATAGCACATCGAGAGAACCGGATGGAGATGGAGAAAACCATGAGAGGATTTCATAGGGCCCCGACATGGAGGTCTTAGATCTAATGAGATGTCTCTAGGTGCCATGGAGTCTGAGAAATCACCCGTGTGAAGATATGTGTGTTTGGGCCTCGGGGCTCTTAAGGACTATGCCGGATGGGGTAGCCGAAAGCACGGGGAGCATAAGGAACAAAAATGAAGCCTCCACTAGCATTCACCTGGCCACCTGACATGTTGGCATAGTTGGTTTGGTCCCATGAGCTTTTGTTTGCAAACTACTACCTCTTGCATCCCTCTGACTGACTCAAAAACTGCACTATTTTTGTTTTGTTTGCAAACAATAGCACATCGAGAGAGAACCGGATGGAGATAGAGAAAACCTACGAGAGGATTTATAGAGGGCTAACATGGAGGTCTCGGATCTAATGAGATGTCTCTAGGTGCCATGGAGTCGAGAAATCACTATCGAATATATGGCGTGTTTGGGCCTCGGGGCTCTTAAGCGACTACGCCAGATGGAGGGGTATTGAAAGCATGGGAGCGTAGGGAACCAAAAAAAAGCCTCCACTAGTGTTCACTAGGCCACTCCAACATGTTGGCATAGTTTTTTGGTCAGTCCATGAGCTTCCATTTGCAAACTGTTTGCAAACTAGACCTCTCATACCCTCTGACTCAAAGGCTCTGCACTATTTCATGTTTTACAAAACAAATAGCACAACGAGAGAACCGGATGGAGACAGAGAAAACCGCGAGAGGCTTTCGTGAATTTTTACTGGCTATAGAAATTGCTATAGGACCTAAATATCTAAATAGTTGAGTAATAGACTAAATCATTATATTTCTCACATATAAAATGAATTTCTACTCAAAAAAAAGTAAACTATAGGTGAATGCTCGATCAAAAAATAAATTACAATTCGAGAGTTTAGGAAAAGCTTCAAATCCAATCTTCATTGCAGTTTCTCTGGGCATCTCTAATGTTTGAAACTAGTTGGTTTGATTTGTGAAGTAAACAAAAGTTTGAGTCGATGTATTAATCTGAAATAATTTTCAACTTGGCATGTTGTCCTTAAAGATTATCCATGATTATCAAAACATCACATCATAGATCTTCAGTGAATTCTAATGGAGCTTTGTTTCCTTCCACACTTCCCATTTTTCCTTTTCTTCCTCTCGTATCTTCTCTTTAAGTTCTTGATGGCCCAGTAATCAAATTGACTCTTTATGAATTTCGGGTGATTTCTTCTTGAATCATAGTGACATCTTCACCTAATTTTTTTCTTCACGATGTTCATTGTCATCTAAAGTTTGGGCCCTCTGAAAATTTATATGGTTTTGACTTCTTTTTGAGCACAAACAACCTTTTGTAATGTCCAAAAAAATTGGGCTCTTCATTCTCTATTTGATTAAAGATATTCATTCTTTCAAAATGAGCAGTTGGAACATTGGTGGTCTCCCAACAAAACTAAGTTCATAGTCTACATAGTCACATCTATGGAAATGGCTATTGAACTTTTTTGGTTCCTCGCTCCCTGTGCTTTCGGGCTACCTCAAATCAGGCGTAGTCGCTTAAGAGCCCTGAGGCCCAAACACGCCATATCTTGACGGGTGATTTCTCGGACTCCGTGGCACCTAGAGATGTCTCGTTAGATCTGAAACCTCCATGTTGGGGCCCTCTATGAAAATCTCTCTCGTGGTTTTCCATCTCCATCCGGTTCTCTCGTTGTCTATTGTTTTTGTAAGCATGTGAAATAGTGCGAGTTTGAGTCGAGTGTAGGGCTATAGAGATGTTGTAGTTTGCAAACGGAAGCTTGTGGGACCAAACCAACTATGCCAACACATCGGGGTGGCCTAGTGAATGCTAGTGGAGGATTTTTTTGGTTCCCTATGCTCCCCGTGCTTTCGGGCTACCTCGTCAGGCGTAGTCGCTTAAGAGCCCTTGAGGCCCAAACACGCCATATATTTGACGGGTGATTTCTCGGACTCCATGGCACCTAGAGATGTCTCGTCAGATCTGAGACCTCCATGTTGGGGCCCTCTATGAAATCCTCTCATGGTTTTCTCCATCTCCATTTGGTTCTCTCGTTGTCTTATTGTTTGTAAAACATGCGAAAAATAGTGTAGTTCGAGTCGGTGTAAGGCTGCCAGGATGTTGTAGTTTTGCAAACGGAAGCTCGTGGGACCAAACCAACTATGCCAACACATCGGGGTGGCCTGGTGAACACTAGTGGAGGCTTCTTTTTTTGGTTCCCTATGCTCCTGTGCTTTCGGGCTACCTCGTCCGGGCGTAGTCGCTTAAGAGCCCTGAGGCCAAACACGCCATATCTTTGATGGTGATTTCTCGGACTCCGTGGCACCTAGAGACATGTCTCTTCGTCAGATCCGAGACCTCCATGTTGGGGCCCTCTACAAAATCCTCTCACGTGGTTTTCTCGTCTCCATCTGGTTCTCTCGTTGTGCTATTGTTTTGCAAATGCGTGAAATAGTGCAGTCTGAGTCAGTGTAGGGCTGCCAGAGGGTTGTAGTTTTGCAAGCGGAAGCTTGTGGGACCAAACCAACTATGCCCACACACATCGGGGTGGCCTGGTGAATGCTAGTGGAGGCTTTTTTTGGTTCCCTATGCTCCCCGTGCTTTCGGGCTACCTCGTCCGGGCGTAGTCCTTAAGAGCCTGAGGCCTAAACACGCCATATCTTGACGGGTGATTTCTCGGACTCCGTGGCACCTAGAGATGTCTCGTTCGAGATCAAGACCTCCATGTTGGGGCCCCTCTATGAAATCCTCTCACGGTTTTCTCCATCTCCATTGGTTCTCTCGTTGTCTTATTGTTTAAAATGCGTGAAATAGTGCGAGTCTAAGTCGAGTGTAGGGTTGCTGTCAGAGATGCGTTGTAGTTTGCAAGCGAAGCTCGTGGGACCAAACCAACTATGCCAACACATCGGGGTGGCCTTGGTGGTGAAATGCTAGTGGAGGCTTTTTTTGGTTCCCTATGCTCCCGTGCTTTGGGCTACCTCGTCTGGGCGTAGTCCTTAAGAGCCCTGAGGCCCAAACATGCCATATCTTCGATGGGTGATTTCTCGGACTCGTGGCACCTAGAGATGTCTCGTTAGATCCGAGACCTCCATGTTGGGGCCCTCTATGAAATCCTCTCATGGTTTTCTCCATCTCCATTGGTTCTCTCGTTGTCTATTGTTTGCAAAACGCGTGAAATAGTGCATTGAGTCGAGTCGTGTAGGGCTCGGAGCAGGTTGTAGTTTGCAAACGGAAGCTCGTGGGACCGAACCAACTATGCAACACATGTCGGGGTGGCTAGGTGAATGCTAGTGGAGCATTTTTTTTGGTTCCCTACGCTCCCCGTGCTTTGGGCTACCTCGTCAGGCGTAGTAGTCGCTTAAGAGCCCTGAATGACTAGATTGGCTTAAGAATGAATTTGATAGGGGTATGTCTAAGAACACATGGGAGTTATCAATCACCTAGTAAATCTTTCTTGTTTAGTTCTTGGATGGGAGTCAGCTGGCCTATGGCTTAGTGACCTTCCATTCATTGATAATTTATGTTATGATAAACCCATGGATGCTTTCAAAAGTGCCTTAAAAAGGATAGGGGTAGTCATCAAGCCTAGTGAAGGGTGTGATGTGATTTCAAATAACTTGAAATGCCTACTGATTTAAAGGTAATAACATGAATTGGACAGGATTAGACAATCAAGAATCATTGAGTGTCTGAATCTAGAATGTCATTGCATCTGGAGACATTCTCAAGCATTGGAGTAATGTATATGGAGAGACATTCTCAAAATATCAACAGATGAAAGGCATCAAATTGTGATGACTCTCGGGTGTTTTAACAGGGGAGAAGACTATGAAGCATAGAAGAATGTAGTAAGTGCATGATAAGATAGGAACCAGTACAAAGAGACCATGAGCAAGAAGAAGCGCAAGTAAGGTAAATACACATATACACATTGATAAATTGAATGAATAATTACTCAGATTAGGTAACTCTTTATATACATACATTATATAAATATTGATTTCCAAAGTTTGATGCATATTATACATTGAAAATGCTAGTACATGTACATCACCAATAAATGAAAAAATAATCCATAATGTCTTAAATATTGTCAAGTGCACATCATATTAGATTCATGTGAAAATAATCTCAGAAATGTAAGGTCTCATACAAAATTATCAAGTTCAAATAGTATTTTAATGTGCATAATAAATACAAAAATGCCCAAATAGGTCATATACCATCAAGTTCAAATGCCATATAGGCGTACATATAATGCCATGCACATAGGCATACAAAAAACAATGTCATGTAAGACATATATATTTCCTACTCATCAAAATCTATCCCTCTCTTGGCCTTGCTCGAAGAAGGCCCTCCCTTAGAAGATGGAGATCCATGAGATGACTTTGGATCATCTGAGCCCATGCTTGAGTCCTCTTCCATTTGAATACTCACTGTAGATGAGCTTTGTAAATGCAAACAATGTTTTTGTCAAAACTTAATTTATATATGTTTTCAACATGTATTTAAGACCATCTTTAGAATGAAAGTATTTACATAAATACACAAACTTACCATGCAAGTTTATCGATCATGCCGAATTTGCATCTCACGCTCGAGATGAGTCATCGGGAGCTCTCTGATGTATGAGCGGAGTACGAAGATGACGAGATGGAGGAGTCCGTGCCCTCGAAGTCAAAATGGAGGGGGTTGAAGTTCCCTACATACACATAAGATCAGAAAATCTAACATCAGAATTAGTGAAAATAGAGCTAAGTACATGTATCTACATAATGACAATATTTTAACTAATTTTATCAATATAGAACTATTGTTTTTACCCCCACACTTTGAATCAAATGAGCAGGGCTGCTACCTATATCATGAGGTAACTCCTACATACACACAATGAAGGACATTATTAACATAATTTAATAATTCTATAATGAAAGACATTACTAACATGTAATTTAACATAATATGAATTACACGAGAAATTTAACAAAATTTACGTGTTGTTTGAATACCTCAGTGAGTTGTTGCTGAGATGAAATCGCAGTGGCAACACCTTTATCTACTTGTCATAGAGATGGTGGGGTGTCTAGTGAAGTCAACATCTTTATCAAACATGTATATCACGTGAGTTAGATGGACATACAAGAACATACATATATTTGACTTCAAAAATATATATATATATATATATATATATATATATATATATATATATGTATGTATATATATATTATATATATATATACATATATATATATACACACATATATGTATAAAATATTTACATAATTAACATTATATATATAAATTACACATGTATGTGAAAATTTTACATAATAACATTCTAAATTACCTTTGTGAATGTATGTGTATGCATGGTGCTCGCTGCTTGTGGTCGGGATGAAGATGCACCTCCTGCGTGCATTGTAATATCAATGCATGTACATGTACAAATACAATTATTTCAAAAATTTAACATATATAAGTAAATCAGGTACTCCAAACTTTTTGTAACACACATAACAAAACATAACAAATTTACCTGCGAAGGTGACACCGATGAATGTAATCCAAATGTCTCACTCAAAAGGACATCTGACATAGTGACATTATCGTGTTCACCCCTAGCACCAGGTGCACCAAAATCAGTACGCATGAAAGTATCATCCTCCTCGGGCCCCAAACATATGCTACCACATGATGAAAAATGTGGCCTCATGCTAGTACTCCTGAGGGAATACTCTGTGTACCTCAGTGAGCATCGGCTCAGAAATCTCCCTCGTATGTCGAACAAGGGTCGAGATAGCCCCTGAAGCGCGTGGAGTGTATCAATCTCTACTGTCTCCTTCATTGCTTGAGGGACAATCTCGGGGTGAGGGGCTTACGTGTGTGGGAATCTACCCTCTTTGAATAGGTGCACGTTGTGCACCTGGTCGATCTGTGCAGATCCTTTTCCTCGGCCCTGGAAATCTCAGAAATCAAAATAATTTGGGATCTCGTTGAGGATAAACTCGCAATAGAGTTTCCTCAGAAAGTATAGTGGCACCTCGTTGTTATTACAAGGTGGAAAATCAAACACCATCCACCATCGGTCCCAAAAATTATTTTTAATCAAATTATTATTGCACCAATGGATGGGAAATCATTTACATGTCAACGGAACAGGAAAATTAGTGTGGGGTCCGTGAATAAGGCGCATATGAGTTCTTTTGAAATTTCTTTTTCTTTACATCCACATATGACAATTTGTTGGAATAATAAACCCTATAACCCTCTCTGTAAGTTGTCCAATGATCAATTTTCCCCATTGCCATGTCAATTTGAACAAGTAATGCCTCTAATGTGTTTGCAAGAGAGGCGCGGTGGGGGTTTGTAGATTGTGCATCCCTCATTGTTTTGATTAAATCCTCAATTTCAATTTTGTTTTCAACTATTTGGGCTGCTAAATCTTCTTGACTACCCGAGGGATGTTGAGCAATTGTGGGAGTGTCGGGAGGGATGACAGGAATAACAGGGTTTGGTTGTGGTTGATTCCCTCGACCTCTAATATGTAACAATAAAAATATGTATTCAATTCAAATTTTAATCTATAATTATCATATTTCAATGCAATTTTGAGAAAAGAATTGTGCTTACCTCTTCTCTGTGGTGCCATCATCGATTCAGATCTTCTCGGTGATCTAGAAATGATCCTTTGAGCTTGAGATCAGTTGAATGAAAAAATGTGAGGGCACGGTTAAGCTCTGAAACTCGTGTTTGAGGGAGATAAAATGATAGAGGCTCGGGCCTCGGCCCCCAACCGTGCACTTACCCAAAGATAAGGGCGCTTTCTTATGCATTGATGCACTAGAGAACGTATAACATGGTTTTATATGTGGCGTAAGCTCAAACTTTTGTGACCGAATCACCATTGTAGACAATATTGCAATGTTGTTTGGTTTACCTAGTCAAATTTCTAGCAATGGTAATGCAAGGTACTAAAGAGGTTATATTGAGCTCTTTTTACTGAGAAAGACCTTTTTCTCTTTCTTCCACTAATAACAAACATGTTTCAATGGTTGAGTCTACCTTACTCTTAGATGATCAACCCATATGTATTCTTCATTACATAGAATATTCCCCGCCTCTAAAGTAAAAATTCCCAATTCTATCTCAACATTGCCCACCTAACATGAGAGAACTTTAGGATAAATCATAAGGATTTGGAAACTAGTCCCCAAACCCATAGGGGATACGATTTGGATTGAATGGTGGGCTAATGTTATCCGAAGAACCACTACATTTCTCAAGATTTATGGGGAAAAAATAGTCATTTATAAGAAAATAACTCATGATGCATCATATCATGAATTCCAATGGATTTCACAAGAATTAATAGCTCTCCTTTCAACATCTCTCTAAAAAAGCAAACAACTCATTGGCGACACAAACTTAAGGTGGAGGAAGAATATAAATCTTGAGGAGCCCAACTCGAGTGTAAAACTACATTTCTTAAAAATTGGAGACATGACATTAAAGGAGTTCTTTGTAAACATAATTAAAGTAATTCAAACAACCAATGCCAAACTTACCAAATTTCTAGACATCATGTAATCTTTTGTTCACCGTTATCATGATGTTTTTGTTTCTCAACCTTCCTAACCAAAAAGAGAGGATGCTCTCATGAAATTCCTCCAATTGGTCCCATGCAAGCTTTCCCAAGCTCAAATAATTCCTTGTGAAAACCCCTCTCCCTCAAGGACCTCAAAGAATCAATTGTGCAAGTGGCTTCTTAAAAATCCCCTAGAATTGATGGTTTCCCTTGTGAATTTCATCAACTCCTATGGGATTTTGTTGGCCTTGATTAGCATAAAGTTTACCTTGAAGCTATGACCTCTAACTCCTTGGGTGAGTTTATCAAGCAAGGTAACATTAAGTTTATTCCCAAAACTGGTGACACCAAGAGCATTACTAATTGGAGGCCCATTACTCTTCTTAATATCTCCTATAAGATCATAGCCAAAGCCTTGACAAACAAACTTAAGCATCTCCTTCCTCTCATTTTCTAAAGTGAATAGACTAGAATCGTTCAACATAGGTGCATTCTTGACTATGAAATATTTGTTTGGAAAGACATGAAATCAGCCGGGGTCTTGACCAAAAAGATAATTTTGTGAAGATTGATTTTGAGAAAGCTTATGACATGATAGAATGGCCTTTCATTATTGTCATGCTCCAAACTCTTGGTTTTGGACCTTGCTTTGTAATTCTGTCAATATGTTTTTTCAAGATGCAAGAGCTTGTATCAATGGAGGTCAATCTTCTCATTTTGTCTCTTAATGGAGGTTTCCTTCTCACTCCATCTTTGTATGTTTTTGACGCATAATAATTCAGCTATTTTCTAGCCAACCATTCCGCCCAAGGTTTGGTTAAAGGCATTAAACTCCCTCAATATGAACAATAACTCATCAACGACCACTTTGCAAATGATTCCTTCCTCACCTTAATTAATGAAAAAAATTGTTCAACAATGCCATGAAATGCCTATTCAATATTTTTTGCCTTGCATGTGGTTCTGTCATTCAATGGAAAAAGACCCAATGCTATAGAAAATCCCTCATTCCCAAACCTCCATGGTTAGAAGGTTATCAATGGCAATGGATTCAACCTAGGGTACAATTTAAATTTATTGGCACTCCCTTTACTTTTAGATCCTCCCTTTTGAGTTGTGGACTTATGTTGGTCAACAAGTGGAAAAAAATAGCTTATTAGATTACCAAGCTCCTCTCTCTTGCAGGGAAATTCCATATTTGTTCCAAAGTCTTAGATGCCACCCATGTCTACTATTCTTCTTGTTGGGCTCCTTCTAAAGAAGCTTATGCCAAATTGGAAAAATTCTTAGATAATTTTTATGGTCTAACTTAGAGGGCCATAAAGGGTTTCACAAAGTTGCATGGGAAATTTGTTCCAAATAAGTAGGAGGTTTGGGGCATTTGGACATTAGGCTCCAAGGATCTGCCTTCATCATCAAACAAATAATTTGAATCCTAGAAGGATTTGAAGCATGAAAAATTCTTCTAAGAAATTACAACAATCAAGGGACATATTTGGGCCTCCAAGCATGGAGAGGGTCAGGGTTCTTAAACATCCTTTCACTTATGCCAATGAAGATATGCGAAATTTTGTGGCTAAAAGCATAAGAAAATTTTGGGAATTGCTCAAACCCATTTGGGTTGGGGATAATTTCATATCAGAACTTTAATTAACTCTCCCCCTTTGGTGGTCTCCCATTCTTAATTTCCATAATGTCCCATTTTTTATGGTTCCTTGGATTAAAAGTCTCTAAATTTTAAGAAGGGAATCAAAGTAATTGGTGGTATATTCTGCAAGGCTTCCTTGGATTGGCCATTGATGGGTCTGAACAAAAAAAAAATTGTATTAGGTAAAACAAATCTCCAAATCTAACTCTTGTGAATCCTCCTTCTCTCATTTCAATTACATAGGAGGTCCTCTTATTTGAAATAACAATAGACTCCTAACTTGACTTCTCATTCAAATTTGACTAGACTTGTTATTTTTAGTAAAACTTACTATTATAACAATAACTATTTTTATTAAGTTTTAAATTTAGCTTTCTAGATCCTTCAAACTTGAATACATATCCAAATGCCTAAATTAATTTATTACTTGAGTTTCAACTAAAATTGAATCACAAATACAAAGATATAATATTTTGAAATTTTAAAAATATAAAAAAAAAACTTCAAACCCAAATTTCGAGCCCTAGATGGATAATTTTGGCCTCCAAATTTTTTGAAACGTGCCATAAGCCAATATTGCATGTTAATAGGGTGTAGATTTTTTGGAGAGATTTCCATAAAAACGGAGTTGTTTCGGTTCTTGGATAAAAAATTATGGCCTTTGTAAGTAGGCCACCAAATCCACATTAGCCACCATGGGATATGCTTAAAGCTAATTTTAAGCTCAAATAAGAGGATGCAAAGTCTATTTGAAAGTTACAAATTTCGTACCTGATGCTTGCCTTCACAAAATTGGGATTTCAGCTAGTGTCCACTAGTGGAGAGATTGGCATTGGCAATCGACAACCCCATTCTATCACTACAAACCCCATATAGCTACCGCTTTCTTGCCACGAAAAACATTATGGGTGATTCTTTAAACCGTCGTTGGAATCTAAAGTCCAAGGATGGGAGATGGGCTAGAAGGTTTGACAACATTTGGAAAGCTTAGATTGAACCTAAAAAGGCCCACTTTTATGGTGCCTTTTATATCAAGGTCTCCGCATTGGAGACAAACTCAAACACATGGGAATTGCAAACCCTACTTTGCCTACTGCTTGCCAATAACCATATTCAATTAAACACCACTTCCGGTTTTCTCTGCACACTCAATTTGCCTAGAAGTGGATTTACACCCTTTTCCAACCTTTCATACATGGGTTTTTCACCTGTAAAATGTTTCTTCTTGGGAATTTGACCACACTCCCCGCAAAATTCAATAATTATTAGAAAATGTTTAAAGTAAATATTCTATTTCATATTTGGAAAGATAGAAAATTTGCTTATTTTTACAACACTGACTATGGATAGAATTTTTCCTATGATTAATAAAGTTATTGTGATCTCCAATGTTATTCTGTAGATCCAGGTTTAAGTGGAGAAAATATGCTTGGACATGGCAATCCTTCAATCCCTACTCTCCTTTTGGGGTAATGTCTTGTGTGATGTTAGCTAGGTTCCTTTGAGTTTGTTACTCCAATGTTCTCCCTCACAAGGCCATGACCGAGTTTTCACAGGTGTCGTTCCAAAATTTGGTGGAGCTCCTTTCCTTGACACTGCTTCCCCTGTCCCAAATCTTGGTGTCCTTCTCCCACCCACAGAAGCGATGTTTTTGACCAACTTGGCAATGCTGATGATAATGGTGGAAGTGGTTGCGGTTCCCACTCAAGGGAAAATTCTGCGATACATGCTAACCATCACTTCTCACCACCAATCACAACAAACTAAAGAAGAAGAACAACACAATAAAAACATGATGGGTGGATCTCATCCTAGAGATGACCCACCTGTTTGCCACTAGTGGTTAGGGGGAAAAACAAAATATTCCTTCACATATGCTTCCTCTGGCCTCCATGTTTGTTGTTGTGGTGTAATTTTCTATAGGTCTTCGTGCTCGTGGGTGCCATTATTTTTATACACCTTTTTAAAATTAAAAATCACACATTTATTATGTATACATGTGTTTTGACACCCTCATAGATGTACTAGGATTTTCTTGAGACTTTTTTTAACTTGATGTGACTTACATTCTTGGGTTTGACTTCTTCTACCTGTTATCCAAAATTCACCCATTAAGGTAATTTTGATAACATGCATCAAATTATTCGATCCAGAGCAAGTAGATTGATTTGAGGCCCAAAATCATGTTTTTTGGGGTCCCCTCGGCTTTTTTTAACTCTCCCATCCAAGAAGAAATCCCAACAAGTTAGAAAAAATGGAAAAAATGCAAAAATAAGGTTGCAGGACTATTTTAAGGCATTTCGGGTCTGAAGGGTTCGGGTAAAAGGTTCGTTGTACCAAGCTTGTCTGCGGGATAGTTGGGATGTCGGGACGTGTGGGACATGAAAATTTGAATTAGCCAAAAGAGGAAAAATTTTCCTAATTCTTTTGTTTCGCGTGGTTTGGGACAGTTGGGCCAAAAGTACGTGCGGGACGCGGATCGGCCGGTTTGGCGCAAGTCGGTCCATTTCGGGCGGTTCGGAGATATTTGTCCCAGATAGTTTGGGACATCCAGGCCAAAAGTACGTGGAGAATGCGAACCAGCTGATTCGGCCAAAAGCAGGGGACTTTTTATGCAGGGACAGTTGGGTTAAAAAATGTACGCGTGGGGAAAAGCCGAAGTGGCGAAGGCAAAGAAGAAAAGTCAACGTTTGACCCGTGAACTTCAAACGGCCATAACTTTTGACTCCGAGCTTCGATTTATTATTTTTAATGAGGGTAGATATATTTAAATAAAAGAAACATATTCAGCTCCAGTCAATTAATGCTCATTCCCGTCAAATGATAGAAAACGCTTGCTAGACCGAAAATAGCTATCTGCACTCAGAAGGCCATAACTTTTGCATTTCTCAACAAAATCACACAAAATTGGTACCGTTGGAATTGTGGCTCCAAGACCGATGCACAACAGTTAAGAAATGCCATATTTGGTGAGAGATCGATGGATATTTTTCATAAAACGTGGCTGAGTTCATAACATTGTTTTATTTGGTAGTTGGGAGTGCAATTAAGAGGCATGGTCATCATTCTTTGCTGCAGCACATGGGACAGTATGGGGAGCCTTTTGCAAGTAATATATAATCATTTTACTCCATTTATGCCTGTTACAAGTGGTTGAAGGACATATTTCAGAATTTTCATTTTCCCCCTCTCTCTCTTCTCATTTTTTCTATAAATTGGAGTGTTGGGCTCATTGTAAAGAGGAGGTAGTTTTTGTAGCAAAGCTCTGTCAAAATTGCTTTGTGAAGCCAATGTTCAGAGGCCCTTGTTGTGGACTCCTTGCATGGTGATCCAAGCCCTTATCTTGTAATAGATTGAACTATGCATATTATGAAGCAATAAAATATAAGTTTGTGGATGTATCTTCCCCTGCTGTGTTTTCTTGCATTCTTCTTGCCCCTTCAACCTCTTCTTTACAAGAATATTGTGTCTATTATTATGTTCATGTAGGGATCCATTATCATTGTGTATGTTCGAGGTATTTTTGTGAATGCATTTTGCTAGATTGTGGAGAACTATCATCACCCCTTCTAGTGTGCACTTTTCTTTTGCATCTCACGCATTTAAAAACTACTCTCACACCCTCCTTTTCTAGTGTATCACCGTTTTAGTGTAGGCTTTCATTTTATGCATTCTCTCTCCCTAGTCCCTTGGAAATTTAGATTAGAATAGTTAGTTTCCCCTACATTAGAGTAGATTGTGGCAGGTAGTTTAGGAGCAAGAACCAACTTTCTCTGGAGGTCTATCTCAAGTAGCAAGTCCCACAACTTGGAGATAGTACCCATGTTATCCAATCACACCGTAAGTTCAAGTATATGCACTTATGGAAACATAAGGGTGCTGTGATTCGGTGATAACACTACCCATTTTAAAAATATAATTAGCGGTATACTATATTCCTTTTTATTAATAAATGCACATTTTTCAATAAAAATCCATACATATATATATATATATATATATATATATATATATATTTGATTGGAACAGGAAAATTCATGTCAATTTAAATGAAAATGAGAGATAAACGATTAGCACAAAATTCAAAAAGGTGAGAGAACCATTGGCAGGTGGCGGACACTGTCCAAAAAAAAAAACCTAATTCCATTTTCCTACCATTTTTAAAGTGCAAGTTATAAGCCAAGATTTTTAGTTATCAATTTACTGATTTCTCTGCCCATAGGCTTTAGATCGGGTGGCGGATATTTCTCTACCCATACGATTTAGATCATAATTTATAGATTTCATTTGGATCGATATTTCTGAGCTCTGTTTGTGTTTTTAAGGTTGGAGTAACGGATTCAAGTTGAGACCAAAGTGGTAAGCAAGGATTGCAACAGTGCTCTATTTTTGCAAAGTTTTTTATAGCTTTGAATTTTGAGGTTAAACATTGCCCATAAATCTTCGGTATAGTTGAGGGAATTTATTTGAATTGAAATCTCTGAGCTCTGTTCGAATTCAGTGAATGAAACCGTGTTCTTATTATTATACTGGATTCAGGGCTTACTTTAATATCAAGAAATGAAAATTTACCTATTTCTTTCCTAGTTGCTTAATGATACAAGGCTTATTTTAATACCGAATTATGGATCATTGGGTAGTTTTATAATTTACTCAAGGATTCAATACTTACTTTAACAGTAAGTGGTTATTTTTCTTTGGCTTCTTGGGTTAACGGTTTGTTTTTAACTTTCTTAAAGATTTAAGGCTTATTTGCTTAAGGATATTGGATGCAGAACAGGAAATAGAAGGGCACTTCTTCAATTTTATAGTTGCATACTTTGAATTGGTATGATATATTTATATATTTTTCATGTTTAAAGTTCTTATATGTTACTGTTGTTTGAATATGAATAACAAACTATGATTGAGAGAGGCGGGGAAGGCTTATACACATCAATCAGGCTTTGCAGAGCCATCCTAGGCCTCCTAATCTTTCTTTTGTAAGGGTGGGAATGCATGAAGTTGTTTTCATGATTACAAATGTCTGGAAATGGAAGTTGCAGTAGAAACATCAATTGGATTTGTGTAGTGTAAGAGAAAATCAAGGTTTAGGGTCGAACAATAATAATTATTTACGATGACTATGCATTTGATTCTGGAGATGTAATCAGGAGGCTCTAAAGAGTTCCTTTGAATCTCTACCCAGGCTGAATATCGATCAGATAAATGATCTAGCATGCAGTGATGTCCCCTTTGCATTTAATTGGTGCAGATCCATGCAACCTATCTTAACCTGGATTAAGGGTGTTAGGGGTTTCATTTTTACTTTCTTATAGTGTAGGAGAAAATCAAGGTTTAGGGTCTGAACAATGATAATTATTTATGATGGAAATGCCTTTGATTACTAGCAATAATCCATAGAGGCTATGAAGAGTTCCTTTGAATCTCTTTGCGGGCTAAATATTGACAGATAAATGATCTAACATGCATTGATGTCTCATTTGCAATTAATTAGTGCAAATGCATGTAACCTATCTTAACCTAGATTGAGGGTTTTAGGGGTTTAATTTTTAGTTGATTGAATAGTTGAGGCTTATTATAATATTTTCTTAATTATATTGGATTGAAGCAGACAATAGCAGGGGATTTGTTGAATCGACGGCTCTACTTTGAACTTGTAATATTTGATCGAAGTGGTTTAGATGAGATAGGCAACCTAATCAATATACCATATCCAGTTAGGATTTATTTCTCTTTATTTTTTCTATTTTTTCCTCTACAGAGACCTCAAAGTGGGTCATGGTGTTTGAAAAATGTAGTGCGGAGTTAAATGCACCTGCCTAGGTTAAGATTTTTAATTTTTAACTAGGAATTTTTGAGACTAATGAGTGCAATTCTGATTCAGGATGTTAGCAAGCCAACATGTTGAGATTTTTTGTTTGCTAAAAGTCAACCATGTTATCTATTCAAACTAGGTATATTATTTAAATTTTTCTGAGTTGATAAAAGAGTTATTATTATCTCCCCTGAGTGATTTATGGTAATAGTTTTGGGTTTGTATAATAGTGCAGCTATTTTTGCAGGTCATATTAAAGTGACACCAATTTCACTACTACTGAATAGAAAATGTATGGGACTAGTCCGAATGCCATCCCTACTATCAACAAACCCGAGACCTTGTTCTTTGTCTAGTTATGCTTTTTTTAATTTACTTTATTATGTGAAATGACTATTTTGTGAAATTTCACCAAGGGGTTTCATGAGGAGTATTTTTTTAATTATATGTTAAAGGTTTTTACTAAGCATGGCCATGCATTTTTGCATTTAGAGTTTGGTTTGGTGTTTTTTTGTGCTTTCCATTTTATTTTTATTTTTTGGCTTTGTTTTTTTGTTTCCTATTTTTGGAAGGGTGGTCTGTGTGTTGTATGGGTCAGACCAAATGGTAAGAGAACTAGTTACCGTGTATGTATGTTGTCGGTCTCTTATGAAATGTATATTGGAAACACCATGTTCTTTGATGATTCTTACATAATTTTTTTATTGATAATTCTTTATGGGTGGTGTTAGGAGAGTGTGTTGTATGTGTCATGCCAATGGTAAGAGCACTAGTTACTAGGTATGTTGTCACTTCTCTTGTGAAATATATATTGGTAACACGATGTTCTTTGATGATTCTTGCATATTTTGTTGATTGATAATTCTTCCTAAATATCCACCAGGTGTATCTTGGGTGGTGTGTGTGTTGTATGGTTAGGCCAAATGGTAAGAGCATAGTTACTAGGTATGTTGTCATTTCTCTTGCGAAATATATATTGGTAACACCATGTTCTTTGATGATTCTTACATATTTTAATGATTGATAATTCTTTCTTAATATCCATCAAGTATATCTTGAGGCTTCTAGTGAGGAGGGGGGATGAATCCATTATTCTGAAGGTATCTATCTACTTTTAAAAGGTAGGCTCTCTATTTTTATAATTTTTTCCTGCCATATCCATAGACTTCAGATCATAATTTTTTCTGATATTTCTCTGCCCATAGGATTCAGATCATAATTTACAGATTTCATTTGGATCGATATTTCTGAGCTCTGTCTCATTACGGATTCGAACTGAGACCAAAGTGGTAAGAAAGGATTGCAACAATGCCCTATTTTTGCAAATTTTTTATAGCTTTGAATTTTGAGGTTAAACATTGCCCATAAATCTTTAGTAGAGTTGAGGGAATTTATTTGAATTGAAATTTCTGAGCTCTATTCGAATTCAATGAATGAAACCATGTTCTTATTATTATATTGGATTCAGGGCTTACTTTAATATCAAGAAATGAAAATTTACCTGTTTCTTTCCTAGTTGCTTAATGATACAAGGCTATTTTAATACCGAATTATGGGTCATTGGGTAGTTTTATAATTTACTCAAGGATTCAATACTTACTTTCGCAACAGATTAAATGTATTAGGACTTTAAAAAGTGTTATTGTTTTGTGGCTTACTGGGTTAAGGGTTTCGTTTTAACCTGCTTAAAGATTTGAGGCTTATTTGCTTAAGGATATTGGATGCGTAACAGAAATAAAATAACAGGGCATTTGTTCAATTTTATGAGTTGCATTACTTTGAATTGGTATGATATATTTATATATTTTTGTGTTTAAAGTTCTTATATGTTACTACTATTTGAATATGAATAACAAACTGTGATTGAGAGAGGTGGGGAAGGCTTATACACATCAATCAAGCTTTGCAGAGCCATCCTAGGCCTCCTAATCTTTCTTCTGTAAGGGTGGGAATGCATGAAGTTGTTTTCATGATTACAAATGTCTGGCAATGGAAGTTGCAGCAGAAACATCAATTGGATTTGTGTAGTGTAGGAGAAAATCAGGGTTTAGGGTCTGAACAATAATAATTATTTAGGATGACTATGCATTTGATTACTGGAGATGTAATCAGGAGGCTCTGAAGAGTTCCTTTGAATCTCTACCCAGGCTGAATATCGATCAGATAAATGATCTAGCATGCAGTGATGTCCCCTTTGCATTTAATTGGTGCAGATCCATGCAACCTATCTTAACCTGGATTAAGGGTGTTAGGGGTTTCAGTTTTTACTTGCTTCTAGTGTAGGAGAAAATCAGGGTTTAGGGTCTGAACAATGATAATTATTTATGATGGCAATGCCTTTGATTACTAGCAATAATCCAGGAGGCTATGAAGAGTTCCTTTGAATCTCTTCGCAGGCTGAATATTGACCAGATAAATGATCTAGCATGTAGTGATGTCTCCTTTGCAATTAATTGGTGCAGATGCATGTAACCTATCTTAACCTGGATTGAGGGTTTTAGGGGTTTCATTTTTAGTTGTTTGAATAGTCGAGGCTTATTATAATATTTGCTTAATTATATTGGATTCAGAACAGACAATAGCAGGGGATTTGTTGAATCTGACAGCTCCTGCTTTGAACTTGTAATATTTGATCAGAAGTGGTTTAGATGAGATAGACAACCTAATCAATACACCATATCTAGGTTAGGATTTTTTCTCTTTATTTTTTCAAATTTTTTCCTCTGCAGCAGACCTCAAAGTGGGTCATGGTGTTTGAAAAAATGCAGTGCAGGTTAAATGCACCCTGCCTAGGTTAGGATTTTTAATTTTTAACTAGGAATTTTAGACTAACTGCAATTCTGATTCAGGTGACTGTTAGCAAGCCAACATGCTGAGATTTTTTGTTTGCTAAAAGTCAACCATGTTATCTATTCAAACCAGGTATATTATTTAAATTTTTTGCAGTTGATAAAAGAGTTAATATTATCTCCCTGAGTGATTTATGGTAATAGTTTTGGGTTTGTATAATAGTGCAGCTATTTTTGCAGGTCATATTAATAGACTGACACCAATTTCACTACTACGAATAGAAAATGTATGGGACTAGTCTGAATGCCATCCCTGCTATCAACAGCCACCCGAGACCTTGTTCTTTGTACACTTATGCTTTTTTTATATTACTTTATTATGTGAAATGACTATTTTGTGAAATTTCTCCAAGGGGGTTTCATGAGGAGTATTTTTTTAATTATATGTTTAAGGTTTTTACTAAGCATGGCCATGCATTTTTGCATTTAGAGTTTGGTTTGGTGTTTTTTTGTGCTTTTCATTTTATTTTTATTTTTTGGCTTTGTTTGTTTGTTTCCTAGTTTTTTTGTGTGAAGGGTCGGACCAAATGGTAAGAGTGTGTATTGTAGAAATATATATTGGCAACACCATGTTATTTGATGATTATTGTATAAATGATAAAGAGTCGGTGTGTGTAGTTATGGGTATGTAAGAGCACTAGTTACTAGGTATGTTTCTTCTCTTGTGAAATATATATTGGTAACACCATGTTCTTTGATGATTCTTGCATAATTTGTTGATTGATAATTCTTCCTAAATATGGGTGGTGTTGGGTGTGTGTGTTGTATGGGTTAGGCCAAATGGTAAGAGCACTAGTTACTAGGTATGTTGTCACTTCTCTTGTGAAATATATATTGGTAACACCATGTTCTTTGATGATTCTTGCATATTTTTTGATTGATAATTCTTCCTAAATATCCACCAGGTGTATCTTGAGGCTTCTAGTGAGGAGGGGGGATAAATCCATTATTCTTAAGGTATCTATCTACTTTAAAAGGTAGGCTCTCTATTTTTATAATTTTTTCTTGCCATATCCATGATAATTTTTCTGCTTATTTTGTTGTAAATGCAAGATGGTAGAATGAATCATTGTTTTGAAAATGGCAATATTGTCTTATTTTTCTTGTTGTTTTTGTTTAATTTTCCTATAATGTCTGGAATTTAGATTGTAAAACTCGAATAGTTATCTAAAATAGACACTAGTGAAAAGGTGGACAAATAGATGATGACCTACAATATGCTTTCTTCTTTAGGGTAAGAGCTATGAAGAGGAATGCGTATATTTTTCAAATATTTTGACGACAAGGACATTCCTTAACCATTAACCAAAGGAGAATTGAAATAGTTGCTTGGTTTTTCTAAACTATACACATTGACTGAAAGGAAGCTATGCAAAATTAGAGTGAATGGCATTTCTTAGATGCATTTTTGAGTCAAAAAGAGGGTCAATAATTTAGGAGATGCACGATGGAGTTTCTTGAACCCACTATTCAAAGCATGTTATTATTGGGGCTTTGGTAACCTATGTAAGTACTACTCTAATATTGTGGTGTCTTTAGGTTGATTCCTAAGGAAATTGTTACTTTGAATGTGGGAATCCACCTTTTTTTAATCAGATGCTAGAGCAATAGGGATTTGAAAGATTTTTCAGTAATATATTCTCGTTTGAATGAAACGAGATGGTGGGACAATTTGTAGGGAGCTTTTTGATTAAAAAGTTTTTAGCAAGGGTCGTATGACTAGACAAATGGATATTCAGTCCATATATCAATATTTAGCTAGAGAGAAATTACAATTTTTGTCTTCAAAATTGGTTACATTATTTTTGGTAAGTAGTCAAGCCTTTAAAAAACAAATTACTGTATGAAAACAAATTACCGTAATTGAAGTTTACCATATATGGCATCAAGTCGCTTTAAATATTGCTAGGTATTATTGAAGTTGTAGGATAAAACAGAGGTTTAGGAATAAAGGTTTTTTTCAAATCATTTTCTATTTAACCATATTTAGGGTGAAAGGTGGAGAGTTGAGAAGTTGGAGGAAGCTTTTTTTTCAATGAGAAAGATAACCAGTTAAAAAACATAATGATATTTATTCCATTAAGGAAATCTGAGTAACTGATGGTCACTTTTTATTCGATCACTCCTTCAATTTTCAGTCTGTTTCTTTATTTTTCTGGACTAAATTTAGCTAGAATGTTTTTTATTAAGGAAATATGAGTAAGCAATAGTTAGCTTTTATGTGATAACTTCTATTTTCAGTCTGTTTTGTTTTGTTTTGGAGAAGGTTTTCGTGGAGAACTACAACTTTAGGGGGAGATGGTAAGTTGGAAGAAGGTTTTTTCTTTTTTTCCAATGATAAATATAAACAGTTCAAAAACATAACGATATATTTTCCATCAAGGAAATTGAGTAACTGATGGTCAATTTTTTATTTGATCACTCCTCTAGTTTTCAGTTTGTTTCTTCATTTTTCTCGACAAGGTTTACCTAAAATGTTCTTTATCAAGGAAATATGACTAATCTAATCACTCGTATTTTCAGCCCATTCTGTTTTCTCATGGATAAGGTTTTTGAACTTGAGACAAAGGTGGTAAGAAAGGAATGAAACCATGCTTTGTTTCTGCAACACTTTTAGTTATGAATTTTAAACATTGCCCATAAATCTTCAAGTAGATTTCTTAGGGATTTTATTTGATTTGATATTTCTAAGCTCTGCTTCTGTATTTAAGATTCTAATAATGTAGTTGCTTCTCTTAACAAGTTCAACTCGAGGCCAAGTTGGTAAGAAATGGATGAAACTATGCTCTTATTGTTATACTGAATTGAGGATTTCACATGTTTCTTTTCTAGTTGCTGAATGATTCAGGGCTTATTTTAATGCTAGATTAAGGGTGTTAGGGAAGTTTTTTAGATTTACATGAGGCTTTAATGCTTATTTTTGCAAAGAATTAAAGGTTTTAGGACTATTTAAAAATTGGTTAATTCTCTGAGCCTTAGTTTTACGCTGGATTAAGGGTTTTTAGGGGTTTCGCTTTTCCTTGCTTAAAGATTCGAGGCCTATATTTCTTATTTGCTTAACCATATTGGATGCGCATAACAGCAACAACAACAACAGGGTTTGTTTAATTTGAGAGCTGCATACTTTGAACTAAATGATATATTTGATCAGAAGTGGGTTAGAGATGAAATGACAACCTAATCAATGCACCATAACCAAGTCACAAGTTTTCTCACTCTTTTTAATTTTTTTTTCTATAGCAAATCTTGAATAGGGTTGTAGGGTATTTGAAAATTTGAAGTGTAGGTTGAATGCAATCTTCCTAGGTTGGGGTTTTGCATTTTCAACTTCAAATTATGGCCCCATAATTTTTGTATTTTGTTGGTTTTTAAATTTTTTCATGCATGACTGAAATAATTTTTAGGGAATCGAGTCTTCATTTATTAAATGTACAGGTTGAATAAGTGATATGCTTTAGAGATTATGAGTGAAACAACTGGTGTTTCAATATGAATAAGCAACCCTGATGGAGTGAGGCAGGGAGGACTTAAACACAACAATCAGGCATTACAGACCCATCCTAGGCCTCCTAATATTTCTTCTGCAAGGTGGGAAAGCATGAAGCTGTTGTGCATGAATACAAATGGATGGCAATGGAGAAGTCATAATGAAACATCAGTTGGATTTGTGTAGTGGAGGAGAAAATTGGGGTTTAGGGTTTGAAACAAATTTGACTGTTGGCTTTGAATCTCCTCCAAGCCCGAATATTGATCAGATAAATTATCTAGCATGCGGCATATTCCCTCTGCAATTAATTGGTATAGAATCCAGAGGCATGCAACCCTTCTTAACCTGGGTTAAGGATTTTAGGGGTTTCATTTTTGCTGATGCTTATTTTCATATTTATTTAAAGACATTGGATTCAACATGACAATATTTTTGTTGATCAATCAAATTTGTTGCTTTAAACTTGTAATATTTGATCAGAAGTGGGTTAGAAATGAAATGACAGTCTAATCAATTCACCAAAGCCAGGTCAGATTTCTTTTCTCTTTTTCTTTATATTTTCTTGAGTATATCTTTAAGAGGGTTTTAGGGTATTGAAAAATTGCAGTTCATGTTGAATGCAACCTGCCTAGGTTAGGATTTTTCATTTTTAATTAGGATTTGTCAGACAAACTGCAATTCCTGATTCATATGACAGTTAACAAGCCAACAAACTGAAATTTGCTAAATGTAACCATGTTCTCTTTTCTATTCATATATTATTTTAATTTTTTTGTTGTTGATAAATGTAGTTAGTATTATTTTTATGTCAGGAGTGAGCTATGGGTTTGTATAATAATGCAGCTATTTTTTTAGGTCCAATTAATATACCTGCACCAATTTCACTACTACTAATGGAAAATATATGGGGGGGATTTCCATCCCTGTTATCAACAGCCACCTGGCACCTCATTCTTGTACATACATGTTTTTTTATATTATTTTTTATGTGAAATAATTATTATGTGAAATTTCTCCAGGTAACAAAATGGAGGGAGAAGGCGAACGAGTTTTTGTGTGTTCTTACTGGGGTTTAATGAGTAGTGTTTTTAAAATTATTTGTTTAAGGTTTTCACTAAGCATGGCCATGCATTTTTGATGATTCGGTTTGGTGTTTTGTTTTGTGCTTTTCATTTTTCATTTAATTTAATTTAAATTTTCTTTGTTTCGTTTGTTTCCTACTTTTGGGAGGTGTGTGTGTGTGTGTGTGTGTGTGTGTGTTTGTATGGGTCGGATCAAATGTTAAGGTAACTAGTTACCAGGTCTGTTTTCACTTCCCTTATGGAAAATCTATTAGTTGGTAATGCCATGTTCATGACTTCATCTTGCATATTTTGTTGATTAATGATTCTTCCCATATATCCATCACATGTAGCTTGAGGCTTCTAGCGAGAAGGAGAAAGGATGGAGACTAGTCTCAAGGCTTCTATCAGCTTTTAATAGGTAGGTGCTCTATCCCTTCTAATTATTTTTTGCTTAGTTTGTTGTAAAAGTGGGTAGAATGATTCACCGTATTTAAAATGTATTTAAAATGACAATATTGTCTTCATCTCGGGATTGGATATATTTTTCTTCTTTTTTAGTTTAAATTTTCCTTTGATGCCTGGAAATTAGAATGCAAAACTAGATCAATTATGTAAAATAGACATTGGTGAAAATGTGGCCAAATAGATGATGATCTACAAGTTGCTTTCTTCTTATGTATTTCAATTATTTTGACTACAAGAACATTCCTCAAACAACCAAATGAGGATTTCAATAGTAGCTTGGATTTTCTAAACTATACTTATTGATTGAAAGGGAACTATGTGAATGGAATGTTTTGGAGATACATTTTTAATTCAAAGAGGGTCAATAATTTAGAAGGTGTGTAATGGAGTTGCCTAAACCCCCTATTCAAAGCTTGTCATTATTGGGCCTTTGGCAACCTATGTAAGCACCACTCTAATATTGTTGTGTATTTAGGTTGATTCTTGAGGCCAACATTTTTTTCATAGACCTTGGAAATTGTTACTTTAAATACAGAACCTACTTCTTATTTTTATCATATGCTAGAGTAGGGATTTAAAAGTTTCTTTGCTAATATGTTAGTTGAATGAAACGATATGTCAATACAATTTGTTAGAGAGTTATTATGTTTAAAACATTTTTTGCAAGGGTCATATGACAGACAAATGGATATTCAATCCATCCATCAATATTTAACTGAAGTGAAAGTGTAATGCCCCTTTCCGGGCTGAGCTGAAAGAAAAAGGGAAATAGTACTAACCCAAATCACAGAAAACTGAAATTTATAACAACAAGCTACAACAATCTGAAATCTTATGACAACAAGAGAGAAATTGCAATTATTCACCACCAGTACCATGTTTACACCATCCAAAGCATAGGAAATAATAATAATTGTTTTGAAGCAATGGAGATGCGCATAGATTTTAGAGTGATGGGAGACTGTTATGCATGTATTCTTTCACCACTCTCTTCACATTGTCACCATATTCTCTCATCAGCTGCTCTAAAGTATTCTAACACAAACAACCTATAAAACTAGTAAAAAATCTCAGAATTCCATTAAAAATTATTGTGATATGCTCCTTTTCTTGGTAAAGCCTTAGAGGGGAAAGTGAAAAAAATACTTGCACAAACATGGCTACTATTCTTTAAAAGAATTCAATTCTTTATACTCGAGATGGAAGTATTTCTATATAGAAATATCATCCATCTATAGCCCTTCCATCACCATTTCTTGTCCGCACATGTCTTCCCCCTCCTTCCTTACAAACAAAACAATCCCTAAACCCATGCACATATTTTTATGCAAATCGGACCAAATTGACTACCCAAATTAGAAATGTGACGTAAATATTTTGCTGAAAATAACAAAAAATAAAAAAGTAACATAATTTTGAGTTGGGTTGAGCGCTTAAAATTTCACATTATATTGCAACACAGTCAATGCTTTTTGCAGCATATTTGTATGACCAGTTAACATCAAATTTAGACCAGTTTTGGGTTATATTTACTTCGCTATTGAATCAATAAAACCAAAAAAATGAAGTGCATTTCAACACTCGAGAAATGTACAACTTACTCTGCTCATGGAAAATAAATGGACGTAATAACTTGATAAGCCAATCAATGAAACCTTATACGAGGAGAGGAAGACTAGGGAATGGTATCTTAAGCTTGGTTTATTTGGATACAACAAAATCCCTAGTGTAGTGGGAGAAAATAACAAAAATAAAAAATTAACATAATTTTGAGTTGGGTTGAGCGCTTAAAATTTCACATTATATTGCAACACAATCAATGCTATTTGCAGCATATTCGTATGACCAATTAACATCAAATTTAGGTCAGTTTTGGGTTACATTTTTGGGTTATATTTACTTCGCTATTAAATCAATAAAACCAAATAAATGGACGTAATAACTTGATAAGCCAATCAATGAAACCTTATACGAGGAGAGGAAGACTAGGGAATGGTATCTTAAGCTTGGTTTATTTGGATACAACAAAATCCCTAGTGTAGTGGGAGAAAATAATGAGGGTGTTGCGAATGAACCACGAGATTAGTCTTCAACATTTGAAAGCTTAAAAATGAAGAAACTATTGGTTGGTTTTAGACACCTTCATCTTATGCCATGAAGTTGCAAGTGGTTGTGAACCCAACTCTTAAGTATATTTTTTGAGGGGATACATGCAACAAAATAGTCTATTATAGTGTTAAACCAATGAAAAGCATTATCAAAGGAAGGAAGCGTATAGGATTTGAACATTACCTTATGAAATACTTTCATAATAAACTTCCATGTGTGTTGTTGTGCCATGTTCATTGGGAGCTCCACCAATACTACATGCAACAAATTATGTTAGAGTTATGAAGTTGACGATTTAAATAACAAGGTCATACCCTCTAATCTAATCTCTATGGGATATGGGCCTAATTAGACTCTCTAGAAATCTAGTTGTTCTCCTCCCCTAGCTCTGCTCTATACTATAGTAGGCATAGTGTGTCGGGTTTATTTGGATACAACAAAATCCCTAGTGTAGTGGGAGAAAATAATGAGGGTGTTGTAAATGAACCACGAGATTAGTCTTCAACATTTGAAAGCCTAAAAAAGAAGGAACTATTGGTTAGGTTTTAGACACCATCTTATGCCAAGAAATTGTGAGTGGTTGTGAACCCAACTCTTAAGTATATTTTTTGAGGGGATACATGCAACAAAATAGTCTATTATAGTGTTTTTTTTGGAATATGGTAAACAGTGAGGGTGTTGATAGGACCCACATCCTTGTTACAAAAGGCCCCAAATGGCCAGATAAGCATGATAAAACATAAGTATAGCTAGACAAAAGTCAAAAAATACCAACATTCCAAAAAGAACAAAAAAGGCCCACACACAGGGCTACATAAGCTATAATATTCTTAAGAACATTAACTACTTCCATCACATCAGTATCAACAAGATTTTCCAGCAAGAGTTTTAACAACATGCATCAATTTATGTGCAACCATTTTGAAGATGAACCCATGATTCATTTGTAAAATATTTTCAGTTTCTTGATAACATTGAGAATACTTTTGATGCTACCGAAGATCCCTTGAATTAACTTGGTGGCAGCCTCAACACGGTGGTCCAAATCAACATTCTTCTCGTGTTAGTGGCGACGTGGTCCTCGATGGCATCCTTCGCAAAGCAAATCTAGACACCTCCTCGATATCGTCCATGTTCATCATATCCACTAGCATAATCATCAAAGCACTTCATTTTTTCATCAACCACAGAAGGGGCCGGAGAATCTAGGTAGGCATTAGTAATACCGAGCAAAATCTTAGGAATTGAACCATTATTCAATGAACTAGGAAGCAAACTCGTAGTAATAAGTGAGGAAGAAACGAGAGGGGGAGGGGGCATCGCCACTATGGGAGAGACAACCAGATGGGGAGGAGAAGAGGGAGGCGAGACCACCGAGGAGGAGGCGGCGCGGCACACGGTGGCCCGTAATTTTGCGACTTCGGGTCGAGGAGGAAGGTGGGGGATAAGACGGCGATGAAGGTGATGGGGAGAAGGATGGGGAGGACGACCGAGGAGAGGCTCGATGGCGAGCCGAACTAGCAAAGGAGGAGGAAAGCGAGATAGGGAGCGAGCATCAACAACATTTTTAAAAAGAAAATAGAGTAAACCTTGGTGGAGTAAAGGACCTTCACCAACGCGAGCCTTTTAAATGGACAATTCTAAGGATTGGTACAAGAAATTGGCTAAGTTCACCTTTAAACCATTATGAAAATGAGCTAGAATGAAGAGTTGAGGACCAAAAATGAGCTTGTACCTGCCTTCCAGCGTAAAGTATCACATAACTTTCTTAGCAACACGATCCCATGGCTCCTTCAGGGAAGTTCATTTATAGCCCGATTTGTACATATTAACCTTTTCTTTCCTCTTATTTAGAAAGGCCGCCATTTCACTTTCAAAGACCTCTTAAAATAGATATCACCTTTAGCAGGGAGCCCCGTCGCAGTAGAAATACTCTCGACAGAGATTTCAAATTTGGTTTTACCCACTTTCACATAACCCCGTTTCCAGGATGATAAAATGTTGCTTAACACCACGATAAAGTACCCGGACAACCTTTAGCCTTTCAATGAATGGCAAAACCCCTTCTCTACAAGAAGATTCCAAACTACTTCATCCTTCTTAAGATCATCACAACTTGCAAGCTCCAATTATACCAGAGTACCCCCCATTTTATGTAGATCTCGAATAGATGAGAAGTAGGATGATGTGAAAAAGAATAATAAAATGGGCTTTAATAAAAATATGTGAATCCCTCTGCCACGTGCCAACCAGTAAAAGGGTTGCCTCTATTTATGATTAAAAACCATTAATAACTTAAATTTGAGATCTTGGCTTCCCACATGCGAGAGATATAATCATTAAGAAAAACCATCAAATCATAATAAATGAAATCATCGCCGGCAGTGGAGGAAGAACTAAAGCGGGTAATATTGAAGTCCGAATAATCAATATAAATAGTGATCGAGAAATACTTGCTCAAATTAACACTTCTTAGGACAATCATCATTAAAGGCCTTTAGAAGTAATTCGGGGAAATCCCGATCCAGGTTTGTTGTTTTTCATTAGTAACTCCAATATTAGCTAACATATCAACAACTCTATTACTTCCTATTAATGTGATGATACTAGACTTTGCAAAATTGAGATGGAGAAGCTAATATCCGAAATGATGCTACTAATGGTGCAACTAGTAAGGTTGATCAGATTTAGGAGTCACTTTTATTAAGGCCCATTTTATTATTCTTTTTCACATCTTCTTTCTTCTCATCTATTCGACTCTGTAAAATATGGGGGGTGCTTTGGTGCAATTGGAGCTTGCAAACTATGAAGAACTAAAGAAAGATGAAGTGGTTTGGAATCTGCTTGAGAAGAAAGGGGTTATGCTATTCATTGAAAGGCTTTCAGGGCACTCTGTCATGGTGTCAAGAAGCATTTTATCATCTGGAAGCAGGGTAATGTGAAATTGGGCACAATAAAATTTGAATTATAGTTGAGAGTATTGTTGTTCACAATGGGGCTCCCTAACAAAGGAGATATCTATTTTAAGAGGTCATTGAAAGCGAAATGGCGACATTTCTGGCTAAGAGGAAAGAAAAGGTATAACATCACATTGCCAAGCAAGTTATGTGGTACTTTACGCTAGAAGACAGGTATAACCTTGCTTTTGGTCCCTAACTCTTCATTCTGGCTCATTTTTAAAATGGTTTCAAGGTGAATTTGGCCAATTTCCTATACCAGATTACTTAGATTTGTCCGTGCAAAAGGCTTGCATTGGTGAAGGTCCTTTACTCCACCAAGGTTTATTTTAATTGCTCTTTAAATTTTCTATTGATGCTCACTCCTATCCCGCTTCTCCCTGTTGTTGGTTTGGCACGTTGTCGGGCTCCTCCACCTCTTCCCCGTCCTACTACCTATGGCCTTCATCATTGTCTTAATCCCCCACCTTCCTCTGACCCATATGTCAAAATTATGGTCCACCATGACGCCACTTCCTTCCCTTTGCTCCTTGCCACCCTTTTCTCCTTGTCCATTGTATCTCACCCGACGGCGGCTCCCACACCTATTCTCATTTCTCCCTCACTTGGTGTTACCGGCTTTGTTGCTCTAGTTACGTGCATCATGGTTCAATTCCCTCGCTTGGTGCTACGGGCTTTGTTTCCTTTTTCATCATTAATCCCCTACCTTCCTCGACCTTGAAGTCAAAATTACGGGCCACTCGATGCCACTTCCTCCCCCGCTTGCTCACCGCCCTCTTGTCTCCCCCTGTCGACTTTTCTCCTCGGCGGTGACTCCCACCTCCACTCCCATTTTTCCCTCGCTTGGTGCTTTGGGATTTGTTGCGTCTGGTTCTGTGGATGATGGTTCACTTCCTGAGATTTTTCTCGGTATTTCTAATGCCTAGCCGGATTCCGATCCATTTTGTGGTCCTTGAAAAATGGAATGCTCGATGATGATGCTTTGTGTAGCAGAGGAGTTTGGCTTTGTTGCGGAGGCTAACATGATGAACATGGATGATGTCAAGGAGGACAATGTCAATGTTGTGGAGGCTACCACCAAGGACCACGTCACCTCTGCCTCTGTGAAGAATGCTGGTTTGGACTGCCGAGCTAAGGCTGCCACCGAGTTGATTCAAGGGATCTTCGGTAGCATCAAAAGTACTCTCAATGTTATCAAGAAATGGAAAGAATTTACTAATGAATCTTGGGTTCATCTTCAAAATGGTTGCATGGAATTGATATATGTTGTTGAAACTCTTGTTGATACTTCTATGATGGGGGTAGTTAATGATATTAAGAATATTATACCTATATAGCCCGGGGTGTGGGCTTTTTTGTTCTTTTTGGATTGTGGATCTTTTTTACATTTGTATAGTTATACTTATGTTTTATCATGCTTATCTAGTCGTTTGGGGCCTTTTGTAACAAGGATATTGGTCCTATCAAAACCCTCACCATTTACCATAATCCAAAAAAACAATCAGAATTTGTTTCAAAAATTTAGCTTCTAGAATTGAAGTGTCATCGCGAATTGTTGTGAGTGGTGTGGGTATCCTCGGAGGTAGTAGTAATGCCGTAATTCTGCTGCCAGCTCTTTTGGCGGCTTCCAAAGCTCTGTTGAGAGTGTCTGCCATAAGAATAAATAGGAAGGGAGAAAGGGGATTCCCTTGTCTGATTCCATGACTAGAGGGAAAATAACCTTGTGGAATTCCATTAATGAGGATGGAGAATTTGGGAGTTGAGATGCAATTGTAAATCCAAGATCTCCATTTCTCCCCAAAACCATATTTCTCAAAGCACCCGAGTAAGAAGGGCCAACTAACTCTGTCAAACACTTTTTGCATATCAAGTTTGATGATCATACTAGGAAATTTTTTGAGAGAATTTGAATGCACCACTTCATGAACATTAATAATGCCACCTTGGATTAATCTACCACCAATGAACACGTTTTATTGTTCGAAATTAAGCTGGTCATAAAATGTTTAAGCCTAGAAGCCAACATTTTGGTTATAATCTTGTAGGAAGTATTGCAGAGAATAGGCCTATAATTAGAAATCAATTTTGATCCCATAGATTTAGGAGCAAGGGCAACAAAGTTATTTTACTAAAACTCCAAAATAGTAGCAAACAGATCATGCTCCACAGAATGCCAATAGGTTTGAAAAAAAGCCGCATGGAAACCATTAGGGACTGATGATTTATCTCCTTTCATTTCAAAAAAAGCTCTCCGAACTTTCTCCACCGAGAATGGCTTGGTATGTTTGGCATTAATGTCACTGGTGATCAAATTGGGTATATGTTGAAGCATTTCCAGACAATCCTCTTCATGTTGGGGGTGTCCTCATTGAGGAGGCTTGCGTGGTAATTGATTAATTCATCAACAATCACATCATCTTTATTTCTAGATAAGTGACTGTATCTTTAATTTTATCCATGCTCTTTTTCTTCGTAGCAGTCATATGAAAACATTTCACATTTCGATTTCCCTGTTAATGCTAGAACACTCTGGATCTCTGAAACCAATAGAGTTCTTCCTCAACAAGAGTATTGTGATAATCACTAAGAAGGGATAGTTATTACTAATGGATCTTGAGGAGATCTTCCATTTGAATCGATCTCTACTAAGATAGAGGCTAATTTCAAAGTGAGCAAATCCTTCCTTCTTTGGATATCCCCAAAAACCTGAATTTTCCAATTCTTGAGTCTTTTTTTAACAAAACTTAGCTTCTTAGTGAACTTGTACATAGCTGAGCCATGAATATCAGTCATCCACCAGTCCTTAATAAGATTTTCTAAATCATGATTTTGTAACCAAGTAAGCTCAAAGCAAAAAGGAGGATAGTTCAAGCTCTGGGTTTGCAAAACCATGAGGAGTAAGGGACAATGATCAGAGGCTATCTTAAGAAGAGCCTGCAGGTAGAAATCATTATAGAGAGCAATCCAATCCATAGAGACAAGGAATCTATCCAATTTGATTTGAATATGGTTGATTTCAAGTCTTTTATTAGACCAAGTGTAGGAAGCTCCATGAAGATCAATGTCAAAAAATTCACCCAATCTGATAAAGTCAGCTAAGGCTTCCAAGCTATTAGTGTTGACATTAGTTCCTCCTTACTTCTTAGATAAGTATAGTGGAGTATTGAAATCACCAGCTATAAGCCACGGGAGGTGCTTGCAAGTATTGTGAAATTCCAACAATTCCTTCCATATTTTTTCTCTGGTTTTCAAGATTTAGAGCATAAATATTTATAGCAATCCAACCCACATCAAAACCAATCTCTTGGAAAAACATTCCCAGATAATGGGGGTTTTAATAATACATTCCCCAAAGAGAACCTTCGTGTTCCAAAAAGTGCACTAACCACTAGAGTTGCCAGTAGACTCCTGTGAAGCAACGAAGGCATTAGGCCAAAGCTTATGAAGAGTATCCTCCTCCTTCATTTTGGTTTCTTGCAGCATCAAGATATCAGGACAATGTTTGAATCTAAAATCTTTGAGTAGTCTTTTTTCGGGGCGCGTTTAATCCTCGAACATTCCAAGAGAAAATCTTCATTTCTTTGATTTGGGCTTACCTCCACTTGGAATGACAAGCAATCCCTGTGTGCCTTGAGCTATATTTAGAAATGCTTCCTCCTGAAGCTTTTTTTGATTTGTGTGTCTCCTTTGGATTTCTTGAGGCCCACATCTAGTTTCAGCTTAGTGCTATTTATGGTATTCTTAGCAGGAATGTAATCCTCAGAGAGTGAAATAGAAGGAGAGTTGAGGGCATTCTCCCAAAAGGGGGAGTGAGAAAGCGAAGGCGTAGTAGACAGAGAGAAAGGGGAACACGAAAAGGATCGGTTCAAGAGCTCGCTCGAAGAGAAGGGGAAGAAGAGAGGAGACAATCGGAGAAGAACCAAAAAGATGAAAGGTAAGAGGAAGGTCTCGAAGAAGAGAGAGGAGGTGAGGCAGAGTAGGAGATGAAAGTAGGGAAGAGAGAAGAATGGAAGGGGCGACAGGTAGGGATGAGAGAGGAACAAAAACCAACAAAAGAGAGGCATAAAGAGGGGGACGTAGAGCAGAGGAAGACGAGAAAACACCCTCCTCAGAAAGGGCATCAAAGGGGTTCGAAGTGCTAACATCATTTGAAACTTTGGGGATGAACTTGCCTTTGTTTTTCAGAGAACGAACCTTCTCTTTAGGCTTAGGAGTTGGCTTTGATGGGCAAGCCCGAGGACGATGTCCAATGCTTTTATAGGTGGAACAAGCCCGAAAGATGTATTCATAGTCAATGGGCTGAACCCAAGTGCCCAGATCAAAGTGGAGTTCAATGGAAGATGGCAGAGGTGAACTAATATCAACATTGACATAGAATCTGGCATGGATAAATCTTGAACCCGCTTTGGTAGCTTGATCAACAGCTATTAGTGAACCAATGGAGAGGGCGATGCCTTTAATGACAAAGCAGAATGCCAAAACTCCAAGGGGAGCTCTAGGAGGCGAACCCAGATCGGTGCTTGGGTCATGGTTTCCATTTTAGCATTGAATCTGGGTGTCCAAGACAGAGATAAAATTCTCTCGACCAAAGAACCAAGGGCCAGCAAGCGAGCTCGAGAAAAATATTCTTTATATAAAATTTGAACCAAACTTGCACAAGAAATAACTCTGAGAATAATTAATTTTACACACACCAATATATTTCTTTTGTATTCATCCGGGATGTTTTATTCAATAAGACAAGGTTACATATATAGAGTGGAGTTCTCCTATAAAAGAGGAGTCAACTCTAATCTTGAACAAACTCTCACTTATCTCTCCCAATCCCTATTCTCACTCAACAAACCTAGAATCTCTCTAAGAGATCTCTACAAGTTGTCACCAACTCAATATTTGCACAATAATAATGTTCACAATATTAAACTATTCCTAACATTCACCGCCTTAGCGTGAACATGGGTAAAACATACACACTCTCATCTGCAAGTATGCTCTCCTCTATGGATCATGTCAAACTCGTGACTCATGACCTTGATACTAATGAAGGGAGCAATGCTCAACCTTCTATGGTTTTATCGTTTACCTCAAACCTTGACGTGTAACAAATCCATCACTTGTCCACCTCGTGTGGTTTTCTAGATCTCCCACAAACCTTTTCAAGATCCATGAAATGTGGTGCTTTTGTTCACCTATTTCATTTCAAAGAGTTACAAACAAGAATTTTATACATTACAATTGAACAATAATTTGTTCTTATTTTCACAATTACACACTGAAAGCAAACACTCATCACACAACTGAAAAAACATGGCCACCAAATTTGTGTCATGGCCTCGTCGATGGTGCCTGACGAGAGGTCATCGAACAACCTCCTTCCTCTGTTGCATCCACTCCATTAATGTCCCCGTTAACTCGCAGAAAGTATAGTCGAGGATGATATGCGTTCCCTATCACGATACAGGGCGGGGTCGAGGGCGGAGTCCCTAAGCCAAGAACAGTTTTTCATTTACATTTTCCCTTAAAAATTGAGTGTCGATTACACTGAAAATGCACTCATTTGTCCTTTTTTTTTTGGTAACAACTTTTCGACTCAATATAGACAAAAAGGATTAATAAAACTACAAATTCCCTTAACTCATAGACTTTAATCTTAAAACATCACATTGACTAATAAACATAATCGAGAAACTAAAAGATTTCACTCAACCAACCTATAACTCAAACAAAACAAAGACTTAACGGGAGTTAGAGGCGTGGAACAGCAGAACGTGCCAAGTAGAAAGAGTTGAAGACCGAACAAAGGCAAAAAACTGGACACGTGGATGTTCCTTCCAATGCGCGCATCTATCAATTACACTATCGTGTTCATAGTATGAATCAAGAGGCACATTTCAACAACTTCAGTTATTTTAGTAATTGCAGAAAATCTAGACGGAGATGAAAAAGATAGCCAAAGATACCCAAAGCCGAAAACTGTTTGTGAATAATTCCCAAGGGAAGCATGGGCTTAAGACCTGATGCAAGATCGATTGGTGAAGCAAAATATAAGAGGATGATCTGATTGTCGAACCATATACATTCCCTTTATAGCTCACCGTCTACAACCCATGCACTATTGGATGACAGTCGGTATGGCTAATGCAACATACAAAGGAACCTAGAAACACCAATCTTTAAAAATTTGCATCAGTTGATCTACGAGACATAGGCTTTTTTCAAATTGAGTCTCCACAATTTATTTTTTTCATTGGGGATGCCAAAATCCACACCAATTTTTAGGTCTGTATACAATTGTAAATAATAGATCTTATTCATACAGCAGAATAGATGCAGCTTCAAAAATGTAGATTCTGAGATAAATAACACATGATACAATGCAAAAAGAAATACTAGATTTTTCTTTTCGGGTGAGAACCACATCCGCAATCAACCAAACCGCTCTAGAAAATACATGTGAAAACTCATGCGCAAAAAATAAATTTCAATATATTACGAAGAACTCAATGACGAGAAGCTACATCAGGTGGGGCAATGCCAAATATTATGAATGTCCCTTCACAAATCAATTCATCATATTGTACCAACTCTGATACCAAATATAAACTTTGAACCAAACTTGCAAAAGAAATAACTCTGAGAATAATTAATTTTACACACACCAATATATTTCTTTTGTATTCATCCAGGATGTTTTATTCAATAAGACAAGGTTACATATATAGAGTGGAGTTCTCCTATAAAAGAGGACTCAACTCTAATCTTGAACAAACTCTCACTTATCTCTCCCAATCCCTATTCTCACTCAACAAACCTAGAATCTCTCTAAAATATCTCTACAAGTTGTCACCAACTCATTATTTGCACAATAATAATGTTCACAATATTAAACTATTCCTAACACTTTATGGGAAAAAGTAAAGAGCATGAAACCATTGGAAAGAGCAACAATATCAATTGGACCACAAGGAGCCCATTTAATACATACCCATTTGCAAATCTCTTCCAAAGGTGGCCTGGGCCCCATAAGTTTACCGATTAGCGACAATTCCCTAGAGGCTTGCATAGCTTCAGTGATCGAGGAAGGGATTTGTAAGGACAAAGTCCCATCAATGCGCTAATGTTGTAGTAAGGACTAAATATTTCTAAGAGCCACAAGTAACTTCTTTCTAGGAGCCCGCAAAGACATCGTGAGGTCAAGAGGGTGGTTAGGGGATGGCCCTAATGGATCCACCATCAAAGCAAGAACTAGTCACAACAGAAATTCAAAAAATTATAGAGCGGGAATTTGTTTTTGTCTATTATAGTGTTAAACCAATGAAAAGCATTATCAAATTTAGGAGAATCATAAATAACATAAGTGAAGGAAGCGTATAGGATTTGAACATTACCTTATGAAATACTTTCATAATAAACTTCCATGTGTGTTGTTGTGCATGTTCACTGGGAGCTCCAATACTACTTGCAACAAATTAGGTAAGAGCTACGAAGTCGATTATTTAAATAACAACAATATCAACTGGGCCATAAGGAGCCCATTTAATACATATCCATTTGCAAATATTTTCCAAAGGCGGCTGGGCCCCATAAGTTTACCGATCGGTGGATGGTTTCCTCAGAGGCTTGCGTGTAGCTGCAGTGATCAAGGAAGGGAGTTGTAAGGACAAAGTCCCATCGATGTGCTGAGGTTGTAGTTTCCCAAGGACTGAAGATTTTGAAGAGCCATAAACAAATTCTTTCTAGAGCCTACAAAGACATCAATGAGGTCAAGAGGGGGTAAGGGGACAACCCAAATGGATCCACCATCGAAGCAAGAACCAATACAATGAAATTCAAAAATCACGAGTAGGAATTTTTTTGTCTATTATAGTGTTAAACCAATGAAAAGCATTATCAAATCTAGGAGAATCATAAATAACATAAGGAAAGGAAGCGTATAGGATTTGAGCATTACCTTATGAAATAATTTCATAATAAACTTCCATGTGTGTTGTTGTGCCATGTTCACTGGGTGCTCCACCAATACTACTTACTTGCAACAAATTACGTTAGAGTTATGAAGTCGATGATTTAAATAACAAGGGCATACCCTCTAATCTAATTTCTATGGGATATGGGCCCGATTAGACTCTCTAGAAATCTAGTTTTTCTCCTCCCCTAGCTCTGCTCTATACTATAGTAGGCATAGTCCATCGTGGCCCCCCCGTTCTTTAGAGCCTGACTATAGAGAGTGGCCTCCCTAACTATATAGAGTAGGCCTTCGGAACTACTAGTTTAGAGTTTGGCTATAGAGAGTTCCATTGGCCGAGTGGCAGTTCTCTATAGGGTTGTTTCCCCGGGGCTCAACATGAGTATAGTTAGTCCTGTCAACATGACTAGACGATTGAAAAATAAAACATTGTGTAAGTTTAAATTAAAATGCGAGATAACGATTAGCACAAACTTCAAAAAGGTGAGATAATTGTTGGCAAGTGGTGGAAAACTCTCCAAAAAAGCTAATTCCATTTTCCTGCTATTTTTAAAATGTAGTTTTGAAGCATGCTTTTTAGTTATGAATTTTAGGGGAAAGCTCTGCCCATAGGCTTCATATCATATATTACAGATTTCATTTGGATTGATATTTCTGAGCTTTGTTTGTGTTTTCAAGGTTCTAGTAATGCAGTTCATTGCATTACGTGTAATGAATTCAAACCGAGACCAAAGTGGTAAGAAAGGATTGCGACGGTGCTTTGTTTTTGTAAAAAAAAAATTACTTATGAATTTTGAGGTTAAACATTGCCCGTGAATCTTCAGTAGAGTTGAGAGAATTTATTTGAATTTAAATTTCTAAGCTTTGTTCGAATCCAGTGAATGAAACCGTGTTCTTATTGTTATACTAGATTCAGGGCTTACTTTAATACCAAGAAATGAAAATTTACCTGTTTCTTTCCTAGTTGCTTAATGATACAAGGCTTATTTTAATACCGAATTATATGTCATTGGGTAGTTTTATAATTTACTAGAGGATTTAATGCTTATTTTCGCAACATATTAAAGGTATTAGGACTTTAAAAATGGTTAATGTTCTGAGGCTTACTGGGCTAAGGGTTTCATTTATGCATGCTTAAATATTTGAGGCTTATTTTCTCAAGGATATTGGATTTGCGTAATGTGCAATAAGCAGGGCATTTGTTCAATTTGACAGTTGCATACTTTGAATTGGTTTGATATATTTATATATTATGTGTGTTTAAATTTCTTATAATGTAGTTGATGCTCATAACGAGTTCAAACTAAGGACACAAAGTGCTAAGAAATAAATGAAACCATTCTCTTATTGTTATACTCTAGGTTGAATGCAATATTTGCATGAGAGATTATGAGCAAAACAACTGGTGTTTGTTTATGAATTAAATAACCGTGATTGAGAGAGGTGGGGAAGGCTTATAAACATCATCAATATTGCAGAGCCATCCTAGGCCTCCTAATCTTTCTTACGCAAGGGTGGGAATGCATGAAGTTCTTTGCATGATTACAAATGGTGGCAATGGAAGTTGCAGCAAAAATATAAGTTGCCTTTGTGTAGTGTAGGAGAAAATCAGGGTTTAGGGTCTTAAAAATGATAATTATTTAGGATGGCAATGCATTTGATTACTGGAGATTTAATCCAGGAGGCTCTGAAGAGTTCCTTTGAATCTCCACCCATAATGAATATCGATCGGATAAATGATCTAGCATGCAAAGTGATGTTCCCTTTGTAATTAATTGGTTCAGATCCATGCAACCTATCTTAACTCGGATTAAGGGTTTTAGGTATTTCATTTTTAACTTGCATCTTTGTAGGAGAAAATCAAGGTTTAGGGTCTAAACAATGGTAATTATTTATGATGGCAATTCTTTGTTTACTAGCATGATATGTTATCCAGAGGCTATCAAGAGTTCCTTTGAATCTCTTCCCAGGTTGAATATTGATCAGATAAATTATCTAGCATATAGTAATGTCCCCTTTGCAATTGGCAATTAGTTGTTGCAGATGCATGTAACCTATCTTAACTGGGATTGAGGGTTTTAGGGGTCTCATTTTTACTTGTTTGAATTGTTGAGGCTTATTATAATATTTTCTTAATGATATTGGATTCAGAATAGAGAATAGCATGGGATTTGTTGAATCTGACAGCTCCTACTTTGAACTTGTAATATTTGATCGGAAGTGGGTTAAATGACATGACAGTCTAATCACCTCAAAGTGGGGCAAGGTGTTTGAAAAAATGGAGTGCAGGTTGAAGGAACCCTACCTAGGTTAGGAATTTTAATTCTTAACTATGGATTTTTGCTAATGTAATTCCTGATTCGGGTGACTATTAGCAAGACAAAGATGCCGAGATTTTTGTTTGAAAAGTCAACCATGTTATCTACTCAAACTGTTGATAAAAGTATATTATTTAAATTTTTTGTTGTTGATAAAAGTAGTTAATGTTATCTTCAAACCCCGAGTGATTTATGGTAATACGTTTGCATTTGTATAATAGTGCAGCTAGTTTTGTAGGTCACATTAATATATTGACAACAATTTCACAATTAATATCCATGTTATCAATAGCCACCTTGGACCTTGTTCTTTGTACATGTATGCTTTTTTTTATATTACTTTATTATGTGAAATGACTATTTTGTGAAATTTCTCCAAGTGGGTTTAATGAGTAGTTTTTTTAAAATTATATGTTTTAAGGTTTTCACTAAGCATGGCCATGCATTTTTGCATCTAGAGTTTGGTTTGGTGTTTTTTAGTGCTTTTCATTTTAATTATATATTTTGGCTTTGTTTGTTTGTTTCCTACTTTTGGAAGGGTAGTGTGTGTGTTGTATGGGTCAGGCTGAATGGTAAGAGCACTAGTTACCAGGTATGTTGTCACTTCTCTTGTGAAATATATATTGGTAATACCATGTTCTTTGATGATTCTTGCATATTTTGTTGATTGATAATTCTTCCTGAATATCCATCAGGTGTATCTTGAGGCTTCTAGTGAGGAGGTGGAACGAATCCATTATTCTGAAGGCTTCTATCTACTTTTATAAGGTAGGTGCTCTATTTTCTAATTTTTTCCTGCCATATCTGTGATAATTTTTTTGCTTATTTTGCTGTAGATGCAAGATGGTAGAATGAATCACTGTCTTGAAAATGGCGATATTGTCTTATTTTTCTTCTTGTTTTTGTTTAATTTTCCTGTAATATCTGGAATTTAGATTGTAAAACTCGAATAGTTATCTAAATAAGACACTAGTGAAAAGGTTGACAAATAGATGATCTACAAGATGCTTTCTTCTTTAGAGTAGGAGCTATCTAGAGGAATATATATATTTTTCAAATATTTTGATGACAAGGACATTCCTTAAACATTAACCAAAGGAGAATTGAAATAATTGCTTGGTTTTTCTAAACCATACACATTGACTGAAAGGAGACTATGTAAAATTAGAGTGGATGACATTTTTTAGATGCATTTTTGAGTCAAAAAGAGGATCAATAATTTAGGAGATGCAGTATGGAGTTTCTTGAACCACTATTCAAAGCATGTTATTGTTGGGGCTTTTGTAACCTATGTAAGTACTACTCTAATATTTTCATGTCTTTACGTTGATTCCTAAGGAAATTGTTACTTTGAATATGGGAATCCACTTCTCTTTTAATCAGATGCTAGAGCAGTAGGGATTTGAAAGATATTTCACTAATATATTCTCGTTTGAATTAAACGAGATGGGGTACAATTTGTAGGGAGATTTTTCATTAAAACATTTTTAGAAGGGTCATACGAGTAGAAAAATGGATATTCGGTCCATTTTTCAAAATTTAGCGGAGTGAAATTACCATAGTTGAAGTTTACCATATATGGCATGGTGTCCCTAGATTTCACACCAAAATCTAAGACTACCCTATTTAAAAAAAAAATCATAAGTTTAAAATAATGGGTTGTTTTGTGTTTGTATTGCCAGAAAGTTCCTGTAATGTGTCAAGATATTCCCAAGGAGCCATATTAGCCATTTTCGACAAATACCCAGATGCCCAAAATTGTTTTATTTGTCATTGGGGTTTTCTTGCGGAAAATTTGTATTTAATTATTTTGAGCCCCGTTTGAGCCAATTTGTGCTCCGGTTTAACGTTGTGATCGTACATATCATTATTCCCATATACTTGTAGGTTTTAACCGGGAATGAATCCTCGGGCTTTGTTTGTGACTTAGCGCAACGTTTTGTGTTTTTTTGTTTTCTGTTTCATTTTCTGTGAAATTTCTCTGGATCAATTCCTTTTCGGTTGGCTTGATTCTTGGCCTGGAGTATCTGGAGATCACCTATGCACATTGTGCCAGAAGGAATTCGCCATCGGAGGTCTGGTTCTCTCGGAAAAGACAAAGTCGTGCACCAAAAAGCTTCTTCTGGGCTGGCCACATTTTTGGAAAAAGAGGGTTTGAAGTGAATCATGGGATTTTTGGAAGCAGCAGGCAGGTGGGAATTTTGTACCTACCTAGCATGGTAATTTTTCCTATGAAAGCAATGCCACTTAAGTCACAATGGGAAAATTAGAGGCAACAGGCAGGCGGGAATTTCTTACCTGCCTTGCAGGGTAAAAATTCCCATTGTGAAATAAAAGAAAAATCACTTAAGGCATTGATGGGATTTTATTACCTGCCTTGCAGGATAAATAATCTGTTATGAAATTCAAACAACTTAAGTGAATCATGGGATTTTCGGAGCTGCCTTGTAGGGTAAATAATCCCATTGTCAATTGACTCTTAAGAATAGAAATTCCTCATGTCAAAAGTGCGACCCCTTTAGGGAAAGAAGGAAGCCTTTAATGCAATTAATTAATTAATTTCTTCTCCAATTTTGGCGCTCAAAGCTTGTGGAAAATTCAACGAAGGAAAGTGGACAAAGGAAGTTGGAATTAGACATTCTAAAATTAAATAAATATTATTTATTTAATGCAGCCCTTTCATGTCAAAAAGTGTGCCCCATTTGGGAGAGAAATAATAATTTTTAAGTATTAATTGATTTATTTAATTCCTATTTTCAGTGGCTAAGGTCAAAGCATACTGTGAGGCTTGAGTTAACTAGAAGTAGAAGTCTAAAATTAAATAAATTTAATTTATTTAATGGCAGCCATGAGCATGCACAAAATAGGTGCCCCATTTGAAGAGTAAAGCTTATTAAATAATTAATTAATTGCCAGGAATAGGAAAGACATTAATTAATTATCGAATTATGTGGATTATATAAGCAGGGGCTGCCATAAGGGTGAATTAATTAATTCAAAAGCAGAGAAGTGCATCCCAGAGAAAAAGTGCGCCCCATTTGGAGAGGAATTTCGCTCAGACGAAGGTGTAATTAATGCTGGAAGCTTCCAATTTTGACGCATAGGTTGAAGGAGGTCGATTTGTGTCTGGATAATTGTCTACATAAGTGATACATGTGCTCAGGTGAAGGTGGTAAATTTCATGCTTGCTTTGCATGCAAATAAAAATCAAATTTTGGGGCAGCGGGTTTGATATGTGCAAATTTTTATGGTTAAAATCCACTGTTAATGTTCCGGTTGCCATCTTTGTTTGAATTAATTGTAGGAATTCATTACAGGTGCTTTTATATGAGAAAGGGAGCTCAAATCAATGTCTAATACATTGAACCTATCCTCTGAATTTGAAGAATTATCCAAATCTGCACCGGTTGTGAAGAATTCCAGCCGAATAAAGAGAAAAAGAATTGTTCAGACAAAGATAGATACAACCATGGAAAAGAGGGATGAAAAAGAGAGCACAACTGAGTCATGCATCACTTCTAAATTTTCAGACATTGGAGACACAGATCTAGGTCCGGAACTTCTTTTGAATTGATTGAAAGATCCAAAGTAGGAAAGACTTCCTCATGCGTGTAGTCAAAAGTAGTAGAATTATTCGAGCTGCAGCGTTTCCATACATGGCCCAATTGCTAGAGTTCATTATGGAGTGTGTTAGGTCTTACCATCCATCATCTAGACCAGTCCAAGATGCTACGGGGAAAACAATAATCTGTTGGACGCACAGTTCATCAATTATTGTTTGAAGATTCGCACGAAAGGTGGTGACTTCTATTAGCATACAGGATGTCGGCAGTAGGTGGGAGAAGCATAGAGTTGACTGCGTGAACATAATGAATAGCAGATACATGAAGAAGCCCAGATCTCTTTCCAAGTTCCCAAGAAATCTTACGCACCCCAATCTAGTACAAGAGGTGGATGATATTGCCAAATTGTTATGTAGGATAAATGGTGAAACAAACGCTCACACCTTCCGCACATGGATGTATGTTTTCATCAGGACCATTGAAATCAACAAAGCAGATTCAATAATCAATTAGACAGAAATCATTAGGGACAACATTGGTGAGTAACTCGGAACATGAGGCATAATTTCAGCTTTAAAATGACTTCCTATTTGGTATACGTAGAAACTTCACAAGGCATCTTCTCCAGGATGGATAGATGTGGTGTTCTTTCCAAGGACTCTAATTTTGGGTGCTACCCATGACTTACTATACCTGCATGTAAGAAATATTTCAAAGTTGTCAATGATGGATTCTTTATGAATTCATTTACGAGGCTAGGACAGGATCTAAAGACCAATATGGTGAATAAGGAAGCGTGGGAAGTTATGTCCAAAATTGGCAGTCTCTTCATTCAATTTGTGGATTTCACATACCTCAAGGTCACCGGATTTTCTAGAGAACTGTTTAAGTTGCCCAGATATCCAAATGATAGATTGGTCACCATGGAGCTAAGAAAACAACTTATGGAGATGCATGACCTTCAGTCAAAATGGCACAAGTCTACGGGCTTCTTTTTTATCACTATGGGCCATTATAGCTGCCAGAGCATCATAAAGCCCAAGGATTGGAAGTAGAAATGTTCTCTGAGTATGAGCAAGAGTTCTTTCTAGCACGGTTGAACTTTTATCCATTTGGAGTAGCCAGGAAGATTATATCCCAGGAGTACGCACATGTCCCTTCATTAGAAGATTTCTGGATGAAGTGCAAAAGTGAGTATGAGGTTAGAAAGAAAGATTTCAGCAAGCTATTAGCACGACAAGTGTTTGACTTTGGATTAGCACGGATACCTGTGGATCTTAAAGATGATGGGCCTGTGTTACTTGACACATACCATCAAATGGGAGGAGATAGAGCTATACTTCAGGAGAATGTAGGGGGCTGTCATACGATTGAGGAAAGGTCTACCACTATTCTGGTGAATACTTAAAACCGGAGTTCTTTGAGAAGGGATATTGCCTTGATGAAGCATTGATGAATCAAATCATGGGAAACTTCAGCACATGAGATTCCCAAGAGGAAGCACGGAAGAGAAAGCAACAGAAGTTCTAAGAAGATGAAAGTGCAGAGAAGGTCTCATTCAAAGGAGAAGATCACTTCTATGGCTATGATGTTAGTTCTAGCTTCTCTAGAATCCAATACTTCACCGATCTGTCGCACCTCAGCAGACACTACCATTCCTCAGTTGAATCCAACAACATTCATCTTTTCTCCTCAACCACTCCGTTCAGTGCCTCTTCCTGAACAAATGTTGAATTTGTAGATGGCCAAATTTGAAAGAGCTTTGTCTTTGGATGGCTCAGAGGATGGCAGCCACAACATTGTAGCAGTTTCAAATGGAAAAGAATCAGAGCGAGAGATAATGGTACACTCGGAAACTTCTTATTCTCTGAGAAGTAATTTCTCGAATGTTTGACTTGCATTGGTTCCAGAGGCCGAGTGGAAATCAACTTGGAGGAAATCGACTTGCGATTGCTCCCGAGTCCAAGCAGAAAAGGTAGAAAACCTAAAGTTTCTAAGGTAACTTCAGGGTTGATCATCGAGGAGTCAGGGTAGAAGTTTGTTGAGATGTCGGTTCGGCAGAAGGGAAGGAGGATGAGCTCACGACGAGAGAAGATATAACAAGATAACTGAATACCCATAGGTCAAGCCACCACGAAGGATTGAAGTAGGATACACTGAGACATTGATAGATGCTCTTTCAATAGGCTTGACAAAGAAAAGGTGGAGAAAATTGAACTTTGAAGTAGGTATCTCATTTTGTGCGAGATCATTGCCAAGGTTGCTAAATCTTCCACTCATCCCATTTCAGCTCAAGAGAAGGTGAGTGATCATCTGATGTAGGAATGGAAGATGTAAGTAACCAAGTAAAAGTTATCGACGAATGGAAAAGTATGAGTATTCGTCGGGCTTCTAGAAAACTCGAGAGATGTGTCAAGATGCCTAAAGGTTATGAAAGATGCAGCAGATCAGCTGAAGCAACTGATGACAAGCACAGTAGATATGAACACAATTGTTGAGAGTAACCTAAGTATTTTGGCCGAAATCAATAAGCTACCGAGAGAAGTGTTGATTGGGAGCAGTTGTGCAGAATGGATCGATTAAGAAGGGGAAGAAACTAGAGTTTGCGGTATCTTTCCGTTAGGAGATCTGTAGAATTATCTTTGAATAGGATGCAGCATTTGAGAGTATGGCATCGTCTCTACCAGACAATATCATTGCTTTCACTCATGAGGAAGTGGTAAGAAATGTTACTTCACACACACGGATAATTCCTAGCAAAGTTCCTAATTCCCGGAAGGGTCTCTTCTGATGGTGCAAGGGAGAATTGATGGAGCCGTTAAGCCTTTCACGATGAATTCCATCAGCAGTGGTGGCACTGTAGTCGGATATTGAGAAGTTCAGGCCTAGCTTGGAGGAGGTAGAAGCATGTATCAGGGTGTTGAACGAAGGATTGCTACAGTTCAGGATAGAAAAGGAAGTTGTGGCTAAGACAGATGGGAAGATGCTAAATTACATGTTCGACAAGTATATTCAGTATCAGAACAAAAAGAAGATATAGATGTTACAGCTGGCGTGTCTTTCTCCTTCTACTTTTTCTTCTTCTATTTTCCACATTCCTGGATGAAATTGTAAAACTTTAAAGTTATTGGTTTTGAAACCATTACTTTAAGTTATGTGGAACAATTCTATTAGTTAAGTGACAGTTGTGTCACTTAAAGAGGAATTAGAGGAGGATGATTGCCAAATGTTATCTTTACCTTTTGTTTATGTTTCAGTTTAGTTGAGTTTCCCATTTGTACTTTCTCTTCTATATTCTATAAGTAGAAGAAGAACCTTCAGGTTAATGGTCGAATTTATAAGCAACATTCTTATATTCCATACTTTGTGCTAAAAACCCCAATAGCCACTTGAAGCAAATGAATATAAAGGAGCAGATTTCTGGAGAACTTTGTGTCACGGTGCATTTTGTTTCTAGCTTTCTATCTTAGATCTTCTAATAAACTTTGTGTTATTTTAGATCTAGATCTGGAGTTGCCTTTGCTTATAATTTTGTGTGTTGATATCTATTGGTTTCTTCTATGTGCATGCAATCAACTCTGTTATCTATTGATTGGGTTGCACATCTTCCCCATTTCTTCCCTGTGTTTTATTATTTCTTTCTTCTATAAATATTTCCTTTCTTAAACAGCTACTTGCTGCAAAATTATACAACTATGGTTCATGAGATGAATAGTTAAAGTAAAACCCCATATAGATACTAGCATATTTTAATTGAAAAAACTGACACGGGAGCCTCACCGGTAAATGAGGGAGATTTATCTCATGACTGCCTAGGTTTTCAGCTATGTAAAAATTTCACCAACATGGCATCAAATCACTTTAAATATTGCTAGGTATTATCGAAGTTCGCAGGATAAAACAGAGGTTTATGAATAAAAGATTTTTGAAATCATTTTCTATTAAACCATATTTAAGGCTTAAAGGAAGCTTTTTTCAACGAGAAAGATAACTAGTTAAAAACATAACTATATTCTTTCCATTAAGGAAATCTAACTAACTCGATGGTCAATTTTTATTCGATCACTCAATTATCATCTGTTTCTTTATTTTTTGATTTAAATTTAGCTAGAATTTTTTATTAAGGAAATATGGGTAACAAATAGTTAGCTTTTATGAGATCACTTCTAATTTCAATCTCTTTGTTTTGTTGTGGAGAAGGTTTTCGTGGAGAACGACAACTTTAGGGAGAGATGGGAAGTTGGAGGAAGGTTTTTTTTTTTTCCCAATGAGAAATATAAATAGTTAAAAAACATAACACTATTTTTTCCATCGAAGAAATATGAGTAACTGATGGTCAATTTTTTATTTGATCACTCCAGTTTTCAGTTTGTTTCTTCATTTTCCTAGATGAGGTTTACCTAGAATGTTTTTTATCAAGGATATTTGAGTAATCTGATGGTTAGATTTTGTTGATCACTTGTATTTTCAGTTTGTTCTATTTTGTCATGGAGAAGGTTTTTGAACTTGAAACCAAGGTGGTAAGAAAGGAATGAAACCATGCTTTGTTTCTACAACACTTTTAGTTATGAATTTTAAACATTGCCCATAAATTTTCCAGTAGATTTTTTTGGGATTTTATATTTCCAGAGCTCTGCTTCTATGTTTAAGATTCTAATAATGCAAGTTGTTGCTCTTAATGGGTTCAATTTGGGACCAAGTTGTTAAGAAATGGATGAAGCTTTGCTCTTGTTATACGAATTGAGGATTTCACATGTTTCTTTTCTAGTTGCTTAACAGTTGAGGGCTTATTTTAATACTAGATTAAGGGTGCTAGGAAGCTTTAGATTTACATGAGGCTTTAATGCTTATTTTTGTAAAGAATTAAAGGTTTTAGGACTATTTAAAAAATTGGTTACTGCTCTAAGCCTTAGTTTTATGCTGGATTAAGGGTTTTTAGGTGTTTGGCTTTTCCTTGCTTAAAGATTTGAGGCCTATATCTCTTATTTGCTTAACCATATTGGATGGAGAACTGGCAACAACAGGGGTTTGTTCAATTTGAGAGCTGCATATTTTGAACTAGTATGATATATTTGATCAGAAGTGAGTTAGAGATGAAATGACAACCTAATCAATGCACCATAGCCAGGTCAAAAGTTTTCTCCCTCTTTTTGTTTTTCTGTAGAAGATGTTGAATAGGGTTGTAGGGTATTTGAAAATTTGTAGTGTAGGTTGAATGCAATCTTCCTTGGTTGAGGTTTTGCATTTTCAACTGCAAATTATGGGCCCATAATTTTTGTATTTTGTTGGTTTTTTAAATTTTTGTCATGCATGACTGAAATAATTTTAAGGGAATCGAGTCTTCATTTATTAAATGTACAAGTTGAATAAGTGATATGCTTCAGAGATTATGAGTGAAACAACTAGTGTTTCAATATGAATAAGCAACCATGATGAGAGAGGTAGGGAGGACTTAAACATGACAACCAGGGATTATAGACCCATCCTAGGCCTCCTAATATTTCTTCTACAAGGTGGGAAAGCATGAATCTATTTTGCATGAATACAAATGGATGGTAATGGAGAAGTAGCAAAGAATGAAACATCAGTTGTATTTGTGTAGTGGAGGAAAAATTGGGGTTTAGGGTCTGAACAATGACCACTATTAATGAATGGAAACAACTTTGACTGCTGGCTTGGAATCTCCTCCAAGCCTGAATATTGATTAGATAAATTATCTAGCATGCAACATATTCCCTCTGTAATTAATTGGTATAGATTCCAGAGGCATGCAACCCTTCGTAATCTGGGTTAAGGATTTTAAGGGTTTCATTTTTGCTTTCTTGAAGATTCGTAATAGACAATATTTGTTCAATCAGATAGCTATCGCTTTAAACTTGTAATATTTGATCAGAAGTGGGTTAGAAATGAAATGATAGTCTAATCAATGCACCATAGCCTGTGTCAGTTTTTTTTTTCTCTTTTTTTATATTTTCTCTAGTAGATCTCGAAGAGGGTTGTAGGGTATTTGAAAAATTGCATTTCGGGTTGAATGCAACCTACCTAGGTGAGGAGTTTTTATTTTTAATCAGGATTTGTTAGACGAACAACAATTCCGATTTATGACGATTAACAAGCCAACAAACTCGAAATTTGCTAAATGCAACCACGTTCTCTTTTCTATTCGTATAGTAGTTTAGATTTTTTGTTGTCAATAAATGAAGTTAGTATTATATTTATGGGTGGATTGAGTTATGGGTTTGTATAATAATGCAGCTATGTTTTTAGGTCCAATTAATAGACTCGTAGCAATTTCACTACTACTAATGGAAAGTGTATGGAACCGGGGTGATTGCCATCCTGTTATCGACAACCACCGAAACCTCATTATTTGTACATGTATATTTTTATATTATTTTATTCTGTGAAATAATTATTTTGTGAAATTTCTCCGTGTAACGAAATGGAGGGAGGAGGCGGACAAGTTTTTTGTGTGTACTTCTTGGGGTTTAATGAGTAGTGTTTTTAAAATTATTTGTAAGGTTTTCACTAAGCATGGCCATGCATTTTTGATGATTTGGTTTGGTGTTTTTTTTGTTATTTTCATTTTTCATTTAATTTAATTTTTCTTTGTTCCGTTTGTTTCCTACTTTTGGGAGGGTTGTGTGTGTGTGTTTGTGTGTGCGCTATATGGATCCAATCAAATGTTAAGGTAACTAGTTATCACGTTTGTTTTCACTTCGCTTATGCAAAATCTATAAGTTGGTAATACCATGTTCATGACTTCATCGTGCATATTTTGTTGATTAATAATTCTTCTCATATATCCATCACATGTAGCTTGAGGCTTCTAGCGAGAAGGAGAAAGGATGGAGACTAGTCTCAAGGCTTCTATCAGCTTTTAATAGGTAGGTGCTTTATCCTTCTAATTATTTTTTTGCTTAGTTTGTTGTAAAAGTGGGTAGAATGATTCACTGTATTTAAAATGACAATATTGTCTTCATCTCTGGGATTCGGATATATTTTTCTTCTTTTTTAGTTTAAATTTTCCTTTGATGCCTCAAAATTAGAATGCAAAACTAGATCAATTATGTAAAATAGACATTGGTGAAAATGTGGCCAAATAGACGATGATCTACAAGCTGCTTCTTTCTTTAGAGCAGAAGCCATAGCAGAGTAATAGATATGTATTTCAAATATTTTGACTACAATAACATTCCTCAAATATTATCCAAAGGAGGATTGCAATAGTAGCTTGGCTTTTCTAAACTATACATATTGATTGAAAGGGAACTTTTTAAAATTAGAGAGAATGGAATGTTTTGGAGATACATTTTTAGGTCAAAGAGGGTTAATAATTTAGAAGGTGCGTAATGGAGTTGCCTAAACCCACTATTCAAAGCTTGTCATTATTGCGCCGATGGCAACCTATGTAAGCACCACTCTAATATTGTTGTGTCTTAGGTTGATTCGTGAGGCCAACATTTTTTTTATAGACCTTGGAAATTGTTACTTTAAATATAGGAACTCACTTCTTACTTTTATCATATGTTAGAGTAGGGATTTAAAAGTTTCTTCGCTAATATGTTAGTTGAGTGAAAGAGTCATATGATCAGACAAATGGATATTCAATCCATCCATCAATATTTAATTGGAGTGAAAGTACTTTTTTGACTTCAAAAAGGATTACATTGTATGTTATAAGTAGCCAATTCTTTTATGAGATATTCTTTCAAGGTTTTTCTCCTTGCTGGAAGTGTGTATTAAGGTGTATGTAAAATTAAAAACAAAAGGTAATTGAAGTTTATTATATATGGATAATGGCATTATGTCACTTTAAATATTCCCAACTAGATATTATCAAATTTCCAGGATGAAACAAAGGTTCAGGAATAAAACATGTATAAAAGAACTGGAGAGTTGGGAAGTTGGAGGATTTTTTTTCTTTCATCGAGAAAGAAAAATAGTTTAAAAACATAATAATATTTTTTCCATTAAGGAAATCTGAGTAACTCACGGTCATTTTTTACTTTGATAACTCCTTCAGTCTTCAGTCCATTTCTTTATTTTTCCATACAAGGTTTAGCCACATAATCCTCTTCAGGCAAGCTATAATGTTATTTATTTAGAAATTCTGAGTAACCAATAGCTAGATTTTATTTGATCACTTCATTTGTTTCAGTCTGTTCTGTTTTGTTGGGAAGAAGGCTTTCACGGCAGAGATCTATAGCTTGAGGGTAAATTTTGGGCCACATAATGCTGTTCTGGTTTGATTTAAGCTTCAGAATTTGTTTTTCTGTGTTTTTTTGGTTGCAAATTTGTGTTTCATGATAAAAATTTCCGACTCAAGGTTAAGTTTTATTATCTGACGCCTTTACTTTTGGTTTAGTTGTTCAGGAAGTTGTAGTACATGGTTTGAATTATAACAATGCATAGTGTTGTGATGGTTATTATGATGGAGCCTGCAGGAGCACTCTAAATAAGTGTAATGATGATTTTCAAATTCGCTAATTTTACAAAGATGATACAGAGAATGGTATAGGATAAAAAAGAGAATACTAATAGAGTAATGATAGAAATATAAGATAAAAATAGAGTAATGATAGAAATAAAGGATGAAGATAGTATTTATTATTTGTATTAAGTTGTGAGTATTGGGGAAGGGGCTACCTGCCACATTTTGGGGAGTCAGGCTGTGACTTGAACCTGTATCACCAGTGGTAAACTCCATCGAATTTATTGCTGGACCACAGCCCTCAAGCAACAAAGATAGTGTTTTTGAGAGACAAAATAAATAATAAGTTGAATGATAAAACTCGAGGACACAACTAAAGTAATTATAGATACGGAGAAAAAATTGGATGACCAAAATAGTATTATTTGGTAGTTTTGGTTTGTGAGAAACTAGCTTCACAATTCAAATAACTAACTTTAGAATTCCTGGATGTAAAATTATATATAGCTGTTTGAGTGAGCACACAGAAGTAGGAATTATTGAAGGGTATGTTACAAATGAATTTTGTCTCTCAAACTCTTTATGGATGTCACATCTTCTTTGCTTGGTCTTCTTGTTTGTCTTGGTAAATTCCCGCATCATGTTTGAAGAAATCCACGACTTTGTTCTTTTCTGGATAGATATGAACACCGGTCTCTTCTTTTTCCCTAGTTGACAAGCAAGAACTTTTATATGGCACAAATCACAATATATCGTACAACATGCTTTGCCTCTGCTATACTTGAGTTCTTAAGTAGAAATAGCCTCAGAAGTAATCACAGTTAAACCTTCTGAGGACACTGGTAAAACATAACAGATCATGTAGAAACCAATTTTTTGTGTCCCTAATCAAGGCTTCTTTTTGCCACAACTATTATGATAACAGTCCCAAAACTATTATTGAACTCCTGGGGATATAAAACAAGAGAATATAACTTAAAAACAATAATAACATACAGTTAAATATCTAGAAATGATGACTGGTTGTCATGGTTAATCATTTGCATTGTCATAGATATATATAGCTGAATACGATTCTATAGAACCAACAGGACAACTTTGTACCAACTCTGTACCAAAGACATGATCAATCAGTCATTATAAGTGCTTGATCTGATCGTAGAGATTGAGTTATTTAGCACTCTTGGAAATTGTCTAAACCTTTGATATGGGTATAAATTCTTGAACATCAATAATATTGGTTTAATAATTTTTTGGGGTTTTATTTGTGCATATTTAAGTCATCTCAAGATGACCTCCACAAGTAATCATTACCCTAATGAAAATTTTCCTCATGCATTTTTGGTAATAATCACATTTGGTAAATTGCAGATTGAAATTCAAAATATCAATCATAGTTTTGAGCCTTGTTGAAAACATGATCATATTTGATTGACTCGTAGATTTCTATGAAGAGAAATTAAGGAAGAAAATTTGTGAGCCACTGGTTGATAAAGCCATGCCCTCGGCCATGGCGGATCCATTCCACTCGGAGGAAACAACTCCCTTGCCGGGAAAGTTCGAAAAGCGAAGACAAAAGACTTTATGCTCGACGGAGTCAATCCAAGGATTGTTCCCCACAAGCCTTTCTCCCTTTTCGACCATTTGTAGCGATCTGGAATCTTCTCCTCTTGTAATGTCTCCAAATGGACATATTCTTACCCCAGGATGAATTTTTCGTAATTCCCTCTAGGGCCAAATTTGATTAATCCAAAAAGACAAAAAAATCTCAATTACTATCAAAGTAAAATTCAAAATGAGATTAGGACACACCGAATATTTTCTAGAAAACCTAGTTCACTTCGCCCTAGAGGCGCGATTTAGCAAAAATAGCTTTTTCCACCTCAAAATACCTCCAAAAATTAAGAAATTTTTTTTGCAAGTAGATAATGAATAATGAGAATAGGATTTCCAATCAGATTCAAAAAAATATTAATTCTGGAATTTATTAGGGCAAAAAACATATGCAGAACTTGTAAATTTAATAACTTGCAAAATAGTCCAAATTTTTGGGCAAATGATAGCTCATACAAAAGCTTGAAAAATGAGTTTTCTAATAAACTCAAAATCACGTTATTCAATGGCATGAAGACATTAAAAATGGATTTGCAATTCGATGTGAACCCAACTACAAGAGGTTGAAATACCTCCAAAAACACACATAAACAGCTTTGCAAATAAAACCAGGAGTTTCAAAATAGCTTACTTCTCATTCTGGAATTCACACTGATCTATTACATCATTACAATTCTCCTTTTATTTCAAGACTACTCTAAAACCCTAAAATGCCAAAAACCCTAAAATGCCAAAAAACCCTAAAATGCAAAACAACTCGGATTGACCCCAAAATTTGCGTGCCAAATATGCATTCATAAATTAGGGCTCACGCGAAATTTGGACTTATTCTGACAAGCACAACAAAAGTTATTAAAGTTCTAAGACCTAGTCAAAAGCGGAAAAAACATTCGGAGCCAATTTTAGGCCACTAGATGACGGAATCCGAGCCCGAAAACGTGCCAAAATGAGCACAACCTTGCAGAAAAGTTGTCCCCAGCATAGTACTAATGTATATCTACCACCCTGTAAAATTTCAGACGATCAATCTGGTCGGATCAAAAGTTATGGCCTCTGCAAGTTATGCTCCCGCATCATTCTCCCTGGTTGAAAAGAATTCAGCTCTGCGAATTCATTGTGGAACTCATCTAATTTTGCACTGTCAATTTTTCTCAACTCCCACTCAGGAATCCAAGTGTTTTCTTCTTGCTGCAAACCTTCCCACTGTACCAAATATCTGTTGTAGCTCCCATGTCTAGTAGTGATTGTCTTTTGGTCCAAGACACGCATGACCCTCTCCTTTTTCTCCTTCGGCATCTGTTTCTTCCAGTTTATTTCTTCCTCCTTCGCAACATTTTCATCATGACCTGGAAACTTATATAAATCAGAAACATTAAAAACTGGTGAGATAGCAAAGTTTTCAGGTAGCTCCACCTTGTAGGCATTATCACTCATTTTCTTCAGAATCCTACATGGCCCAATCTTCTTATACTTGAGTTTATTATATGTTCCCTTTGGAAACCTCTCTTTTCTAAGATGAACCATCACCATATCTCCTTCTTCAAATACACTTACTCTCCTACTGGCATCTGTAACTATGTTTTATATTGTGCATTACTCACTTTTAGCTTTTCCCTCACTTCATCTTGTAGCTGTAGAATGTGTTCTGCAAATGCTTCTGCATCATCACTAGTTTCATCTTCACCTGGTAGAACAATTAGATCAAGGACCCCCTTCGGATTCCTACCATATACAATCTGGAAAGGAGACCTCCCTATTGACCTGTTTATCGAGCTATTATATGCAAACTCAGCTTGAGGTAAAGCTAAGTCCCATTGTTTTGGCTTTTCTCCAACTATACAACGTAGGAGATTTCCCAAGCTTCTGTTCACTACTTCAGTCTGCCCATCAGTCTGGGGGTGATATGCACTACTGAACTGTAGTTGTGTCCCCAATTTCTTCCACAGAGTCCTCCAAAAGTGACTCAAAAACTTCGTGTCCCGATCTGAAGTGATCGTTTTTGGAATTCCATGCAATCGAACCACTTCTGAAAAAAACAAATCTGCAATTCTGGAAGCATCATTAGTTTTTTTACAAGAAATAAAATGTGCCATCTTAGAGAATCTATCAACCACAACAAAGATAGAATCATTCCCTCACTGTGTGTTAGGAAGCCCTAACACAAAATCCATACTCAGATCAACCCATGGCCCTGTAGGGATAGGCAATGGCATATATAACCCAGTATTTTGTGCATGACCCTTAGCCATTTGACACACTCTACATCTTGCTACAACCCTACTGATGTCCCTCTTTACCTTTGGCCAATAATACTTTTCTACGACAAGAGAAATTTTCTTACTTATACCAAAGTGTCCAGCCAACCCTCCACTATGCAATTCTCTTATAATATTTTCTCTCATTGAACCAACAAGGATGCACAATTGTTTCCCCCTAAACAAATAACCATCCTGTATCAAATAATCAAAAGAATCACTACCTACTGTAGGCTCCTTAAGCTTTCTGACAACATCACCAAAATCAGGATCACCTTCATACAATTCCTTAACTGCCTCAAACCCTAGGACTTTATTTTCCATTGTTGTCAAAAGGGCTACACGCCTACTCAAGGCATCAGCAACTTGATTCTGCTTACCAGACTTATGCTTTAAAACAAAAGTATATTCTTGCAAAAATGAAACCCATTTTGCATGCCTACTATTTAGTTTCTTTTGTGTGTTTACATACCTCAAGGCTTCATGGTCAGTGAAGAGTACAAATTCCTTTGCTACCAAGTAATGTCTCCAGTTCCTTAATGCCTGAACAATAGCGTAAAATTCCACATCATAAGTAGAATATTTCCTCCTGACTTCATTTAGCTTTTCACTGAAGAATGCCACTAGTCGTCCTTCTTGACTCAACACAGCTCCAATCCCAACATGTGAGGCATCACAGTCAACCTCAAAGACCTTGCTAAAATCTGGCAATACCAAAACAGGTGCTTCTGATACTTTATTCTTCAACAATTCAAAACTATCTGTTGTTACCTTGGTCCATACAAACTCCCTCCCTTTTGTACACTCTGTTATGGGTGCAAGCAATGCTACTGAAATTCCTGATGAACTTCCTATAAAAAGTTGCCAATCCATGAAAACTACGAACCTCTGTCACATTCCTTGGAATAGGCCATTCCAAAATTGCCTTTACTTTTTCCTCATCCATCCTCACTCCATCCCCTGATATGACAAATCCCAAAAAAACAAGACTCTTTTGAAGGAATCTACACTTCTTTAAGTTTGCATATAGACTCTCTTTACGTAACAAGTCTAGCACCAATTTCAGATGTAACAAGTGTTCTTCCACTGTCTTACTGAATATCAAAATATCATCAAAATAGACAACAAAAACTTACCATTGTATTCTCGGAGTACTCTGTTCATCAACCTCATGAATGTACTGGGTGCATTAGATAGCCCAAATGGCATCACCATCCACTCGTATAATCCATATTTTGTTTTAAAAGCATTTTTCCATTCATCCCCTTCACGGATTCGGATCTGGTAGTAACCACTCCGTAGGTCAATCTTGCTAAAATATCGGGCTCCTACTAGCACATCCATCATATCATCCAATCGTGGAATTGGAAACCGATACTTAATTGTGATCTTGTTTATGGCTCTACTATCTACACACATTCTCCAGTCTCCATCTTTTTGGGAGTCAATAACGCTGGAGTTGCACATGGACTCATGCTTTCTCTCACTAACCCTTTCTGTATTAGATCTGTCACTTGTCTGTTCAACTCTTCACTCTGTGTCGGACTCATCCGATAGGCTGCCTGGTTTGGAAGGGCTGATCCTGGGATCAAATCAATATGGTGTTGAATATCTCGCTTTGGGGGTAACCCATCTGGTAGCTCATCTGGTATGACATCTTTGTATTCTTTTAGTATCTTTTCTACTGCAATAGGTATATTAAAGCCTTCTTTCTCCAGCTTCTTTGACATTAGTGCATAACAACATCCAACTTCTTCCATTTCTGTAACAAACTCTTTTGTAGCCAATAAGCCCTCACTCTTCTCTTCTTCCTTGAAGGGTAATAAGACCACCTTTACACCATCCTTCCAAAAGGTATATGTATTTTTCCCTCCATCATGTGTAACCTTTCTATCATATTGCCAAGGCCTACCCAATAATATATGACATGCATCCATTGGGATAACATCACACCACACCTCATCCCTGTAGGTATTCCCAATTGAAAAATTTATAAGGCATCTTTTATCTATGGTTACTTCATTTCCTTTCTTGAACCATGATATATGATAGGGATATGGGTTCTTGTCACAGCTCAGATTCAGTTTATCAACCATTATAGTTGAAACCATATTTTCACAACTACCACCATCAATAATAATTTTACATACCTTTCCTCTAGAGGTGCATCTTGTTCGAAATATATTTGGTCGAAGCCACAAATCAGCTCCAAAAACATCATGTTCTTTCTCCTTCCTTGGGACAATCATCGTCCTCCTTATCATGAGGGTTTCACCCAAGTCTGCAGCAACCTCCATTTCTTCTTCCTCTTCAGCCTCAACCAGATTTACTCGTGGTTTTTCTCCTTACCATCTATCTTGTGTAGGATAGTGCGGACACTCAAAAGCTCTGTGCCCCTCTTCACCACATCTGTAACATGTATATTGCCTTTGGGGGCTATTCCAGCCCCGTCCTCCATTATAACCTCTTCCCCTCTGAAATCCCCTACCTCTTTGGTAGTTACCATGGCTTTGACCAGAATCTTCATGCCCTTCTGCATTAGAGGATTCACCTTTTGTAGATTCAAATCTACCCTGCCCCTCATTGGAGATGATGATGGACCTCTCTTCACACCTCTTCTAAAATTATTCCTCTTGTTCTTTTCCTCTGCCTTTAATGCAAGTTGATAAGCATCATCTAGGCTATGGATCCAGAGCATACTCAGCTCATCTTGTATGGTGTAACTCAACCCATTTATGTACCGTGTAGCCTTTTGTTCTTCAGACTCTCCCTGTTCCACCCTGATTGATAACTTGTAAAATTCATTAGTATACTCCTCAATGCTGAGATCCTTCTGCCTTAGGTTTTGGAACCTTCAAAAGAGTGTCTGAGCATAATCTACAGGAAGAAACTTTTCTTTCAGCTTCTTTACCATTTTATTCCAGTTTCGGATCTTGCCCTTTCCATTCCTTTGTCTTTCATTTTGTAGGTGATCCCACCAGATCAATGCATGTCCGGCTAACTTAGTGCATGCAAACTTAACCTTCTTCTCCTCTGAAAGGGTTTTCCACTCAAAGAATTTTTCCATGCGATTTAACCAGTCAATCAACTCCTCTGGTCGTAACCCTCCACCATAATCAGGAACATTAATCTTGATGTCGTCATTCTTTCCCTCTAAAGCCTTGATCAATCTCTCCTCAAATGGTCTCTCATTCAAGGTTTCTTCGTCTCTCTCATTTTCTTCTTCATCTCCTCCTTCATTCATTAATGGAGTCTCTTCTTCAATATCACTATCTGGGTTTGCATCCCCATTTGCATGTCTCCTTCTAAGGCGGGTAACTTCCCCCGTGAGCTCAGCAACTTGTCTCTGTAGCTCCTGCATATGCCTATTCATCTGGGCATAACCTCCCCTCCCACGTCTAGCCATGGTTATATAAAACAGAGGTAAAAACTACACATAAAAATGTAATATGTTACCTTAACTATTTCCGCAAGATCAAAATCCAGCTCTGATACCAATTGATGTGAATCCAGCTGCAAGAGGTTGAAATACCTCCAAAAACACACATAAATAGCTTTGCAAATAAAACCAGGAGTTTCAAAATAGCTTACTTCTCATTCTGGAATTCACACTGATCTATTACATCATTACAATTCTCCTTTTATTTCAAGACTACTCTAAAACCCTAAAATGCCAAAACCCTAAAATGCCAAAAACCCTAAAATGCAAAACAACTCAAATTGACCCCAAAATTTGCGTGCCAAATATGCATTCATAAATTAGGGCTCATGCGAAATTTGGACTTATTCTAACAAGCACAACAAAAGTTATTAAAGTTCTAAGACCTAGTCAAAAGCGGAAAAAAACATTCGGAGCCAATTTTAGGCCACTAGATGACGGAATCTGAGCCCAAAAACGTGCCAAAATGAGCACAACCTTGCAAGCAATGTTGTCCCCAAAGCATAGTACTAATGTATATCTACCACCCTGTAAACTTTCAGGATGATCCAACGGTCGGATCAAAAGTTATGGCCTCTGCAAGTTATGCTCCCGCATCAAATTCTGGAACAATGTAAATAAACCCTAGTTGTTAGTGAAAGATGGAAATACAATTTCACCCCACTTAGGAAAGGCCCAAAAACACCTCAAAACTGATCAAACACTTCAGATCTGATCTCTCCTTGAATTTAGCTTGAAATCGATGCCCTAGCAATGCAAAAATTGGAAATGGAAATTTCAACAACACTCCCAACAAACATGCAATATTCAACCCTTGTAGGTCTTCAAACCACTCACGAACCGACAACAATAAGTCTTCAACAATTGTTGGAAAACTACTAGAAAACACAACTAACTCCTTGAATTTTGATGCTCAATGGAAACCCCTGAATGGAGAATCCTCACAACATAGAAGAAGATTTTCATTCTCCTTCTAGATCTCTAGAGGGTTTTTTCCTCAAGAGATAACTAAGGGTTTTTGTCCTTGGAAATTCTTTTGCAAAGCTCTCAAGCTTAGACAAAAATTAGAATTTTATAAAATGAAAGAGATGCTTTACAAGGCCAAACACACTTGCTTTTATAAGCAATCTTGGCTTAGTAGCCACCCACAACCACCAATCAAATGCCTTTTTCCACATTTAATTCTTTTTTGACATTTATTTCTTCCCAACATGGGTCGCATTTTTCCTCAAGAGATAACCAAGGGTTTTTTTCCTTGTAAATTCTTTCGCAAACCTCTCAAGCTTAGAAAAAAATTAGAATTTTATAGAATGAAAGAGATGCTTTACAAGGCCAAGCACACTTGCTTTCATAAGCAATCTTGGCTTAATAGCCACCCACAACCACCAATCAAATGCCTTTTTCCACATTTAATTATTTTTGACACTTTTTCTTCGCACCATGGATTGCATTTTTCTCCTAGGGGAAATAAAATTATAAAGTGACTTTTTTCTAATTTCACTTCATCTTTTCTCTTTTATTTTTAGTAAGTCATTAATAAATTAATATAAGTGCTTTTTATAAAGTGGTTTTTGTGCACTTTATAATAATTTATTAAGACTAGAGTTTCCCTTTTTATCACCCCTTAGCCATTGGGAAACAGTAATTGGGAAAAGTCCTTGCAAACTTTTTGGGATATTACACCTCCTGCCTCAAAAGATCTTGGCAAACACTTTTGGATCAACCTTGAGCTCGCTAGTAACTAGGTTGATCTTATTCATGTTGTTATTTAGATTGACACTATTATGCCTTCTGCAAGGGTCAAAGTAATGATCCCCCATTGCTGTAAAGAATGATCCCTTGTTTGAAGATCACGAGTCTATTATCCAAAGAATACCTCTGTTGACTCGACCAAGAATGCCCTAGAGTTGGTTCCCATGGAGTCACGAGTAGGTTGGAGTGAAGATGTGGGGCATTTTGTTAACAATCCAACCTTTAATGTGGATATCTAGCCCTCTCCGATAACTCTAAATGACGTCGACGATTCCAATAAAGACCCAATTAAAAAGCGTTATTAGGAGGAAGATTCATTGCTTGATAAGTAGCAACTTTCTAAGTCTGCTAAAAATTGAATCCCTTCTTCGATTAATGTCCTTGTGCCTGAGGATGGAAGGCTTGTTTTGGATCAAGGTCAGGTCTTTGAATATTCGTCTAGGTCTCGAAAAAAATAGAATGAGGTGTTTGAAGTCTCACCTCCCTCCTCTGGTCGTTCTATCCCTGACCCAAAACTAGAGTAAGAATATTTCAATTTCTTTCTTGTTGATGAGTATTTTGAAAGCCATATACATATGGAATTGCTGGTGAGACTTTGTATTTTTGTGAAAGATGTCAGATGAAGAGACCTTCAATTGTTTGTGTGTGTTGAACAAGGAAGCTAAAGGGATCTTGTTGAATTCTTATCAAGGTGTAGGTTCAAAATATGTGTGTTTATTATTTAACTTAGATTTTTCCACCCGCCATGTTCTCTAATATCAAACTTGGAACATTGCTGGCAGCCTTACCTATGTTTAGTCTTAGAGGGAAGATTTCAATCATGAAGATTGTGGCCAGACACACTATCCCCTGTGGCTTGAAATCCCAACTCTACGTGCTGATTTGGGCTCATTTGTTGATCTTTTTGTGCACTATTTTGTATAAGTTTTTAGATCCGACCCATGGGTGTGTGTGGAGGTTGATTTGAAAAGGAAGCACTATATGCACTATCAATGGTATCTGTCAACAAAAAGTTTGCTATTTGAATCTCCCAAACGCTTGGTTAGTCCTGGAGGGAATATTTCAATCTTGAAGATTGCAGTCAGACACACTATCCCCTCTGGCTTGAAATCTGAACTCTATGTGCTGATTTGGGCTCTTTTGTTGATCTTTTTGTAAACTATTTTGTAATTTTTTTACACCGGATGGTTCTTTGGAATTGAAGAGTCCGACCCACGGGTGTGTGTGGAGGTTGATTTGAAAAGGAAGCACTATATGCACCATTGATGGTATCCATCAACAAAAAATTTGCTATTTGAATCCTCCAAATGCTATGTGTGTTTATTGTTTAACTTATATTTTTCCACCCGCCATGTTCTCTAATATCAAACTTGAAACATTCTTTGCGGCCTTGCCTATGTTTAGTCTTGGGGGAAGATTTCAATCCACGAAGATTGTGGCCAAACACACTATCCCTGTGGCTTGAAATCCCAACTCTATGTGCTGATTTGGTCCCTTTTGTTGATATTTTTGTGCACTATTTTGTATAAATTTTTAGGTCTAACCCACGGGTGTGTGTGGAGGTTGATTTGGAAAGGAAGCATTATATGCACTATCGATGGTATCTGTCAACAAAATTTTGCTATTTGAATCCCTCAAATGTTTGGTTAGTCTGGAGGGAAGATTTCAATCCTGAAGATTGTGGTCGGACACACTATCCCCTTTGGCTTGAAATCGAACTCTACATGCTGATTTGGGCTCTTTTGTTGATCTTTTTGTGCACTATTCTGTATAAGTTTTTACACGGATAGTTCTTGGAATTGAGTAGGTCGACCCACAGTGTGTGTGGAGGTTGATTTGAAAAGGAAGCAATATATACACCATCGATGGTATCGTCAACAAAAAATTTGCTATTTGAATCCCCCAAATGCTTGTTTTGCTTGTCAATCTCGGGACCATCTAATCAAAGATTGCCCCTCGCATAGACCAAAATCGGAATTCTGCGAATGAGAATGAAAAATCACCCCTTTCCTCTACCAAAGAGATTGGGATTGGAGGCAACTTCTTAGCATCTAATTCTGGCATGAGGAGGAATACAATGAACTCTCTGTAATGTACCCTTTTTGGGATATTAATTAATTAAAAATATGGGAGATATTTAATCCACTCTTCCCATGGATAATTAAAGGATAAATATTGGGATAAATGTCTTTACTCCTTTATTTTAAAAATTAAATAATTAATTCTCCTGTTATGTTTTATTTTTTTAAAATATTAGAACAGGAGTTAATATTATTTTTGTAGTTTGACTTTTCAGGAAAAGAGACCCATATTAAAAGTGACCCTTCTACATGAGAAAATGTGCCAAAGGAAGGAAGGAAACTTGGAGATTTCAAATGCTAAAGCTATATAAGGAGAAATGGTGACCCCTTGGGGGCATGTTGAGAATTTTATCAAAAATATCTTCATGCTTGACAAGGGATGTATGCTCGTGTGATCACATTATAAAGGTGTTCTTTAACACCACCATTACTACGGAGAGTGTGAGACCTTCTAAGCTTTCATTGAGTGAATGTTGCTTGATATATTCATTCTATGATTGGCGCATTTATTTGAGAAAATTCTACATTTTATAGATGATCTTTGGAGAGTTTTATAGTGTTTTATGATCTGCCATTAATGCTGCAATTATTCCAGCCATAACGACTTGCATGGGTGGTTATTTTGGCATGTTTGGGTGTCTTTTGAAGTAGTTATACAATCTGATCTGTATTGTCACATTGTGGCTCCATTTTAAGAGATTTGGGAAGGTTTTAATAGTATTTTTAAGTGTCGGTTATTGTTTCTTTTATTCCAGCTATGGCGACTTGATCCGGGTTATATTTTAATCTTATTTGTGTTGGCATAAGTTTCAAGTGTGGGGCAACTATTGCAGGTGTATTGGTTTAAAGTGTTGGAAATTATTTACGCAAATTATTCTAACCCTAGCGATTGGTTTTCAGATTTTGGGGTCTATTTTGAGGTGGTTTCGGTTTCAGAAAATTCAGATTTATAGCTCATTGAAAATTCAGATTTATAGAATATTCTACATTTTATTTAGTGGAAAAATATTGATTTTTAAAGTTTCCGCTATTCGGTGCATGTTTAATAATTTTCAGATCTGGAAAAGATTAATTTCCTAACTAGTTTTCCAATCTAACCCACTACTTTGGGTTGTATTAAAGTTTCCATTGAGTTATTTGAGGTCAAGCTAGGAGGGTTTAATCCTTCTAGAGTTGATTTGGTTAATTAAATTCCAGATTTAAATAATATCATAGTATCTTTCCTCTACTCTTGTGGGGAGATGCAAAGAGGAGATAAGGAGCCATTATTCTACAAAAAGAGAAATAAGGATTCAATGGAGGACGGGGCTTTCACTTTGGATCAAGTGAAGTTCCTTCAAGAGTTGATGCAAAGTTGTGGTATGGAGCTTCAAAAAACTATGAGTGAACAAATGACCAAGCTCATCAAGGAAGCATTGGGTAATGGCAAATCACCAAATTCCAATGGAGAGGGAAGCTCACATAGTGGGGAAAGGGTCTCTACACAACCCCCTCCCAAGTTCTTCAAAGGCACTTTCCTACCTAAGGATACTCATAGAGAGATGGAAGAGCTATCAATGGTGGAGGCCATTGAATCTTACAACATTGAGTATGGTACTTTGCATTTGGCCATAAGGGCCATATTAACCTTTGATGAGTTTTGTGCATTGAAGATGGGAAACAAGGAAAAGAAATCCCATAAGCAACCCCCTAAGGACCTTCAACAAAGATTGGGGAAAGTTTCACTTCCAAGTTTTGATGGATCTAGCAAGATCTCGGTTAGAGCATGGTTGCAAAAGATGGAGACCTACTTCTCCCTTAACCCCATGCATGAGGAAGAGGCCCTTAAGTTTGTTACTCTTCACTTGGAAGGTATGGCACATGAGTGGTGGTTCCATGGTATGCACACACAAGGGCATGACTTGATTCACACAATGGAGGAGTTTAGCAAAAGAATCATGGAGAGGTTTGACCGAAAAGATCCAGAAATACACTTCCGGGAACTTGCACAACTCAAGCAAGTTCATGATGTAGAGGAGTATGTGGCAGATTTCCAAAGGATTGCAGTCATGGTGATGGATGTTAGTGAGAAAAGATTGGTTGTCCTCTTCACGGAAGGCTTGGTTGAGCCTTTGAAAGGATTGGTAAGAGAATTTAATTTATTTACAAAAAGCTATTACTAAAGCTTTAGATTTGGAATGTGTAGCTTATAGAGGTGATTTTGGGAAAAAGGGCAGCGTACTAATGCCACTTATCTACTGTCCAAAAGTGGAAATCAAGGGCAGCCAAGGTCTGATTTTTGAAAGCCCATACAAGCACAAGGGGGACAGCCCCTTGGGTCATTAAAGGAGGCCCCAAAAGGGCCAAATCAGCCCTATGTGCTGCCACATAGGAATCAGCCCCAAAACAGCATGCAAAAGGATGAAAGGGATGAATTGAGAAGGAAAGGTTTGTGTTTTGATTATAATACCTCTTGTGTGAGAGGCCACAATTGTACAAGTAAAGAGAAAATCCATTTTATTGAAGTCATTGATTCAGATTTTTGTGACACTAATGATGTGGGTGATGAGATTGTTGTTGAGCATGCACATGAGGAAGAAGAAAAAGAAGTGGAAGGTTCATTTGCAGCTCTTTTCAGCACTCCCAAATATCTTCCTTTCGGGTGGAAGGTATACTTCACAAGCACAAGGTAATCATTCTAATAGATAGTGGGTCAACTCACAATTTCATTAGTGAGAGGTTGGTAACAAGGCTTGATTTGCATGATGAAGTTTTCCAAGGATTTAATGTTACCATAGCTGATGGATTTATCTTATCATGCACTAGAAGAGTTTCCAAGCTTTCCATTTCCATAGGAGACTATGAGCTTATTGATGATTTTTATATGATTGACATGGAAGATATGGATCTTGTTTTAGGAGTGCAATGGTTGCATTCTTTGGGGATTTCACCCTCAATTATCAAAACTTGTTGCTTAAGTTCATGATGGGAGACAAGAGCATCATTTTCCAAGGTATGACAAGAAACTCCACTCTTTGTAATCATCCACCAAGGGAAGTAGAAATTTGTTTTGTATCTTTTATATCAGCTGATTGGAAGGATTTAATTACTCTAGAATATGCAAAAAATCAGTTTTCTAATGATTTGGTTGAAGGGGTAATTGTTGATGAAAGGTACAAGGTGGTAGATGGCCTCATTCTCTACAAAGGAAGGGTGTATTTGGCCCCAAATTCAGAGGTAAAAATCTGATTTTAAAAGCAGCACATGATGCCCCTATGAGTGGACACCAAGGGTACTTCAAAACCTACAAGATGGTAAGAGAAAGGTTTGCTTGGAAAGGTATGAAGAAAGATGTTCTTAAGCATGTTAGGGAGTGTGTTGTTTGTCAAAAGAATAAGAATGAACATACTTTTCCAGCTGGTCTTTTGCAGCCCCTTCCTATTCCATCCCAAAAATGGGAAAGTGTATCCATGGATTTCGTCACCGGTTTGCCAAATGTTCAAGGTAAGAGTTGTTTATATGTGGTGGTGGATAGACTCACTAAATATGCACATTTTCATCCACTTCCTACTAAGTTTGATGGCCCTATGATTGCTGATTTGTTTTTTAAAGAAATTTTCAGATTACATGGATTGCCAAAAACATTGTGAGTGATAGGGACAACAGGTTTATGAGTCTTTTTGGCAAGAATTATTCCATCTCACTGGCACAGAACTCACACCGGGTACTAGTTATCACCCACAAACTGATGGGCAAACTGAAATTGTGAATAAGTGGGCTGAGGGATACTTGAGGTTCTATGTTTCAGGGCAGCAATTTGCATGGATTAAATGGTTACACATAGCTGAGTTTTGTTACAATACCACACATCATATGTCTATAGGTATGACTCCTTTTAAGGCACTTTATGGTTATGATGCTAATTCTTTCATGGATGTGGTGATGACAGATAGTAGAGTGCCTAGTGCACAAGATTTAGTGCAACAAAGTGTTGACATCATGAAGGCACTAAAAGAGAACTTGCATCAAGCCCAAAGTAGGCAAAAGTTGTATGCGGATCAACATAGAAGTGAGAGATCTTTTGAGGTGGATGATTGGGTGTTTCTTAGATTGCAGCCCTATAGGCAATCTACTCTCAAACAAAGTGGTAAGGAAAAGTTGAAACCACGCTTCTATGGGCCTTACAAGATTATAAGGAAAGTGGGTAAGATGGCTTATGAGTTAGAGCTTCTGGAAAGTGGTAAGATCCATAATGTATTTCATGTTTTCTTGTATTAAGAAAGTTCTAGGGCAGCATGTTGTTCCTTCTTTAGAGTTGCCTCCTTTTGATGAAGAAGGCATGTTGATTTTAATTTCGAAGTCTATTATTGATACACGTGAAAAGAATTTGAGAAGACGTAGTTGTTGTAAATATCTTCCCCCGGGTAGATATAGACAAGCAGAAGAATATGGAAATCATAGAAACTCAAAACCTAACACTTATTCACGCCAAAAGTCGCGCCCAAGGTGCAGGTCAGAGGCGCACAACAAGAGGTGTCGACATGAAAATGGATGCGCCCATGGCGCAGGTAAGAATATGTCGACACGCCAAAAGTCGTGCCCATGGCGTAGGTCAGAGGTGCACAAAGAAGAGGTGTCGACATGCAAAAAGTCGTGCCTTGGCGCACATAAAGGGTGCATGACATAGAGTGTCGACATGGAAATATTCGCACCTTGGCACACGTAAAGGGCGTATGACATAGAGTTTAGACATGGAAAAAGTTGTACCTTGGCACACGTAAAGGTCGCACGACACGGAGTGTAGACATGGCAAAATTTGAACCTTGGCGCACGTAAAGGGTGCATGACACAGAGTGTCAACATGGCAAAAGTCGCGCCTTGGCGCTCGTAAAGGGCGCATGACACAGAGTGTCGACATGGAAAAAGTCACACCTTGGCGCATGTAAGGGTATGTCCGCCAAAGCTGTTAAGGGAACCCGAAAGATACAGTTCTTCATTTGATTATAGGGTATTCTTAGTTTTTTGAGATTTTGACTTTCAAAATTTCATGGTTTTTTGTATTTCAGGTTTTCCTAGTTGCCTTGCATGACTTGAGTTTCACCAGTACCTTTCGGGGACTAGTAAGCGCATAACCATACCCGATAACTGAATTGAAGAAGCTGTATCTTTCGGGTCCTTCAAAGTTTTAAATTATTTTTTAATATTGTCAGGTTTGGTGTGTAACTTGGTAGAATCTAGCCTTTTGAGGCTTACTTTCTAACACATCTGGTGACTCGAAAGGATATAATTCAGTGGTATAGCAGCACAGGTTGCCCAAGTACATGAGAAGAATTCGAACCAGGTCTGATACTCGAGAAGAGGGGCTATTTGTTCACTTGCAGCTATCACTAGGCAGAGGAAGGAGAGGAAGAAGACCACAAAGGTCACCATCTCCACCTAACCGGACTTTGTCTACACCTCCACCTGGTAGATCTTTTCTTGCATCAACTAGAGTTCTTAGGCCAATCATAATCACACATCTACCACCGAATCCCTTTGTCAATTTCTTTGGCGGCAGCCCACTTGCCCTCGATGCCGAGAATCCGTTCAATTGCAACATTGAAGAACATTCCATTATTCACGGAGAAAATAATACCACTCACGGTGATCATGTTAAAGACATATTTGTGCAATCCATGAGATAAATGAAATGGATGTTCTTTGTCAAATTGTTTGCATCTTCATTCAAAAGGAAGGCATTGCAATTGTTTAGGAGCCTTGCGGTGGTTCTATCCAAAATTGGAATCAATTATGCATAGTCCTCCATGAGCAGTTTGGAGAAAAGGAGACAATTTGTCTCTACTATCTAACAATTGAAAACTAATAAGAGAGCTCCCAACGAGTGGCCGAGTGACTTCAACTTCAGATTTCAAAGGTCTTGGGATAGGATTCTAGTGGCCGTCGGAATGTGCCAATAGTCAAGGTGTTTTTCTCTACTATCTTAAGGCTTTGAATTCGATATTTCTATGCTAATTCAATCTATGGGAGGCACAACCTTACCTGCTACTTATAGCATTTCCATTAGGGTTGAAAACTATCTTATTCAAGTGGTAAGTGGCTCCTAGGCCTCCCATGCCCTTGTATCCAAACTTAGAAAATCCAAGCACTAGTCAAACACCCACTTTGGCTCCTATTCCCACTCCTAGAAATAAAAGTTCAAATGAAACTCCTACTTCATCCTCTAGTGCTTCAAATGAACTCTAGGAGGTTATGAAATAGTCAGAACCTTGGAAATGAGTGGTGATTATCAAAAGACAACAAGCTCAAAGTGCTGCAAGTGATCGACGCCTCACCTCAGCGCGATGCAGGCTAGGCCCCCATACCAACAAAATAGGTCACCAGCTCAAGCTATAAATCAAAATCAAAGCCAAGTAATGCCTCCGCTAATAGACCATTTCAGCCCTATAACCCCAATATTGCATCTACTTCTAAAGCATTAGTACCAGTGCAAAACAACATAGCTCAAGAGTATGATTGGTGTTTCCCATGTAATGAACCTCACAACCAATCTATGTGCTTCAATGGTGCTTTGAACCAAGCCTTGATGGTGACAAATCTTTGGCATAGAGGGTGAAGTGAGTTAAGAAACAAATCAGCAACAAGGGACATCTCAGCAAAACACGGCTCCAAATAATACCGCACTTGCGAATTGGTAAGCCGAGGATTTTGTGGCATGAATCCAACAATTTCTCAAAATGTAGTAGCTAACACAAGATCAAAGAAGAGGAATATTGGTGAAGTGAATTCATTGGCTCCAAGTGATCTACAACCTTCCATCACTCCACAAGGTGTTGGTAAGAAAAATACCACTCCAAACATGCAAGGACAGCCCAACCCACCTTCCAAACCAACTCAAATGTCATTTGTTGCTGCCCATGCAAAAGAAAGGAATGTGCAGCCTAAAGAACAACAAAGGGATATTTCATCCCCTTTCAACATCATTGATCAAATGAATAAGACACATGTGAACATTTCAATGTGGGAATATTTATCCATCCCAGGCCAAAGAGATCTTCTACAAGCTACCATGAAAAATTGGTCAACTTCGAACCAGCAGGTCCATATGCAAGAGAATGTCCTCACAAATGCTACTCAGCCTGAAGGGAATCATGGAGGACAACAAGGTAAAGTTTTGAAGCCCCCTCCATTCTATGTTTCATTAATCATTGGGAATAAACTAGTACACAATTGCATGATTGATTCTGGGGCAAGTAGTTTTGTCATGCCCAAGCAAATAGCTGATCAGCTGGGCCTCCAATATGAAGTCATATCAAAGGGGGTAGTGCAATTGGATGGGACAGCAGTAGCAACGGTAGGAGTGATTAAAAGTTTGAATCTTACCTTGCATGCATGCCCCAACGTTACCGTTTTGCAAGATGTGTCAGTGATAGATTTTCCACCACTCTTTGCCCTATGCTTATCAAGGGATTTCACAGCCAAAATTGGAGGCTACTTATCTGCTGATTAATCACACATGTTGTTTGAACGAGGATATGGTACTAAGGTCATAATCAGTTACTGAACCAATTGCAAACTTTCATATTGAGCCTCATACTCCAAGCCAAATCAATGCCAACAGTTCAGCATTTGATCAAGAAGATTATCCAAGCACAGATGAAGATGACACCAAATTTGGAAGCATCCTAGATTTGACTCTTGATGAATGGGAAAGAAAGGTACATGATTTTGATCCCTACCAAGAAATAGAAGAATCTTAGCTAGGAGTCTCTCTGTATACATGAAGAAAACCAGCCTATTCCTAAAGCATCACCAAAACAGACCATAAGGATGACAATGAGGTATGACAATTATTTTTCGATGGATCAAGGAGTAGACAAGGTGCAGGAGGAGGAGCTATGCTTGTTTCACCTCAAGGCATAAAATATTATTCAGCTTTCTATTTACATTTTTCTGTTTAAACAACACAATTGAATATGAGGTGTTGATTCATGGACTTCACGGGGCGGGAAAAATGGCATAAAGAACTTACTGTGTGTTCGAGGATAGTGATCTGATTTTCAATCAAGTCATGGGACAACATCATACAAAGAATGAACTATTGAAGAACTACAAGAAGAACGTATGGGACCTCGTTGAGGATTTCGAAGCTTTCAATATCATGTCCATACCCAGGAAGAAAAATGAAGCAGTGGATAGGCTCGCAGTCAGTTGGAGAAACATTTGATGTGGTTGACAACATCAAAAGGGAAAAAATGTAACCACATATCCATGTGATTGTGAGGCCAGCAGTTCTAGATAATAACACAAGCTGGTAGGTGTTTGAGAATGATCAACAAATCATCAATTTCTTACAAGAAGAGGCTGAATTCTCAACTAGGAATCAAGATAGATTAGAGTAACAGTATGGGGATCAAGTAGTGCAACTACGGACAAACAAGATTCCCAAGGGTTTAGTAACATTGGAGTCTATCTTCAACCCTAACGACCAGTTTCGTAAGGAAAAGGCTAACATGTAGGTCAAGAGAGAAGATTCAGAGCCAATTCTGGTTGGAGAAGGTAGAACACTTCAAATTGGCAAAGTGGCCACTGAGCAGGAGAAATCAGATTTCATACAACTTTGCCAAGAATTTCCAGATGTCTTCGCTTGGAGCTATGAAGACTTAAGAGGTTTCAATCTGAAGTTGGCACAACATACCATAGAATTGGATCCAGATGCTAAGCCCATTAGGAAGAAGCAGAGGCCAGTCAACCCTCACATCGAGCCTCTAATGAAGAAAGAGCTAAACAAGCTAATAGAGGCAAGCATTATATTCCCTATCAAGCACTCAAGCTGGGTTGCAAACTTGGTTCCGGTTAGGAAGAAGAGCGGAGAAATCAGGTTGTGTGTGGACTTCCGAGATCTCAACAGGGAATCTCTCAAATACCATTACCCACTTCCTTCAATGGAACAAATATTGCAAGTGGTATCCGGTTCGGAGAGATTCTCTCTCCTTGATGGCTACTCAGGATATAATCAGGTAATGGTGAAAGAAGATGACTAGTTCAAGACGGCTTTCACCACCAAATGGGGCACCTATGCCTACAAGAAGATGCCATTTGGGCTATCAAATGCTGGAGCCACTTTCCAAAGGGCAATGGATATGGCATTCAAGGGGTTGATCAATAAAATAGTTTTGATATATCTTGATGACATCACTGTATTCTCCAAAAATGCAGTGGATCACCTCTTTCATTTGAGGCAGGTATTTCAGAGGTGTAGAAGATTTGGGGTATCATTGAATCCCAAAAAATGCATATTCTTGGCTCACAAGGGAAAAATTCTAGGCCATATTGTTTCAAAGGAGGGGTTGACGATTGACCCAGAAAGAGTTGAAGCAATTAGAGCATTTCCATTGCCAAGTCACAAGAAGGCTCTTCAGAGCTTCTTAGGAAGGATCAATTTTGTCCGTAGGTTTGTTCCAAACTTTGCAGCTCTCGTAAAGCCAATAACACTGATGTTGAAAAAGAGCATGGCATTTAAGTGGACATCTAAAGGCAAGGCAAGTTTTGAGGCAATAAAAGAGGCTATATCTCAAGCTCCAACTCTCGTCAATCTAGACTTCTCCAAGGACTTCATGCTATATGCCTTTGGTGGTGGAGACACAATTTCTGCAATCCTGGTACAACAAAACAAAGAAGGATTAGAATAACCAGTTTCTTTCTTCAGTCAAGGCCTGGAGGAATATGAAACTAGGTACTCTTTCATTGAAAAACATGTCCTTGTAGTGATCAGGAGCTTAAAGAAATTCAAGCACCTAGTCTCAAACAACAAGATCCAATTGTTGGTCTCTCATGCGGGAGTCAAGGACTTCCTTCTAAACAAGGATCTAAATGAGAAACATGTAGGATGGATCACTCGTGTCATGGAATATGACATCAAAATTAAGGTCACTAAGTTGGTCCATGGAAAGGGATTATGTGAACAACTAGCTTTGAGTCAGCAAGTTGAAGTAGGTGATGAAAAAGAGATTATCTTGGTACTACAGGATGGTCAAGAAACGGGGGAAGATGAGGACGTGCCCACTCCTTTTGGACTCGTAATATGATACACTTCCTACTGAGATAGGCTTATGCCCTCCAAAATTGAGCAAAGAAAAAAGGAGATACTTCAGATTACAAGCCATTCCATATGTGATTGTTGATGGTGTTTTGTTTAAGAAAGACATCAATGGAGTTCTATTGAGGTGCATTGGGATAGGTCAAATTGAGAGGGTGTTACAAGATTTTCATGATGGAGATTCCGGAGGACATTTTTCCCCATGGATAATAGCTCTCAAGATAATGAAGGCAGGGTATTATTGGTGACGGTGTTCGGGATCATTATACATGGATAAGAAAGTGCAAGAAATGTGCACTCTTCACGAGCAAAGAAAGACTAGCAAAGCACTTTCATTACACCCAATTTTGGTTGACCAACCATTTATGCAATGGGGATTGGACTTTATTGGGGTCATAAATCCAAACTCAAGCCAAGGCCACAAGTGGATTCTCACGGCAACGGACTATTTCACCAAGTGGACCGAAGTAGTAGCGCTCAAAGAAGCAAATGAGTCTAACATACTAGACTTTTATGAAGGAATAGTGACCAGGTTCGGTGTGCTGGCCACTATCATATCAGACAATGCATTGGCATTCATAGGTTCCAAGATTACAGAATGGGCTGTCAAGAATGGAATCTATTTGAGCACCTCTTCAAATTATTACCCGCAGGGTAATGGACAACCGAGTCCATGAACAAGAATTTGCTAAAAATCATCAGAAGAACTTTGGATGAAAACCAAAGGACATGGCATACCAAGATAAAATTAGCATTATGGGCTGATAGGATAACACCAAATAGATCTATAGGTAATTCTCCCTACAAGTTGGTCTATGGGAAAGAGGCAGTATTTCCTATATCATTAGAATTGCCTGCATTGGAGCTCATGAAGTAGTTGGAGTTGTCTTAGTTCGAACCAGTGGAGGCGGTATGCAGAGTTGATGGAATTGAAAGAAATAAGAGAACATGCAATTCGATGATTGAGAAGGATCAGGCCTTAGTAAAAATATGGTTTGATAAGAAGGAAAGAGCAAGGACCTTCCAGGAAGGGGACCTAGTTCTGAAATGGGATGCAGATCGGGCAAAACCAGGAAGGCATTCCAAGTTTGATGCCATTTGGAGTGGCCCCTACATAGTCACGGAATGTAAAAGTAGTAATGCATTCCAATTGTCTACATTGGATGGAGAAGAAATCCCGATTCAGTTAATGAATCTATCTTAAATATTGCTACTAAAAGGAAAAGGTTTACCATTGTAAATATTAGCCTAGATTTCAATTCCTCTAAGTGCATATGCACATTGTCTTGTCGTAGTTAGGTTTCAATTTCCCTAAGTGCTTTGGCACAGTTTTTGTTTCTCTCAGGTTGAATTTCTATAGTTCACCATGCTCTTGGAGAATGATTTGTGGTATCGGGCTCGGGATCGAGATCAAGTTGGTTTGAGTTATTGCTTATGACTCCATGCCCAATTGATTGCTAAAAGGCCACTGATCTTCTACCTAGCAGGTAGGTGATCCCGTTGAGTCACCGAATTATTGTAAATATCTTCCCCCCGGGTAGATATAGACAAGCAAAAGAATATGGACATCGAGAGAAACTCAAAACCCGACACTTATTCACACCAAAAGTCACGCACAAGGCGCAGTCAGAGGCACACAACAAGAGGTGTCGACATGAAAATGGATGCGCCCATGGTGCAGGTAAGAATATGTCAACACGCCAAAATTCGCACCCATGGTGCAGGTCAAAGGCGCACAACAAGAGGTGTCGACATGCAAAAAGTCGCGCCTTGGCGCACGTAAAGGGCGCATGACACAGAGTGTCGACATGGAAAAATTCATGCCTTGGCACACGTAAAGGGTGCATGACACAGAGTGTCGACATGGAAAAAGTTGCACCTTGGCACACGTAAAGGGCACATGACACAGAGTGTCGACATGGCAAAATTCGTGCCTTGGCGCACGTAAAGGGCGCATGACACAGAGTGTCGACATGGCAAAATTCACACCTTGGCACATGTAAAGGGCGCATGACATAGAGTGTTGACATGGAAAAAGTTTTCCTTGGTGCACGTAAGGGTATGTCGACATAAGGATGGATGCGCCTATGGTGCACCTTTGAGGCGTAACATTCTCGAGCGGCCGGACAGAAGCAGCACCACGACCCAAATATTCAGATGGCCATAAATTTTCACAGGGAGCTCGGATTCATGCAAGGTTGGACTTTCCGGAAAGCTTACAAAGTCCTCTGTCCAACGACGACTGGATATGTTTAATTGGGTGAGAAAAATTCTTAAAAATGCAAAATACACTTCACCACTTTTTGGGTTTGCTAGGGTTCTCACCTACCACCATAATGAGATGAATTAAATGCAACCTGGAGGTGGTTGGGGTAGATTTGGATTTCCTCTCTCTTCCCTCTCTCATTCTTCCTATAAATTTTAAGGAGGGGCTTCTTTCTAAAGGTTGGACATTCTTGTTTTGCTCCTCCCTTCTCCTCTTGCTGTAGGTGGATTTTGTGGAGTTCAAACCGCCCATCTAAAACTCGCAATGCAACTTTGCCTCTTTGCATTTTGTAGTGTATTGTATCAATTTTTGGAGAAAATAATGCATGTCTGTGGATGATTCTCAACCCTCTCTTTGTTCATTTGCATCCTCCTAATCTTTCACTGCAAATTTGGTTATTTGTGCATGATCTTGCATTGCATTTTAATGGTTTTTGTTTATTGGCAAGACAGGTGTTCTTCATTCCTCGGTGCATCACCTTTATTAGTTTAGGTTTTATTTTTATGCATCTTCTTACCCCTGTCTCCTTGGCAAGTTAGATTAGGTTTTGAGTAAACCTTCGCATTTTTATGTGTGCATCGAACAGAGGAATAAGAAGCGGCTTTCATCAGAGAGCTTTTCCGATTTCACAAGGTCCCACACTTGGGAAAAGCTCCATGTTATGCAATCACACTGAGAGTCTCAACCCATCGAGTTGCAGAAATTGGGAAGTCTTGTGATTTGCCATCAATAGTATTATCAATGAATATTTGCTAAAACGATTTATTGCTATTGTTAGACAGGTCCTTGCTCTTCCTCGGTGCTACCCTGAACTCTATATCCCTCGGATCTATAGGGAGGGGGGCCTCCCCAGATAGAGAGAGGGGAAAGCCCCAACTACATTGGGGTCCAATATCTCTCAAATTGATGCCTGAAAATAAACTAAAAAAACTAACATAGATGTTATGGATCAAAAGAATCTTCTCGATTATAAAAAAAAAAGAACAATAATTATTTTTGACTTGATCCCCCCCCCCCTCTACCTACCATGGAGGAGCCGAATGAAATTAAATTTTCATGTTCGGTTATGAATTAGAGGCGTTAATCGACACCGGTTTTGTAGCATCCAAATTTGCAATTGCTTGAGGACAAGCAATCTTTGGGAAGGGAGGATTGTAATGTCCTCTTTTTGGGACATTAATTAATTAAAAATATGGGAGATCTTTAATCCACTCTTCCCATGGATTAAAGGATAAATATTGGCATAAATGTCATTACTCCTTTATTTTAAAAATTAAATAACTAATTCTCCTCTTATGTTTTATTTTTTTAAATATTAAAAGAGGGAATTAATATTCTTTTTGGAGTTTGACTTTTTAGGAAAAGAGACCCATATTAAAAGTGACCCTTCTACATGAGAAAATGTGCGAAAGGAGGGAAACTTGGAGATTTCAAATGCTAAAGCTATATAAGGAGAAATGGCAACCCCTTGGGGGCATGTTGAGAATTTTATCAAAAATATCTTCATGCTTGAAGAGGGATGTATGCCCATGTGATCACATTATAAAGGTGTTCTTCAACACCACCATTATTGTGGAGAGTGTGAGACCTTCTAAGCTTTCATTGAGTGAATGTTGCTTGATATATTCATTCCATGATTGGCACATTTATTTGAGAAGGAAATCTGCATTTTATTGATGATCTTTGGAGAGTTTTATAGTGTTTTATGATCTGCCATTAATGCTGCAATTATTCCAGCCATAACGACTTGCATGGGTGGTTATTTTGGCATGTTTGGGTGTCTTTTGAAGTAGTTATACAATCTGATCTGTATTGGCATATTGTGGCTCCATTTTAAGTGATTTGGGAAGGATTTAATAGTATTTTTAAGCTGTTGGTTATTGTTGCTTTTATTCCAGCTATGGCGACTTGATCGGGTTATATTTTGGTATGTTTGAAGGGTGAACAAGCAATATATTTAATCTGATTTGTGTTGGCATAATTTTCCAAGTGTGGGGCAGCTATTTTGGGTGTATTGGAAGGGTTTAAAGTGCTGAAAATTATTTATGCAAATTATTCTAACCCTAGCAACTGGTTTTCAAATTTTGGGGTCTGTTTTGAGGTGGTTTCGGTTATCAGAAAATTCAGATTTATAGCTCATTGGAAAGGCCTTGATTTATAGAATATTCTGCATTTTATTTGGTGGAAAAATATTGAGTTTTGAGTGAGATATAAATTTTTGAATTTTCAATTGCTCGTGCATGTTTAATTAATTAACTGCTGCAATAATTTTCAGATCTGGAAAAGATTAATTTCCTAACTAGTTCTCCCATCTAACCCACTACTTTGGCTTACTCCAACCCCATTTGGGTTGTATTAAAGCTGACATTGGGTTATTTGAGGTCAAGCTAGGAGGGTTTAATCCTTCTAGAGTCGATTTGGTTAATTAAATTGCAGATTTAAATAATATCCCAAAAGGGGATATTACAATCTCATATTGCAGATTTAAATAATATCCCATGATTTTTTTGGTGTTTTTTTCCTAGTCCTACTAGTGAAAGTGATGTTGGTGGGGGGAGTGGTAGGAATTTTGGGAGCCACATGAGAAGGATCCGTAAAGCTTTACAATTATTAGAGGATAAACCTTCGATGTGAGGCATTGTTAGTGAATTTCTTGATGTTCAACTGCTGAAAAAGATAGTGTGGTGAAGTCTTTGTCGTATTCCTCGGCCTTCAGACAATGATCTCACAGTTTCAGGCCCAAATGGTATGGGGATTGAGTATGGATGACAGGCTAAAAGAAACCAGCGAAAATTGCCTTCCTCACTTGCTCATGTGGACAAAGGTGTAGGGGATTTTTCCCCCAAGCCACGCATGAATAAGTACAAGGACGCGATGATTCATTCTTCAAAATGTCATGCCCCGAGTTTTGAGATGGAAAACCAATTTAATAGCCTAGGAATTCTTCCTCCTTCGTAATGAAGCTTCCCCTTATGTCTTGAAATGTGTTGTAATGTCTTTATCGTATTCCTCGACCTTCAGACAATGATCTCATAGTTTCAAGCCCAATGGTATGGAGATTGAGTATGAATGGCAGACTAAAAGAAACAAGAAAAAATTTCCTTCCTCACTTGCTCATGTGGACATAGGTGTAGGGGATCTTAGCCCCAAGCCAAGCATGAATAAGTACAAGGATGCGATGATCCACTCTTCAAAATTTCTTTCCCTGAGCTTTGAGATGGACAACCAATTTAGCAACTTAGGAATTCTTCCTCCTTTGGAATGAAGCTTTCCCTTATGTCTTGAAATGTGTTGTAATGTCCCCTTTTCAAACTAGCACCAATTGAAGACTTATTTCCATTTCTCTTCTCGTGGCCAAGAGGGAAGTGCACAAGGGAATCACTTGGGTTTCATTTTTTATTTTCTTTTATTGTTATTAATGTTTTTCTTTGGTGTTTTACTCCTAAGTAGGTCGGTTGGGATTATAATGCTCCCAACATGAAATTAAAAGATAAAGTAAAGCTCATTAAGAGGTTGGCAAGGTTGGGAAGTTTCCAACATGGAAATAGAAGATAAAGCAAGCTTAAGAGGTCAGTCTACACCTTATGACTCTTGGTGCCAACCAAAGGGTATAAGAGGAGTCTTAGGGGCTCATTTGCACATCACTTTTTGGCATATACACTTTATACTTGGTCTTCAGGGTTGATTGCTCTAATTCTATTCCACTATTGGGCAACAATCCATTAGTGTGGCATCCAAGGAGGATGAAACCCTTCCTTGTGGGAGATTGGAGGACGAAAACCCTTCAATTTGGTGGTGTTGAAGACTTTCATTGAAGACCATCTTGCTGGTTTGCATCTAGGGCATCAAGGAGGAGTGATTTCAAGGGTTTTAATATTATTTGGAGCCCCTCTCCTAGGGAGTGACTTGCATAGCAGATCATTTAGGTGCCTTCTAGGGCACAAAACTTCATCATTTTTTGATATTCAGATTTGGCATAATTTATAAGGCTGGTTTCTATCATATATCACCATTATTGGGGTTTAGAGACTCCATTTTTGGTCATTTCTCTTGGTTGTACTTCTATTGTTTATAATTAAATTTCGAGTTGAGTATTTCATTGGATTTTATGGTGAAAAGTGTCCCAAAATATTCTTAAAGTGTTTATCTATGTTGTGGATGATTTCTATGGTGATATTTGGTTGAATTTTCACTCTTTGCAAGCTACTGTTCACTTTGCTATTCAAAATTTCAGTCTATTGTTATAAAAATTAGAATTTACTTGACTTGGGGTTTGTGCTATTTCCTTGTTTTTCAGTTTCAGCCCTAGAAAGGGACATTACATGTTTGTGCGTGGTACTTTGTAGTGGGTTAAATCGGATGTGATCTTCTTTCATGAAGTCAAATATGTGGCTTTTGAGCTTAGAAACAAGATGAATTATTGTGGGAATGGGCCCATTTTGGGCTTGCCAACATTGTTAGTGTGGGGGGTGGTTATCGCCCTCTCTTCATATCTCCAAATTTATGTGGTTTCCCACGATTCTGATCTTTGATGATTGTTGTGTTTGGATCACTCTTTTGGTTTTGGACAAGGTGATTGGCTTGTGTGTTGTTTATGCCCCTAACCTTGCTTCTGAGTGGTGTAGGTTGTGGGATCGGTTTGCTTCCTCTCTTCCTATTTCCAAGTGGATTTTTGGAGGGGAATTTAATATGGTGAAGTGGGAGGGAGATAAAGTTGGAGGTTTGGGCTTTGTGGTTAGTGGCACTGAAAAGTAGGCCTAGGGCCGGTGGAAGGATTATCTCCAATTCTTTGATCGTATCTAGAAGCGAAAGTGCTTGACCATGGCAGCTAGTTTACTTGGTCCAATTTTCATCAGGGTGGTCAAAGGGCGACTCAAAGAGTTTCTTTGTGAGGACATGACTTTCTCGGCAGTGTCGACCCATTGAGGTGTTGATTGATGCTACTAGGCTTTGATCATCTTCCAATCCAGACTTCAATCTCTTTTGGTCCTTTGATTGACTTGTCACCCTCTTCCTTATTGAAATTAAATGCCTCTCACTAGGAGTTGGAGGACTTTCGTGCCCTTGTTCATAATGTTTGGAACCTTTCTCCCACCCAATTGGGGATTTGGGGTGGATTTTTGGTGGGAAACAATGGTTTTTCACATGGTTAAGTTTATGAGAGGATGGGGTAGGATGATTGCGTGGAAGCAGAGGAGGGAGAAAAATCCAATTTGCATTAAACAATGGTTTTTCGCATGGTTAAGTTTATGCATGAGGTGTGTCGGCGTCAGAGGTGGCTCGCATTGCCTTTGAAGTAGATTTGCATAATGTGCCCCTTCGGGAGTTGGTTGTCCATTGTGGTGAGGAGTATGCTACACGGGGTGCTCGGATTCACTCACGCCTTAAAGGGGTTTAGGAGGCGTTGGGGACAAATTCTTATTTGACTTCCTCTCGAGAGCGAAGGTTGGTCTTTAAAAGGTTCTTGTTACTGCATTGGTATGATGGCTCCTATCTAAGGATTCTTCAAAAATTAGAAGTATGTTTAGCCTTCGTTTCCATAATATTTTTTCTTTTTATTCTTTGATGGATAGGGTTGTGGTTGCAGAGACTCTTGCTATAGAGTTGTTCCGCACAAGATGTTGAGTGAGGATAGGTAGAGATTAGATAGGAACCTCTCGAAGGAATATTTGCACATGACCTTATATCTTTAAGGTAGAATGGAGAGTCCCTAGGCATGGATGGCCTCCTCGTGAATTTTTCAAAGCCATATAGGATACCATTGGTGACAATTTTGTTCTCTTGCTTTTGTGGCTCTTTGTTTTGGTCGTCTTTTTGAGTCTCTCAACCGGGGTTGATCAAGTCGATTCTTAAGAATGCTCCCAAAGACACTATTGGTAGATGGTGGCCTATTATGCTTCTCACCATCATGTATTAATTCATTGTGAAGGATTTATCTTTGAGGATTAATTTGATTGCTAAATATGTGGTGTGTCGAGAGCAAACCAAGTTTGTTTAGGGATGGTGTATTCTCGACATGGGGGTCTCAACTTTCAAAGCCTTGGAGTGGGCAAGAGAGATTGGTCAAAGCCTTGTTTTTGAAAATTAACTTCGATAAAGCATACCACTGGATTGATTTGTCCTTCTCGGAGATGCTAACTTGTTTGGGCTTTGGCCTCTGATGTGTTGTTATGGCATCCACCCTCTTCATCAATGTTTCAACGTTTATTTCTATTAATGATGATTTATCTCCGTGGATCCTCCTGGATGCTTCATCTATCGAGGTGACCCTCGGCCCCTTATTTCACGTTTTAACAACAATTACTCTTGGCTATTTGCTTGAGTTTGCTTGGGTGGCTGGTCTATTTTGTGGTATCGAATTCGTGATGGTTCAAAGATGATTAATAACCACTTTGTTGATATTCCATTCTCTTAGCAAAGGCGGACTAGGAGTTAGTTGACGATGATCTTTTTGTTTTAGCATTTTTTACATCACCTTGGGTGCTATTGTCAACGACTATAAAACGAACTTATGGCTGGTTAAATTGGACACCCCTTCTCATTAAATTCCTGCTGCTTGGTCCTTTGTTTTCCATGGGATCATTGTCCTTTGGCATCCATGTGGGAATGGTGTCTTCATAGGTTTCAAAGAAAAATTCACATGTTGCACTCTAAGGACTTATTGTTTGTTGGTAAGTTGATGGTGGTGAATCATATTCTTCAAGCATCTTGCATATATTATGTCTCTTGTTGGTTCCCCATTAAGACCCAATTCTGGTGCCTTGAGCAAATTTTGAGGTTTATTTTTGGTCCACATTTGGAGAGGTCTCCCTTTAGTTCCTTGGAGTGTTTGAACTTTGCACCATCCCTTTGGTTCTTTGAGGTTTGGGCCTTATATCCAAATGGGTCACTGTACAATTTCTATCATCCAAATGGGTAGTGCGCCTTGAAGGATTTTCTCCTTGGCAGATTTTGTTTCAGCATTGGATGACTTTTGTGTTGCATGTTGGCAAAGTTTGGGGAGTTTTTGGCTTGTATAATATTCTTCAAGGTATTTGGCTCTTTCATCTTTAAGAGTATTTGGTTTGCCTGGAAATCAATTTTATTTGGCTCGTTTGTGTTGGGAAGATAATAGAACTAGGTTGGGTCTTACTTCTTACTTGATTTGGTGTTGGAGGGATCAACATTCGTGTGTCTTAAATATGCCTCGTTTCCGAGCTTGTAGATTGAGTAGGGACCTTGTTACTCACTCTTACGATTGGTGTGCTATTGCATAGGAACATAATCTTCTTGCCTTTGATTGGCCTTTGATCCTAGAGCTGAGAGGTCTTATCCATGAGCCCAAACTTTTCAAAATAAATATTGGGATGGCTTGTCTGATTTGGAGAGATTGGAGGTGGTGCTTTGGTCGCTTTCTACTTTAATATGACTCCCATCATATGTACTTACTACTTCACCAGAAACACCCTTTATCCCGATCTTGAATGCTCATTGGCTCTTTATGGACCTGGAAGATAGATGGATTCGAGCGGTTGCATAGTGTTTGGTCATTTCAGATTTCATACAAGCTAAGGGTTTTGGCTTGACTTGTCCTTTACCAAGGGCTTCCTTTCAAGGCCAGGCTGGCCAAGAGTGGCTTCATTGATGGCCTTTGACCAAGTTTGTAAGCTTTCCGTGATGGTGAAGCACATCCTTTGGGAATGCTGGTTTGCTAGACAGTGTTGACGACTCTTTGAGGATCGGTGCATGGTGTTGCTTTAGAACAAGCTTCATTGGAGTTCGGCCTTACTTGGAGACCTGGTTCTCAGGTCCGTATAATGTTTTCTAGTTTATGGAACTGCTTAAGAGTTCCAGCTCTATTTACCATTTGGAAAATTAGATGCAAGCTTTTTTTTTGCTCAGGAGGATAGTTCTTTGTCTGCCTTCTATTGTATGTGGAGGGATGAAGCTTGCCATCAACTTCTTTCCAAAGGCAAGTTGTTGATCAAAGACCCTCATTCCTTGGATCTAAAGTTGTATTTTGATTTGATGCTGCTCTTATTTCCTTTAAGATGAGATTATGATTGGCATTATACATATTGATATTTTCTTTGTATAACTCTTTGTAAATATTTTTTGTATTAATATGACATATCTTTCACAAAATAAAATGATCATATTTAAAGTGGCACTTTTGTCATATTTGAAGTAGCTATCATTGAACTTTCACTCTCTATCACAATCTTACTCTTTCGGATGAGATTCAAAGACATCTTTTGGCCAATGAATGCAATATTCCTACTAGCTTTGATCATTCTACCATTAGTATTGTTTCGGATCCAGCAAGATTTTTGGGTTGTCGTCTTAGCTATCCTATCAACAATAGGCCTCCTCCACCTTCTTCTATTTTTGTTGCAACTCTAGATGAGGCTATTATTGATTATTTGCTTAACCTTGATAGCGGTAGTACAAATACAACACATAATGATAATATACATGTGCATGATCTTGCTTCTAATACTAGCCAACGGGATAATTTTATCAATTCATCTCATACTTGCATTTTGAAAATGTTTCAAGTGATTCTAAGGTTACATCTCATACTAGTTCTTCTTCATTATACATTGATGATACGCTTGATGAAATCCTTGCCTCCAAATCTTTGTCTGATATTGATGAGGCACATGATAGTAATGATTCCACCTCTTTGCATACTATTGAATGTGAATCCCCCACTCGCTTTCATCTCCTTCTGATATTGTGTCTAGTAACATGCATGTTGAATCATCTCCGTTCCATTACTTCATCTCCTAAAATTCTTCCAATGATATTCCTAATGATGCTATCGATATTCCATGCTCTTCACCACCCATTACCTCTTCCACCTGCACCTACGGTGCCTATAGCGTCAACATCCTCCACTTCTTTTGATATTCCTATGATCACTCATAATGGAAAGATACAACCGCTCAATACACCATCTACATCTCCGAATTTTCCATCACATGATAGATTATCGCTCATGCATGTTGTTGGTCAATTACAATCTCAGGTCCAATCTCTCACTCTTGAAAACAAGGCCTATTATACTTCCATTAATAACAATTCTTTACATGGAAACTCTATTCCAAAAAGATTCACAATTCAACATTTCCTAAGGATTTCATTATGCCTACATTTTCTTTCTTTGATGGTACTTACAACCCATATTTACATATCAAGCACTATTCTCTCGCTATGGCTTCTTACTCCAATGATCAATTATTACTTAAGGATTTTTTCATAGTCTTACTGATGATGCTCTCCAATGGTACACACATCTACCTTTCGGATCTATTAGTACCTATTGTGAGATGGAAGATGAAAAGTTAATATCATAATTGCATAAAGAAAATTCAAATCTTACTCTTTTTTCTTTCAATACATATCCATTTAAATAGGAGATGTTGTTCCTATATTTAAGGAGATATAATCTCCATAAATATCTCCACACATAACTCCTAAAACAACTCCATGCTATTATACGTGAGATTTTGTTTTTACAAAACTAATATTGTTAATGATTTGTTTACTCAACAACTCATAACAATATTTACTCACCCACTCATAATTACATTTACAATAATGTAATTAATTATTACAACACATATTATATTATCCTAGATAATATAATCACTTACATAATATTCTATGTTCACACTACAACATAGATATTCCTAACTTCACCCCCTTAGTGTGAACATGGGGTAAGAGCTCCTGGAAACATCAACCTTGTCGGAGTATTCATTTTTCGGATCTTGCTATCTCGGATCTCACTGCTAATGATCATCCTTGTCGTATGAACATCTTCATCAGTTGATCACCTTCCACCGAAGTATGGCTCGGAGGACCGTCGAGATGGTGGGAGGAGGAACGTACGTAGATGATTTTCCCCTGTAAGTTTGAGTCATGCGGTTTGCTTCTTCCACACCAAATAGACACTCAGGAACTGTTGTTAGTCTATGTGAACACATTAAAATCAAAACATGAAACTAGTTTCACCCCCTTGTGTATAAACACACCACATAACTGAAATAAAATATCACCACATCTGTCTGCGACCCCATCGTTGGTGAATGATGAGAGGACGCTGATTTTCCTCCTTCCTCCATTGCCTCCTTCCTCCAACAAGAAAAGAGTCTACCATAGGAAATCCTCATCTTTTACATGTTCTTTAATTCCAGCTAGTTGATTTAGCAAAGAACGAAACTTACTTATATGATCTGCCATTTTTGAGTTCTCTTCCATTTTCAACCCGTACAAGCGTTGCTTCAATGTAGTCTTTGCCATTTCAGCTTCAGAACCAAACAATTTGTTAAGAGACTCCCAAATTTCTTTTGCAGATTTTGTGAAATCCACATGATGTAGATAGGCTTTTGATAAGCCTGGCACCAATGGTACCCAATGTCTCTCGATCTTTTGCATTCCATTTTGCCAATTAATTTCCTCCAGTGGGTGGAGTTGAATTAGACTTCACCACATCCCATAGATCCTTTTCTATTAAATGTAATTGCATCTGTAGTTGCCATGTATGGAAATCTTGTCCTTCAAACTTTTCAATCAGATTTAGTTTCTCCATTATTTTGTACAATCTGATAAAAAATACAAAATTGAATCAAGTACTTTAAAATTTTATATTGAATACCTTTTAACCTCCAAGCAAGTCAAGAACTTGTATTAACAATTCAACATTATTGAAAATTGGAGAAAACTTTCAGTAGAAGAATTGATGTGCTTAATTTGATAGCTGCATAGTAAAATCCGTATTTCTTCCAAACTACGTTCTGGGTTCTTCTGAAATTTCTTCTGTAGTTTCTTGACCAGCACGTGATTCTGCACACAAAATTATAGAAAAACCCACATCTGGAAACGAAAAATATAATATATTCTTTGAGACGGATCTGATCATGAAAGCACTGAAATTTCTTGCATCAAACCTGCTCTGTTACCAAATGAAAAGTTAATATCATAATTGCATAAAGAAAATTCGAAATCTTACTCTTTTTTCTTGCTCAATACATATCCATTTAAATAGGAGATGTTGTTCCTATATTTAAGGAGATATAATCTCCATAAATATCTCCACACATAACTCCTAAAACAACTCCATGCTATTATACGTGAGATTTTGTTTTCTCACAAAACTAATATTGTTAATGATTTGTTTACTCAACAACTCATAACAATATTTACTCACCCACTCATAATTACATTTACAATAATGTAATTAATTATTACAACACATATTATATTATCCTAGATAATATAATCACTTACATAATATTCTATGTTCACACTACAACATAGATATTCCTAAAGTAAGAGGCCTTCCTTCGACACTTTATACTCAACAATGGCCCTAGAGTCACACCAAGATAGAACGTATTATTGATTACATTTTGCATTGTAATTTTTCTTTCAGCCCATTGACTTAGAAAAGCAATTCATCTTTTGTCGTGGCTTGATTCCTGTTTTAAAGAAACTCTATAAAGTCATTGATTTAGAACAAGATCTTATTGTTTCCTATGTTATAGATGCTCCTACTACTATATCATCTATTTCTCCTCTTCCATCTGTTGAGCGTCCTCCTAGGTCTCCATCCCTTCAACCTCACAATAAAGTTCAATCTTCTCCATTGCATAAACATCCTTCATCTCCTCCATCGCGTACGGGTGCAACTTAGACTTCCGCATATCCTTCACGGGAGCCATTACGTGTGCCTTGCTTGACAAGCATTTGATTTTTTTACCCTCTAATCAATATCATCCACCTCATCGCTTTCAACGCTAGCATGATCGACATTATTGCAACTATCATCATATCAATGGCCATTGTGACAATCATTGTTGTGCCCTTCATGATAGATTATAACAATTAGAAGATAAGGGTGTCATTTCCTTTAGCTCTCGCTCTCGTGAATGGTTTGTCTCCACTTCCATGCAAGTGTGGTGTTACTCCAGTTGACTTATCTCCTTTGTCTAGTTCTAAGGTCATTATTCGTCCACCCACAAGTCATTGTTCATGTGCGCTCTCCATCTCATCCACCGCGTAGTGCTACTACCAAACATTGGCTTCCTAAGTCATTAGCTTCTGCACTTCCCTTTGCTTCATCTCCCATCACTAGCACCATTTCAACAGGCATTGAGTTTGGTTCATATGCTCATGTTGCAACCATGCCACATGCTTCCACCACTCCACGCCCGCTTGGTCTTTGGTAGGTGATTTTCCTCACCTTACCCCCGATGACGCACTCGTGTTCTTACGTTCTTACATGACTATTGAGGGATTTGTTACAATAAGAACCTCACCATATCTTCATGCTACACATTATATTGATATATTTATCTAGTATATACTCTCATATCATTTCCCGATGATGCACTCTTGCTTTACGGTTCATTCTTAGTTGTTGAGGGGTCTCAAATAAATGAACCTTATCATCTACACATTGAGGGGCATCGTTATTCTCCTTCCCCCTCTTCATCATATTCACACATGCTTAAGTACACTTTAACGACCATCTCATTCACATACTCTTTTATATCATTCATTTTATACATACTTTACCATTCATCACAACTCTATTCACACATATAATACACTATCTCATCATTTATCTATCTATAATCACATTAATCATCATTATTCATTAGTCAACATCAACAACTATGCATTGCAAATCAAATCAACAAAACAATGATCAAAACATCACACATCAAATATAGTGACAATAATCAATGCATCATACATCAAGATATGAGTCCCAATCATCACATCGCACATCAATAAACATCAACTACAATGAACACATGCCAATAGTCCATATATATATCATTCACAATCATAGTTACAAAAATGTCAATACCGGGGGAAACCCCCATTCACTACATCACTATATATCATATCTCATCATCACTATCACTATCTACAACTGGGAGCTCTAGAACTAGATGCTTCACCGCTCAGTCTACGTTGTTGATCACGGCCCCTATATCTCTCTACCTATCGACACAATAATGTAACCTCAGTCGACTGCTCCGCAAAATGACCCTGTAGCTCCATGAACCTCGTAAATACATCCTGTGCTAGGGGACCTCCACCCGTAGCCTCTCTAGCTCATTGTGTCTCCTCTCACGCCTCATCCCTCTCGCTCAATAACACGGTACACATTTGTCTGCCACTAGCGCCACTGGATCAAATAAATGAGCATGCTCACCCGCAATGGAATCCACCCACTCTTGCATACTTACCACCTATGAGTACATCGATGGGTGCATTCTGCATCAATGTGGGGATAGATGTTTCCACAATCAATGACTAATACACATCACCTGCATCCATAGATCAACACATTAGGAAACAACAAAAATTACACAACTAAATAACAAATCACAAGTATAACTATACAAATACTCATGCTCTGATATCATTGCTACCACACTATCGGGGCATGTCCTTAGCCCCTCTACTCCTCCCCCTGATAGTGCTCATGCTGCATCCAAAAAGACTGGAAATAAAAATACCCATCGATGCGATGCTCACCATGCACGGTATGCCTCCGTACACCCTTGCATCATCCACATCTATCAGCTCTATCGCTCATCGCTGCATCTACCTCATCTAACCCATGAGGTAAGAGGTGCACTGGGCCTTGTTGGACCTTATTCTAGTTTCCTTAATGGCCTTACCCTATATATATGGGGAACATCCTGGCCCATACAAAAATTTCATGAAACACGCGTTCCACTTGGAATAGCTTGGTCACCCTTGGAAATCGGTCCTCTAGCCACATAGTTTGTTGAATACATCATAACTCTACACCATCCTCTGGCCATCCTCCGTAGTCTCATTATGGCCTCCATATCACAACCTCTGGCCCCATGCGATCTAACATCGCTCTATAGGTATCAATGTCCATATTTCTACTACGAATACCTACCCATCTCCAGTAAATATATCTGGCCTCACCCACTCTGCACGTGGTCCACCAATTGGCCTCAATATCGCAATATGCTCGTAGGCCCATACATGTAGCAATGTGGTAGCTCCAATCCCACCCCCATGCTCCTCCTGCGTAAATCTGTATAGATCTCTGTACAAGTGGGCCAATACACATCGTGCCCAAGCATATCTCATCCCATCCTCTATCCGACGACAAATGTCATGCATCTTATACAAGATGCCTACACCACCACCCTCCACTGCAACTAACAAAGCAATCACAACAACAATGAACTTCTGTAATCATGGAACCCTTGACCTCAATATAGCATCCAGACTAATGTGGACCTCAGTATGAACTCAAGTCCCCGTAAAGTACCGCCTAAGTGTACCCCTATCTCGTCTCTGAGCATCATCTATAGCCATCACCTAAACCCTCTCATTTATACAGTAATCACAATATGTGATATACATCCTCTCAATATCACGATCAGCAGTAGGCAACCAAAATGTGCAAGTATCTACACACCATCTCTCACACAAATTATCATCGACATATTATGGGGCACATCCCCCATCTCATTATGTGTCGCATATGGTCCAATACATCCCACTCATCATCTAACAAACCCAATCCTAATAATGTGCTCAAATGGTAGCCACCACGGAACTCTCACAAATGAATATCCCTCTGCACACCACAAAATGACAATAAACAAAACGTTAGCATCTCATATATATGCAAATACACCTACCTATAACATCAACAAATGCCAATTTTTGCATTTCTCGCACTTTGGGCTAAAGAACTACCCTTTTGTGTCACCAACTCCTAGGAGTTAGAAATGGCCCAGTGATTAGGTCACCAATGCCCATGCCTGGGCATTGGAGTCCCGAAGGTTCTTAGCCCCTTCACCACTCTTACCCTAGGTTTGAAATGCCTAGAAAATAAAAAACAAATTTTTTGCCAAATTTCACAAAAATAACTAATTTCAACACAATTTTTGAAAAAAATCACACTTACTAGCTCAATTGTCAGTATGTGGTGCCACAACTGCCACCATCATCTCAAAATGAATCAATCGTGGTGCACTCACTTGAGGCATCTTCACACACCCAAAGCTCCAAATCACTCGCGCAATAACCAAATGAATTGACTATTCACTTTTGACTACCTACCACACTATCATAATTATTTATGCCTATCCTCCGAACTAATCAACATCACACGGTTTCAATCATATCTGAGCATTCCTACTCTAATTCCTGTCTCGTTTGCATCATTCTCTTCAAAATTCCACCTACTATCCATTATTTTGAAACTATTCTTCCCGCCATTATGTGCACTTGTAAAAGGACGTTTTGGGCCACCTTCACACTGCTGTCGGTTTCTAAGATTTTATTAGGAGCACCATCGGGGTTAAACAGGGTTGCCCCCTCTCGCCTACCTTGTTTGGTATTTACATTGATGCTTTGGAGGAATTTCTCAAGGACCATATTAGGAGGAGGATGGTTGCCTTCTTCACAAGGTGTTGATCTACATTCTCCTTTTTGCGGATGATGTGGTCTTCCTTGCCTCTTCTACGGAGGGTCTTCAAGAACATCTTGATGCCTTAGCCCTCTTTTGCGACCATAGACAGCTGACAGTTAACCTTGGTAAAACCAAGGTCATGATCTTCAATGGGCTGAAGACTTCTGATTTCCACTTCTTCTATAGAGGGGATGAGATTGAGATCACCAGTTCCTACACTTACTAGGAGTTTTATTTACTGGGCCTCGTTTCGGTCTTCGACTTGTCCTTGACCCGTGTCAATAAAGGGTATGGATATTTGGAAACATTGGAGAGACAGTGCTTCCACCATCACTTCCAAGACATCCACCATCACTTCCAAGATGTATCTAAATATTCTCTTGTATTTTCTTGCCCAGATGAGACCAAAACAAATAAGATCTCTCCTAAAGAAAAGGACGGTCTTTCCTCGTAGGAAACTTTTGTTTGCATGGGCTGCGTAGTTGATCCATCCAATCCATGGCGATTTCGCTATATCCCCATGGGACATCACATTGTGCACATTAGTTATTTTGTACATAAGACACAAGATCTTAAATTTTCCACTGCTCTCATAAAATCGAACACGCTACAACTGATTCCCCCTTGTGTTTTACTTTTTGCATGTATTTTTTTAACATTTCTCTTAACATTTTTGAAGAAGCAACAAGTAAGAGACAATAACTACACAATTTAATAGACTAGATCTCGACAATTGTACGCAGTCCATTATTGCATCAAAAGTGAGTATACTAGACAAATTGTAGAAATCTACGATCACGCACTCGCATTGAATGGATTAGTTGTTAGAATAAAAGATATTTTTGATTGCGGATCATGTTTGGTAAAGGACTTCCACTGGAATATTTTCTTCCTCAATCATGTAGTTGTCTATAATTGGATTAATATCTCTACCTTTCCTATCTTTCCTCGAGGATATTACTCTTTTTGACCACAACGGTGACCATGGAGTTCTTGTTGCTGGTATGCTAGAGTCTCATGACTTATTGGCATGTTCGAGATTTAGATGGACCACCTCCTCCTTCTGAGATATTCCATGGATGCCCATACCCATCTCCTACCGAGTAAGCAGAGATCTGCACATAATTATCGAGATGACATTTATAGTAGTTCATCAAGACACCGATAAGCCCTTCGGAGGGATTACACCCCAAGATTTCTTTTATGTTGCACACATTTCAATATAGGCTTATTGGCTGGTCCACGTATATATCCCAACATTAATTACGTGCACTCTGCATACCCCTTTTCCAGTTTAGAGTGGGTTCTCATAGACTTTGGGTTGAGGACCACCAATCGACCACTTGGAGAGGGTTTTCCAACTTTTTCGCTAGAGGTTTGAATACTTAATTTTCAAGAGGTATCCATTACGAGATTAGAGGAGATTCCATTTCCTTTTCCAAGAGCATCCGTCTTTATGGGGATTTCTTCAGGTATTATGATCATTGGTGTCTTGCCCTTTATCTATAGGAGGCTCTCGGACTTAGAATGAGTGCCTTCAATCCCCTCCCGCATAAGCTATTACTTGACAAATCACATCTTTCTTTACGGTGCTCCCCTAGAGAGGGGCACTAAGCGGTACCTTGACATCGGTGTGGATTGTTAGATAGATTTTTCAGGGCTGGGATTCCACCTCCCGGACAAGGGCTTTCATGTTTGCATTTGGTAAGAGCCCCCCATGGACCATGGTTAGCTAAGAGAATATAGAGGACTCGTATTACTCATCCTTCTCCCTAGACATTGACATCCGGACCCTTCATAGTTTTAACTACATGACGGGTACATCACCAACTACTTCCACTTAGCCTCGGTTACTATGTGACAAACAGTTGTCGAGTTGGGGCTTTTCTTTAGCTCCACCCACCTACATTCTTTTATCCATTGCGGCCCTTGCTTCTCATTCTTCTTTCCTTCTCTTCTCTCTTTTCTTGTTGTTTGGATGACCCTTTCGGGTCTCTCCTGCTGGCTCTTTTGGCATTGTATTGTGCAGTCCCATTGACCTACTTTTTTGGTCATTTGTTGGACATTAATATGTATATTATCTTATCTTATCTTAACTTATCTTATCGTATTGTACACATTCCACAAACACTATATTCCTCCTTGATATCATTTAACTTGATATAAACATACTTTTGCGATACCTATCATACATTCACTATTACATCATTTACACGCTTACTTTTGGCTTAATGTTCATTCTCATCATCACTCCCCTTTTCGCCGAAAGGGGGCATATAATCGGGGCATCCTATAATCCCCCTCACCGTTACGCTCGTTTTACATTTCTAACACTCTCATTATCGAAAAGTTGCTTGTACATTACGCGACATTTCACACCACTTTCTAGCGATTCCCCTAATGACCTAATTTGGGGGCGACAAGCGTAAAAATATCTCCATGAGTAATCGATCAAATCAATCACATACATTCGAATCTCAACAACACAAATCTTTTACTATTGAAATCACATCAAACAATCGACACAACACAACGTATTTATCCTCCCAAATGACCTAACTTGGGAGTTATATCACCACTTTCCCAGATGACCTAACATGGGAAGTTATTCTACATTTTCTATTGCTTCCAGATGACCTAACATGGAAGCCATCTCATACACATTGTGGTGACACCCTTGGAGAAATGAGACATCATTTCCTTTCCTATACTGCTCCTATATGGGTTATTCATGTTTGATCGAAATAAATCAAAATGGATCCAAATGAAAAAATTCCAGTCTTTGTCCATTTGCAATGGCTAGAACTTTTGAGGATGTAGTTAAAGTTGGAGGGTAAAACTAGACCTCTCTCCCTATAACTCTTCCTCTGGTGGCAAGACACCCAAATCCTCAAATTTTCACACACATGAAATTGGGTTGAGAATTGATCACTCCTTACCCCGACACATCTCCATCAGTGAAAAAATCAAAATCTCCAATCACTCAATATTGAAATCATCAATCTCGCTTAGTGCTCCTAATAACGGTCCCACATCTCTCGTTACGCCGCATGGATTGACACGCTAATCCTTGGTTCGCCACGCTATATGTTCTTATTTTTCAAGTACTTTTGCAACATCATCGCACGTACTTCCACAAGAGGGATTCTTTGAACTTTCTTAGGTATGTTCCTTACTTCCTTTACACTACTTGAATTTCATTCAAATAACATAAAGGGGGAAAATGTAGACACAAAATCACACTTACTACTATTTAATATACCACCAAGTATGTTGTTTTATATATGGATCTTTTGTAAGAAAAGTATTCATTGTTGACCCATTCCCGAGTCCATCCGCTAGTCTTGTTGGTTTTATTGCTTTTATCTTTCACACTTGTCACTCATACACCTAGTTTGGTTAGATCACAGGGATCCATGTCAGTCAGTCTCCACTCATTTGTTGTCATTTGTCTTTAGACACTAGTGCCAGGAGTGGACACTGTCTATGCGCTCTGTCCATCCTAGGGTGTTTGTGCCTTCTTTATGTTTTGATCTTATTTTTGACACTTGAGGTCGGTCTTTTTATTTTCCCACTCATATCCCGAGGTACTAGTTGGCATGTCGGGTCATTAGTGTCGAAATTCAAGCAAGAGATCCCTATATAAACACAACATACATATCATTATAAGGGAAAACAATTTCTATCAAGGGCTATCTATCTACATATCAAAGGGACTGCATTTTGGGCTTATTATTCTGCATACACACTATATAGGAAGGGGAGTTCATTATATTCCATCCACACATTTGCATTTTATCTAGCTACCACCTACTATCTTGGCATCGTTGGCGTGAGGGCGACCTAGGAGCACTATTGCACACACAAGCACATAGAACTACATTGGGTCTGAGATGTAGTGTAGTGCTCAGTCGTAAGTTCACTAGTTGACAACTGAGGACAGTCGACCCCTCATTTTGCATCTTTCTTTTTTGGATTTGATGTCTTTTTAGGGTTTTGTAAGAGGATATTTGCGTGTAGTTTACAAGTACCTCGGCGATCCAAGTGCGACTTACAGATGACCAAAGGTGAACAAGTATGAAACCCTAGCAACAGTGTCGAAACTAGGTTCCGACCTTTTTTGTAGACTCTAGCACCCCCACAGAGGTTTTGGGCACCAATAGGTGCCCCCGATTCTTGCCTAGGCGCCTTTGTTTAAACATTTCCACCTCCTCTGCATTTTTCTGAGGCTCATTGCGATGGTTTTATTTTTGTTTCATCACATTCTTCATCCCAGGCACACTTCGGGACAAGCAAAATGAAGGTAAGTGTCTTATCTCTCTCATTTCCTTTCATAATTAAAATAAGATAAATTGCCTAGCATTTATATTTCATTGTATGTCATTTATAGCAGTCATTGCTTTGATTTTTAATTAAATTATTCTGATTTTATTAAATCAAGAAGAGAAAATCAGAATCCTTATCAAGCTTAGGATGCCTCAAACATGCCATGCTAGAATTCTCCCTGCTTCATACAAACTCATCAAATTCCTTCCCTTCCATAAGCAAAGAGAGGAAAAATCAAAACTGAAATCTTTACCTTCATCTTTTTGAGTTTCAAGGGTTCACCTAGATTCCAAGGATGTGAGCAATCTTAAACTCTTCACATGATGAACTTCTAAAGTTCCATTCACGCTATCCCAAATATGGTTGTAGCTGTACCAATGCAATTTCTTGCTCCAAATCAGCATTATAGTGGCTGGAAACTCTTCTAAAATAGCGACAAACAATCCCTCCTTGATGGTAGGTGGAAAACTCTTCCCCCTTGTGATCGAAAACACTTTGGTGGGGTTAACCAACTGGTTTTGATGTGGACAACAACAAAAGGAATAAGATAACAAGTTGTCATACCTCAAACTCTTCATAAAAATCAACCATATGGGGACTGAAAATGCTTTAACATTATCAAAGAACTGAAAATTACTCCCGTGTATGGCTGAGGCTACTTGAATGGCTACAAAAGCAATGTTGAGTAAACTGAAAATGTTGATAACAACAGTATGAATTTTTATGACAACGTGCCTTGAAACCCATAAAACATGATTTTTACTCCTTACCTTTGTACCACCAATTTCCGGCTGAGTTATAATGCTTGGGGCAGTGAGATAACCTCTATCTTGCTCACTTCCAAATGTAAAATTTATGAATTCAACATCCACTTTCATTGGAAGACTTCTTCTAAGAATATGAGCATGAATTGAGAGTTGAAAATCTCTATACAACTACTGTTTTAAAACTGAAAGTGTGGTGATTATCTTACCATGTGCAGCCCATAGATCTTGCCTTCTTCCAGTAATTCCTTCCATCCTCTTTGCTGTAACAACTTGAGGGAATCCACTTATCATGCCTTGAAGCACAACCCTTTGATCACTAAGTTTGAATCTCAACTCCCTAGCTTGATAGTTTTGGGTAAGTTCACCCAAAGGATGCAACCATTGAATCTCAAGTATCAAATCCGTACTTTAATACCAACAATATAGAAATCATTACTTACCATGTGCTTTTCCAAGGTGAGCTTGAGAGGTGGGAACCTTTTGGTGCAAGGGATGATGAGGCCATCATGTAGCATTACATCCTTCACAAGGAAGTTCGAATGCACAACAAACTCCATGTGATTTCTCATAGAATTTCTTTCTAACCATACACACGGAATGAAGCACTCACTAGCCATAGTAACATGGAACCCATTGAAGTCTTCCCCTTCTTTGTAACTCAAAGGATCTATGAACTCTTTGCCACTTTGGGTGTTCTTCACTTTATCATCATTTCCACTATGTTGTCCATGATGACACAAATATGGCAGCAACATAGGAGGAGACCAAAAAACTGAAATGTGATTTTCAATATCATACCTTCGGCTGTCCTCAACTTGTCCATCTTCTTTTCCCACCTTGACTTCGTCCATACTTTGTTTGTAATGTCCCCTTTTAGGACAAGTTAGGAACCAACATAAATCTGATCACACACAGTTGAAAAATAATTAACATTCAAACCCCAACTGCTGCAATTTTAAAAATTCATAACTTTGGCTAGAGAAGTCCAAATGGGCTGAAATTTTGGATCTTGGGCCACAAAAATATGAAAAATAATATCCCAAAATCAGTTTTTGCACAACCAACATAAAACCCTAATTTTTCCCTAAAAAGTAGGTCGCCCAACACATTTAGGGCATCCAATCAACTCCAAAAATTATGAAGTTAATTTCTCCTTATTCCTCCTAATTTCTACAATCAAAACCCATGTTAAACTGATCCCATTCGAACCCTTTTCAGATCTGATTTTTATTTTAGCAGATAATAAATAAAATTGTACCCAAAACTGAAACTTCAAAAATTAATATCTCACAACATACTTGGAGTTTTGGCATGAAATGAATTGCACAATAAAGTAGAAATCATGAGCTTTCAAATGAATTAACAAACTGAAGAATAATAAAACTCACTCAAATCTCCCTTGAAATCTGCCTCCAAGTCGCTAGGGTTAGAATAAAATATTTAAATAATTTCCAGCTCATAAAACCCTTCCAAAACCCTCAAACAATCAGCCCTTGCTCAGAAATAATTAATTAATTGCAACAGCATACAAATCTATCATCAATACCCTCAAAATATGATGGAACACACCCCAAACCAAGTCGATTTGCCCTAATAAATTGCAGCAGTGAATAAGAACACAATAGTACCTCAAAACATTCACCCACATGCAAATTTATGCTTCAAATAATTGCGCCACACCCTAGAGCAAGTCGCCAATGCTAGAATGGAGGAAATATTGCATAAATTCACTCAACACAAGAGAGCACAATGGAGAGAACAATGGAGTCTTCAATATTCTTCAATAATGGATCCAAATGAGAGAGAGCACAATGCAAGAACTAGGGCATACATCCCATTTCTCCAAGCATGGAGAGATATCAAAATGATCAATCAACATACCCACTAGAGGAAATGCGACCTCCTTTTATAGAACTAAGGCGTGCAATATCCAATGACCCACCTTTCCCCTTTTTGGAGGGAAAACATAAACTCAATTAAAATATTAAATGACTCACTTAATGTGCATTTTTTTATTTTTAATTTAAATAAATAAAAGTAACTAACCTATGTGCACATCTTTAACTAACTAGAGAATCCCACTTGTAGCGCTAGGCATGTCAAGGGGTTATAATGTAAGGAAAAGAGATGAACCCATTATATTAGTAATGTCCCTAAAAAGGGGACATTACATTGTTGGTACATGCATGAAGCCTCTTTGTGGTTCTTAGCAAAGCCATGAACACCCTCAACTTGACTCTTAGGAGCTATGTTATAAATAGACCATCAAGCTAACTGTTATATGTCTCTTTGAGAAATGAGTTCCCACCATTCCTTTCATTTCTTTTTCAACCTTGGATTCATCACATGCTAAAATATTATCAATATTAACCAAACAATGATCAATAATTACCTCATCATGTTGACTCTTTAGCACAATGATGGGAGTAAGGGCCAATTCTTCCTCCTTCATGGTTCCATCTCTTTCAAAATGTAGATCTGATTTTTCACCGGCATGTGTGTGACTATTGAAGCCAAAAATTTGTCATGTGGACTTGAGAACCCTCTACCTTCAAGCCCTTCTTTATGCACATCGTCCACACTCTTGAGTGTGGGGTCCTTATGGAGGGTGGACCCCTTCCTTGATGTTTGGGGTTTTGACCCCATGCCAATTCCAACTCTTTTTTTTCCAACTTCACAAACTCTGTAAAATTTAGGGCATCTCAAATCTTCTCGGAAAGCTCTATACTCTTCATACCATGTACCGATGTTGCTCACTTTGGATGGTTGAGAATTAATGACTTCCTTTGAAGAGATCCTTTCACCATTGGAATCTTGAATGGTATGGATCTAGGTGAGGTGTAGCCAATCTTTCTTGCCCCGCAATAAGCTTATCGAACTTGGCTTCCTGAGGATCTTGGTTGGCCATATTATCCTCCTCTCTTGGTTGGTCCGCTTTCCTTCTTCTTTGATAGTATAGAAAACCCTTGTTTCCCTCTTCCATGAAAACCCTAGGATGGGAAGATCAAAGCTCTGATACCACTATAATGTCCCTTTTAAGGGCAAAAACCAAAAATATGGGTTTGGCCACAAACCCCAAGAATCAGATATGAAAATACACCAACACCAAAGATGAAAATAATATGATTTTAGGACAATCTGTTGTAATATCCTTAGCACCATACAACCATGCATAACCACTGATAAATACTTCTAAATAATTAATTCAAGCATGACAACCAATATCCATCCAATTTGGTAACAATAAATGAAAAAATCAGTGAATATATACTAATATAGGATTTATTTTAGGAAACAACCACAATGCTGAAAATGATAGATAATCACCACCAAAAATCATGAAAATATAGATTCCGGCCTTATAAAATATGTCGAATCAAAATATAAAATTAGATTTGCAATTTGTGCCCTAGAAGGCACTCAAATACCATCAAACCCTAGTTGTTCCCTCTAGGGAGAGCTCAAAATGCATGCAAACCCTTGTAGATGTCTTCCTTGATATTCTAATGTCCAAATCTGCAAGAGGTCTTCAAAGTTGTCTTCACTTCACCCAAAAATGGAGGGTTTTGTCCTCCAACCAGCCACAAGGAAGGTTTTCATCTTCCTTGGAAAAACCACACTAATGGATTGTCGCCCAATAGTGGAATGACAATGAGCAATCAGCCCAAAGATCAAATGTAGAGTAAATGCACCAAAATAGATGATGAAAATGAAGTCATTGATCTCCTTTTATATCCCTCCTTTGGTGCCAAAGGCCAAAATAGAAAGACCGACCTCATAAAGCTTCTTTGGGTCTTTTAATTTGCTTTTAAAACTCCTCCAACCCAACTGACCTGCCTAAATAAAGAAAACATTAAAAATTAGCAAAAGAAAAATGAAATGGGAATGCAATTCCTTCCCTAGCTCATTCAACTTCATTGCCATGGAAAGGGAATGGCAAGAAGTCCATAATTAGGCTCTTAAGTTGAAAAAGGGGACATTACATACCCCAAAAAAAAATGCACAATCATACTATTATATCATACTATACATATATATATATATATATGTATGTAATACATATATATATATAATATATATATATATATATATACGTGTATATATATATGTATATATACATATATATATAGTATGACTATGTATACATATATGTATATGTGTATATACATGTGTGTGTGTATGTGTATATATATATATATGTATAATAGTGTGTATACACACAAATGTAAGGTAAATGCACCAAAATAGATGATGAAAATGAAGTCATTGATCCCTTTTATATTCCTCCTTTGGTGCCAAAGAAAAAAATCAAAATACCAACCTCATAAAGCTTCATTGGGTCTTTTAATTTGCTTTTAAAACTCCTCTAACCCAGCCAACATGCCTAACAAAAATAATGAAAACATCAAAAATTAGCAAAAGAAAAATGAAATGGGAATGCAATTCCTTCCCTATCTCATTCAACTTCATTGTCACGAAAAGGGAATGGCAAGATTTCCATAATTAGGCTCTTAAATAGCAAAAGGGGACATTATATCATAGACCAAAGCATCTTTCTCGTATGAAATCATCCTATTTTCTATATATTACATTATTATATATATACATACATAAATATACACACACACACATATATATATGTATGTTTGTATATATATAATAGTGTGTATAATACATACTACTATATATGTACATACATACATAATATATATATATATATATATATATATATAATAGTGTGTATATACACACACACTATTATATACATACATACATATATATGTGTATATAGTATATGTGTGTGTGTGTATACATATATATAGTATATGTGTGGATATGTGTGCGTGTGTGTGTGTGTATGAATATTAAAATTATTATTTATTCATTTAATTTATTTATTTGATCAATTTGCTTATTTGTCATCATCCTTGTGTACTTTATTGTAGGTTGATTTTGTTTTCAAAGTTCATTTTACATTATCCTTTTGTTATTTCATGTCGTTGATTTTGTTGTTGTCTACATGTAGGTTTTAATAATTCATACATATGTTGTAACTAAAATCACGATGGCGAGGGGCTTGTGTATGTGTTGGCTAGATTTTATGCATAGCTAAAACCTAGGTAGTCATGAGATAAATATCCCTCATTTACTGGTGAGGCTCTCTTGTAAGATTTCTTTCAATTATGTATTCTAATAACTATCCGTGGGTTTTACTTTAACCGCAAAGCTCATGAACCATAGCTAAGCAATTCTGTAGCAAGTAAGCAGTTGTAATGGAATATTTGTAGAAGGGGGAATAGTTGAATTTGGGAAGAAAGGAAGGAAGATGTGTAATCCAACCAATAGTTTACAGAGTTGGTCTCATACACATGGATAAAACAAATAGATCTCACAATATAGAATTAAAGGAAAGGAAAGTTTCTAATCTAAATATCGATAATGGAAAGTATTGGTCAAGCACATAAATGACTTCAACCTCCCAATCCCCAACTTTATACCATCAAGCACATAAAAGACCTCAATCTTCGTCTATATTCCTAGTGTTGGCTATAGTCATTACCTATCTTTTTGGTCCTTTACTAGGTAGTGGGTAATGTGAGGCACCCATTCACCATTTTCATCCATTCGAGAATGGGGTTTTATCCCCACCCGCCATCAACTAGGGGGCCTTATCAATCCACACAAACCCATTTAATAGAGGGAGGCATCCATCCCCATTGTGTAGTGGAAGGGGAGATGACTCAGTAAGTTTATCCATAAAGATGATTGGTTTGATCGTGCTTATATTATGTGTAAAATGAGTGGCCCATTCATAGTGGGAATGGAATTTGATTCCAATCCCCAACTTTAGAGGTAGGAAATAAAGATCGAACCTTCCTCATCATAGTGGTACAAGGGCATTTAGGAACTACCTCCCCATGTGTATTTATTTGGGCCTCCTCACTTCTACATCTCTATTTGGAGAGATAAGAACTCTCCTAACATATGGCCTCCTTGACGTACCCGGGTGTAGGGGAAGGCATTCCCCTTTAATACCACGACATTTGAGGGAGGAGGTGCTCCCCTAAATCGGGCCTCCTCAACATATGAGGGGGTAGGCTCACCTAATGGAGGAGAACAATTGATTCACTCACAATTTTACTTGTGTAAAATGGTTTGGGGTGATATATTCCTTCGTCCTCCCTAGCCCAATAGGGGTTAATGCGGGGAGTAAATGCACTTGCGGTAGTGGTGTAAAGGTCTCAATCTAAGTTCTACCAACAAAGGAGGGTGATGGAAAACCTTAATCCCCTTTCATCGAGTGTAAGCCCAAAGGCCCTCTTCTTATAAATGAATGGTAAGTTACGGTTATTCCTCGTTTGAGATCATAAATTTGCTCTCTTTTAATGCCATGGATTGTGTGTAACTAACCACTTGAATTAAATTTTAGGTTAGGTTAGGGTGAGGGAACTCCTTGATGCTGATGTATTGGTGTCCCAGATTTCACCTTGAAATCTGGGACTACCCTATGTAAAAAAATCATACTTTTAAAATAATGGGTCGTTTTGTGTTTTTATTGCCAGAAAGTTTTTGTATTGTGTCAAGATATTCCCAAGGAGCCATATAAGCCAATTTTTGACAAATACCCAGATGCCCAAAATTGTTATATTTTGTCGTTGGGGTTTGCCTGCGGGAAATTTGTATTTAATTATTTTGAGCCCGTTTGAGGCAAATTGTGCTCGGTTTAACCCTGTTGTGATCTTACATGTCAATATTCCCATATACCAGTAGGGTTTTAACTAGGAATGAATCATGGGCTTTATTTGTGACTTCTGGCAACGTTTTGTGTTTTTGTGTTTTCCGTTTCGTTTTTTGTGAAATTTCTCTGGATCAATTCCTTTGCCGGTTTGACCTGATTCTTGGCCTAGAGTATCTGGAGATCACCTATGCACGTTGTGCAGAAGGAATTTCCATCGGAGGTTTGGTTCTCTCGAAAAAGATGAAGTCGTGCACAAAAAAGCTTCTTCTAGGCAGGCCGCATTTTTGGAAAAAGAGGGTTTGAAGTGAATCATGGAATTTTTGGAAGTAGCGAACGAGTGGGAATTTTGTACCTGCTAGTAGGGTACTTTTTCCCATGAAAGCAACGCCACTTAAGTCACAATGGGAAAATTGGAGGCAAGGGAGACATGAATTTCTTACCTGCCTTGCAAGGTAAAAATTCCCATTGTGAAATAAAGAAAAATCACTTAAGGCATTGATGGGATTTTATTACGCACCTTTAGGGTAAATAATCCATTATGAAATTCAAACAGCTTAAGTGGATCATGGGATTTTGGAGCTGCCTTGCAGGGTAAATAATCCATTGTCAATTGACTTTTAAAAATAGAAATTGCTCATGCCAAAAAGTGCGACCCCTTTAGGGAAAGAAGGGCAGCTTTAAATGCATTAATTAATTAATTTCTTCTCCAATTTTGGCGCCCAAGCTTGTGGAAAAGTCAACAAAGGGAAAGTGGACAAAAGAAGTTGGAATTAGACATTCTAAAATTAAATAAATATTATTTATTTAATGCAGCCCCTTCATGTCAAAAAGTGCGCCCCATTTGGGAGAGAATAATACTTTTTAAAGTATTAATTGATTTAATTAATTCCTATTTTTAGTGGCTAAGGTCAAAGCATACTATGAGGCTTAAGTTAACTGGAAGTAGAAGGCTAAAATTAAATAAATTTAATTTATTTAATGGCAGCCATGAGCATGCACAAAATAGGCGCCCCATTTGAAGAGTAAAGCTTATTAAATAATTAATTAATTGCTAGGAATAGGAGAGACATTAATTAATTATAGAATTATGAGGATTATATAAGCAGGGGCTGCCATAAGGATGAATTAATTAATTCAAAAAAAGTAGAGAAGTGCAGCCCAGACAAAAAGTGCGCCCCATTTGAAGAGGAATTTTGCTCAGAAGAAGGTGTAATTAATCTTTGAAAGCTTCCAAATTTGGCGCCTAGGTTTGAAGGAGCTTGATTTGTGTCTGAATAATTGTTTGCATAAGTGATACAGGTGCTCAGGTGAAGTTGGTAAAATTCATGCTTGCTTTGCATGCAAATAAAACATCAAATTTTGGGGCAGCAGGCTTGATATATGCAGATTTTTATGATTAAAATCCATTGTTCATGTTCCGGTTGCCATCTTTGTCTGAATTAATTGTAGGAATTCATTACAGGTGCTTTTATAAGAGAAAGGGAGCTTAAATCAATGTCCAATACATTGAACATATCTCGAATCGAAAAATTATCCAGATCTGCACCGGTTGTGAAGAATTCAGCCGAATAAAGAAAAAGAATTGTTCAGACAAAGATAGATACAGCCATGGAAAAGAGGGATGAAAAAGAGAGCACAATAGAGTCATGCATCACTTCTAAATTCATAGACATTGGAGACACAGATCTAGGTCTGGAACCTCTTTCGAATTGATTGACAGATCAGAGCAGGAAAGACTTCCCTCATGCGTGCAGTCAAAAGCAGTGGAATTATTTGAGCTGTAGCATTTCCATTCATAGCCCAGTTGCCAAAATTCATTATGGAGTGTGCTAGGTCTTACCATCCATCATCTAGATCAGTTTGAGATGCTACGGGGAAAACAATAATCCGGTTGGATACACAGTTCATCAATTATTGTTTGAAGATTCCGGCACAAAAGGTGGTGACTTCTATTAGCATATAGGATGCGGCGGATGAGTGGGAGAAGCATAGAGTTATTTGCGTGAGCATAATGAACAACGAGATACATGAAAAGCCCAGATCTCCTTCCAAGTTCCCAAGAACTCTTCCGCGGTCCAATCTGGTATAAGAGGTGGATGATATTGCCAAATTGTTATGCAGGATAAATGGCGAAGCAAACGCTCACACCTTCCGTACATGGATGTATGCTTTCATCAGGACCATTGAAATCAACAAAGCAGATTCAATAATCAATTGGTAGAAATCATTAGTGACAACATTGGTGAGCAACTCCAAAACGTGAGGCATACTTTCAGCTTCAAAATGACTTCTATTTGGTATATATGCAGGTGAGCTTCACAAGGCATCTTCTCAATTTGGATAGATGTGGTGTTCTTTCCAAGGACCCTATTTTTGAGTGCTACCCACAGCTTACTGTACCTGCATGTAAGAAAGATTTCAAAGTGGTCAATGATGGATTCTTCTACGAATTCATTTGTAGGCTGGATGGATGGCGATCTAAAGGCCAACAGGGTGAGCAAAGAAGTGTGGGAAGTTGTGTCAGAATTGGCAGTCTCTTCATTCAGTTTGTGGATTTCACATACCTCAGGGTCATAGGATTTTTGGAGAACCAGTTAAGTTACCTAGATATCCGAATGATAGATTGGTCACCATGGAGCTGAGTAGACAACTTGTGGAGATGCATGACCTTCAGTCGAAATGGCACAAGTCTACGGGCTTCTTCCCGATCACTGTGGGCCATTATAGCTGCCAGAGCATTCATAAAGCCGAGGAGTGGAAGCGGAAATGTTCTCTGAGTACGAGCAAGAGTTCTTCCCAGCACGAATGAACTTTGATCCATTTGGAGTAGCCAAGAAGATGATCCCCAGAGTACGCACATGTGCCTTCATTAGAAGATTTGGATGAAGTGCAAAAGTGAGTACGAGGTTAGAAAGAAAGATTTCAGCAGGCTATCAGCATGACAAGTGTTTGACTTTGGATTAGCACGGATACCTGTGGATCTTAAAGATGATGGGCCTGTGTTACTTGACACATACCATCGGATGGGAGGAGATAGAGCTATACTTCAGGAGAACGTAGGGGGCTGCCATATGATTGAGGAAAGGTACTGCCTATGCGTTGTTCAGTGAATACTTCAAACTAGTTCTTGTGAAGGGATATTTCCTTGATGAAGCATTGATGAATCAAATCATGGGAAACTTCAGCATAGGAGATTCCCTCAAGAGGAAGCACGGAGGAGAAAGCAACAGAAGGCCTGAGAAGATGAAAGTGCACAGAAGGTCTCATTCGAAGGAGAAGATCACTTCTACGGACTATGATGTTATTTTCCGGCTTCTCAAAGCATCCAAGTACTTCACTAACTGTTGCACCTAGCAGGAAACTTCCATTCCTCCGTTGAATCTGGCAACATTCATCTTCTCTCCTTAGCCACTCCATTCAGCACCTCTTCCTGAAGAAACGTTGAAGCTGCAGATGGCAGAATTTGAAAGAGCTTTGTCTTTGGATGACTCAGAGGATGGCAGCCATAAAACTGTAGCAGTTTTAGATTTTGGTAGGAATCAGAGTGTGAGATAGTGGTACACTCAGTAACTTCTCATTCTCGAGAAGTAATTTCTCAGAATGGTTGACTTCACAGTTGGTTCCAGAGGCTAGAGAGGAAATCAACTTGGAGGAACATGACTTGCAGTTGCTACTCTGAGTCTAGGCGGAAAAGATAGAAAACCTAAAGTTGCTAAGGTAACTTCAAGGTTGATCATTGAGGAGTCGGGGTAGAAGTTTGCTGAGATGTCAGTTCGGTAGAAGGGAAGAAAGAAGATGAGCTCATGGAGAAGACATAATAGTGACAGAGTACCCATAGGTCAAGCCACCATAAAAGGATTGAAGCAGGATACACAGACATTGATAGATGCTCTATTCCTTAGGCTTGACAAAGAAAAGGTGGAGAAAGTTGAACTTCAGAAGTAGGTATCTCAGTTGTGCGAGATCATTGCCAAGGTTGCTAAATCTTCCACTCAGCCAATTTCAGCTCAAAAGTAGGTGAGTGATCATCTGATGCAGGAAATGGAAGATGCAAGTAACCAGGTAAAGTTATCGATGAATGGAAAAGTCTGATTATTCGTCAAGCTTACAACTCGAGAGAGGTGTTAGCCCACCTAAAGGTTATGAAAGATGCAGCAGATCAGCTGAAGCAACTGATGACAAGCACGGTAGATATGAACACAGTTGTTGAGAGTAACCTGAGTACTTTGGCTGAAATCAATAAGCTTCCAGAGAGAAGTGTTGATTGCGGAACAGATTGTGCCTAACGGATCAGTTGAGAAGGGGAAGCAACTGGAGTTTGCAGTATCTTTCCGTTTGGAGATCTGTAGAATTATGCTGAAGAGGATGCAGGCACTTGAGAGTATGACATCATCTTTACCAGATAATGTCATTACTTTCACTCATGAGGAAGTGGTCGGAAATGTTACTTCATACACATGGATCATTCCTAGTAGAGTGCCTAATTCCCTGGAAGGGTCTCTTCTGATGGTGTAAGGGAGAATTGATGGAGTCGTTAAGCCTTTCACGATGAATTCCATCAGCAAACTGGTGGCACTGCAGTCAGATATTGCAAAGTTCGGGCCTAGCTTGGAGGAGGTGGAAGCATGTATCAAGGTATTGAATGAAGGCTTGCTGCAATTCAGGACAAAAAGGAAGTTGTGGCTAAGACAGATGGGAAGATGTTGAATTACATGTTCGACAAGTATATCCAATATCAAAACAAAAAGAAGATAGATGTTACAGCTGGCGTGTCTTTCTTCTTCTACTTCTTTCTTCTTCTATTTTCCACGTTCCCGGATGTAATTGTAAAACTTTAAAGTTATTGGTTTTGAAACCATTACTTTAAGTTATGTGGAACGATTCTATTAGTTAAGTGACAGATGTGTCACTTGAAGAGAAATTAGAGGAGGATGATTGCCAGATGTTATCTTTACTTCTTGTTTATGTTTCAGTTCAGTTGAGTTTCCCATTTGTACTTTCCCTTCTACATTCTATAAGTAGAAGAAGAACCTTCGGGTTAATGATCAGAATTTGTAAGCAACATTCTTGTGTTCCAGACTTTGTGCTGAAACCCCTGATAGCCACTTGAAGCAAAGGAATATAAAGGAGCAGATTTCCGGAGAACTTTGTGTCACGGTGCATTTTGTTTCTAGTTTTTTATCTCAGATCTACTTATAAACTTTGTGTTATTTTAGATCTAGATCTGAAGTTGCCTTTGCTTATAATTTGTGTGTTGATATCTATTGGTTTCTTCTATGTGCATGCAATCAACTTTGTTATCTATTGATTTAGGTTGCACATCTTCCCTATTTCTTCCCTTTGTTTTATTATTTCCTTCTTCTATAAATATTTTCTTTCTTAAACAATTGCTTACTTGCTGCAAAGCTATACAACTATGGTTCATGAGCTGAATAGTTAAAGTAAAACCCCATATATATACTAGCATATTTTATTAACAAATCTAACATGGGATCCTCACCGGTAAATGAGGGAGATTTATCTCATGATTGCCTAGGTTTTCAGCTATGCAAAAATCTACCCAATAAGATGATAATTCTAGTTACAAATATTCCTATCTCCTACGGGATGTTCTTTGAGAAAAAAACTTATGAAAAGAGTTGGGAGGAGAATTAAAGATAGATTAATCAAGGGGACAATTCTAGCTGCAGATATTCCTATCTCATATTCCTATCAAGGAAATTAATCAGAAGCTAGAGTCAGAAAAGAAGTCCAAGTACACGGTTACAAAATCTGAGGATCCTAGATATCAGATTCTTTTTCAAGAATCTGACCATGGGGTCTATTTATTGGAAATGGATAAAGACGTTATAGAACCAGAATTTCAACCAAAGCCTAGAACCAGAAGGAGCTGAAAAATTTTGGACTCTGGAGTTTAAAGGCACGTGTTGTTCTTTTGGATCAGGGGATGGCGTTCTACTAATATCTCCAGATCATGAGATATTTCCATACTCCCACGATTTGATGTTCGAGAACACCAATAATATGGCGGAGTATGAAGCCTTGCTATTAGGAATGGAACAAGCTAAAAAGAAAGGAGTAAAAATCCTCAAAGCCCAAGGAGATGTTGAACTTCTAGTAAAATAGGCTCAAGGGAAAAGTCAAGTCAAAAGAGATAAGTTGGAGCATTATAGAGATAGAGTGCTTTCTGCCACATTGGATTTTGTAGCTTTCTCTATCAACTTCATTCCAACCAATCAAAACTCCAAGGCAGATTCTTTGGCAGTCACAACTACACTATTGAATCTAGATAGACTACTGTCCATATTCAAACAATGAAACTATAAAGTGGAGATGATCTACCACACCAAAGTCTCTCATAATTTTGAACAATGGAAAACTTTCAATGAGGACCAACAAACATCGCATTTACGGAACATCATGCAACTTTGTGAGTGTACATTGAAGGAAGTAAATCACCACCATGACAAATAGTCACAGCAAAAATGTGATGATGATACGAGTTATGGTGATAGCAGTGGAATGATCCAACCAAAAGGTAACAAAATCCCCAAGGATTTAGTTTCCTTAGTGGAGACTTTCAACAAGCATGATCAGTACCTGAAGAAGAACAAAGAATATGGTGATAGTTCTTCCTTCAAAGTGCAACCAGTGAATCTGGGAACGAGAGAAGTTGATGTAGACTTATCCACCATAGAAAGAAGAAAAGATGAGCCACCACTAGATGAAGTTGATAAGGACTTTCCCAAGGTATTTGACAAGAAGTCCAGAGAAAGGAAGTTCGAGATCGGAGACTGGGTACTCTGGTGGGACAAGAGACATGAACCGAAGGGCATGCATGGCAAATCTGATTCACTCTGGAAAGGGCCCTTCGTGATCAAAAGAGATGTAGGAATGGACACTTTCTTCCTTGCCTATCGGGATGGAATTGAGTTACCATGGCCTTTCAACGGGCAAAGATCGAAGTTGTTCAAGAATTGAGATACGGGGTAAAACTTGTATGTATATAAATAAAACTTTGTTTATTTTTCCTTGTTTTGTTTTTGTGTTGTGTTGTTTTTTTTTCTGACCCCGTGCTCAAAAGAGAAGATACAAAACTAGAGATGCCAAGATCTCATATTTTCCCTTGTCATTCTGACAAAGGAAAAGATGTCCACAGACGGAGCCTACTTGGTGTCCCTAGATTTCACCCTGAAATCTGGGACTACCTATGTAAAAAAATTGTACTTTTAAAATAATGGGTCATTTTGTGTTTTTATTGCTAGAAAGTTTCTGTATTGTGTCAAGATATTCCCAAGGAGCCATATAAGCCAATTTCGACAAATACCCAGATGCCCGAAATTGTTATATTCTGTCACTGGGGTTTGCCTGCAAGAAATTTGTATTTAATTATTTTGAGCCCCATTTGAGGCAAATTGTGCTCCAGTTTAACCCTATTGTGATCGTACATGTCAATATTCCCATATACCAGTAGGGTTTTAACCAGGAATGAATCCTGGGCTTTATCTGTGACTTACGCAGCGTTTTGCATTTTTGGTGTTTTCCCGTTTTGTTTTTCGTGAAATTTCTGGGTCAATTCCTTTCTTTGGTTTAGTCTGCTTTTCTTTCCTGGAGTATCTGGAGATCATCCATGGATGTTATGCCAGAAGGAATTTTCCACAGGAGGTATGGTTCTCTCTAAAAAGACGAAGTCGTGCATAGAAAAGGCCTCTCCTAGGCAAGTCACATTTTTTGGAATAAATGGATTTTATGAAAATAAGAAAAATATTGCCATCAATGCATAGAGCTCAAGAAGATATGCACTTTTAGAGAAAATGACACCTAAAATGGAGCCATGGAATGAAAGTTATGGCACATGCAAGTTTTTGTTGCTACATCTTCCCGGACCCTTTCCAAAAATGGCAAATTTTATTCCGTGCTTGTGTTTTCTTCACCAAAAATCCAAAAAAGGAAAGAAATGTTGTTTTTATGCCAGTCACAATTTTCAAGGCTGCCTTCCACGTCTAATTTCCACGCTGCCCTAAGTGACAAATTCTCATGCAATTTTAAAGGCATAAGTCACAATGCAAGTTGCACTTTTGGAAAAGAGCTATCTTTCATGCAAGTCACACTTTTTTGAAGGAAGACTTTAAGCTGCCAGTGGGAATTTTGGCAGTGGCAGGAAGGCGGGAATTTCTTACTTGCCTTACAGGGTAATTTTTCCCATGAAGTCAAAGTCACTTAAGCTGCAATGGGAATATTAGATGTGGCAGGTAGGCGGGGATTTCTTACCTGCCTTGCAGGGTAAAAATTCCCATTATAAAAGAAAATCACTTAAAGCACCGTCGGGAATTTCTTACCTGCCTTGCAGGGTAAAAATTCTCATGATGAAAGTCAAATCACTTAAGTGGAAGAAGGGATTTTTAGAGCTGCAGTGCAGGGTGAAAATTCCCATCAGAAGTTGACTTCTTATTTTTAGAATTCACCCTTGCCAAAAAGTGCGACCCACCTTGGGTGAATAATCAATGCATTTAATAATATTTATTAATGTTTATTCACCCAATTTTGGTGCCATAAATAGAAGGAAAGTCAATGCATGAAGACAAGCCAAAGTGAACTGAATGTAGCATGCTAAAATTAAATAAATTTAATTTATTTAATGGCAGCCATGAGCATGCACAAAATAGGCGCCCAAGTTTAAAGAGAAAAGCATGATTTTTAATTAATTAATTGCCGGAAATAGGAAGGGCAATTATTAATTATAGAATGATGAAGGTTATATAAGCATGGGCTGCCATATTAATGGAGTTATTAATTCTTTAGCAAGGAAGTGCAGCCCAGGCAATTTTGGCGCCCAAAGGAGGAATTTTGCTCAAAGGAAGGTGTTTTCACTACTGGAAAGCTTCAAAGTTTGGCGCCTAGGTTTGAAGGAGTTTGATTTAAGTATGATTAATTGTTTCCATAGTGTTACATGTGCTTATATAATTGAAAGGGAGCTTAAATCAATGTCCAATACATTGAACATATCCTCTGAATATGAAGAAATCTCCAGATCTGCATCGATTGTATAGAATTTCAGCCGAATAAAAGAAAAAGAGTTGCTCAGACAAAGATTGCTCTGGCCATGGTGAAGCATGATGAAAGAAAAGGATCAGAAAAATCATGCATAGCTTCCAGATCCAGATCCAGATCCATAATTGCAAAGGATTTATCCTCTTGTTTCGAATGCAGCCTGTGAAGAAGTCAGTGCATCGAAAATTCCTTCCAGGATCTTGTGCATGTGCTCCCAATCTTCCAGTTGAAGCCTTCATTGAAGTTGCATTCACCAGAGTGCTTTCCAGAATTTTTAATTGCTCATATGCAATTAAAAATAAAAAAGATGAGTTATTTACGACAAACATTGCACTAATGCATGTACAGGAGAAGAACTGCAAAAGCTTCAAGGATAAGAGGGAAGACAAGGCAAAGGCAACACCCATAAGAAAAATTCCAGATCCAGCCACTTCCAGATCCAGCTGCTTCCAGATTCAGTTTGGTGAGAATCAAAGGCAAAAGAATCAACTGCATGCAGAATGTGAAAAAGGACAAGACTACAACTTTCCTCTTTCTTCTTCTTTCTCTTATTTTCTTCGACAAAGTAATTAAGCGATCAATTAAATTATAAAACTTAAGTGATTGGTTTAAAAGCCATTACTTGAAGAAGTCAACTACTTGGAAATAGGTGGTAGACATGCAAAATAGAAGGTTCTATCTTCAGTTGCAAATCATGCATGTCATGCAAAGAGGAATTCTAGGAGGGAGATTTCCAGTTGTTTCCTTTCTGACTTCCACATGTGCCAGTTCAACTAAAAGCTTCCTATTTGTAATTTCCCTCTACATGCTATAAGTAGAGGAAGAACCTACGAGTTAAAGCAGATCAGAATTTGTAAGTAGATTTCTTGTGTTCCGGACTTTGTCTTTGAAACCCGATAGCTATTTGAAGCAAAGGAATACAAAGGAGCAGATTTCCGGAGAACTTTGTGTCACGGTGCATTTTGCTTCTAGCTTTTTATCTCAGATCTACTTATAAACTTTGTGTTATTTTAGATCTAGATCTGAAAGTTGTCTTTGCTTATAATTCTGTGTGTTAATATCTATTGGTTCCATATATGTGCATGCAATCAACTCTGTAATCTATTGATTGGGTTGCACATCTTCCCTATTTCTTCCTTGTGTTTTATTATTCCATTCTTCTTTAAATATTTCTTGTCTAACAACAATTTTGCTTACTTGCTACAAAACTATACAACTATGGTTCATGAGATGTATGGTTACAAAAACTCATTATAGATACTAGCATATTTTAATTGAAAAATCGACACGGGAGCCTCACCTTTGGTAAATGAGGGAGATTTATCTCATGACTACCTAGGTTTTCAGCTATGTAGAAAATCTAGTTAACATGTAAGAAGGGGAGGAGGGAGAGAAACTCTTCTAATGTGGGACCTTCCTAAACATAGGAGGGGATGGATTGGGATGCACTTCTCACGTATGGTAATGGGGAGGAACTCACTTGACAAAAGAGTGCGAGAGAGACATTCAAATTTTTTCTTACATAAATTGAAAGGCATAAATGCACTTAGCCTCTCTACAACTATAAGGTTGACACAAGGGGCATAAATGCACTTGGCCTAGCTACATGATAGCCTTAAGATACTTCCCTGTCCACTATATATCTATTTGAGCATCGCTCATTGTTATATCTCTATCTAGAGTAGGACAATATATCCCCCTTCCTACCCGCTCCTATCTTGAGGGTAGGAAGGGGGAGAATATTCTTTGACACTAATTAGACATCTTCCCCTTTCCTACCTTGTTCTTATATGGAAGCACGAGAATGAGAGGAGTGAGCATAGTGAACCAATTGACCTAATCTAACCTAACCTAACCTTTATCAATTTGTGCGAGATCCGGTAATTTATTTTGATTCAGAAGATATATTCAATGTATCGACATTGATTTGAACTTCCTTTAACTAATATGGGCACTGTAATGAATACCTGCAATTAATTTAGACAAAGATGGAGTCCATGACATGAATACTTGATTTTTATCACCAAAATCTGCATATAAAGCCCCTCTTTGCTCTAAAATCTAAGCCTTTGCTTGCATGCAAAGTAAGAAAAAATATTATTTAATTCACCTGGGTGCTTATACCAACATGCAGATACTTAGAATAACAAAAATTAGGCTATTCTAACCCTAGGTGCCAAAACTGGAAGCTTCTCGGCAATGAAAAATACTCCTTAATGAAAAATCCTCCTTCCCTTGGCGCCAAAACCTGTCCGGGATACAAACTTCATAAAAAAGAATTAACTTCTTCTCCTTTATGGCGTCCCATGATTATATAGCCATCTGCATGCTATTTTTAATAATTTCCCTTCCCTATTTTTGGCAATTTAATTAATTAAAACCATGCATCTTCATCTAATTTGGGTGCCTAAGTCTGCATGCTTTTGAATTTATTTTTTTTCGCATGTATCCTTGTCTTCTCTTTAGCTCATCCACTTGCCTTGAATTTCCTAATGGGAATTTTCACCCTGTAAGGTAGGCAAGAAATTCCCACTGCTTGCCATTGCCAAAATTCCCTCTGGCAGCTTAAATCCTTCTTTCTAAAAAGTGTGACTTGCATGGGTGAATAAACTTCTTGTTGTATATATCTTTCCCCAGGGTAGATATAGACAAACAGAAGGATATAAAAATCAAAGAAACTCAAGGCGTAGGTAAAGGGCACACAGCAGAGAGTGTCGACAAAAAAAGGATCCTCAAGCGCGAGTAAGAGGTGCAGAAAAGAGTGTCAACATGCAAAAAGTTGCGCGAGGCACGAGTAAAAGGCGCCGGCAATGAGTGTCGACACGAAGATGGATGCGCCAAGGCAGAGGTAAGAGGCACACAATAAAGAGTGTCAACATGTAAATGGATGTGCCAAGAGCACAGGTTAAGGGTGCACGACATAAGGTGTCGACACAAATATGGATGTGCCTATGGCGCGAGGTAAAAGGATGTCGACACAAATATGGATGCGCCTATCTTTGCGAGTAAGAGGGTGTCGACACAATATGGATGCGCCTATGGCGTAGGTAAAAGGATATCGACACAAATATGGATGCACCTATGGCGCAGGTAAGAGAGTGTCGACACAAATATGGATGCGCGCTATGGCGCACCTTTAGGAGGCGAACATTCGAGCACCGGCAGAAGCGAGACCACGGCGTAGATATTCAGATGGCCATAACTTTTCACAGGGAGCTCGGATTCATGCAAGGTTGGACTTTTCAGAAATCTTACGAGGTCCTCTATCTAACTACGATTGGATATCTTTAATTGGGTGGGAAAAAGTTCTTAAAAATTCAAAATATAGTTCGCCACTTTTTGGGTTTGTTAGGGTTCTCACCTACCACCATAATGAGATGAATTAAATACAGCTCGGAGGTGGTTGGGGTAGATTTGGAATTCCTCTCTCTTTTCTCTCTCATTCTTCCTATAAATTGTAAGGAGGATTCTTTCTAAAAGTTGGACATTCTTGTTTTCCCCTCCCTTCTTCTCTTTGGCAGTGAATTTGTGGAGTTCAAAACCTCCCATCTAAAGCGTAATGCAACTTTTCCTCTTGGCATTTTGTAGTGTATTGTATCAATATTTGGAGAAAATAATACATGTATGTGGATGATTCTCAACCCTCTCTGTGTTCATTTGCATCCCCTTGACCCTCCACTACAAATTTGGTTATCCGTGCATGATCTTGCATTGCATTTTTATGGTTTGTGTTTATTGGCAAGACAGGTGTTCTTCATTCCTCGGTGCATCACCTTTGTTAGTTTAGGTTTACTTTTGTGCATCATCTTACCACTGTCTCCTTGGCAAGTTAGTTTAGATTTTTGAGTAAACCCTCTGCATTTTTATGTGTGCATCTGAACAGAGGAATAGGAATCGGCCTTCATCTGGAGAGCTTTTCCGATTTCGCAAGGTTCCACACTTGGGAAAAGCTCCATGTTATGCAATCACACTAAGAGTCTCAACCCATCAAGTTGTAGACATTCAGGGGTGTTGTGATTTGCCATCAACACTTCTCTGATGGGAAAATTCAGCCTGCTAGGAAGCTCCAAAAATCCCATTGGTACTTTAGGTGAGTTTTCTTTTATAATGAGAATTTTCACACTGCAAGGCATGTAAGAAATTCCTGTTTTTCACTTAAGTGACTTTACTTTCATAATGAGAATTTTCACCCTGCAAGGTAGGTAAGAAATTCTCACTTTCCTGCCACCTCCAAAATTCTCATTGATAGCTTAAGCGATTTGACTTGATGGGAAAAAGTAACTGCTAGGCAAGAAAGAAATTCCCGCCTTCCTGCCACTACCAAAATTTCCCATTGGCAGCTTAAAGTCTTCCTTCCAAAGAGTGCGACTTGCATGAAAGATAGCTCTTTTCCAAAAGTGCGACTTGCATTGTGACTTCTACCTTTAAAATTAAGTGAAAAGTCGTCACTGAGGGCAGCGTGGAAATTAGATGTGGAAAGCAGCTTTGAAAAAGGATAGAATAAAATTTTCCATTTTTGGAAAGGTTCTCAGAAGATGTAGTAGCAAAAACTTGCATGTCCCATAACTTTCATTATGTGGCTCCGTTTTAGGTGTCGTTTTCTCTAAAAGTGCATATTTTCTTGAGCTCTATGCATTGATGGAAATATTTTTCTTATTTTCATAGAATCCATTTTTGCACCCTTTTGGACCAAGCAACTTCTTGCAATCTTCTGAAAGAATCTGAGCTCACGATCGCTTTGTGTGCGATTAGTAATTTAAAAAAATTGGATATCTTTTCAAAACCCTAGGCTTGGGGAAATATCTAGCAAGAAGAATGAATAGGCTACGGGAATTTCCGGAGAAAACAAACCAAAACATAGACAAAAAGAAATAAAACAAAACAAAAAAATAACGGTGGGAAATTGCTCAAAAAATTTCTCCATTTAGCTGATCTGTAAAAATTCTTCCCCCCAGGTGAATGTTTTGTGGTAATAATGATGGGGTGAAGTGCTTTATATAACCTAAATCCTCCAATTTTAGCTCAATATATTTTTAAAAGAACTTTATTTATTTAATAAATAAATAAATAAAATTCTCTCAAAAAAAACCTGGCAAAGGGATAGAGTGAGTTTTAGCATGTGGGTATTTGGAAAATTTGGCTTTTATGACTCTTTAGGGTTACTTTAGAGTGATGTAAACAAGCTGCAGGAAAAAAAAACACAAAAGGACCCATTAGTTTGGAAAGAACAATTTTTTTAAAAGGGGTAGTCCCATATTTCAGGGTGAAATCTTGGGGACACCGGTTTTCAATTTTCTCATAACTCATGTGCTTGTTAAAATTGTTGGCACCTTTGTGTGTAAGAGTATTTGGAAAGCGTGGGAATGTGTCAAACCTTGGCTTTTGGGGAAGTGAGATGGATGGCTTTTGTAATGGGATTTCTCTCAATCAGCAATTTCTCTGGTGGTCGCCGATTTTTTAATCCCAAGATAAATGCTTAGTAGAGGTCTCAGGAATTCTCACTATCAAGGACTTCTTTTGTAAAAATGCTCAATCCTAGTTCTCTTGGCTGGATTTTAAAGTTATGTTTCAGCTTTGCAACCAAAATCGGGATATTTTCACTACTGTGATCAATTTGGTTCCTGATCACATGTTGCATAAGATTGTTGTGCATTCCTCTCACCCATGGTGGATAGACTAGAAGTGGTATGCCGATACTTCTTTCTATAACTAGAAAGCTAGCAAAGGCTATTGTTGGCTCTCACCCCATTTTCCCATGGTGGAAAAACTTAATACTCATTGGGGAACTCATGCCACTCTATCTACCAGGGTAGGCGATTTGAAACTGTTTGGACTATATGTGTGAAGCCCAAAATTACTCATTTCCTTTGGTGAATTCTACACCAAGGCCTTTCTATCGGGGCTCGTTTTGTTCAAACTGGGATCTCGACTCCCTAATGCCCCTACTGTGGACATTTGGAAATGCTTTTGCATCTCTTCTAGTTCTATTTCAAAGCTCAAGTTGCCTAGAAGTAGATCCATTCATTTTTTTTCTTCACAACCCCATTGTTTCACCTGGCAGCATATCCTCCTGGAAGATAATCCCAAACTTCTACCTATGTTCACCCAGATTTGGCATGTTTTTAGAGGGGAGATTTTATTTTGGATATGGAAAGAAAGAAATGCACTTTTCATTGCTAATTTTTTAGTTGATCAATCTTTCTCGATTTATAATAAATCTATGGTGATCTCCAATGTTCTTCTGCAAATTCAAGTTTAGGCAAACAAAGTGGCAATGGAGGTGGATCATCTCTAAACCCTCTTTGTTCCCTTTGGGGAGCCCGTGCAATGTTGCTGAGTTCCTCTGTCTCCCACCAGGCACTCCTTGCCTTCAGCCCATGGTGGTTGGCGTAGCGATATCAACGTCATGCTTTCAATTGCGCACCCACCACTCTTGGGGCTGTTACATCAGCGTAGTCACTCTCGGCTCACCATCGTGGTCGTGGCTCTTTGTCACATTCGTTGGCTCGCCACGGGGTTGGGGCTCGCCACCTCGCCAGCATGGGTGGGGCTCTCCTTCTTGTTGCTTTGCTGCAGACGCTGCACCCACCTTGCCACTTCGGGCACCTCTGCCACTATCGAAAAAAATTCCCTCGCCTCAGCCTTGCCATTCCTACTCACGGGAAGCGGACTCAGAGGAAGAAATTGTTGCTGGTTGGGAGCTTCTAGATCTTTGGCAAGGACTTGCCTAGTTCGGTGTGCTGGATGATCGGGATCTGCCTGCCTCGGGCATGTTTGCTACTGCTCCTTAATAGTGCTTTTTAAAATGTTTTTAGGTGATGCCTTTTTTGTTGTACTCTCCTAGGTTTGGCCTAGTTTGACTCTTGTTGTTCTAGGCTTGACCTAGCTTTGTTTGTGGTTTTGGGGTGTGCTCTCATACCACCCATTTTTGTTGAAATCTATCTTGTATCTTATTGCATTAATATAATATAAGATCCCTTTTCATAAAAAAACATATGAATTTGTTAAAACAAGGCCATGATATGGAAAATCTTGCCGAAGTTAATGCATTTGAGGGATGGAGGGAAAATTAATGACCAATAATACATAAAAGAAACAATCAGATTAGGAAAAATACTTAGTAGGGCATAACAATATACTAAGAAATATTATGTTTATATTGAGTTTGCATATAATATTACATATGGATACAAATAATAATATTACATTGTTGGTTGTATACATGTGGTGCATTATGTGCATTGATAGAGGAAAAAGAGAAATTAAAATTTAGTGATGTTTGTTGGAACATTGTGTTTTTGTTCGTAATACTACATATAGAATTTTTAGTGAGGACATTTTGTATGTCTTCAATTTCAATGATGACTTTTTTAGCATAAATATAACTACATTGACTTTTGTGTGTGCAAGTCGTAGAGCGAGGATATCATCTTCTTCTACTTTGTTTTGAGTTTGCACAACATGCATCAATTGATCCAGATATGAAATGGTGTAGAAGTGTGGCATTGTTTCCAATTCCTATAGTTATTTTGCAAAAGGTGCTGCTACATCCTTGAAATAAAGTTTTTTTCCATTATGTGTTTTTCTATTTAGGCATAAAAATGCAAGAATTTTTTTGTGGTTTTCAAAAGAGAATCAAAATAAAGGAAACATGTGTCATGAATTTTTACAAGTTACAAATTATAAGGATATATTCCAGGATTTGTACAAGCATTGAATTGTTTGATATGTTACATATCCAAAATTGTATTGAAGAAAATTATAGGAGTTGATAAAATTATAGTAGAGCTGCAAATTTATTTTATTGCCATGTTGAATTTCAATAACTAAGCATTATTTAAATTCCTCTATTTTATTATTGGTAAAGTTTAGTTAAACATGATAGGTGATAAGATTTCACCCTTTCTCAATCAACATGCATTCATTACATAATGGGTATTTACAAGAAGATAGAAAATTCTTGTTGAAAATCACCTTATGTTTCTGTTCTAATTAAAATGTAGAGAATTCTCTATGATTATCCACAAAAAATAAACAAAATACCAAACAAAAAATTACAAATCTAACAACTTAGTGGTAAATTATCATGGCATGGCTTGAAGCATCATGAGGGGCCTTATGTTTCCTTTACATAGATTTTAAGGGAATTTAAAGCACTTAATGAAATAAATTGATTCAATTGTAATTTTAAAAGATAACTTGAAAAGGCTGCTAAAGTTCCAAATTATTAGAATTACACTAATAAGGAAATCATTTTAATTTGTTACTATGAATCAAGCAGAAATAATTTGGAATCTAAAACTCCATTTTTGGTTCAAATTGTTAATTATTTTTAGAATCCTTTATCGACAATAAGGGTTCGTGACTTGATAATGGCGTCTAGAAATTAATTTTGCAAAAAGGAATAACAGACAAATCATTTCCATTTTATACTTCAGAAATGATGTATTTTGCAGAAGTGTTTTAGATGGGTTGTTCCATTTCACACTGTTCTAATGAGCATATTGTAATGATATAATCAACCTAGAATTTGGAATGATGCTGAAAACTACACTAAATAATAGCATCATTGATCATTCAACTTTCATAAGGTATGAAAACTCGAGTATTTGTAATTTTGTATTGTGGAAATTTGTACTTACGAGAGCAACGAGGATGAAATTTAGAATTATATTGGAAGCTATCATGATGAAAAAAAGCATTCGTGAATGTTAAATTATGAACATGTTCACCAAATTTATCATGAATTTCTTCCCATCTAATAAATTCAGATTTAGACCAGCCTACCTTCTTCCCAGAAAATTGTTTTCTAAGGCATTGATGTCTAAACTTGATGTAGGTTGAGCTAAAAACGTTTAAATTATTTAATAGATTAGAATTGTTATAGAATTGAATGTGGATGAAAATTTAGATAGAAATTCAATATGAAAAAGTGATAAGTCTATAATTAATAAATTAATATGTACTAAAATTGTTGATCTAAGTTCATTCAAAATTCATTTTTGCTAATGGTGGTTAGGAATTCTAGGCACCTTTGGGGGTGAATTAGTGCTCTTTTAAACTTCAGAAACAATCTACACTTCTTTAATTTATCCACAATTAAATAATCTTAAATATGATGTATCATGACCATTTAACCGTGAGAGATAGAGAGAGAGAACCAAGCACACATGAACACATGGGAGACAAGATTTAATGTGGGAAACCCAATAAGGGAGAAAACCCACTGAAAGGAGAAATAAAAGCAATATCAAGGACAATTGTCTAGCAAGAATTACAATGATCTCACCAAGTGGTGAACACCCACTCACCCTGAAGCTCTAACTCTAGTTTTGAAGCACCTACTTCAATTCAAAATTCAAGCACCCACTTGACTGATTTGCAAGCACCTACTTTTATCACCCTCAACTTATTTACTTACATCAACACACTGTGATCTTTGTTTTAGCTCATTACTTCATTTGCACTCCTCTCTTAACAGATCAATCTACTCTTTTGCTTGTACAACTTATATCAGGTCTTAAGGGTGGTTTGCACATTGAATCAAGATATTTTCTTCTCAAGGATGATCTTCTCAGATGTATATACCCCTCCAAGCTGACTTCATGTCATCTTCTTTACCCAAGATGACCTATCACCTTAACAAGGCTCTCTCGGGCTTTAGTATGTATCAACAAGAACCTTCATGGTTCAACTACCACTTCATATACAAAACTTAGATTTTTAAGAAACAAGGAAATTCCTCACATAACTTTTGACCTTCCATATCATGACTCTTCAAGTTTCTCACTTGATCATATGTACAAGAACAAAAGCATGTAATGAAAGTACAAAAATGAAAAAGGAGCATGTGCACCTAATCCGTGATGAGAGAAAGGGTGTAGTAAGGATCTTATAAATGTTGATGAAGTGCAAGTTTTTGGGCAATCTCATGCCACTGGCCGAAGAAGTGTAGGGAGAAAGATGTGTTATTCTCCAACTTGTAACTACTTCTCGAGAGTGTGAAAAGATCTCTCGTAATGCCTAGTTTTGTGGGTGATCTGATGCCACTAGCTGAAGAATTATAGGGAGGAAAGTCCAATGTTCCTCCAACCTGTAACTACTCCCCAAAATGTTAAGGACAATCTTCCTTGTAAAAGCCATTGTGTATGGAGTTATGTAGACTAGTTTGAACCCACGCTATATAACCCACTATGTCATCAACAAAAAAGCGAAAAACTGAACTGCACTAGTACTTTGTGTATAAACCCAAATGATGCCCCCCCTTTTTGAGGGTGCATGCGACGTCGCGGATAGGAGGATGCGGCCATAAAAAAGGACTAACCACGGAAACTATACCGTGTAGGGGAAGGGGATGTGCTTGGTAGAAACCAAGGCACATACAAACAAGTGGTTAGAGACAAGTGTTAGTACAAACAAACATGCATGTAGAAAACAAGTGTAAGCTACACAAACAATGTGTAAGCTAGAATGTAAGTAAACACGCAAGAAACCAATCATAGACAACAAAAAGCAGGTTACAAACATGGGACATCACTCATGATGTTGCAAGACACTCAAGACCATAGTGTCGCATACAAACAAACAAGTGTGCACACCAAACAAAGGGCAAGGCCCACATACAATAGCAAACAATGAAAAACAAGAACAAAAAAATAGATAGATAACCATGGAAGCAAGTAATCCTGCAAAAAAATGTTGCACATGAAGCACCCATTAGCATGTTAGAAAGATAACCCATATGTCAAAAATGCATGTAACAAATAAAGTCGTGTGCTTTATGAAACAATAACACCTATAATGAATGAAAGTGGATGCCCACAATAGCCGTTGTGGGATTTGGTAGTGTGCTAAACATCCATGTTGCACGTAAAATCTTTGTATCTGCTATCACAACTAAAAAATACGTGAACGCACATGTGTGTATGGTAAATATAATGACATACAAGAGACCTATCTAGCATGTGTAATAAAGTGAGCATGTACAAGAAAATGTAAGCAAAAGTAAATGCGACCAAGATATGTAACATGTTGTGGATGGATGGAATGGAATGCAGAGTGAGTGATAGGATCCGCATCCCCGAGTGAGTGGAATTGTATGCGGTGAGGTTCATTTTGTTATGCCCCCAGGAGTCAAGAGTGAACCGCAAATAAGAGTGTGTCATCGGGAATGGTTGAGCTATGTGTTATGTGTGTAGCGCTATGGTGAATGAGTATGCATGGTGATGATATGTGACCTAGATATGAAGACGTGATGATTTATCATGATGAGATGATTGAAGGAGTGATGATTTAGCCTAAAGCGTATATTGCTACAAGATGAGTAGATGGAGTGGTGATGTAGCCTAAAGTGTATACCACTACAAGATGCAATAGGTGACCATTTAGCCTATTGCATATGTCACTAACCTAGTAATGTTGCATGATAGAAGGTTGAGTGATGAATGCATGAATGTGATGAGGTCCATTTATGATGTATACCCTCAACAGTCTAGTATGAACCGTGAAACTAGAGTGCATCATAGGGTAGAGTGCAACACAAGTAAATGTGTGTAGTATATGTGATGATGAGAGATGACCATGTGATGTGTAGAATGTACCATGTGTGATATATAGTATGCAATACAAGATGTGTAGATAATATAGGTACGATGAGTGACTAATAGTATGGCTTATAGACTATATGCGGTATGTAGATGCGCAAAGGTTGAAAGATGCATGATGTAGAGTAAATGTAAGATGTAGTATGTGAGATGTAAGATGTATAATGTGAGATGTACTATAAGATGTGTGAAGATATATGATGTGTAATGTCGAATGTGCAATGTGTGGGGTTCATGTGTGTAGGAAGCCATCAACATTCAAGTGTGAACCGAAACACAAGAGTGTGTCATCAGGTAATGGTTGATGCTAAAGCGTAGATGGATATGTGTATGCTAGAATGTTGACATGTGGTAATGCGAGTATGAAACATGTGTTGATGCTAGGATGGGGGGTTGTGTGAATGCTATGCCCCCCAAGTGTGTAAAATGAAGAATTCAATCATGTAATGTCATCTAGAAGGTCGTCATTATCGGGTCAAAGTCAAATGGATAAGCATTAGAGACCTAGTAAGCAATGGTGTTGGGTTGATCACGTAACGAGCCATTAAGGCATAAGTTATACATACCCATGGAATATTCCTCATCAGTAAAGGGTGGTAAGGGGCACCGCGTGCATACCATCGAGTGAGATTTTATGTGTAGCCAAGAAAGTAATTATTGCAAATAAATACGTGACCAAAAGGCACGAGGGAACGATATGTCTGTATGATCAGGATTAAGAGTACCCCAATGTAATCAAGCCATGATTGTCCTAATGTAAGTGGTGCAGATCAAGGATCGCATGCAAGGAAGACCATGAGGTGAAAGAAATGTAGGCCATAAGTGGAAGTGATGCGAACAAACCCATGATAAATATGAGGAGCGTGTGGTGGAGGGTAGAGGTCCTCAAAAGCAAAGCCTAGTCGAGTCAAGCCCTCATGTGTACATACAGTGTCATCACAAGTAGGATTGAATGGAATATGTTCCCAATATGAATCATTCATGAAAAGCGTACATGTGAAAGGAGTTCGTAGTAATGGAAGTGGTGCATGTGAAGATGTGGGGGATAGAGCGATGTCTGTAGACTGGATAGGCCCCCGATAAAGAATCATAACAGTAGTAACAACAAGTGGAGGTGGTGGTGTAGAAGAAACATCTATCACATGAATAAAACCTTGAGCGGTGGCAAATGAGGCGGTTCTTCCAGAGGTTGAGGATCATTTGTAGTATTAGTGTGTGGAGTAGGAAGAGTAGTATTAGGATCTTGGTCACAATATTGGAATGGGTCATGGTCACGAAAAATAGTATATTCGATGCCTTCATGTATGAATTTGACACAATGATGTACAGCGAGAAGAAATGAATTGCATGGCATGGAGCCATGGTCTACCAAGAAAACAGTTATAGGAGATTGTAAAGTCAACAACGAAGAACACAATGTTGATGTTTTTGGCCCTATAATGATAGGTAATGTAATATGACCAACACATGGAAAAATAGAACCATCATATGCACATAGTGAAAGACAAGATGGACTTAACATCACAAGCGGAAAGACCTAGCTTCTCAATGAATGACATGGGACATAAGTTGAGTTCAAATCCATTGTCAATTAAAGTGTGCTTAATACCCATATTGTGAATGCGACTCATGATATGCAAAGGTGGGTCATTGTCAAAAGTGTTAAGGTTAGTAGGAGGATTAGATTTGAATGCTATGTGTTGAGAAAATGCATCAAAAATGATTGATAAACCGAGTTTGGATGCATATCAATAGGAATGCAAGTAGTAGCAAGAAGATGTTGGACTCTACGCCTTAAATTAGGATTTGCAAGCAAGAAATCATTGATTGAGACACTCATTATGATTAGAGTATAGGATGACAAGTAAAGAATGAGAATCCTAAAAACATGAAGATCGAGTTGGGTTCACCAAAATTATTAAACTAAAATGGGATATTTGTAGTCTAATCTAATGATATAAAAGCAATAAATAAATAAGTACAAAATAGGGTTAAATAGTACAACCTGATTTGGTTTGAAGAGCAAGAATACCACCATTTTGACCTTGAAATAATATTTAACACTCTGAGATGTTGTACTATCTTGTAAATTTGATTTGGAGTCAAAACACCTCATATTATGCCTATCGCTTCAGGAAGGAGTCCGGAGAGAGAAAAACACTGCTAGTAAAATGCATATAACTTCTTTGTTTCTTATCCAATTTTCCTCAAACCTTTTGCAAAATTTCAGGCTTGGAGTTCTCTTCAAAATTTCCTTCTATGATTTATCTGAAGAAGGCTTTCCAATTTCATTTGAGTGTTAAGAAGACAAGGTGCTCAGTTTTCTTTTTTCAAGATACCAGTTTTGGTAAAACTTGAATAACTTGCACAATCTTCTTCAAAATTTGACATGAAGCACTAAAACACATCCATTTACATGCTCCATAGGTTGGTTAGTCATAAATGATCCTATACATCCCTAACCAATCTCATTTACCTCAGCTTTCACTACTAGTTATCAAAGGCAGTTTTGGTGAAAACTTGAATCTTGCCTCCAAAGGCTAAATTATACCTCGTGGTCACTCATAAATGTTCTAGAAAATTTTCCTAGGCTCCTCCCATGCTTACCTAGGATTTTCATGACCTACTTTGTGCCCATACACCTCATTAGGCTCTAGAACTAGGCCTAAATGAGCTAGTTTCAACTGTGACTTGCACCACATGACCTGATGATCACCCTAGAAGCTCTTGTACATCCTTGAGACACCATTTCTGACCTATGGAACACCTAAGCCAAGTACATTTATCATCTCCATGCCTCCAGTGAGTACTTACCTCATTGACCAAGTTTTTAGCACCCCGAAATCATCCTGAACACACTCTCTAAGCTCCAACCATCATTGAGAAGGCACTACCAATCAACCTTCATGTCCTTGATTGAGCCTCACTTCACCACTTAACACCTTTTCCATCAATGCCACTTGAAATCAATGAAAACACCAATGACCAGGGTTAAACACTGTGGTGTCCCCGATTTCACCCTGAAATCTGGGACTACCTATTTGAAAAAATTTCAATCTATTTAAAATAACCGGTCTTTTTCATGTTTTTATTTCCAGAAGATGTCTTTATTAAGTTAAGATATTCCCAATGAATCGTATGAGCCAATTTCGACAAATACCCAGATGTTGAAACTCATTGTATACATCCATGCCAAGTTTTGTCTGAGAAATTTTTATTTAATTATTTATTAAATAAATAAAGCCCCGTTGAAGTAAATTTTCTCTGGTTGAATCTGTTGAAGTTTTGCATGCCACTATTCACAAATCTCAAAAGGATTTTCACCAAGAATGAATTGAGCATTGTCTCGCAACTTCGCAACGTTTTTCATTTTTATTTATTTCTTTTGTGTTTTTCTCTGGTTTTCTCCAGTTTGTGCATTAAATTCTCATGGGTCCATTCTTTGTTCTGTATAGTCTGTTTAATTTCTCGGGGCATCGAAGATCATTTACGGCCTCAACATCAGAAGGAATCAGCCTCATAAGTCAAACTTCTGACCAAAAAAAATGAAGTCGAGGCACAAAAATCTTCTCCTAGGCAAGTCGCACTTTTTGTAGTGAATAGATCTAATAAGCTACAATGGGAATTTTGGTAGTGGCAGACAGGCAGAATTTCCTACTTGTCTTGTAGGATAAAAATTCTCACTATAAAAGAAAAATCACTTAAAGCACCGGTGGGAATTTCTTGCCTGCCTACCAAGCTAAATTTTCCCACCAAAGATGTTTATTCACCCATGCAAGTCGCACTTTATCAAATAAAGCTATTTTCCATACAAGTCGCACTTTTTGGGAGATGATTTAAGTTGTCAGTGGGAATTTCGGCAGTGGCAGGCAGGTGGGAATTTCTTACCTGCCTTGCAGGGTAAAAATTCCCATTATGAAAGTCAAATAACTTAAGTGGAAGAGGGGATTTTTGGAGCTGTAGTGTAGGGTAGAAATTCCCATCAAAGTTGACTTCTTATTTTTAGAAATTACCCTTGCCAAAAAGTGCGACCCACCTTGGCATTAAACAATGTATTTAATGATATTTATTTATGGTTTTTTCACCCAATTTTGGCGCCATGTATGGAAGAAAAGTCAATGCAAGAAGACAAGCTAAAGAGAACTGAAGGATGCATGCTAAAAATAAATAAAATAAATTTATTAAAAGCAACCAGAATCATGCATAATTGGGAACCCAATTTGGGTGAATAGACATGATTATTTATTAATTAAATTGCCAGAAATAGGAAGAGAAATTAATTCCTTTTGCTAAGGATTGCAGCCCAGACAGTTTTGGCGCAAGCGAAGGAGGTTTTGTGCATTAAAGAGTTTTTTTATCACCAAGAAGCTTCAAGGTTTGGCACCTAAGGTTGGAACAAATTGATTTTTGCTAAGATAATTATTTGCATGTTGGTATAAGTGCCCAGGTGAATTTAAAAATATTTATGCTTTCTTTGCATGCAAGAAAAGCCTCAAATTTTAAGTGAGTAGACTTTATATGTAGATTTTGGTGATATAAATCAAGTATTCATGTCGTGGACTACATCTTTGTCTAAATTAATTGTAGGTGTTCATATAGGTGAAAGGGAGTTCAAATCAATGTTAGGTACATTGAATATATCTTCGAATCTAAAGAAATTGATAGATTTTCACAAATTGATCCAATTGTAAGGAATTCTGGCAGGATTAAAAGAAAAAGAACTTAGACAAATATTGCTCAGAAAAATATTGTTCCACCATGATGAAGCGTGATGAAAGAGAAGGATCAGCAAAATCATGCATAGCTTCTAGATTTGCTGATATCAATGACATAGACATAGGCCCGAACCCATCTCTGAATTAATTGATAGATCCAAGGCCGGAAGGACATCTCTCATGCGGGCAATAAAAAGTAGTGGAATTATTCAAGCATCAACATTTCCAATCACAACTCAGTTGCCTGAATTTGTTATGGAGTGTGCAAGGTCATATCATCCTCTTTCCAAAACAATTCGGGATGTTGTGGGAAAGACAATAATCAGGCTAGATGCATAATTTATTAATTATTGTCTAAATATTCCAACATGACTAGTGGTGATTGCAATTAACATGTTGGATGCTGGCAACAGATGGGAGAAACACAAAGTAGATTGTGTGGGCATAATGAATAGCAGATATATGAAGAAGCCTAGGTCTCCATCAAAGTTCCCAAGGACTCTTCCACGATCCAATTTGGTGCAAGAAGTGGATGATATTACTAAATTGCTTTGTAGGTTAAGTGGAGAAGTCAACACTCATAACTTCGCTCATGGATGTTTTATGAGAACCATTAAGATCAGTAGAGTTGATTCGATAATCAATTGGGTGGAGATCATCAGTGACAACATCGGTGAGCAGCTCCGAAGTGTGAGACAGACGTACAACTTCAAAGTGACTTCATACCTGGTATATGCATCAGCCTCACAAGGTATATTTTCCTTCTTCGTGCTAATTGTTTTGATGAAGTAGATTCATTTTGGATCCCTATGGATCACACCTCCCTTGCATAGGAGGATTTTGGTCCCACAAAATCTTAGTGGGGGAGTAGATGAGGAAACAGTTCCCTCGCTTGCTCCTTTGAGTACCACCGGGCTTGCCTTGGTGTCTTTCCTTTCAGTCTAATCTACCAAGACTCCTGCAGCCCTCTCCTTGTCTCTTTGACCTTCTCTTGACACTACATCCTCCTCCAATTCACCTCATGAGTCCAAGATGCAATCCTCAATGGAAGGTACCAACTGTAGACCTTCATCTTCATCTAGCATGGATGGCTCATATAGGTGCAAGTTCTCACAATTTACTACAGAGTACATCCTCATAAATGGTGGCAAGTGAAGCCGAAAATCATTTTCTCCAACTTGCTCCAATATGGTGAAGGGTGCATATCATAGTGGTTTGAGTTTCCATGCTTGACCTTATAATCTTTTGTAATATTCCCTTGTGGGATATTAATGATTTATTATTAATTACTTGCAAAATAAACAACTTAGAAGATAAAACCTCCTAGGTTTACCTCAACTAACCCTAGTGTTAGATTCAATACAACCAAAATAAGGTTGGAGTGAGCCAAGGTGAGGGTTTAGATGGGCAATCTAGTTGGTATTTATACTCTTTTATCCAATACACTTTGTAGAAGTAAAAATAATAAATAATACTGCTGAAAATTAACTGAAACTTTGGAAATTAATAACTCCCAAAATACTAACTCTTTTGACTTGAAACCAAGTGCAGTAGAAAGGGAAAATTATGAGCTTCTAATCACAATAAATATCAGATCTTTCCATGCACTAGAAACCACTCAAAACAGCCCCCAAAATCCCAAACCCAGTCGCTAGGGTTAGGGTAAAATCTGCAAAATAATTCCAGCACTTTTTCCTTCACTTTAAGAGTCAATAAATGCAGTTCCAGATCTGCAATTAATAAATCTAAAACAACAGATTTATAATCACTTCAAAATCCCTTCAAACACTCTTAGCACATGCCCAAACAAGTCGATTTCATCAAGTAAAAACCAGCAGCATATAATAAAATATATTCATCATAAATCACACTCCAAACCCTCAAAGCAAGCTTATATCTTCTCCCAAAAATGGCGCCTTATACATATATAGAGAAATGATTGCAAAAACTTATTACTTCAAGCTCATATGGGCACACACACTTCACAAATGGTGGTGTTAATAAACACCTTTTTTTTATCATAAGTGGGCATACATCCCTTCTTCAAGCATGAAGATAAGTTTTATAAACCGTCAACATGCCAAAAAAGGAGTAACCACATCTTCTTTTATAGTTTTTGCTTGCACATCCTCCAAAGTTCTTCTCCATCTTTGGCGCCATCATCTAGGAGGGAATCTTATTTAAAAATGTGCCTGAAAGTCACCAACAACAAATATTAAATGCATAGGGATTTTAAAAAGATGCCCATATGAGTCGACCCATGCTTAGGAATAATCACTTTGTCTTAAATATTAATTATTAAATGCTTCTAGGAAAATGTGACTTGCCTAGTCACTTGATTTACCTTTTAAAAATGCATTTATTATCTCAAGGTGAAGTCGAACTTCCCCTTTTATCTTTGATTTGCACATAAAAATATATCTTATTTTTAATTTTACATGTGCAAATCAATTTTCTCTTCCTTTTAATTTTTAATTAAAAGGGGGACATTACATCTCTCATTGCTCAAGTAAAGCCAAGCTCTATCTCCAACATGTAGCTTATGTTTTCTCCTATGTTGATCGTGCCTAGCTTTGTACTTGGCTTGAGATTTCTCTAGCTGTTCTTTGACTTTGAGATGGATTTTCCGGATCCTCTTAATGAATTTGTTTTCTCTAGTCACCTCTATGTCTCGTGTCTCCTCCTCATCCTGCTGCCCAACTGCTATGTCCAGTGGATTTGTAGGTAGATATCCCAAGCATGCTTCAAATGGTGACTTCATAGTACTACCCGGTTATAGGAATGTTGAATGTAGGCTAAGGACTCATCCCAAGTCCTTGCATATTTGCTGTTATACCCTCTTATCAAGCATGTACAAAATTACTATTTAGCACCTATCTCTCGACTATCTATCTATGGATGGAAATTTGAGCTCCTCTCTAACCTAGTATCCATCTTGTCCCACAAAGTAATCCAAAACTTCCCCAAGAACTTGGAATCCCTATCAGAAACAATAGACTTTGGCAAACCAAAATGCACCCATACATTAGCAAAGAAAAGATTTTTTGCCTCATGTGCTTTTACTATCTTTTTTAATGCAATAAGGATACACATCTTCTTGAATCTATCAACAACAACATATAGATATTCATGGCCATGTTTAGACATAGGTAATCCTCCTAAAAAAATTATAGAAAGTCCTCCCACGGATGAGTAGAAGTCTGGAAAAGGCATATACAAACCCTCCTTCCTAGTCTTATCCTTTCTAGTACAACAAAGTTTAGATCCCCGTATAAATTTTGATACTTCTTCTTGCAAATTAGGCCAATACACGTACCTTTGCAAGTGGGCTAGGGTGTTTCCAACACCAAAATGTCCCGCTATTTTCGAGTTATGTGTTTCCCTCATCAATAGAATTCTTTCTTCTTTTGGCATGCAAAGCTTCCCCCATCGATAGAGCAAGCCGTCTTTGAGATAACAATATTCAATCCATGTCCTTTCAGCCCCTGGGACTGCAACTACTGAAATGTCACCCCAAATTCTTTGTCCTAGGCATATGCCTCTCCGTAAGCTTCCTTCATGAAGGGCTCGATCTAAGAGATAGTGGCCAAAAAGGAAAACTTCTCTGTGTGGGTGGCCTAGACAACATGTCTGCCACCAAGTTTGTACTACCCTTCTTGTATTTGATCACAGATGGAACTGTTGAAGGAACCCCATCCATTTGTAGTGCCTTTCCTACTGCAATTTAGACTATGCTTGCAAATACTGGAGAGGTTTTTGGTTAGTGTGCATAATAGTTTCTTTACCCAACAAATAATTCTTCCATTTTTTAATTTCCTAAACTAGTGCATACATTTCCTTATCATATATTGAATATCCTTTAACTACTGAAGTGAAAGTTTCAGAATGATAACATACTGAGTTTACCTCCTGAAGTAACACTGCGCCCATGGTGTAATCACTGACATTTGTCTCTACTTCAAAAGGCTGCTGCAAATTAGGAAGAGCAAGTCTTTGAGCATGACTAATCATGTATTTCAATAACTCAAAAGGATTTGTCTTGTTACCCTAGTCAAAACCCTTACTCTTTGTGGCCTATGTGTGTAGAGGTGCTGCTATCGCAGAGAAACTTGGAATGAACTTCCACATGTATTGTACTACTCCCACAAAACTCCTAGTCTCTATGGCTCCTATAGGTGTTGTCTAGTTGGTGATGGCTTCCACCTTTGGATCCACTAGTAGCTCTCCTCCTCCAACCACGTGCCCAAGATAGACAAGTGATTGTTTGGCAAACTCACATTTCTTCATATTACAAAGCAGTTGTTTCTCCTTGAGAACTTGCAAGACTTGTTGTAAATGGGTTAGATGTTCTTCCCATGTGGCACTAAAAATCAAAATATCATCTAGATATACAATGACACATTAATCTATGAAATCCTGCAATATATCATTCATCAATCTCATAAATGTAGCAGGTGCATTGCATAACCCAAAAGGAAGTACTAACCATTCATACAAACCCTGTTTTATTTTGAAGGCAGTCTTCCATATATCCTCCTTCATTCTAACTTGGTGATAACCGGACTTGAGATCCAACTTCGTGAAGAATTTGGCATGTTGAAGCTGGTCCAAGAGATCATCTATGTGGGAAGTGGATATCTGTTCTTTATGGTGATCTTGTTCAAAGCGCGGTAGTTGATGCACATTATCCAAGAACCATCCTTCTTTGGCACCATCACAATAGGTGAACCACATGGTGAGGTGCTCGGACATATCACCCCTTGGTCTAGTAGTTCCTAGAGTTGTTTCTTTACTTCAGTACTCTCAAGCAAGGATTTCCTATACAACCCGATGTTCGGTAGAGGGGACTCTGGCAATAGCTGAATCTCATGCTCTACTTCCCATTTTGGTGGTAACCCACTGGGAGCCTGAAAAACTTCCTGAAAGGACTGAATAATACTATCCAAATCATGCTTTCCCTAGTTAGAAATATCTAAAACTTCTACCCCATCTTGTTTATCCTTTAACAAAAGTAAACAAAACTGATTATGATTTGCCTGAATAAGTCATTTTGTTTGGTTAGCACTCACCATAGTAACCCATGTCTTACGCTGGTGTGCCCGGATGTTGTAGCTGATCCCATCCTTGACCCATCAGTACTAGCTTTCCCTTCTTGTAAATATATCATCCCTAATATACAAGGACTCCCGAATACAACATCAAAAGCATCAAGTGGAATAACGTTAGCTTCCAAAACATCAATATATTGGGAATTTATCCCAAACTTGACCTTACATCTTCTTGTTACCTAAATTTCAACACCCTTCTTCACCCAACCCAAAGGATAAGGGTGTGGATGCTCGTAAGTCTCAAGACCAAGCTTCTTTACAACTACTTCAGAAATCAAGTTAGACTAAGAACCGGTATCCACCAAAGCATTTACCTTAGTTCTCTTGATCTAGATTTTGATTTGGAATAGTCTACTCATCTCCTCTTCCTAGTTGTCCATGTTGGTGGCCGTGCATCCAAGCCTTTCATCTACATCAGAGTCATCTTTGATTTCCACCTCCCCTTCTATTCTTACAGCTGTCATGGAATTCTTTGAGTCCTTGGTTCGAGTTCTTCGGATGCAACTCGGATGCAACATCTGACATGTAGCGTCAGTATGACCATTGATATCACAATTCTTGCAAAAATTCTTGGGATCTTTATAATTATTTAAAGTAGTGGCAACTTGTTTACCTTTCCCTTTCCACTTACCCTTGTTACTTGTTTGCCCATACTCTTTCTTCTGCTGATTTTTGATTGCTTTGCCCTTGGCTCTACTTCCCCTTACTTCTTTTCATCATCTATGTAGTATGCTTGCACACACGCCTCATTGAGATATTTGGGCTTGGTGGAGATGACTTTTCTTTGAAGGTGAGTGTGAAGTCCTCCCAAGTACTTAGTCAAAATATCCTCATCCTCCAAGTCCATGTTTAACAACATGGCCTACCTCCAAAACTCCGTAGTATAGTCCTACACACTTTGACCACTGCCTTGTCTAAAATACTGCCATTTAATCATTTGGTTAGTCTTGTGGCCAATAGGATAGAAGTTAGCTCTAAGTAATTCTTTAAATTCTTTCCAAGATTTCACAATAGGACGCTTCTTCTTTTCATAAGTGGTTAGATGGGTTTCCCACCAAACCAGAGCGTGTCCCTCCATTTTGAGACGTGCAAAGGTGATCCTCTTGTGCCTCAGTGACATTATGGATGCTAAAGTAGACTTCTAACTGTTTTAACCATTTATCAAGCAACTCCACATCTACTTGTCCTTCAAATCTTTTAATATCAACTTTCGTCTCAACTTTAAAAGGAGTATGATCAGATTTTACCTTTTCTCTTGTGTTTGAAGTCTCTTCTTCATGCTCTTCCCCATAACTTTCCTCATGGTGGCTCCTTCCTATGCCAAACTTTTCAGCTAAGCCCGAACCATCGAGGCCATGGAGTCTTGTTTGTGAAGTTGTCTTCGTAAATCAGCAAGATCTTCTTGCCTTCTAAACATCCTATCCATCATGGTCTCTAGAATCTTGATTCTATGGACCAAGTTCTCTTCCTCCATTTGTCCCCAAATTCTCTGTTTCCACTTCTTTGTAGAAATTTCTAGATCGCAAGGTAAAGCCTCTTCGCCTTTAGATCTTGTCATTTTTATATAAATCCAAGAACGAATACCACAATCCTGGATAATTGTTAGCTCTGATACCAAAATGATCCGTAAATTCTTCAACTTTGGAATTATCCACAAAAACACAAATAAATGTTGTTGTTCTACTTTCTATTAGAAAATGACAGAGATCACTAGTGAATGAATTATGCTTATACTTAAAATCCACAATTGCGAGAAAGGAAATAATTTACGCTCATAAACGCCAACCAATTTTATCGTGGAAAACCTCCAAAGGAGGAAAAACCAGTTGGGAAGGGAAATTTCTCTTTCTTTCCACTTTTATTGGCCAATTCAAAATAACAAGTACAAAAGTTACAATAAGTATGAAAGAGAAGTAGATAATATCTCAGACTTCCTCCAAAATACTTGCTTGCTCTATCTCAACACTCCTTTCTTTTACAAAACAAAATTCCAGTAGTAAGAACTTCTTGCTCACTTGCTCTCATGCTTCGATGATCCTATTCTCTTCTACAAACATGTATTTATAGCCTCTCCCATGTCCTCCCATGCACTGGAGAATGGGAAAGGTCATAGAGGAGAAGAGATACGAACAACCATCCAAATTATGGGTTGTTCGTTTCATATTTTTGTTTTCTATATCGAAATATCGGGGACCGCCGCCCAATGCAGACCGGCAGTCCCAAGACCACCGCCTTGGTTGGGCGGTGGTTCTATAACCACCACTCTGCATAAAGTGGCGGTCCTGTTACTAAAAAGAAAAAACCTCCGTGTTTCATTTTTCCTTCTTCGTGTTGATTGTTTTGATGAAGTAGATTCATTTTGGATCCCTATGAATCATTGTATAACCTCTTTTCTCATCGCAATGACAACACCCAACTTACCTAGTGTTTTTATGTGATTTTTGTGAATATTTATCATGTGGGAGTATAGTGTACTTTCATGTGAAGAATTAAATTTTGTATTGTTTGTAGTTATTCTCTTTTCTTCAGCCAAGAGAGCTGAAATCATATCTTCCATGCTCTACAAAAACATCTAAGTGAGAGTAAAAATGATAATGTATACAAAGAGGGAAAACTATTTAACAAAATGGCTTTGGAATATTTGTCATTAGCTGGAGATTTAACCTTTGTTAATTTTTTGAGAATAGAACTCATATTATTTATATGTTTGGACATAGTAGCATCATCAACCCTCTTAAATCGAAAGAGTTGGAGGTTTAAAGAAAACATAACGTTCACAACTTTTTCCCCAATCAGCCTATTTATGTTATCTCATATTTCTTTAGAGGATTTGTCTAAATTTATATGATTGAGTTTAGAATCAGAAAAACTAAGCCCGATAATAGATTTTTCTTTATCATCACAGCTTTCCCATTCTAACAATTTGGTAACATCGGTGTGTTGTTTTTATTTTCCATTAATTACATTCCAAAATTTTTGTTCATGAATTGCATTTGGATTTAAACCTTCTGATGTGGAAGTTGAAACCAAAATATTTGTCTATTGGTAAAGAAAACTCCATTCTTAAAAAAAAAAAACTAGATTTTGTTTTTGCTTTCAAAAATATTTCATAGAATAAGAGATTTTATTTACTTGTAATACATGCCTTAGTTGAGATTTTTCGATTGAATTTTTCCTAGTGTTTATGTCCTTTCGAACCAGATTTTGGAACTATGTGTTTTGTGATTTGTCTTTATTCCTTGTTTTTCCCTTCCACAACTTTATCACAATCTGAAACTCTATTTTTTCCCTTGATTTTGTATTATTTAAATCAATTGTTTATTCTCTTGATTTACGACTAGTAATGATGATGATTTGAAATTAGTAATGACTGAGATTCATGCCCTAACACAGGTATTATCTTTAGATTGCTGGTATATTTGGTATATTCGTGATAGCTATTATATGCTTTCAATCTATCTCGAGTCCTCTTTCTAGTGACTGGCAAACTTCCCTTCAAGAATCGCCTCTAAAATTTGGAACTTCATTGGCTTTGAAATGGCAGAAAATTTTCTTTCTTAAACACTTTGAAATTCACGAATTTATTCATGCCTTGATCCACAACTTTAAAAATGGTGGATTGTCTTTAGCAGAGATGAGATAAATAGATAAATCATGCCTTAAACAGAACCGGAGATCTTTTGTGGTATCATGATTTTGTGATTCACCCTTTTGCCCTAGATGACTCTCACAAGTATTATTAATATTCTTCCTTAGGTTTGTAGATCCTTTTGAGCACCAAGGTATTTGATACAAATGTTAGAAAACATGCACAAGGAAGAAATGAAGAGAAAGCCAAATGCACACATGTTCATTGTGTGTTTTTCATTTTATTATGTGAGAGATGGTTGCAAAATGGTTGAACATGTTACAATCATTTATTAGTTAACACTTTAACTAATAATAATTGTTGGTGAAATAATTTGTTGCAAGACATATTAGTTATTTTCACCAACGATCACGAGGATAGGCCCCTCCTTCTTGGGTATGGGGAGGCTCCCATTTATTAAATGCAAGGACTAAATGAAATTGTGGGTGGGCTGTTAGGCCGGGATCACTCAGGATTACTCCACTAAACCTATGGCAAAGTGCTTGTACAGTGTACAAGGGAGGAATTTATTTAGAAAGAGGTAAAGGGAAGTAGGAATACAAAGAGGGGGTTGAGATTGTGAGCAGGCACATGTAGATTCTCATCAATATTTACCAAAATAGGTCCACATTAAATAGGAAGAAATCAACCATGTAAGCAATAGTAAGACTAATAAATCGAAACACAAAGTTCTATGGATTCATTAATCAAAGACACAAAGTTCCTTCTTGGTTGTACAAGATTACAATGCTTGTAAAGTTGGAAAGTAGAGAGAGTAGAAGAACATAGGCAAGGAGATAGAAGAATATAGCTTATTACTTGTAGTAGTAGTGAAACAAAGGCCAACAACTAACAACAATCAATAAATGCTAACCCCTTGGAATGGAGAGGCCATCCCAATTTATAGCTTACAAAGATGTCTCTTCCTCTTCCCCCATGTGACTTTTCATCTTACCACCACTTGTGACCTTTCATATTCCTTTAGGAATGAAATTAAGTCATTTTCTTATTTTTGAAAAGGGACTTTTACAATGCAAAGTGGGCCACTTAAGTGAATAAGACGAAAGAGTGAAAAAGTACATTCCCAATGAAGAAATAGAATGTTAGAGAGAGAGAGAGAGGGAGAGAGAAGAAGAGAGAAGTGAAAATCTACAGACAGGGAAGCACGTTGATGAAGAGCTTGCTTTTGATGGGTTACGAGATGACTACCCGAGAATGAAGTTCTTAATCAACATCACTATTTGATTTGTAAACTCTCTACTTTGGAATTGTTCATAGAATCACAATTAAACGTTGTTGTTCTACTTTTGATTAGAAAATGATAGAGATAGCTAGTGAATGAATTTTTTTATGCTTAGAATCAACAATTGCAGGAAAGGAAAGAATATAAACTCATGAACACCAACAATTTTTATCCTGGAAACCTTCGAGAGGAGGAAAACCAATCGGGAAGGGAAATTCTTCCCACTTTTTATTGGCCAATTCAAATAAGAAGTACAAAATTTACAATAAGTATGAAAGAGAAGTAGATAATATCTCACACTTCCTCCCAATTACTTGTTTTCTCTGCCTCAACACTCCTTTCTTCTACAAACACAATTCCAAAGCACTAAGAATTCCTTGCTCACTTGCTTTCATGCTTTGATAATCAAAAAATATCCTTCCTACATGTATTTATAGCCTTTCTCATGTCCTCCCATGCACTGGAGGATGGGAAAGGTCATGGAGGAGAAGAGACATGGACAACCTTTCCATTCTGGGATTGTTCATTTCAAATTTTATTTTTTTGTCCGAGAGTGTCGACATCGCCGAGTGTGACCGACGATGTAATATCCCCTTCTAGAATAAGTTAGGAATTAATACAAATCTGATCACACACAGCTGAAAATAATTAATTTTCAAACCCTAACTGCTGCAAACTTCAAAAATTCATATCTTTGGCTAGGGAAGTCCAAATGAGCTGAAATTTTGGATAATGGACCATAAAAATATGAGGAACAATATGCAAAAATCAGATTTTGCACAGCCAACCCGAAACCCTAATTTTGACCTAAAAAGTAGGTCGCCCAGCACTTTTAGGGCACAAAAACTACTCCAAAAATTATGAAATCACCCTCTCCTTATTCCTCCTAATTTCTACAATCACATTCAATATTAAATCAACCCCAAAACTGCAGATCTGAAATAAATACTAATTTATAACAACCGGGAAGCATGCAAACAACTGAAATCTTCTAAAATTGATAACTCCTTCAATATTCCATGTTTTCTCTTCAAATAAAATGCAAATAGTTCTATAAATTAAGATCTTTCTGCAGAAATACAGATCTGAATTGTATGATAACCGAAATCCCTCCAAAACAGCCCCCAAAGTCCCCAAACCAGTCGCTAGGGTTTGAGTAAATGGCATAAATGATTTCCGGCACTCAATAGCCCTTCAATACACTTAAAACAGCTGCCCAAACTCAGCAAAAATAAGCCAACACAGATCAGATTTTGAATAAAGCTTGTTCACCCTTAAAACATGCTAAAAGATGCCCTATTCAAGTCGCCATAGTTAGAATAAAACCAGCAATAACCAGCAGATCTAAAACACCATAAAACCCTTCATCATATTCAATAACATGCAGATTTTACTCTCAATTAAAGGCGCCAAAGCTAGAAAGAGAATCACCAACAAGTAGATTTGCAAATCTAATGAAAATACTTCAATTGAATATCAAAACCAGCTCACTAACTTCCCACGCAAGAGAGAGAGAGAGAGAGAGAGAGAGAGAGAACATCAATGGGCATACATCCCAACTCCAAGCATGGAGCATAAAATAAATATCATCATAACATAATCCTAATAATGACCCTAGGAGAGGGAAAATATTAAATAAAAGCAGTTTTTTTTCCCTAGGTGTGGCGTCCCCTTTGCAAAGGGTGATTTTATCAATGAAAGCCACCTAACTTTTTATTTAATTAATTCCCCATTTAATTTTATATATTTTGGGAATTAAATTAAATAAATTTTATAAAATAATTAAATAATTATTGCTCCAGGCAATAATATTTAATTATTTAATAAAAATGTTCCCCTTGCACATCCCGAAGCCCATGGGGACGTATAGGCTAAGGGTCTTCAGAAATGGGGACATTACAGGAGACGATCACGGGACCGCCATCTGGATGGGCGGTGGTTACAAGACCTCCGTCCGGGTTGGGACGGCCCTTTATAAATGCCGCTCCGCACACAGCCAGTAGTTCATTAACATAAAGATATATCCTTCGTTTTCTTCATTTTCCTTCTTTCTTATTAGTTGATCTGATGAAGTAGAGTCATTTTGGATCCCTATGGATCACACATCCCCTACTTAGGAGGCTTTTGGTCCCACAAAATCTTAGTGGGGGAGTAGATGAGGAAATAATTCTCTCACTTGCTCCTTCAAATACCACCGGGCTTGCCTTGGTGTCTTTCCTTTCAGTCCAACTTGCCAAGACTCATGTGGACCTCTCCTAGTCTCTCGACATTTTATTACGGTAGTACATCCTCATCCAATTCACCTCGTGAATCCAATACGTAATCCTCAATGGAAGGTAGCAACTGTAGTCCTTCATCTTCATCTAGCATGGATGGCTCGTATAGGTGCAAGTTCTCACAGTTTACTACTAAGTACATCCTCATGAATGGTGGCAAATCAAGTCGGAAGGCATTTTCTCTAACTTGTTCCAATATGGTGAAGGTTCCATATTGTAGTGGCTTAAGCTTCCGTGTTTGACCTTATAGTCTCTCCTTGCTCAAGTAAAGCCAAACTCTATCTCCAACATGAATCTTATGTTCTCTCTTGTGCTTGATCGTGCCTAGCCTTGTACTTGGCTTGAGATTTCTCTAACTGTTCTTTGACTTTGAGATGGATTTTCTAGATCCTCTCAATGAATTTGTTTTCTCTAGTCACCTCTATGTCTCGTGTCTCCTCCTCATCCTGCTTCCCAACTGCTATGTCTAGTGGATTTGTAGGTAGATATCCCAAGCATGCTTCAAATGGTGACTTCATAGTGGATGTGTGTACTGCTCGGTTATAGGAATGCTGAATGTAGGCTAAGGACTCATCCCAAGTCCTTGGATATTTGCTATTATACCCTTTCATCAACTGTACCAAAGTCATGTTTAACACCTCTGTCTATGGATGGAAAGATGTGCTCCTCTGTAACCTGGTATCCATCTTGTCCCACAAAGTAATCCAAAACTTCCCCAAGAACCTGGAATCCCTATCACAAACAATAGACTTTGGAAAACTAAAATGCACCCATACATTAGCAAAGAAAAGATTTTTGCCTCATGTGCTTTTACTTGTCATTTTCATGCCATAAGGATACACATCTTACTAAATCTATCAACAACAACATATAGATAGTCATGGCCATGTTTAGACATAGGTAATCCTCCTACAAAATCCATAGAAATGTCCTCCCACGGACGAGTAGGTACTGGAAAAGGCATATACAAACCCTCCTTCCTAGTCTTAGGCTTGCTAGTACAACAAATTTTACATCCTCATATAAATTTTTATACTTATTCTTGCATATTAGGCTAATACATGTACCTTTGCAAGTGGGCTAGAGTCTTACGAACTCTGAAATGTCCCACTACTTTCAAGTTATGTGTTTCCCTCATCAATAGAATTCTTTCTTCTTTTGGCACGCAAATCTTCCCCCATCGGTAGAGTAACCCGTCTTTGAGATAACAATCTCCAATCCCTATCTTTTCAGCCCCTTAGGACTGCAATTGCTGAAATGTCACCCCAAAGTCTCTATCCTAGGCATATGCCTCTCCATAAGCTTCCTTCGTGAAGGGCTCGATCTGAGGGATAGTGTCCAAGCAGGAGAAATTTTCTTGTGTGGGCGGCCTAGACAACATGTCTGCCACCAAGTTTGTACTACCCTTGTATTTGATCACTAGATGGAACTGCTAAAGGAACCCCATCCATTTGTAGTGCCTTGCTTGCTGCAATTTAGACTGCTCTTGCAAATACTGGAGAAGTTTTTGGTCAGTGTCCACAATAGTTTCTTTACCCAACAAATAATGCTTCCATTTTTTAATTTCCTGAACTAGTGCATACATTTCCTTATCATATACTAAATATCCTTTAACTACTGAAGTAAAAGTTTCAGAATGATAGCATATGGGTTTACCTCCCTGAAGAAACACTACACCCATAGCGTAATCTTTGCATCTATCTCTACTTTAAAGGGCTACTGCAAATTAGGAAGAGCAAGTACTAGAGCATGACTAATCTTGTATTTCAATAACTCAAAGGATTTGTCTTGTTCCTTACCCCAATCAAAACCCTTACTCTTTGCAGCCACTGTGTGTAGAGGTGTTGTAATCACGGAGAATCCCAGAATGAACTTCCGCATGTACTGTACTGCTCCCACAAAACTCCAAGTATCTGTGGCTCCTGTTGGTGTTGGCCAACCGGTGATGGCTGCCACCTTCTTTGGATCCACTCGTAGCTCTCCTCCTCCAACTACGTGCCCAAGATAGACAAGTGACTGTTTGGCAAATTCAAATTTCTTCATATTACAAAACAGTTGTCTCTCCTTAAGAACCTGCAAGACTTGCTACAAATGAGTTAGATGTGCCTCTCGTGAGGCACTAAAAATCAAGATATCATCTAGATAAAAGCTGACACATGAATCTATGTAATCCCACAATACATCATTCATCGGTCTCATAAATGTACAGTGCATTGCATAAACCAAATGGAAGTACTAACCACTCATACAAACCCTATTTTTTCTTGAAGGAAATCTTCCATATATCCTCCTCCTTCATTCGACCTAGTGATAACCTAACTTTAGATCCAATTTCGTGAAGATTTGGTAGGTTGAAGCTGGTCCAAGAGATCATCTATGCGGGGAAGTGGATATTTTTTCTTTATGGTTATCTTGTTCAAAGCACAGTAGTTGATGCACATTCTCCAAGAACCATCCTTCTTTGGCACCATCACAATAGGCGAACCACATGGTGAGGTGCTCAAACGTATCACACCCTGGTCTAGTAGTTCCTAGAGTTATTTCTTTACTTTAGTACTCTCCAACAAGGATTGCCTATACAACCCGATGTTCGGTAGAGGGGACTCTGGAAACAACTGAATCTCATGCTCTACTTCCCGTTTTGGTGGTAACCCACTGGGAGCTTGAAAAATTCCTAAAAAGACTGAATAATACTATCCAAATCCTGTTTTCCCTGGTTAGAAATCTTTGAAACTTCTACCCCATATTGTTTATCCTTTAACAAAAGTAAACAAAATTGATTATGATTTACTGAATAAGTCATTTTGCTTGGTTAACACTCACCATAGTAACCCGTGTCTTACGTTGGTGTGCTCGGATGTTGTAGCTGATCCCATCCTTGACCCATCTGTATCATTTTTCCTTCTCATAAATATAGCATCCTTGATATACAAGTAAGGACTCCTGAAAACAACATCAAAAGCATCAAGTGGAATAACATCAGCTTCCAATACATCAATATACTAGGAATTTATCCCAAACTTGACCTTACATCTTTTTTTTACTTGAATTTCAACACCCTTCTTCACCTAACCCAAAGGATAAGGGTGTGGATGCTTGTAAGTCTCAAGACCAAGCTTCTTTACAACTGCTTCAGAAATCAAATTAGACTGAGAACCGGTATCAACTAAAGCATTTACCTTAGTTCTCTTGATCTGGATTTTGATCTAGAATAGTATACTCATCTCCTCTTCCTGGATATCCATGTTGGTGGTCTGTGCATCCAAGCCTCTCGTCTACATCAGAGTCATCTTCAATTTCCACCTCCCCTTCTATCTTTACAACTATCATGGACTTCTTTGAGTCCTTGGTTCGGTTCTTCGGATGTAACTTCCAACATGTAGCGTCAAGTATGACCATTGATATCATAGTTCTTACAAAAATTCTTGGGATCTTTACAAGTATTTAAAGTAGTGGCAGCTTGTTTACCTTTCCCTTTCCACTTACCTTTTTACTTGTTTTCCCATGTTCTTTCTTCTACTAATTTGTCGACTACTTTTCCCTTGGCTCTGCTTCTCCTTGCTTCTTTTCATCATCTATGTAGTATGCCTACACACATGCCTCATTGAGATCTTTGGGCTTCATGGAGATGACTTTTCTTCGAAGGTGAGTGTGAAGTCCTCCCAAGTACTTAGTCAAAATATCCTCATCCTCCAAGTCCATGTTCGAAACATGGCCTGCCTCGAAACTCCATAGTATAGTCCTACACACTTTGACCATTGCCTTGTCTAAAATACTTCCATTTAATCATTTGGTCAGTCTTGTGGCCAATAGGATAGAAGTTAGCTCTAAGTAATTCTTTAAATTCTTGCCAATATTTCACAATAGGACGTTTCTTCTTTTCACAAGTGGCTAGATGGGTTTCCCACCAAACCAGAGTGTGTCCCTCCATTTTGAGATGTGGAAAGGTGATCCTCTATGCCTCAGTGACATTATTAATGCTAAAGTAGACTTCTAATAGTTTTAGCCATTAATCAAGCAACTCTGCATCTACTTTTCCTTCAAAGCTTTTAATTTCAACTTTCGTCTCAACTTTAAAAGGAGCGTGATCAGATTTTACCTTTTCTCTTGCATTTGAAGTCTCTTCTTCACGTTCTTCCCCATAATCTTCCTCATGGTGGCTCCTCCCTATGCCAAACTTTTCAGCTAAGCCTTGAACCATTGATTCCATGGAGTCTTGCTTAACAGAAGCCATCTTCTATAAATCTGCAAGTTCTTGTCTTCTAAACATCCTATCCATCATGGTCTCCAAAGCATCTCGATTCTACAAACCAAGTTTTCTTCCTCCATTTGTCCCCAAATTCTCTGTTTCCACTTCCTTGTAGAAATATCTGGATCGCAAGGTAAAGCCTCTTTGCCTTTAGATCTCGTCATTGTCATACAAATCCAAGAACAAATACCACAGTCCGAATACTTGTTAGCTCTGATACCAAAATGATCTGTAAACTCTCTACTTTGGAATTGTTCATAGAATCACAATTAAACGTTGTTCTAATTTTGATTAGAAAATGATAGAGATAGCTAGTGAATGAATTTTCTTATGCTTAGAATCAACAATTGCAAGAAAGGAAAGAATATAAACTCATGAACACCAACAATTTTTATCCTGGAAACCTCCGGAGGAGGAAAACCAGCCGGGGAAGGGAAAATGATCTTTCTTCCCACTTTTTATTGGACAATTCAAATAAGAAGTACAAAATTTACAATAAGTATGAAAGAGAAGTAGATAATATCTCACACTTCCTCCCAATTACTTGTTTTCTCTGCCTCAACACTCCTTTCTTCTACAAACACAATTCCAGCACTAAGAATTCCTTGCTCACTTGCTTTCATGCTTTGATAATCAAAACTCTCCTTCCTACATGTATTTATAGCCTTTCTCATGTCCTCCTGTGCACTGGAGGATGGGAAAGGTCATGGAGGAGAAGAGACATAGATAACCTTTCCAATTCTGGGACTGTTCGTTTCAAATTTTATTTTTCTATCCAATAATGTCAACACCGCCACCTAGTGTGTGGTGGGGGTCTGGGACCGCCACCTTGGTGCAGGCAGAAGTTATAGGACCGTCGCTTGGGTTAGGTGGTGGTTTTGTAACCACCACTCTACACAGAGCAGCGGTTTTTTTAACATAAAGATAGAACCTTCATTTTCCTTCTTTGTTGCTGGCTGATCTGATGAAGTAGAGTCATTTTGGATCCCTATGGATCACTGTCACTTTTATTAGGATACTCAATGTTTGAAGTTGAAATTGGCTCCAAAATTGAGTGTTTGAGCTCCATGGTGACAAAGGCTAGTGAGATGAATGGAGACGACTGAGTGTGCAAAGTTTGACCACAATCTTAACACTGTTATTTTTAGTAAGTCCAATTCTAGGATGTCTATTTTTAGTAAGTGTCTCAATTTAACACTTTTGAGTGTTCTTGATATGTAAGGAGTAATGAAAACTTAGAGATTGAATTTTTGTAACATTTACTATTTATAGACTGTGAAGCTTGGTAAGACTTACTATTTTTAGAAGTGGGTCTTCGGGTGTTGGAATGTGATAGGAGCAATCTTAAAAGTTTCGTTATTTTACAAGGATGCTTTGCTTCGAATTTTAGATGATTCTCTCATCCGGATTAGTGGGAAAGTGAGAAATTCATCGAAGAGGGCATAATACTGAGAGAAAACTCAGTCCTCCATATCTCCAAAATATTCCACCTCATCATGCAAGCAATGACTCGAATGAAAGCTGATTTTATGAAGAATATTTGCTCCAAATTTCAGGAAATTTGGCTTGTTGGATCATCGGGAAAATGCAAATTTCATTGATGATGGCATAATACTGAGATAAAACTCAGTCCTTGATATCCCTAATAATTATCCACTTCATCATGCGAGAAATGACTCAAATGAAAGATAATTTTATGAGGATCATCTACTCCAAATTTCAAGCAATTTGGCTCGCTAAGTCATTGGGAAAATGCAAATACATTTTCAACTGCTCTGGGAAAAAATGGAGTTCATGGCTGGAAAAATCAGTCATTAATAACATTTGAATGGTGGAATCTCATGCCATGAATCATAGATCATCACGAAGGCATTTTCAAGAGGAGTTGATGGTTAAAATTTGAAGTGATTTGGTCCACGAGATCATGAGATATGTGCAAAAATCAATTTTTCAAGCATGTGAGGTCTCAAGCACATTCCAACAACATATCAACATGGGAGAGAGCTTTAGGATGGAAAAAATGCATTTGAAATTCAAAAAATGGTTAAGTGTTTGGAAATGAAGCCTTTCCATCTCATTTGCACACCTTAACTCTTGTTTAACCTATTTGAGCTCAATCATGGTCAAGACGGGGTTGAAGTGGAGTTGCACCCTAAAAAATAGGGGACAAGAGGCACACCAAAATGCACCTTGCACGAGATCATGCCAAGTGTCATCATGTGGTTTGATGAGAGTGAGATGGAGGAACTAAAAACTAGCACTTGGGAGCTAGTTTAGGGTCTTGCATGTGTTTGGGGGCTAAGCCGAGAGAGGTGGAACGCACTATTTTTCCCCTCATGTCCCCTTGGGTGATGGAACAAGGGGCAAGGGACAAGGGACAACATGCCTTGAAAAATAAGCCATGGGTGCATGCATCATGAGGAGGTGGCCTGAATTTCAATAGACCTTTAGTTTGTATGTTTTCCACTCTGTAACACTTCAAGTTGCAACTTTTAAGTGACGAAAATAATCTGTGGAAGGGGAGCACACCTTTTTTCCCCATGTCCCCTTTCATGTTGGGACAAAGTGCAAGGGACACTCAGCCTTGAAAAATGCCAATTTATGATTTTCTATTGCTGCTACAAGAATGAGTCTTGATCATACCAAGCTTACCATTTTCACACCAAGGCTTATGGTCTTTGATGGGCATTTGACCTTTATTTGTTATCTACTTCATGACCATGGTCTCTATGAGCTGGTTCTTGGTAGATATTTTGAGATTTTGAACTTCATCACAAGCTTCTTGGTACTCCATGTTTCTTAATTTCTCTAAACAATTATCTTTCACACACATTGGCTCATTTTTATCCACTTTTCATTATGGTGCGATGTGCACAATGCTTCATCCTCTTGAAAGGAGAATGAGAACAAGGTCAAGCATGAAATATGAAAATCATTATTTCCCCCATCTTGACCATCTTGAGCTTGGAAATTCATCTCCATGATGGAGACATCCTCTTCTTGAGTAGAGTCAACTTTAAGAGACCCGAGAATCTTCTTATTTATACATTCCTCATTGAGAAGGTCTTCATCATTGGCTCATTTTTTATCCACTTTTCACTATGGTGTGATGTGCACAATGCTTCATCCTCTTGAAAGGAGAATGAGCACAAGGTCAGGCATGAAATATGAAAATCATTATTTCCCCATCTTGACCATCTTGAGCTTGGAAATTCATCTCCATGATGGAGACATCCTCTTCTTGAGTAGAGTCAACTTTAAGAGACCTGAGCATCTTCTTATTTATACATTCCTCATTGAGAAGGTCTTCATCTCCCAATGGGAAAGAGAAGGCTTCATATTGACAATCATATTCATTGAACAAATCTTCATGCTTTGGATCTTGAGAATGGAAACTTGGGGCTCACCTGCCAAGAAGTCATTTGATGTCACTTCTTCTTTATGATCCACATTACTCACCATCTCAAGATTGCTTTGTTGTAAGTCAAGCTACCCATTATCCTCATCATCACCAAGTAGAGAGCCTGTATCCATATCCAATGGGAAGTACACACTATCAAATTCCAGCTACATCAGATCATCATGTTGTTTCTCAACTAGCTCCATCACACCTGGGTAGTCCATCAATATGGGAATTTTGGCATCTTCCTCTCGAGGTTATGAAAAAGTTGTCATGCCTTGAATATTAGTACGGGATGTACGCCCTTGGATCATTTGGTTTTGAAGTGATGGCTGCGATGTGAAGAGGATGACTGCGAGGTTGAACAATGCCTAATGATTCCCTAGCTGCCTTAGCAATGGTTCCTCCATGTTAATGTGATTCCTCCTCGACATTCCAAACCTCTGCAACATTCTCTACTTCTTTCCTTGATCACCATTTATTTTTTTGTGGCTTAGGATTACTAGCACTTTTGTGATTTTTTGGGCATGGTTTTCACAGGTTTCGTGGCTCCAATTTCCCAACATTTTCATGAATCTTCTGATTTGGTTCTTGGCCGATCCGGGGTTTCCACTAGAACTCGTGGCTCAATATTCTGGTTTCGTGACCCTTTTCCCTAGTTTCATGGCTCGTCTCTTCTGCCCATGGTTTGTTTTTGCTGCTATTAGCTCGTGTCTTCTAAATCATAGTTCATTTTCTGGTTCGTGGCTATTATTCGTGACTACTGATCATGCGTAGCATGTGGTCATGGGTTGTTTCTCTGCTTGCATCCACCTTCACTCTGCCTAGATCCTCCTTCACTCTGCTTGGATCCTCCTTCAACTTTTCTTGCATCCACCTTCAAGCTGCCTTTCCTGTGTTTGCACTCACGACTTCACCGATCCTCACGTGAAGTTTCTAGTCAAGTTTCCACAAGTGGTCATGTTTTTCACGGAGGTCTATGGCTCTCGTTTTGCTCTCATTATGGCTCCTCTTCACTGCTCGTGATAATTTCCTTGCTCGTGCTTTGTGAGATTTGGTTCTTAGTTGTTACTAACTTGCAACCTGCCTTCGTGGCTGTTTTTAGGCTTCCACAATTGCTAACCTTATGCACAATAATCTAAGCAGGGATATTGGAGGCTCAATAGACATCCCTCTAATAGTTTCTCCTCTCTAGGCAGTCTACCCAGCTTTGATGTCTCCCTCCACCTCCGCTGCATAGGTGTTTTCTAGTCTTGGGTCGAATGAATAGGGCAAGTAGGATGTCAACCTTCCTAAAATCATTGCGGAAATTCTCAGCAGGCTTGAGACTCTGGAATCATCCAACAAATCCCTCCGAACTGAGATTTTTGATTTAACCTGTTGGGTGGAAAAGGTTGAATCTGATAATATCTCCTTGTGTGGACAGCTCATAGACATAACCGCTGCTAATAATGATCAATTACAGGTTGAGATCTCAGATTTAAAACAGAAGCAAGAGGAATTTAGAACTCAGCAGGAAAATCTTCAGAAACAAACCAATTCCTGGGCCCAAGTGGTCAGGGGTAAAGATACAAATCCTCCTTTAACAGCAGTTGAAGAAGTGGTTCAAGCCAAACTTGTGGAAGAGAGAATCTGACGCTCCAAGGAGCTAAACCTTAAGATCAGAGGATTGCCCACCCACTCTTCCCTCTTTTGACCTCCTAGCCATTGCTTCGAATTTCCTCATAGATAACTTGGAGCTGCCCAAGGTTCAATTAGATAGAGCTTGGATTGGTATGGCATCTACTCTCTTGATCTGTTTTAAGTCAGCTAATGAGCACCTTAAGGCTCTCAGAGCCAAGTGGAAACTTTTCTCTCTTCCCATAAGGTCTTTCTTAACGAAGATCTTACTAGAGAACAATTTTCTGAACTCAAGAAATCTCAGGAAATTATCATGACAGCCAGATAAGTAGGGAAATGGGTGGTGATTCGTAACCTCAGGCTAGTGGTTCGGGATTCCTTCCCCCCTGGTTGGGCTCCTGGATCTAGCTCTAGTTCCAGATGACAGTTCCGGCAGGAGAAGGCTCAGAAGCAGGGCCTCTCCATCGCATGTTCGAATGGAAATGGGTCCTTTTGGTCTTCTCCTAGCCTCCTACATGATGCTTTAGGTCTCTCAGACCTTCTCTTTGTCATAGAGACACATGCGAGCCCGGTTCACCCTCTCCTGAACATTGTTGGTTACTATTGGCTTTCTATTTGTAGACAGGAGACTCAGATTTTTGGCAGCATCAGAGGATCCAGGCGGGGTTGCTTGTTTAGTTAGAGACACTCTTTGGAGTAGGATTTCTATTGTCGCTGAGGATGAGTCTGCCTACTTTCTTTGGGTATGGATCAGACATAATTCTCCCCTCCTGAGAGACATCTTTATTACGGTCTGCTACTTCCCTCTAGCTTCCTCTTCATTTGCCATCCACAACGGCCCAGATGGAGACCCCTTCTTTGACCTTTATGCTGGTATATCTCAGTTCTCGGGCTCTGGGGAGGTCATCATCTTAGGGGACTTCAATGCCTGTACCAAAAACATGTAGATTTTGAGGCATGACAGGACCGATGATGTACTTTGCACCTATGAGGTGGATCCAGAGTTGGTTGGTTTCTAAGCTTGATTCTGAGGACACGATAGGGCCCTTAACTTCCTCTGGCCGACATTTTCTCCAATTAGGGGAATATCATGACCTAATGATCCTGAATGGCATTCCTCACTTTCCTAAATCCCAATTTTTCACCTGCAGACCATTTTGTGATGGGACCAGTGTGGTTGATTACATCATGACTATCCCCGACTTGATTCCTTACACCACTTGTGTGTCTCCCCCATCCCTCTTGCTGACCATGCGACCCTCTCCTTTTCCCTCTAGGATATCCCCCAGGACCCCACCCCCTCCCCTTACATATCACGTACTATTTGGAAATTTGACATAGGGGATCTCGACACCTTTTCCTCCTGACTTTGTCTGCTTCTCCCCCCCATTCCCAGTTCACCTCACTCACCTTAGATTAGATGTTTAATACCCTCTTCTTTGCTATTCTTGAGGTGGCCACGAGTTCCTTTCCCCATGTCACCCAGTCCACCCTATGCCATGGTACATGCCCTATGAACAAATGGTATGACGAGGAATGCAAATCCTTCCACTAGAAACTCTGCCTTGCTTTCTTGTATGTCCTTCCCTCCTTCCCCTCCCTGAAGTCAGCCTATCGTCACCTCCTTCGACATAAGAAATGCACATTTATCTCTCATAGGTGTCATGAGCTTTGTCTATCACTTATCCAGTCTCCTAAATATTTTTGGCACACCATTCTTCGCCGTCATTTGCCTTTACCCCTGGACCTTGATTCCAATTCCATGTTCACCCACACCTCCACTCTCTATGACTTCTTGGGCCAGCCACACATCCGAGTTCATTCCACTCCCTCCCTTTTCAATATTTTTACCTACACCAATGTGAGGAATTCCATTCTTGCTATGAGTTGCAGTAAAGCAGGGGATGAGGAAGGGTTCCATGTGGAATTCTTCAAGTATGGTTGGAAGATATTCCTTAGTTATCTTGTGGACCTCTTCAATCAGGTGATTTGTATAGATTTTCTAGTCTCTTGGTCCCACCACATCATCCACCCCATACACAAGTCAGGGCCCACTTCCAACCTCAACAATTACAGGACTATCATGGTGGGTCACACATTCTCCAAGTTCTATGCTACTATTCTTCACTTACAAATTTTTGAGTTCCTCGATCAATTCCTTTGTAGAGTTAAGGGGCATGCGGGATTCCAACCAACTTACCAAACTACGACCACATCCTCACTCTTTGGGATATCATTGAAGAGGCTCACCACCACTCTTCTAGAGTTTTTTGTTGTTTCATGGATTTTCAGAAAGCCTTTGATTCTATTCCACGGGAAGCCCTTTTTCGTAGGCTCAAAGATATAGGCATTTCGAGATTTTTCTTACAGCCATCATGCGCCTTTATAAGGAGGTCCTTGGCCACCTTCGCACCTCTGCTGGCTTGTCCGACTTCATCAGGAGTACCATTGGTGTCAAACAGGGCTGCCCCCTCTCTCCTACCTTATTTGGGATCTATATCGATGAGCTTGAGGACTTTCTCAGGGATCACATACAGGAAGGTGATGGGTGCCTTCTGCACCAGGTTTTGATTTACATCCTCCTCTTTGCAGATGACGTAGTTCTCATGTCTTCTTCTATTGAGGGTCTCTAGAGGAAGCTAGATTCCTTAGCCTTTTTTTGTGATCATCGACAACTGACTGTGAATCTTGGGAAAACCTAAGTTATGGTTTTCAATTTTTGAAGACTTCATACCTCCACTTCTTCTTTAAGGGTGTGGAGATCACTTTCTCTTATACCTACGGGGATTCTTTTCTCTGGGCCTTGTTTTAGCCTTCATCCCGCTTGCCAACCCTAGGCTAATAATGGCTATGGTTCTTTGGTGATTCTTGAGAGATAGTGTTTACGCCACCACTTTCGGGACATTCCTTCACAAGATGTCCCTCTTTGATTCCCTAGTTAGGCCCACGGTTCTATATAGTTAAGAAGTTTGGGGTCCCTCTCTTTGGACTCAGATTGGGCACTATCGGCGTGTTTAGATCCTCATGCTCAGACATATTATCAGTGCAAAGAATTTGTTCCTCACAACATTATCCCTTCTTGAGTTTGGGGCTTGCCCTTTTTTTTTGGAGACCATCTTTAGCCTTTGTTCTTTGTCACACCGTATTCGGGGTATTCTACTTCTTCTTCGTTGATAAGGATAGGTACACTTATCTTGCCTACTACTCCTCTCCGAACCTATTGCTTACTCGGATCATAGTAGATGATCTCACGGTTGGTATGCTTGTGTTTCACGCATCTTCTAGTCCATTAGCATCCAGATGGACCATCTCCCACCCTTCAGCTATTCTCTAGATGCCCCTGCCCATCTGTTACCTAGCCAACAAAGTATCTTCATAGTATAATCAGACATGATATCTACGGACAGTTCATCCAAGCACACAAGGACCAACCCCAGGGGGTGCATCTGAAGATGTCACTCTATGCGACACACTTTCTTGAGATCCATGATGGGGTCATTTTCAGACCCATGTACATTTCTCGGCATTGGTTGCAGGCCCTTCGTATCTCTTTGGGTCAATTTCAAGTGGGCTCACATTGACTCCGTATTGAGACTGATCATCACTTAGACCACTCGGAGTGGACTTGCCTACTTTTCTCTCTCTAGGAGGTTGAAACCGAAGAACACTTCATTTTCAGATGTCCTATTTACTATGAGATTCGTGGGTGATTCCATTGCCTATTCCGCGAGCTTCCTTCACAACTTTCTTCAGATACTATGATCAGAGATGTCTTTCTCTCTACCTTCAGGAGGCCATCGAGGCTTTGGGATAGGCTCCTCCACCTCGCCCCAGAAAAATGGATACTAGACTTATCACTTCCTTCTTCCCATTGCTCTCCCTGGTGAGGGGTGCTAAGCGGCATTTAGTCACGTGTTTAGACCCCCATTCCGGTTCCGTCAAGTCTTGTGACTCCATTCCTTCCACCCGAGGCTCCCTATCTCAGGCATGTCCCAGGGCCCCTCCACATAGACAGCGATCCACCGGGCCTACTTTGAGGCACCGCCTTCCTCTAGGATGCTAGCTCCTAGGCATTCCACACATCTCTCTGCTACTTGTCGTCACTCACTATGAGTTACTCCCATCCGACCTTGAGTGTTAGGTGATGTTGTTAGGGATGTTGCTCCTTCCACTCCCCTCCCCACACTTCATCTCTCTCTCTTCTTCATTTCTAGTCTCTTGGACTCTATTGTTTCCTTCTCCTCCTCTCCTTCTCTCATTTTATTTTGGGTGACCCATTTGGGTCCTCTTGCTAGGTTTTTTTCTTTGTACTCTGTAGTCCCATTGACCTACTTTTTTGGTCATGTGTTGGAAATTAATAATATTATCTTATCTTATCTTATCTTATCTTTCCTTAGGAAGGAGCTTCTTCATCTTACCCTTGACTAGTATGGTGGCATATGACCAATCCATCTGTATATCTCCACCAACATCCCGACAAAACTCCAGCTCAACAACATACCATATGAAGCTAGCATGTTTGCCACAAATATTTTCATTGTGATTTTCTTGTCAGGAAAATCTGCAAATGCTACTTGAGCATATTTGACCTGGCCAATGAGAGGTACTTCTTTTGTTTCCATGGAATAACAATGGCCAACAACAAGGGTGAGAGTAAGATCAAAAGCCTTAGAAAATTTGGTGGGCATGACATTGTTAGAGGCACCAGAGTCAATAATGCAGTTATTCAATTTATACCCATTGATCAACAAGGCAAGATAGAAAGGTTCTATTTTCCCAGAAGTGGAGGATGTTGAGGTAAGAAGGTTATGAGGAGTGGTACTGAGAGTGGGAAGTGGTTCTTTGGTAATGGCATTTTTGGAACATGAATTTGAACTACTTCCTTGATAAATTGGACAAGTTTATCAAATTGCTTAGGGTGAGTTTCTCGGTATTCCGATTTAGAAATTTGGACTTTGGCTTTTTAACATGGTCAATGATGTCAAAAGACGAAGAAGTGGTAGGCACTTGGAACAACGACAACCTTGAGATGAGTAGGATTTGCATTCTTAGAATCAATAGAAGCGAAATTGATTTGACAAGAGGAGATGAAAGAGACTCAAAGAGGTAGATGGAGTCTTGATTGAGGTAGTCTCGGGCTTCTTCTTGGCTGACCCCATGGAAGTGAGCAACGATGATCCTCCTTTTGTTTTTGTTTTTATAGATTCACCATTTGAGGATTCAAGTGCTTTTCTTGGGTAGCGAGAAAAAGAGGCTGTTTGTGAGTAGGTGAACACTGCACAAGAGTAATTGTTCATATCAGCCATGGGCTCTTCCGGGTCTTCATCAGATGAGTATTAAAAATACCCAATATTGGCATATCCATCTTCTTCTTCTCTTTTAATTTTTTATTCAACAATTTTTTCTCCTTCATCTCATAGGTTCCACATACTGCATTAACCGGTGAGATTTCCTCCAAGGCAAGCCTTCGGGGTGCTCCAACAATTTGATTCTTGTTTTGACTTTGATATGAAGCATGTTGAGTAATTTGATTCTTCAATGTAGTCACCAACATGATCAGGCCATCTTCCACTTCAATGGGAAGTTCTTGAGCGTTATCCAAAGTGTTTTGTTGAGCTCTCCGTGGTATAAACCCAACTTCAAGAAACAACAAAGATGTTTTTTCTTTCATGCAAGAGATTACGTCGCCTTTCATAGAGTTTAGTTGAACATTTGTTGCCATCTCGCCAAAAAAAACGTGTAATTCTTCTTTTCTAGGGGAAACAACCTATGCTTATTGCCAACTTGTGGGTTGAAATTGGTCTACTCAATGGTGTGATTGGGGAAATCATCTCCATTTCCTACAAAAATGGTGCAAAACCTCCAAAACTACCTTCCTTTTTTATTATCAAGTTCAACAACTATGTTGGGCTTTCTAGAATATCCACTCCCCCTCAAAGTGTCGATATCCTTGATTAGTAGAGGAAGTTACAATTAAGCGCCCTTGGAAATGGCTTGGTCTCTCACAATCCACAAAGCACACATGCGACATTCGGGAATCAACAAAACAAATTATTTCTAATTCAAAGTTGTTGATCATCTCCTACCATCCGTAGTATGTTACTTGCACCCCTCGTATCGAACAAAGTTTAGACAACGAGATCATTGAAATGTCCCTCTTTCTCGAATAATAGCATCGAAGACCTTTGGCCCATTTTGTCTACCCGATGGCCAAAGGGTGTGTGCAAGGGTGACTTAAGTCATAATAAATTTTTATAAGTGCCTAAAAGAAAAATATTTAAGCACTTATAATTATTTATTTGGGCTTAATATAGGTATGCACTTTTAAATAAAAATTGTAATATCTAGGAAATTGCATGAAGGGGAATTATGAAAGCCTATAATCATTTTGTATCCTCCCTAGGAGGATTGGCGACTTGTATTGGGATAAATATATGGGTTTCCTAGAGGGAAATAGACCCAAAACTATTTTTGTTTTCCCGAGGTAAAAGTACAACTTGGATAGATATGAGTTGTGGGACTTTAGTTTAGAAATAATCACCAATTGTGATTGGTGATTTTGGAGGTTCCTTTTGGGCCATTTCTCCTATTTAAGGGAGAGGTTGACTTGAAGAGGGATATCATATTCTCATTTTATAAAATCTGAATTTTGTTTAAGCTCGAGCTTTGCAAAGATACTCTATGAGGACGAAAAACCTACGAGTGAATGAGAAGAATTTCCACCTAGGAAATTCTATAGAGCTATAACATAATTTTGTTAATACTTCAAGCAGTATTTGATGAATTTTGTGAAGGAAGGTTCAATAATCAATGTGCAGCCGGTGTGCATAACTTCGATGGAATAAATAGCATTTCCAGGTTTGATACTGTGTGCACGATATTTTTCTAGAATTTGTGATTCAAAGTGAATGATTTCGAGAAGTTTTGAAGGCATTAAATTATTAACTCTAGTCCTCTAAAAACAACATATTTTTAAGTAATTATTTCAGTCAATGTGGGTGTTTATAAATTTATGTTCCTCCATATTTTGAGTTTATAAAATACGGGAACATATTTTCTTAGAATCTTATTTGTTTAAGTATCTTTTGCATGAGCTTTATCCTCATATACCAGTCACATTTCGGTAACCATCAGCAGCTAGCATTATTAATTATTTCATTCTTATAAATCAGTTTTCTTCATATTCTTGTCACTTAAACCATAAAGATCATTTTGAATAAATCACATATTTGTTTGAGAGCTGGTTAGAAGGGGAACATGTCCAAAACCTAGTCATCATTATTGGTTATAGTTGCAACGAGTATAAGTGACCCTTGTAGGATCAAATATACCAATTTAAGGGCTGAGTTGGAGTTCTAGAAATCTGAAAATTCACAATTTGAGATGATAGTTGAAAGTATTCACATTTTCACATGAATTTTCCTAACTTCTTCTAGTCAATTTTCCATCAACAAATCTGATCTGTAGTTAATTTTGTTGAGATTTCTTCATTGATTTCATCATCATATCGATAAGGGAAGTTCTAAATTCCCTTAAGCCAAAGAATGTCCCATTTGGGGACATTACAATCATCGGAGGAATGTGAAAATGACAAAGCTCCAATTTAATTAAAGAAACGAAAATTATTGTTCCAATTGTACCTTTGGAAACATCATCCTTGATGACTTGGAAATGCTTGGCAACTATGATGTTGACATCCACTACTGATTAGAACAACATATATGTTCCTTCTTTCTTGCAAGAGATGGTGTTGTCTTTCATAGAGTTTAGTTGAATAGCTGTCATTGTCACACACAAAAAATCTACCTCTCCAATTGCAAGTCCTCTCGTGACTGATGAATATCTTGCATTTGATACTATTCTTCAACAATTCATGTCCGAGAACATCTCCCGCGCTTTTAACCGATCATTCCAGGGCATGAATGGAATAGGAAATTGTATCTCGTCAAAACTATAAAAGTTGTGGATTCTTCCAATCAAAGTGTAACTCACTTCCCTTTACTTTAGTTGCTGCCAATTGATATGGTCACCTTCAACATTTGTGCATCTACTATATATGCACGGATTTGCAAATCCTTATCAAGGAAATGAAATGACTCGAAGGCCGATCACTAGTAGTTTTCCATGACACTCTCAATCATGTGTGTTGGCTAAATTTTCTGCATAGCACAAAACCTAGGCGGTCATGAGATAAGTCTCCCTCATTTAACAAAGTGAGGCTCCCATGTCGATTTGTCAATTAAAGTATGCTAATATCTAAATGGGGTTTTACTTTAACTACTCAGTTCATGAACCATAACTAACTTGAGTTCTGCAGCAAGTAAGCAACTATTTTAAAGAAAGGAAAAGTTATAAAAGAAGGTAATTACATAAACATATAGAAGAAATGGGGAAGATGTGCATCCCAATCAGTAGATGACAGAGCTGATTGCATGCACATAGAAGAATCCAATAGATATAAACACAAAATTCTAAAACAAAGGAAGCTCTAGATGCAGATCTAAAATAACAAAAAGTTTATTAAGAGATCTAAGATTAAAAGTAAGAAACACAAGTACACCATGACATAAAGTTGTCTAGAAACCTACTCCTTTGTATTCCTTTTCTCCAAGTGGCTCTCAGGGGTTCAGCACAAAGTCTAGAACACAAGATTGCTACTTACAAATTCTGATCATTAACCCAGAGGTTCTTCTCCTACTTATAGAATGTAGGAGGGAAAGTACAAATGGGAAGTCTAACTGAACTAAAACACAAACAACAAGTAAAGATGACATTTGGCAATCATCCTCCACTAACTTCTCCTTAAGTGACACATATATCACTTAACTAATAGAATGGTTCCACATGACTTTAAGTAATGGTTGCAAAACCAATAACTTAAAGTTTTACAATTTCATCCGGGAACATAGAAAATAGAAGAAGAAAGAATAGAAGAAGTCATGCCAGCTGTAACATTTATGTCTTCTTTTTGTTCTTATATCGGATATACTTGTCGAACATGTGATTCAACATCTTTCCATCTGTTTTGGCCACTACTTCCTTCTCTGTGTTAAACTGTAGCAATCCTTCATTTAACACTTTGATGCACGCTTCCGCATCTTCCAAGCTTGGCCCAAACCTTGCAATATTTGCCTACAACGCCACCAGTCTACTAATAGAATTCATCGTGAAAGGCTTAGTAGCTTTATCAATTCTCTTTTGTACCATCAAAAGAGACCCTTCCAGGGAGTTAGGTACCTTGATATGAATGATCCGTATGTATGAAGTAACATTCTCGTCCACTCTCTCCTCAATGAAAGAAATGATATTGTCTGGTAAGGATGATGTCCTACTCTCAAGTGCCTGCATCCTCTTCAGCAAAACTCTACATATTTCCAAACAGAAAGATACTACAAATTCTAGTTGCTTCCCCTTCTCAACTGATCCATCTAGTACAATTTTCTACAACCAATACATCTCCTGGCAGCTTGTTGATCTCTCCCAAAGTACTCAGGTTACTCTCAACAACTGTGTTCATGTCCACTATGCTCGTCACCAGTTACTGTAGCTGATTTTCTGATTCATTCATAACCTTTAGGCGTGGTGACACTTCTCCAAGTTGTATAGAAGCTTGACGAATAATCAAATCCTTCCATTCATCAATAGCTTTTACTTGATTGCTTGCATCCTCCATTTCCTGCATAAGATGATCACTCACCTGCTCTGAAATGGGTTGAATGGAAGCCTTAGCAACCTTGGCTATGGTCTCACACAACTGAGATACCTGCTTCTAAAGTTATTATTTCTCCACCTTTTCACTGTCAAGCCTAAGGAATAGAACATCTATCAATGTCTGTGTTTCCTGCTTCAATCCTTCAATGGTGGAATGACCGAGGGGTACTTTTGTTACTGTCACATCTTCTATTGTGAGCTCATCCTCCTTCTTTCCTTCTATTGGAATTGAAATCTCAGCAAAATTCTCTCCCGAATCCTCGATGATCAACCTTGAAGTTACCTTAGCAACTTTAGGCCTTCTATCTCTTCCACCTAGATTCTGGAGTAGCTGCAAGTCATGCTCCTCTAAGTTCATCTCCATTCTCACTTTTGGAACCAACTGTGAAGCCAACCATTCCGAGAAGTTACTTCTCAGAGAATGAGAAGTTGTTGAGTGTACTACCATCTCCCGCTTTTCCTCCTCTCCATCAGAAAGTGCCACGGTGTTATGGCTAACATCCTCTAAATCATCCAAGGACAAAACTCTTTCAAACTCTACCATCTGCAGCTTCAACATCTCCTCTAGAACAGGTGTTGAATGGAGTGGCTGAGGAGAGAAGATGAATGTCACTAGATTCAGTGGAGGCATGGAAGTGTCCTGCTGAGGTGCAACAATTGGTGAAGTACTGGGTGCTGGAGAAGCTGGAACCAAAGTCATGTCCGTGGAAGTGATCTTCTCCTTAGATTGAGATCTTCTGTGTACTTTCAACTTCTCAGACTTTCTGCTGCTTTCTCCTCCGTGCTTCCACTTGAGGGAATCTCCTACACCAAAGTTGCCCGTGACTTGATTCATCAATGCTTCATCAAGGCAATATCCCTTCGTCAGCAACCAGTTTGAAGTATTCACCAAAACAACTCTAGATCTTTCTTCAAGTGTATGGCAGCCTCCTATGTTATCCTGAAGTATGGCTTTATCTCCTCCCATTTGATGGTAAGTGTCAAGTACCACATTCCCATCATCTTTAAGATCCGCAGGTATCCACGCTAGTTCAAAGCTGAACACTTTCTTTCTTTGATCTGCTAAAATCTCTCTTTCTAACCTCATACTCACTTTTACACTTCATCCAAAAATCTTCTAATGAAGGCACATGTGCATACTCCTGGGAGATCATCTTTCTGGCTGCTCCAAATGGATCGAAGTTCAGCCGTGTAGGGAAGAAATCTTTCTCATACTCGGATAACATCTGCATCTCCATCCCTCGAGCACTATGAATGCTAATGTAGCTGTAATGTCCCACAGTGATTGAGAAGAATCCCGTAGACTTGTGCCGCTTTAATTGAAGGACGTGTAACTCCACAAGTTGCCTGTTCAGCTCTATGGTGATCAATCTATCATTCAGATACCTAGGCATCTTTATTGGTTCTCCAGAAAATCCCGTAACCCTGAAGTATGTGAAATCTATAAATTGAATGAATAGACTGCCAATCTTTGACAAGGCTTACCATGCTTCCTTGCTTACCATATTGGCCTTTAAGTCTTTGTCTAGCCTGCAAATGAAATCATAGAAGAATTCATCATTGACCAATTTGAAATCTTTCTCGCACGCAGGTACAATAAGCTGTGGGTAGCACTTGAAAATGGGGTCCTTAGAAAGAACACCACATCTATCCAACTTGGAAAAGATGCCTTGTGAAGTTGTAGCATACACCAAGTAGGAAGTCATTTTGAAGCTAAAAGTACGCTTCATGTTCTGGAGTTGCTCACCAATGTTGTCACTAATAATTTCCAACCAATTGATTATGGAATCAATTTTGTTGACTTCAATGGTCCTGATGAAAGCATACATCCATGTACGGAAAGTGTAAGCATTCACCTCGCCATTCATCCTGCATAGCAATTTGACCACATCATCGACCTCCTGCACCAAATTGGACCACGGAAGAGTTCTTGGGAACTTTGAAGGAGATCTAGGCTTCTTCATGTATTTGCTATTCATTATGCTCACGCAATCAGCTCTATGCTTCTCCCACCTGCTACCGACATCCTAAAGACTAATGGAAGTCACCACCTTTCGTGACCGGAATCTTCAAAAATAATTGATGAACTCGCATCCAAATGAATTATTGTCTTTCCCATAGCATCACGCACCGATCTCGGATGAAGGATGGTAAGATCTAGCACATTCCATAACAAACTCTAGCAACTAGGCTATGCATGGAAAGGTTGCAGCTTGGATAATTTCACTACTTTTAACCGCACGCATGAGTGAAGTCTTTCCCGCACTGGATCTATCAATCAATTCGGAAAGAGGTTCCGGACCTAGATCTGTGTCTCCTATGTTTGCAAGTTTGGAAATGATGCATGACTCCATCATGCTTTCTTTTTCATCTCTCTTTGCCATGGCTTTGTCTATCTTTGTCTAAATAATTCTTTTTCTTCTTACTTGGCCGGATTTCTTCAAAACTAGTGCAGATCTGGACAATTCTTCAGATTCGGAGGATATATGCAATGTATTGGACATTGATTAAAGCTCCTTTTCTTTTGTAAAGCACCTGTAATGAATTCTTACAATTAATTCAGACAAAAATGGCCACCGGAGCATGAATAGTGAATTTTAATTGTAAAAATCTACACTTTTCAAGCCTGCTGCCCCAAAAATTGATGTTTAATTTGCACATAAAGAGAGCATGAATCCTTTCAACAACACCTGAGCACCTGTAACACCTATGCAAACAATTATGTAGACAAAGATCAACCTCCTTCAAAGCATGCGCCAAATCTGGAAGCTTTTAGCCTTGTTTCCACCTTGCTTGAGCAAAATCCTTCTTCAAATGGGGCGCACTTTTCCTCTGGGCTGCACTTCTAACCTGTGAATTAATTTAATTCATCCTTATGGCAGCCCATGCTTATATAACCCTCACAATTCTATAATTAATAATTGCCCTTCCTATTCCTGGCAATTAATTAATTAAAAATCATGCTTCTCTCTTTAAAAATAGCATGTTTAAGGACAACCATCCAATAAATTAAATTAATCCAATTTAATCCTTCACACTTCACTTCACTTAAGCTTCACAGTGTGCCTTGACCATAGCCACTGAAAATAAAATTTAATCTAATGATTTAATGCCTTAAAAATAATTAAATATTTCCTAAATGGGGTGCACTTTTTGACATGAAGGGGGCAGCCTTTAAATAAATTAAATTTAGTGAATTTAATTCATTTAATTCTATTTCTTTTATTCCCCTTTGACTTCTTGACTTTCTTCCATGCTTGGGTGCCCATTTTAGAAGGAGAAATAATTAATTAAATCCACTTAAAGGCTGCCATCATCTCACCAAAGGGGGCGCACTTTTTTACACAATATAATTCTATTTTAAAGAATTTTTCACAATGGGATTCTTTACCCTGCAAGGCAGCCCCGAAATCCCATGATCCACTTAAGTGATTTGACTTTGACAATGAGATTATTTACCCTGCAAGGCAGGCAATAAAATCCCATGATTTCACTTAAGTCACTTTCCTTTTATTTTATCATGGGAATTTTTACCCTGCAAGGTAGGCAATAAATTCCGCTTGCCTGTGGCCTCTAACTTTCCCACTGCAGCTTAAGTGAATTTTATATCATGGGAAAAAGTACCCTGCTAAGCAGGTACAAAATTCCCACCTTGCCTGTTGCTTCTATTTTTCCCATTGCAGCTTGAATCCTTTGTTTTCCAAAAATGTGCCCAACCCCGTAGGGATTTTCTGTGCATGACTTCGCTTTTTCCCAGTGATCCAAACCTCCGATGGCAACTTCCTCCGGGCATAATGTGCGTATATGTTCTCCAGCTGCTCCAAGCCAAAAATCGGGCTTACTCGGCAAATGAATTGTTCTAGAGAAATTTCACAGAAAACGAAATGAAACAACACAAAAACACAAAAATGTCAAAAATCACAAATAAAGCCCAAAACTTATTCCAAGTTAAAACCCTTCTGGTACATAGGAATAATGACATGTTTGATCATAACAAAGTTAAAACGGAGTGCAAATAGCCTCATACGGGGCTCAAAATAATTAAATACAAATTTCCCGCAGACAAATCTTGACGACAGAATATAACAATTTTGGGCATCTGGGTATTTGGTGAAAAAGGCTAATATGGCTCTTTGGGAATATCTTGACACAATACAAGAAATTTTAGGGAATAAAAACACAAAACGACCCATTATTTTAAAAGTATGAAAATTTTTCGGATAGGGTAGTCGCAGATTTCAGGATGAAATCTGGGTGACACCAGTCGGCTCCGTCTATGGACATCTTTTTCTCTGTCAGAATGACAAAGGGAAAAGATGAGATCCCAGCATCTCTGGTTTTGTATCTTGTCTTTATCCATTGGGCACGTGGTCAGGAAAACAAACACAACACAACATGAAAACAAAAACAAAACAAGGAAAAACAAACTTTTATTTATGTACATACAGGTTTTACCCTGCTTCTCATGTCCTGGAACAACTTCAAGTGTTGCCCATTGAAAGGCAACGGCAATTCAACTCCATCCTGATGAGCAAGAATGAAGCTATCTACTCCAGCGATCCTCTTAATCACAAAAGGCCCTTTCCATAGTGAATCAAATTTTCCATGCATGCCTTTTGCTTCTCTTCTTTTGTCCCATAAAAGGACCCAGTCATTGACTTCAAACTTTCTTTCCCTGGCCTTTTTGTCGAAGATGACTTTCACCTTCCTTTGATGCTCTGTCAACCTATCTGCAACTTGAGTTTGTACTTCCCTCAATTCAGTCAGGTACATAATTCTTTTATCAATAGCATCCGTGAAAGTGGAATCCTCCAGGGCCTTAGAAAGTTGCAGGGCAGGCAGTTCCAAGGTAAGAGGTAGCTCCGTGTCTCTACCATATAACAGCTGAAATGGGGACATGCCTATCACCCTCTTTGGTGTGATTCTATTGGCCCATAATGCATCAAACAAATTTTTATGCCAAGTCCTTTGATTTTCCATTACTAGCTTGCGCACGATAGTTACCAAGTTTTTATTACTAGATTCAGCTTGACCATTCCCTTGTGGATAGTAGTTTGAGGAATGAACCAGCTGGATCCCATAAGTGTAGTAGAATTCCACCAGCTCCTCAGAAGAAAGATTCGAGAGTTTGCTCTGCTACAATTTTTTGGGCACACCAAACCTGACAATAATATTTTCTTTTATAAAATTGCACACCTCGGTGGAAGTGGCATTCTTCACAGGAATAGCTTCTACCCACTTACTGAAATAATCAGTAACTGTTAGAATGTAATGGTGGTTTCAGACTGGAAGCCGGGTTAAGCATACCAATAAAATCCATTCCCCACTGTTGGAAAGGTTCTTCAATCACAATGGGTTTTAGAGGTAATGCAGGAAATTTCACACGCCCAACAAAATGTTGGCATGCTTGGCACTTAGCTACCCAATCTGCAGTATCTTGAAAAAGGGTGGGCCAGTAATACCTTGCTCTGAGGATCTTGTGTGCAGTGACTCGGGCTGAGAAATGACCACCGCAAGCCATGTCATGAAACTATTGTAGTAGCTGATCCTGTTGAGCTTTATCCACGCATCTGAGAAATACGCCATCAATTCCCCTCTTGTACAAACCATTATCCCAAAGAACAAAATCTTTGGATTTTAGTTTGATAGTTCATTTCTCTTTTCGAAAAGTTGATCTGGGCATTCTCCATATGTCAGAAAGTAAGCAATGTTACTATACCACTCCTCTACCAGATCTATAAAAAGTACTGTAGGTAAATCTCCATCTATCTCATCTTGATCCACTTCTGGCACTGATGTTTTCATCTCTGTCATTAGTTCACACAGACCTCTTCCTCGAACCAGCTTTGTTGGTTTAATATCTAGGTCATATTCTTGAACCTTTGTCACCCATGTGCCTCTCAACAATCCTAACTCTTGCGTTGAGTAAGGATAGATTTAACTACAGTATCTGGAACCAAAACCATAGTGTGCAAGGAAAGAATATAATACATGAATGCTTTGCACGCCTTCACCACTGCATATGCATGCTTTTCCATGGGAGTGTATTTCAACTCATAGGATTTAAGGGCATGCTCATGAAAGCAATAGGAGCTTCTGCATCCTCTTGATTTTTTTGCATCAATATTGCTGACATGGTGTGTTCGGAGGAATAATAGTAAAGAATAAATTCTTTACTAAAGTCAGTGAAACCAAGACAGGAGCTTTTGACAGGGCTTCTTTAATTTTCTCAAAAGCTTCTTTCCCTTCGCTGCTCCATTTAAAGTCTTGTGTCTTCTTCATCATATTCAAAATATGACGGGTTAGTTCAGCAAAGTCAGGAATGAATCTCCTGAGAAAATTAACTTTGCCAAAGAAAGAGTGAACTTTTTTTTAAGATGTGGGCAAAGGAAATGTCTGAATGGATCTGACACGTTCTGGATCTATCTTTGTTCCTTCTTTGGAAACAATGTGCCCTAGTAGCTTTCCTTCGGTTACGAAAAAGATAGATTTCTTGGGATTCAAAGAAATATCATGCTTGTGGCACTGTATGAAGACTTCTTCCAAGTTCGAAATGTGTGCGCTTCTATCTTTGGAAAAGACTATCAGATCATCCGGTACACAACTATGCTTATATCTTTGAGATGAGCAAAGGCTAGATCCATAGCTCTTTGAAATGTAGCACCAACATTAATCAGGCTGAATGACATTTTCTGGTAAGCGAAGGTTCCCCAAGGTGTGATGAACGCCGTTTTGTATTGATCTTCCTCGGCCACCTTGACTTGATTGTAGCCTGAAAAGCCATCAAGCATGGAAAGCATCTCAGATCTAGTGACCACCTGCAAAGTGTGATCCATGATGGGGATGGGGTAGTTATCTTTTAAAGAAGCTTGATTAAGGTTGCGAAAATCCACGCACAACCTAATTTCGCCACTCTTCTTCCTCACAGGAACTATGTTGGCCAACCATTCGGAATGATGTATGGGATAGATAATCTTTGTGTCTAACAACTTCTAGATTTCTGCAAAGATGGTTCCCGAAATGGTAGGTTGTGCCGCCACAGCTTACTGGCACGCTTGAAAGGATTACATTACGGTTTAAGTGGGATGTAGTGTTGAACTTCCACAGGCTGATATGTTTTTAGATCCTGGTAAGACCAGGCAAAAACATCCATATATTTCTTAAGAAGCTTAGTAAAAGCTTCTCTTTTGGCTCCTGAACAACACTTACCCAGATTTACTAATTTGGGATCATTGCCGGCTCCCAAATTGATAATAATCGTATGTCAAAGGAAGAACCTTCCCCACTTTCTTCATTTTTCTTAAGCATCTGATCATGCTTATCAAACATTTCCTCAAGAGATACCAAGCCTTTGGGAATTTTATTTCCCTTTAGCTGGATAATCTCTTGACTTCCGAGACGTCCACATCCATTTCTCCCACAGTAGTCTACCTAGGAGGTGAATTGCTTCCCTCATAGTAGATCTCTTCAAAGTTGTCCTTCTGTTGGAGAAACACAGCAATCTGCGTGTCATCATTGAAAACCTGCCATTGCTGGACGTTGTCAGGAACCTTTGGGTGAAAGACCATCTCCACCTTGTAGTCTCCCTGTCTAAAGAATGTGGGAGGCTGATCTGGATTCAACAAGGCTGCAGTCACTGCAAGTGAATCAGCTCTTGAATTTTGTTCTCTCGGAATGTAAGATACCGAGAAAGCTGAAAAATCTAGGATAAAGCGAGTAGACCCGATCTCTATAGTGCCGTAGTTTGTCTTTTTGACTTGGTAGAGACCTCTTATCTGCTTAATGATCAACTCAGCATCTCCCTTTGCATGTAATAATTTGATTCCCATTGTTCTTTCCTACTCCATGCCTAACAACAATGCTTCATACTCAGTTGTATTGTTAGTATTTTCGAACATCAATTTGAAGGAGTGTGCATGCACCTTCCCTTCAGAGAGATAAGAACAATGCCTACACCAGATCCAAATGAACAACAGCTGCCATCAAATTCCAGAGTCCAAATCTTGTTGTTAAGTTGATGCAGTTCTCGAATCACCGGTTGAACATCTTGTTTATCCATTTCTAGATAATAGACTCCGTGATCCGATTCACGAAACAAGATCCGAGATCTAGGATCCTCGGGAATTTGATACTATGTGCTTATATTTCTTCTTAGGTTCTAGCTTTTGATTTATCCCTTTGATTGGTATGTGCACACAAGACCAATCCATTTTGACTTCTGCACCCAACTCCTTGCAAAAATTTCTACTTAATAGCATGCCATAAGAGACTGGGATATCTACTACCAGGATAGTCATTTTCAATCTTTTGTCTGGAAAATAAGCAAGCACTACCTATGCATCTTTGATATGTCCAACAAGAGGAACTTTCCTTTCCATGGAATAACATCTTCTAATGGTTTTTGTCAATGTGAGACCCAAGGATCAACAACTTTGGCAGGCATGACATTGTCAGAAGCTCCAGAGTCCAAAATGTAATTGCTCAATTTATATCCGTTGATAAGCAATGACACATAAAATGGTTCAATCCATTCTGATGTAGCAGGAGAAGAGGTAGAAGGAGAAGAACTTGCAGCCACATTATTTGAAGGAGGAGTATTCTTTGGATTTGCTAAGATACCCGTGAAGTATTATTTGTTGGGCTGGGACCATTACTTTGCACATATTTGACCAATCTATTCAAATTGATTAGGAAATTCCCTCAAATACTCAACTTCTGACATTTGGACCTTTTTCCTCTTGATGTGATCAATTATGTCAAAATCTTGACTTGCTTCAACAGGATGTGCTTGGCTCTTTGCTGTGAATTGAAAGAATTTGAATATTTATCCTTGGGTGCTAATGAAGAAGGAAGAGTGCTACCTCTTTTCAAGATAGTAACATCTGGGCCAAGATCTTCTCTTTCTTTTTGGCCGCTTGTGGATGCTTCGGCATTTTGGCGCGTTTGAGACCTCGTAAACACTGCAAAAGTGTGACCATCAGAATCTTCAAAAGATTCATAGTCCAAGTAACCAATGTTGGAGTCGCCATCGGGATCTATAAAGTCTTCATCATGGAATGATTCATTAATGCTGAGATCCTCTTCATTAGTTTCCAAGTTATTCCTTGGAGCAGCTTCTATTGCCAACCGCTGTGGTGTAGTAGCAAGTCTGTTTCAGTTTTGATTTTGATTTTGACCATTAAAGGTCCGGGTAGGAGCTATTCTTGAGGGGGTTGCATTCCCTACTTGAGAGATCTACTTCTTGATCTGCAGCATGTCATTAGCCAATCTCTGCAACAAAGGATCTGAAGTACTAGAAGAAGCGCCATCACCTTTGTGAGATGGTTGTTTGAGTTTCTAGCCATGATCAAGTCGTCCTCAACTTCCACGGCAGCATTTTGTGCTTCAAGTAGATTTACAGGTCTTGCCCTTCTCAACTGATATCCAACTTTGGGCAATAGAGCATTTATAAAAAATGTCTTTTGATTTTCATCGCTCAATGCGGCAGAAGTGGGGATTTTATATAAAATCCTTTGGAACCTTGCAATAAAGTCCCACATGTTTTCACTTGGCTCCTTCTTCAACTGCATTAGCTGAGTGATCAATGTGCTAGCATCCTCTGCGGGCTTGAATCTTTTCAGAAATTGCTCACGCATAGTCACCTAGTTGGTTATGGTGCCAGGAGCTAGCCGATAGAACCATTCTCTAGCCAAGTCGTGTAGAGTCTCAATGAAGAGTCTGACTGAGACATCTTCATGCTCCACTGCAAGCACACCACAAGATATAAAGAAGGCCACCAAATGATCATCCAGGTTTTGCTTTCCATCTCCAAAGAATTTTGGAAAATTCTTTCTGGATCCCTTTGGCAGCTCGTGCATAGGTGGAGCCAAGTTCAGAGGTCCAAAAGCTGCTCCCCATGGAACAGGTACTAGCTGATGCCCCATGTTGACTTGAGCACGTCTCCTCCTTGTGTAGACTTGATGGATAATTCTAGCCACCGGATTATGCTGAAGATGATCCGGATCTGGATGGGTGTGCACTCTCCTTCCTGGTGAGAGACTAGATCTGTGGCTTCTAACTTGAGGAGGATGATTGAAATTGAATTGCTTGTGCATTTAGAAGAAATGATTAGTCCTTCCTTGCACCTTCATGGATCAAGTGAATGGATGTTCAGCCAGGTTGAGATTTGTGTGGAAAACACTCCAATCTTCAATAGATAAGCTTTGATCTACAAAGATAGTTGTTCCCAAGAGAGTCGCCAAAAACTGTTGGCTAGATTTTTTGCATAGCACAAAACCTAGGCAGTCATGAGATAAATCTCCCTCATTTAACCGGTGAGGCTCCCGTGTAAGATTTGTCAATTAAAGTATGCTAATATCTAAATGGGGTTTTACTTTAACTACTCAGTTCATGAACCACAACTGAATAGTTGATATGAAGCATGTTGAGCAATTTGATTCTTCAATGTAGTCACCAAGAAGATCGTGCCATCTTCCACTTCAATGGGAAGTTCTTGAGCATTATCCAAAGTGTTTTTTTGAGCTCTGCATAAGATATAAACCCAACTTCAGAAACAACAAAGATGTTTTTTCTTTCGTGCAAGAGATTACATCGCCTTTCATAGAGTTTAGTTGAACATTTGTTGCCATCTCGCCAAAAAAAACGTGTAATTCTTCTTTTCTAGGGGAAACAACCTATGCTTATTACCAACTTGTGGGTTGAAATTGGTCTACTCAATGGTGTGATTGGGAAATCATCTCCATTTCCTACAAAAATGGTGCAAAACCTCCAAAACTACCTTCCTTTTTGATTATCAAGTTCAACAACTATGTTGGGTGGCCTAGAATATCCACTCCCCCTCAAAGTGCCGATCTCCTTAATTAGTAGAGGAAGTTGCAATTAATCGCCTTGGAAATGGCTTGGTCTCTCACAATCCACAAAGCACACAATGACATTCGGGCATCAACAAAACAAATTATTTCTAATTCAAAGTTTTTGATCATCTCCTACCATCCATAGTATGTTACTTGCACCCCCTCTCGTATCGTAACAAAGTTTAGACAATAGATCATTGAAATGTCCCTCTTTCTCGAATAAAAGCATCGAAGACCTTTCGCGCATTCTATCTACCTGACCAAAGGGTGTGTGTAAGGGTGACTTAAGTCACAATAAATTTTTATAAGTGCCTAAAAGAAAAATATTAAGACACTTATAATTATTTATTTTGGCTTAATATAGGTATGCACTTTTAAATAAAAATTGTAATATCTAGGAAAGTGCATGAAGGGGAGTTGTGAAAGCCGATAATCATTTTGTATCCTCCCTAGGAGGATTGGCGACTTGTATTGGGACAAATATATGGGTTTCCTAGAGGAAATAGACCCAAAACTATTTTTGTTTTCCCGAGGTAAAAGTATGACTTGGATAGATATAAGTTGTGGGACTTTAGTTTAGAAATAATCACTAATTGTGATTGGTGAATTTGGAGCAATTTCTCCTATTTAAGGGAGAGGTCGACTTGAAGAGGGATATCATATTCTCATTTTATAAAATCTGAATTTTTTTATGATCTGAGATTTGCAAAAATACTCTATGAGGACAAAAACCCTCTGAGTGAATGAGAAGAATTTCCACCAGGAAATTCTATAGAGCTATCACAGAATTTTGTTAATACTTCAAGCAGTATTTGATGAATTCTGCAAAGGAAGGTTGAACAATTAATGTGCAACCAGTGTGCATAATTTTGATGGAATAAATAGCATTTCCAAGTCTGATCTGTGTGCCTGATGTTTATCTAGAATTTGTGATTCAAAGTGAACTATTTCCAGAATTTTTGAAGGCATTAAAGTATTAACTCTAGTCCTCTAAAAACAACATATTTTTCTAGTAATTATTTCAGTCAACGTGGGTGTTTATAAATTAATGTTCGTCCATATTTTGAGTATATAAAATAAAGCGAACATATTTTCTTAGACTCTTATTTGTTTAAGTATCTTTTGCAAGAGCTTTATCCTCATATACCAGTCGCATTTCTCGTAACCATCAGCAGCTAGCATTATTAATTCTTTCAGTCTTATAAATCAGTTTTCTTCATATTCTGGTCACTTAAACCATAAAGATCATTTTAGATAAATCACATATTTGTTTGAGAGCTGGTTAGAAGAGGAACATGTCCAAAACATAGTCATCATTATTGGTTATAGTTGCAACAGTATACGCTGACCCTTGTAGGATCAAATATACCAATTTAAAGGGCTGAGTTGGAGTTCTAGAAATCTAAAAACTCATAGCTGAGCTAATAGTTGAAAGTATTCACATTGTCGCATTAATTTTCCTAACTTCTTCTAGTCACTTTTCCATCAACAAATATGATCTGTAGTTAATTTTGTTGAGATTTCTTCGTTGGACTATCACATTGATAAGTGAAGTGCCTGAATTCCCTTAAGCTAGAGAATGTCCCATTTAGGGACATTAAAATCATCCGAGGAATGTGAAAATGAGAAAGCTCTAATTTAATTAGACAAACGACAATTATTGTTCCAATTGTACACTAGAAACATCGGCCTTGATGACTTAGAAATGCTTGGCAACTATGACGTTGACATCCACTACAGTTAGAACAACAGAGATGTTCCTTCATTCTTGTAAGAGATGGTGTTGTCTTTCATAGAGTTTAGTTGAATGGCTGTCATCGTCGCATAAAAAAATCTACCTCTCTAAATGCAAGTCCTCTATCACCCTATCATTTTCTTGTGTTTGATACTATTCTTCAACACTTCATGTGCCGAGAACATCTCCCGCCTTTTAACCGATCATTCCAGGCATGACTGGAATAGGGAAATTGTATCTCGTCAAAACTATAAAAGTTGTGTATTCTTCCAATCAAAGTGTAACTCACTCTGTTTAATTTTGTTGCTGCCAATTGATATGGCCACCTTCAAAATTTGTGCATCCATTATATATGCACGGATGCAAATCCTTATCAAGGAAATGAAATGACTCGAAGGCCGTCACTAGTAGCTTTCCATGACACTCTCAATCATGTGTGTTGGCTAGATTTTCTGCATAGCACAAAACCTAGGTAGTCATGAGATAAATCTCCCTCATTTAACCGGTGAGGCTCTCGTGTCAGATTTGTCAATTAAAGTATGTTAATATCTAAATGGGGTTTTACTTTAACTACTCAGTTCATGAACCATAACTAAACAGTTCTGCAGCAAGTAAGCAGTTGTTTTAAAGAAAGGAAATGTTATAGACGAAGGTAATTACATAAACATATAGAAGAAATGGGGAAGATGTGCATCCCAATCAGTAGATGGCAGAGCTGATTGCATGCACATAGAAGAATCCAATAGATATAAACATAGAATTCTAAAACAAAGGCAGCTCTAGATCCAGATCTAAAATAACATAGTTTATTAAGAGATCTAAGATTAAAAGTAAGAAACACAATACACCATGACACAAAGTTCTCCGGAAACTTGCTCCTTTGTATTCCTTTGCTCCAAGTGGCTCTTAGGGGTTCAAGCACAAAGTCTAGAACACAAGATTGCTGCTTACAAATTCTCATCATTAACCCGGAGGTTCTTCTCCTACTTATAGAATGTAGGAGGGAAAGTACAAATGGGAAGTCTAACTGAACTAAAACACAAACAACAAGTAAAGATGACATTTGGCAATCATCCTCCACTAACTTCTCCTTAAGTGACACATATATCACTTAACTAATAGAATGGTTCCACATGACTTTAAGTAATGGTTGCAAAACCAATAACTTAAAGTTTTACAATTTCATCTCGGGAACATAGAAAATAGAAGAAGAAAGAATAGAAGAAGAAGTCATGCCAGCTATAACATTTATGTCTTCTTTTTGTTCTTATATCAGATATACTTGTCAAACATGTGATTCAAAGCATCTTTCCATCTGTTTTAGCCACTGCTTCCTTCTCTGTCCTAAACTACAGCAATCCTTCATTCAACACTTTGATGCACGCTTCCACATCTTCCAAGCTTGGCCCAAACCTCGCAATATCCACTGTCACACTACCGCCACTGATAGAATTCATCGTGAAAGGCTTAGTAGCTTTATCAATTCTCTTTTGTACCATCAGAAGAGACCCTTCCAGGGAATTAGGTACCTTGCTAGGAACGATCCGTACGTATGAAGTAACATTCCCGTCCACTCTCTCCTCAGTGAAAGAAATGATACTGTCTGGTAAGGATGATGTCCTACTCTCAAGTGCCTGCATCCTCTTCAGCAAAACTCTGCAGATTTCCAAATGGAAAGATACTACAAATTCTAGCTGCTTCCCCTTCTTAACTGATCCATCTGGTACAATTTTCTCTACAACCAATACATCTCTTGCAAGCTTGTTGATCTCTCCCAAAGTACTCAGGTTACTCTCAGCAACTGTGTTCATGTCCACTATGCTTGTCACCGATTCTGCAGCTAATTTGCCACATCATTCATAACCTTTAGGTGGGCTGGCACTTCTCCAAGTTGTACAGAAGCTTGACGAATAATCAAATCCTTCCATTCGTCAATAGCTTTTACTTGATTGCTTGCATCCTCCATTTCCTGCATAAGATGATCACTCACCTGCTCTGAAATGGGCTGAATGGAAGGCTTAGCAACCTTGGCTATGATCTCACACAACTGAGATACCTGCTTCTAAAGTTCTTCTTTCTCCACCTTTTCACTGTCAAGCCTAAGGAATAGAGCATCTATCAATGTCTGCGTGTCCTGCTTCAATCCTTTAGTGGTGGCTTGACCGAGGGGTACTTTGGTTACTGTCACATCTTCTTGCCGTGAGCTCATCCTCCTTCTTTCCTTCTGCCAGAATTGACATCTCAACAAACTTCTCTCCCGAATCCTCGATGATCAACCTTGAAGTTACCTTAGCAACTTTAGGCCTTCTGTCTCTTCCGCCCAGATTCTGGAGTAGCTGCAAGTCGTGCTCCTCTAAGTTCATCTCCTTTCTCGCTTTTGGAACCAACTGCGAAGCCAACCATTTCGAGAAGTTACTTCTCGAAGAATGAGAAGTTTTTGAGTGCACTACCATCTCCCGCTCGCCTCCTCTTCATCGAAAGTGCCATGGTGTTATGGCTTCCATCCTCTCGAATCATCCAAGGATAACTCTTTCGAACTCGCCATGTGCAGCTTCAACATCTCCTCTGGACCAGGTCTTTGCCGAACGGAGTGGGTGAGTAGAGAAGATGAATGTCTCATTCGGTGGAGGCATAAAAGTGTCCTCTTTGAGGTGCAACAATTGGTGAAGTCTTGGGTGTTGGAGAAGCTGGAACTAAAGTCATGTCTCATGAAGTTATCTTCTCCTTAGATTGAGATCTTCTGTGTACTTTCAACTTCTCGGACTTTCTGCTACTTTCTCCTCCATGCTTCCACTTGAGGGAATCTCATGCACTAAAGTTTCCCATGTCTTGATTCATCAATGCTTCATCAAGGCAATATCCCTTCATCAAGAGCTTGGTTTGAAGTATTCACCAAAACAACTTCAGATCTTTCTTCAAGTGTATGACGGCCTCCTATGTTATCTTGAAGTATGGCTTTCTTCTCCCATTTGATGGTAAGTGTCAAATACCACATTCCCATCATCTTTAAGATCTGCAGTATCTGCGCTAGTCCAAAGTTGAACACTTACTTTTTTGACATCTGCTGAAATCTCTCTTTCTAACCTCGTACTCACTTTTAACTAAAACAAAGCCTACCTAGTAGGCGCACCCCCTAGATAGACCTTTTAAAACTAACATTTTCAAAAATAACCCCCCCACAACAAAGATTTTAGCATTTTAAAATTTTGGGGGTAAAAATGGTAAATTGAGAAAAACTAACTTGTGATCTCGCAGGTCGATGTTCCGCTCATGGAGGCATGATCGCTATCTCGTCACAAATGTTTTGACTCTACTCTCATAAGAAACCGACACCGTGGATCCCAGAGCTCAAAATCAACGAAATCAACACGCGCAAATGAATAGGAAAATGGGCCCACTTTTACATATATAGCAACCTGGCTTGTTTTGAATGCCCTTTTCGTAGGTTTGGAGCACCAACGAAAGTAAGTTCTTACCCCCGCACAAATGGTATGTCCTCATTTCACATTATTTTAGCATTTATTTTCTGGATCTATTTTGTCTATGTGCACTTGATTCCTATTTTCATTTTACAGGAGGTGGGAATTTCGGATGGCATCATTTCGACACACGGACGTATCAGGTATAACTTCCAACTTCCCATTTCAGGACCGCCATACTCGGACCCACTATTTTACGCCTCTTCATGGCTAAAACACTTCTCCGAGGGGGAAATATGTACGTACCCAAAATTGTAAGGTACAAAATTGTTGGAACAACGTAACACGTGCCCTAATGATGATACAAGTCTCCTCGCAAGGTGTTCAGGATCTAGAAAATCTCTCCAAGTATGTGTTAACATCCCGCATGCCCCGCTTAGCCCCTGCATGCTTTGTTGTTCTCTTTTCTCCTCTTTTCTTCACATTTTGCTCTTGATTCGAAACCGCCGCCCGACTCAAGGTGGCGGTCCTTCACAAATTTTCTAGAATGTTCTTTTTAACATGACTCATGTAAATTTCAACATTTACCAACTTTTTTCACTGCCTTTGGCTTGCCTTAATGATTCTGGTTCCCCTGAAATAGTGTTTTGGCATTGTTTATGGTTTAAGAGATCAATTTGGTTTTTATCTTTGAGTAAATGCAACTGATATAAATAGTTGGCTTTTGCTCAAGAAAATGGCCCCTCAAATTCTCCTCTCAATTTCTCATTTCATTATTTAAGTCTTTCATTTTGCTTAGGATTCATAGTTTTGTTCATTGCATGCTTAGTTAGAGTTATTTTGCTATTAGAAAGCCACATATCTATCTTGTACAAATGATGTCATTACTTCATGTAGTCCATTGAAGTAGAACAATTTAATTCTTAGTAGGAAGCCATTAAAGTTGTAGGTTTTTCTTGTCAAATAGGATAGTTTGTGTTCGGACGTTTCTATATGCCGCATGACTCGAAATAAATCCCGCTAGGAATTGCATAAGCCAAGCTCTGTACTCTTTCGCTATCCCTCTCTCCGCTCGCATTGTATTTGGTCAAGTATCCTAAGCTACCTTTGTTCCAAATATCTACTTTTGTTGATGCTAGCATTACATGCTTTTCTGGATCCATGTGAGCACAAAGGAACGAGGAGATCACACTGAGGGGACAAAACCACACACACCATCGGATTCGCCACTGTTCTACAAAATCTAGGTTCTAGCTTTCAAAGTTCTAGTTAGAAGCATATCAAATAGAGTAGCCAATCATCTTATTTTAGTCAATTTTACTTTTGATATTGCCAGGGAAGCTATGGGGATTGATAGTTTCTGAGAAACTATGATTCATTCCTCACTTCTGAGGTAGGATCGAGAGTCTTTCAAATAGATTAGATCAGTTATTTCATTATTTAGAATAGACTTACAACTGCATAGGCAAGTAGCTATACTCGGCTGCCTTGTTTGTTTTAATTTCGTGATTAGTTTAGTTGTCAATTGCTAGATATTTTAAATAATTGCTCTTTCATTTTGTTCGAATAGTTCATTAGAAAAATACAAAAATAGAGAAGTTATATATGCTATAGATATACTTCACATAGTTAATTTTACTTTGCTACAATTAGATTTACATTGTTTCTTTTGTATGACAATCACAGGACCTAGAGAGCCCAGAGAATACGTATTCAAGCCAATCATGCCCCAACCTAATCTCGTCATAGCAATTAATCATATAGATCAGAATCTTAGGATCCAAGTCTTTCGAACAATGGTAAACTTACAACAAATCAACTTCCGTTAAGTGGGTTAAACATAGAAGATGATCAAGCGCACACATTTTGGTCAAATCAGCCAAACTACAAATTATCCTAGATAAATATCCGCATGACTATAGAAGGGCTTGAAAGAGAGAAAATGTTCGGTTGTGATCCTTTGGTCCCACAACCAAATGCAGGAGACACTCTCACAGACATAGATACCAGCTTAAGAATTCAGGTTGCACGAATGCCTATGAGATACTCTGAGAAGATCACACAACTATTAATTCTGAATATAGAGGCTGAGAAAGCATACAACTATTGGATACTAGGGATTAGGGACTGATCCCACACATGACCATAGCAGGACCACAACAAACATGAATCTACGGTTGTGACCCACAAATCCCACAACCCAATGAATCCATAGGTGAATCAGACATAGATGTTGTCCTACGCACATTAGTATTTAGATCCACTCCACTTCCACCTGTCATCATCACACAGTTATTCTTGTTAGACATAGCAGATAATAAAGCTAAGGAATTCTGGACTAGACCAGATAATCGCCCGTAGAGTCCACTATACCCATCATCCACCCTATGACCCTGTCTGGAGATATACACGAAACTATCCCAGGTCATTTTCCATGTATCCCACAACCCATAGAACAAATCATGCAAGACCTCAATATTTATTGGAGCCTTCTAGCAGTCATCCTTACCGATCAATCTATCACACTAGTTTAGGTTAGAAGGGCCTTCTTTTCCTTAGATTCGTAGTTTCCACTAGTGCGTGTCGAAGACATCAGATTTCCTATTTAGTTTGTCTACATCCCACGCATATTCCATCCCCACTGGCTATCTCGGCATGACCTCGGGAGGTCGGGTTCGAGGAAGAGTTACTTGTAGATTCCCATTCTTGCTTGTCACTTTTCCATCGTACAAAATTGGTGAACCCGATGTAAAACTTCCTACTTTCGATTCGAGTCATATTTCTACTTGTTCTTTCAATTAAACTAATTTTGTCTTTTCCACCTCATCGGCTTCACCAAAAAAAATTTGTGAACCCGACGTGAAACTTCCTACTTTCTGATTCGGAGTCATATTTCTACTTGTTCTTTCAATTAAACTACTTTTTTCTTTTCCACCTCATCAGCTTCACCAAACAAAATTGGTGAACCTGACGTGAAGCACACAATGTTTTTCTTTACCTCTTTTGTCCACCTTCACTCCTTCCCATTATTCTATCGTATTCATATACCCCCGAATATGTTGGGATTTAATGCATATGGCAGGCCTCTCTTAGGTCTTGAGGCATACTACGCTCAACTGAAAAGACAATCATCACCATCACTCTCAGTATGGGGTGACAACTACTCGACTAACCAGTTGTCAATACAAACTCCATCTCCAAGGATCAGATATAGCTCATCCTTCCAAATCAAGGAGTTGGATCAGCTCCCTCAAACACAATAAATAGAGCCTTGGGCTTGAACAATACAACGCGTTCATAGGAGAATCTGGTTCGTCTCCTTAAGTCCGCTTAGACCACAAATTAGTAGAAAATCGGACCCATACTTGGTTTTAGATGATGAACATTCAGTACTTTATGCTAGGAATGAACAATTCTCTCGGAGTATGTAACCACCCGTAGGAAGTTTACAAGCACAACCCGAGTCTCTTTTCAAGAAAATACCTCCATGCCACTACACATAGGAAATGCCCTCGGGGAAACTTGGTAGGGCAGCGATCAATTCATAGCAGGATATCACATGCCTATACAACATCAGGATATACAACAAATGCCACTAAGGCAAAATATCATGACTTCACCAAATGACGTCATTTCAATTTTAGCAGAAAAAGTTAGGGGGTTAGAAATTTCTCAGGAAAATCACCATTCTCAATTCATAAAAGCAAGAAATTCTAATCCTCCGCACCATCCTAGCCAAGTATACCTCCTCACAGGAATAGGCACGTTGGGCATGCCTACTCAAGCATTCACAACAAATGCCAACTAGAATCGCCATTTCTAACACTGTCCGATACCTCCCGGTCCCAGAGACAAAATAATACATTCTGGACAATGCCCCTTCATACTTAAACATGTACTCCAAATCACCACAAGGGGACATGTTCTCCTCTCTCGGCATGTTTTCTCAAACATAGGGGTTTCCTTATTCTCCTGCGCAACGCGTACGCTATGGTATATCAACAACCCATTCCACCGCAACTCCCTTAGCAAGCACCATCAATGGTCGAAACCTATGCGATAGGAACTTATTCAGAATATTTGAAAGAGCCCTTAGATTTCACCATACGAAGTGTTATGCTTCTAAGACCTCTTCCCGATTTTCCCAAATACAAAGGTGAGGGAGATCCGAATGCACATATCAAGGCTTACGCCACAACTATTCGAGAACTACTCCCTTGGGATGGGGTTGTTGCTAAAATATTCCCCAAAAATTTGGAAGGCATCACTCTCAATTGGTATTATAGAATACCTGAGGCTTCCATCCATTCATTTAAACAACTCGTTTCAGAGTTCATCAAGGCATTTGACATGAACAAACTATTAAGAACAGGAATCAGGGAATTCTTGCACATTAAGTAGGAACACAATGAATCTGTTGCTCATTTCATCCAAAGGTGGCGTACAGTTCTTTATTCTTCATCCAGTGCTCCAAATATGGACCAAATGGAATTATGTAATTTATTCCTTCATTCTCTCAGCAGAGAAGTGAAGGAAGAAGTCCAGAAGTTCCCACTAAGGACTTATGATGAAGTACTTGAGAGCACTCTCGAATAGATCAAGCGGTAATTGATAGCGGTCGCAAGACATATGGAGCGAACGGGAGGTTAATCACCTCCAACCAGAATACTATGGCTTATCCTACTACCACGAATGTCAATCAAGGACCTAAAATCCTCAATAAGAATCATGGAGTGAAAGAAGATGGGGTAATTGATCGGGTTAAAAAGGTAAATGTTGTGAATACTCCACCGCTAATAAGCAACCAATGAAACAACAACTTTACCCCAACAATCAATGCAAGTGGATTTTAATCATCAACAATAACAACAAAAACAAAAACAACAACAGTAAAACCCTACACATGGTCCAAGCCAAAACTCAACAGGTTATCAAAACCAGAATCAAAACCAAAAACAACAAATGCAAAACTTTAATCCTAACAGGCAATGGTTTGATCAGAGTTTTGGGCCACAATATGCACCAAACCAGCAGACTAGGAATTACAATCCTAACTCGTATTGTGGTTTTCACAAAATCTGAGGCCATGACACTAGAACATGCCATGACTACAATAAATTCATGCAACATTTTCTAGAGGAACAAAGACAACTTTTCATAGATATGTTCTTGGCAGATCCTACGTCACCAGCACCAAATACTTTTATAGGGGTAGTTTCCCCTCAAAATGCACCCCTTAAGATCTTCAATGATCCACTCCCAAATCACAACAACAACAAGTTAAATTCAAATGGGACAAACAAGGGTGTAATGATAGGAAACAACGATCATGAAGCCTCAACTTCACTAAATCCATTAGTTGCACCACAATTAGGAAGTCAGCCGCGACCCAAGATAGTCGGTTTAGTGGAGTTAGATGCCAAACTACCCGTGGAAGCTGTAACAAGGACACGAGAGTATTCCTCTCAGCCAAGTCCAAGTTACCTACCAGAGACAGATAACATCCAACAAATGTTAGTAAGACCCGTAGGTGCCTATGATTTAATTAGTGATCTAACAAAAACCTTCTCGAACATTTCTTTTTGGACTTACTAAAGAATTCTCCTACCCACAGGGCTGCTCTTTTAGAGGCATTAGGTTTAGGTCATCTAATTAACATCACTCCACCTTGCGAAACACGGGTAAACCATATAGACTTTGACATTCACCCTCAGGGCAGCCGAACAGGATACATAATTCATATTCGAAATAAATAAAATGCCAATAGAAGCTGAGATTGCACGCCGAGGTGATCCACCTTACATTTGCAAGTATGGGTTTATAACAATTATGTGAAACACGCGATGGTTGACAATGGGGCAGCAGTTAACATAGTCCCATTCTCTTTCCTTCAAAAGCTAGGGTATGGAGAAAGGAATTATTCCACAACTTGAAATACACTAAGAGGCTATGATAGCCTTAAAGCCACGTCGATTGGAACTATAATACTACCGATCACCTTAGGACCCAAAACAACCCGATCGAGTTTTATATTATAGATCGGGAAACTAACTATAATATGATCCTCATCCGACCATGGATACACCGTATGAAGGCAATCCCTTCTACGTTATTTCAAGAAGTAATGTTTTTACACTTAGGAAAGATATTCGTAGCCAAAGGTGATCCAAAACCATTCGATATACACTGGTTGACTTAAAGAAAAGACTAGGCGTGCACTCGAGTTTGAACTCCCAACAAACCAACTTAATAAATCCACCGACGTGAAATCGAAAGAAAAGTTAGTACCTACAACAAATCTTGAGACTATGAACCTAGTCAAGACAATCCCACCCTCAAGGATGAGCCAAATATTGTAGAAACAATATCATTAGCAACTATTGCAAAAATTGTTGAATGCTAGAACAAGATCTACCAATGTTCCTACCATTTGATTATGTAGGCATGGAATACACCCTAGGTGTTGGTTCTCTTCAGTGAGTGGATCTCTACATGGTAGAGGTAGAAGATGGTAACACAACAAATATCACAATGCCCATATTCCCAGCTAAGTATTGGACTCTCCATTTCGATGGAGCTAAATGTCGTTACGGAACTAGGTCAGGTGTAATCTTTACTTCTCTCGAGGGAAAAGTCCTACCATTTACCTTTAAAATAAATTTCAAATGTACAAAAAATGGTGCTGAGTATGAAGCCCTCCTCCTTAGCCTCGTCTTAGCTAAGAGGATCATTGTTAATAACATCAAAGTGTTAGGAGACTCACAATTAGTAGAAAACCAAGTCGCCGAGGTTTATGAAACCAAAGCCGAACACTTACTGACTCTACAAAACAATTGTATTAAATTTAAGCAGGAGTTTGACTTCATATCAATTGAAGCAATCCTGCGAGAAAAAAATATTCTCGCCGATTCAATAGCAACCTCGGCATCATGCTTCACTCCAAACAGTGAGTTGGAAGATACCCATTTCATGGTATCCCTTCGTACTAAACCATTAGTGAAAACAATGTCAAATCCTCTTTTAACAAACATAAATGAAAACAAATCTACTATCCTAGACCGCATTGATAGTGATACAACCATTCTAAATTACTTAAACACTTATGCAGCGTTACATCTCACCCATCACGTGATAGATTTATCCTTAATCCCGCATTCGTCTTCTTACTTTGGAAATTCCATGATAGAGCTTCCCCCACAAAAGGAGCTCAACATATACACGGTAGAGAACGGAGACTATCTGAAATTATCGCCCCACCCGAGTTTGAAGAAGGTATCATTTCTTTAATCGAAGAAACAATTCATATTAACATCGGAACGGAGGATGAACCAAGGATATTGAAGTTAGGATCCTCGTTAACTCCGTTAGAAGTAGAAATACACACTCGAATCCTCAAAGAACATCAGAAGGCTTTCGCATTTAATTATAAAGAAATGACAGGGGTTCCACCACACATCACAGTACATAACCTCGTCACTAAATCAGATGCAAAGCCAATTAAAAAAATCAAGACCAATGAAACCTAAGGTAGCTCTCATGGTGAAAGAGGAGGTAATGAAACTCCTCCAAGTAGGATTCATCAAACCAGTCGATTACTCTCAGTGGGTATCTAATATCATTCCCGTTCTTAAAAAGAATGGGAAGATATGCATCTGCATAGACTTCGAGACATTAATAGGGCATGTCCTAAGGATGATTTCCCATTACCATCCATAGACTTCATTATTGACACAATAGCTAGATTTGAGCTTTTGTCTCTCATGGATGGATTCTCACGATACAATCAAATCAGAATATCTGAACAAGATCAAGCTAAAACCACGTTTATAACTCCTTGGGGAACCTATTGCTATGCTTTGTTATTCCATTCGGTCTCAAGAACGCCAGGCGCTACATACCAAGAAAGCTATGATGTATATATTTCATGACCTTATTCATAAAATTGTTGAATCCTGCATAGATGACTTGTTGGCCAAGGCCAAGAAGTGTTGTGACCATCCGGAAGTACTTCGTGTCATTCTTTCACGTCTGATAGAATACGGAGTCACGCTAAATCCAGAAAAATGCGTCTTTGGTGTAACAGGAGGGAAGCTCCTAGGTTACATTGTATCGTCACGCGGGATCGATGTTGACCCAACCAAAATTAGGGTTGTTCTCAAAATGGTCCCACCTTCGGATGAATCTGGAATCAGGTCTTTTCTCGGAAAGCTTGGTGCAATCGGAGATTCATCCCAGACTTAAGCTTCGCCATTCATCCAATCAACAATCTACTTAAAAAAGATTATAGTATTGATTGGACCGAAGACTGCAATGAAGCTTTTGACGCAGTTAAGCATTTCTTGTTATCACCACCTACGCTAATGCCACCTAAGCCAGACCACCCATTAATCTTATATTCACGAGCTACCAATGTCTCGCTAGCCTGTATGTTGGCTCAAGAAGACGATGACAAGAGAGAACGCGTGATCTATTTCATTAGCCAAACGTTGCTCGACTATGAAACACGTTACACGTAAGTAGAATGAGAATGCCTTGCCATAGTCTTTGCAACCAAATGCTTAAGACATTACATGCTAAATCAAGAAACAAGGGTCATTGTAAAGACAGAGCATTTACGAACCTTCCTCACGCAAGGGTCCTTGTCTAAAAAGGCTAGACACTTTATAACCTTAATGGGTGAATTTGAGTTAACATTCGTAAATCAGAAGTCTGTTAAGGGACAAATTATCATAGATTGGTTAGCTGATAACCCACTAGACGGAGGCAATCTAGTAGATCTGGACTTTCCTGATGAATGCGTATACTACATCGAAACCATACCTCCTATCTCTTAATGTCCTTGGTATGCTGATATTATTAATTATATCATGGACCATACGTACCTGAAGGTGCTACACCACAACAAAGGAGGTTACGCATTATCGTAGCTAAATATGTCATTATAGAGCAAGTTCTCTACCGTAAAGCGTTTGATGGAATGCTTCTAAGATGTGTCGAAACGGAAGAATCTAAGAAGATTCTCCACGAATCTCACAAAGTGGAATATCTGGAGGCCACTTTGGTGGCCATGCCACCACTCATAAAATACATCGATGGGCTATTTCTAGCCTACTCTAGAACACGATGCAAAGAGAGTTTGTGCGAAGGTGTTATAAGTGCCAAGAATTCTCCCACGAGATCCACATGTCGACACAAGCACTACAACCAATTGCTACTCCATGGCCCTTTTCTACATGGGGCCTAGATTTGATAGGAAATTATCTCCCTCATCTACGACGTCCATAATTTCATAATCACGGCCACCGAATATTTTGCCAAGTGGGTAGAGGCCATGCCTCTTACTACTATACCAGTTCTGTAATCACCAAGTTCGTTTTGAACCAAATCATTTGTAGGTACGGTGTCCCACAAATCATTATTTATGATAATGGGACTTCTGTTAAGAATGAGGAAGTTCTTGAATTGTGCAATGAATTTAAAATAAGGCATCATACGGCCTCCTTGTATTACCCAAGCCAATGGACAAGTCAAGCGAGAAACAAAACATTAAAAGCCATTCTTCTTAAAATGGTGAAAGAAAAAAAAATGAGATTGGCATTTGAAGTTATATCTGGCCTTATGGGCCCTCCGAACCTCGATAAGAACACCAATAGGAGTTACTCCTTTCTCGCTAGTATTCCGGGCGACAGGTTCTCCCACTTGAGGTTGAAATACCCAATCTCTGTATCTCATTACAAGGGATTCTGGACGAAGACACTTACAGAGAAGCATGTCTCTCCCAACTAGAAAGCCTAGATGAAGCTAGGTTAGATCTTTGAACAGCGGCATAGCATAGTCTATCTTTGATGGATGTCTTGACAATATAACAAGAAGGTCTATGAATAAGACATATATGAAGGTGATCTAGTTCTAAGGCTAGGACAGCCGGATCGATAAATAGAATGGCGAAGGAAGGAAGTTCCGCCCAAATGGTGGGCCCATACCAAGTCATGAAGGACTATAGAAATGGTACATATCTCTTATGCACATTAGAAGGTGAGAAATTTGGTGAAATAGTCAATTCCCTACACCTTAAACGATTCTATGCATAAGCAACCAACACTACTTGTATAATTATATCTACATTGCATCTTCATATAGTTAGGATCATTTTGTCCGCTTGTTTCATACAATTTTGTGATCAAGGAATTTATTCTCAAAGCAATTCATTACAAACTTATGATGGTATTGGCATAAACACTCTAATCATACTTCTTCATTTCATAATATCATCACCTGTTTCGGAATCATCTCATCAAATAAAGCTAGATATGACAAAGTCTTAATGGTAACCATACCAAGATCTACAGGTTTGTTCTCACTTTTGGTTTCTTCCTAGGATAGGTGTCTTTCCTATGGTCTGTTCTAGAAGCTTCATCGTGTCACATCTATCCCATACGTATATCTCTTTGGAAGTAAGAACATACTGACACTTTTCTCAAGTAAACGAGTCAAATATAGATCAAACAGAAAAATTTAAATTTACACATTTCCTTGCCCCACCAACCTTTGGTGATGAGCTTGCGTCTCTTACTAATGACATAGGGTTGGGAAAGGATGGAAATGCCCTTACTTGCCTATTCCTTGCCCACGGTGATAAACCCACGCTTCTTACTAGTAGCATGGGGCAAGGTCTAGGGGGTCCTCTTGACAAACAAATGTTAAAGGTCATAAACAAACAATTCAAATCTTGAAGTCTTGAGTCAAAAACAAATGAATCATATGTCCAAAATTCCAAGAGAGTTAAAAACCCTAAAACCTAGATTTTGTCTACCATGTGGCCATCTATGGATCTAAGTCTAGATAAACCACAAAGCAAGTTGCATCCCAAACTATGGAGTCACTCGGGTAGAATAGGCTTGTAGCATCCTAATTTGGTTCCATCAAAACTTTGTCTATCTCTCATCACTATCATTCCAACACATTTCATAACTTGTGCCCTTTCTAGCTCTCGGTGATGAGCCCTCGCATCTTACTAGTTGCGTGGAGTTAGGAGTGGGGCAAGTTTATCTGCTCATCATACCGGCTTATCTTCACCACTTTGCCAAAATAGATATGAGGTATCAAAGTTTCTTAAAGAAACTAAAGTTCAAAATCACATTGTATTTACATTATCATATATCAGCACCATGAAATACAAAAAGAAGGTTAACATTTGTACCATTTGTTCTCCATTGCATACATTCTAAAAAGCATATAAGCATAACATCATAGTTTACATGTGGAAACAAAAATGGAAGCAAGGTCATAGATGCCAAGAGTCTGATCCAAAAAGAATATATATATAAATGGTCAAAATTCCTGTACAATGCCATCATGCGCTAAGCATGGTCAAAACACTCAAAGAGCCTGGGAAATACAAAAAAATCATACAAAAATCTAAGAGAGCCAAGTGGCTTCTCAACCCCTATGAGATCCCTCTGAGGGTGCACGCCCACACCTAGGACTCCGGCTACACCGGCGCTCTGAGTGCACGGAGGGCTCACGATCCCGAGGGGCAGCTGCAGTCTCACCATGAAAATGACTCCTCATTAGGTGCTCTATCTTGTCTTATACCCGCCACTCAAGTATGGAGGGTAGATACCATCCTGGCCACATGTCGACGGGGAAAAGACATTGGTATGTCCTGCCATTGCTTGAAGGCTCCCCTGCATCCACAGACAGCTCTGCACGGGTCTTCTCCATAGGGATCATCAGGGTATCGGTGCATACCCTACGAATCAAGTCTCGCCACTCATCGGCGGTCTCTGCAAACAAAGGAGAAAACAAATTAGAAATAATCAAGAGATAAAAGTAGATGTAAACAAAGGGAGAGATAGTAATTAAGGAAATTCTAACTCAAAGCAAACATTGAAAAGAAGGAAGATAACTTACTCGGATTTAGGGCCTCCAGGATGGATCTCTAGGGTCAACACACCGCCACAACTACCGCCGTGACCGAGGTACTCCTTCCTTGGCTGGAGCAATGTAGTGTCCTACTACGGAATCATCCTCCCCACCATGGCTCTAGGAGAGTGGCTCCTCGAAACTAGAGTCACCCTCTCCGCGCTCTGCTCCGCCCTCTCTGCGCATGATATCCTGAATGTCATGCCACTCAAGATCACTGTCCTCCTCTCTGCCCGACTTGCTGACCTCGGCCTCGGTCTCCTCCTCTGCCTCCCCCCTATGAACTCCTCAAACTCAGAGTCTATTTCAATAGGGTTTTTGCTGCTATGGGCGGGACCGACGACAATCTGAAGTAAGGGTGCCTGAGAAGCACCAGCTCTCCCTCAAGCACGTACTACCCACCTAGCCACAATAGGAACTCCGGGGGTAATAAGCGTCCAACCTCGGCCCCTAGGAACCCCTCGGCCTCTCGAACTAACTCGTATCTGGAACCACCGAGGGAAGCATACCCATGTAAAGCAGGCCAAACTGCTGAGGAACTCAGCCAAAGGGATGTGTCTCCATTCTCCCTACCCTATCAACAAGTTACCCTGTGGTGGAGCACGAAATCAAAGTAAGGGCCTCCTCACCCCATAAACCTACCATGGACTAATACGGTGTGGCCTCCATGTCATCGGTGGTCGTGGAAGCAACTAGATGGTGAGGTTCTCTCGAGCACCAACATGTCTCTCCATCCGGCTGCCCTCACAACTTCGGGATCTCGCCACCTCTACACCTCTTCCATAGGGGATGAAGCGCCATAGACCCGGCTCATAACTAGGGTCGATGGCTCAAAGAATGCCCCTCAGTAAATGAGACCACCCCGTATAAATCATGGTGGGTAGTCCCAAGTATATCGGCTCCCAAGCGTATATCCGGCCATGTCCTCGATCCGTGCAATGATGGGGGACCAGAAATATAATAGTGTGTCTCCTCCCTTGTACCCGATTAATCTCGAGGAAAGGATCCCCATAATAGCATGACGAATCAAGGGGATGGGCAAAGCTAGGAATAGACTGGACCCTCACCACCTTCTTCGAACTAGTGGAGATAATCGCATCTCCCATTTAAGAAGCCCACTGTGCTATCTCGAGCCTGTGAACTGCCGTCTCAAGAGTAAGTCATCTCCCGATGATCGAGATCCCCAGGATATGGTAAACATCCTCCAAAGTAATGGTCCACTCACCTCGGACCCTCGGTAATCGAAAGGTGTTGTGATAAGCATCCCAATATGAAAATAAGTCACAAAGTATGTGACTGGACGACTGCAACATGTGGAACCCGTGATATACATAGTATACCAGCCCTCTGAAGAGTGTCCACCTCATCCTGTGAAAGGGCATTTAATAATGCGGGAGCCGAGTCACACTCTCTCTTGGATCCATTGAATGTACTATTCCCTCACCTGTAAACACCCAAAAACACAGAAAATAGAGCAAGTTAGCATCCAAATGACATTTGGAAAATCATGAAAACACATTAAGATGCTAAAAATGCAAAAACAAATTTAAACAAGTGTTCTTTTGGCATTCTGTGAAGAACCGCCGCCATGAGTAGGGTGGCGGTTTCGTAACCGCCGCCTTAAAGGCGGAGGTCTTGTAACCGCCGCCCGAATATGACGGCGATCATGTCCCAAAACCCATGCGAGTTTTGTACCTTAAAAAGGCCTAAAAACGCAAAAAAGGGACTATTTTAACTAAAACAAATCCTACCCAAAGAGTAGGCACCCCCTAGATAGACCTTTTAAAACTAACATTTTCAAAAATAACCCCCACGACAAAGATTTTAGCATTTTAAAATTTTGGGGGTAAAACGTAAATTGAGAAAAACTAACTCGTGATCTCGCGGGTTGATTTTTCACTCGAGGAGGCATGATTGCTATCTCGACACGAATGTTTTGACTCTACTCTCGTAAGAAACCGTCACCGTGGGTCCTAGAGCTCAAAATCAACCAAATCAACATACGTAAATGAATAGGAAAATGGGTCCAATTTTACATATATAACAACTCGGCTTGTTTTGAATGCCCTTTTCGCAGGTTTGGAGCGCCAATGGAGGTAAGTTCTTACCCTTGCACAAATGGTACATCCTCATTACACATTATTTTAGCATTTATTTTCGATCTATTTTGTCTATCTCGCACTTGATTCCTCTTTTCATTTTGCAGTGGTGGGACTTTCGTATGGCGTCATTTCAACACACAGATGTATAACTTCCAACTTCCCATTTCGGGACCACCATACTCGGACCCACCGTTTTACACCTCTTCATGGCTAAAACACTTCTTCGAGGGGGCAATATGTACGTACCACAAATTGTAAGGTAAAAATTGCCGAACAACGTAACATGTGCCCCAATGATGATATAGGTCTTCTCGCAAGGTGTTCGGGATCTAAAAATCTCTCCAGTATGCGTTAACATCCCACATGTCTCGCTAAGCCCCGTGTGCTTTGTTGTTCTCTTTTCTCCTCTTTTCTTTGCATTTTGCTCTTGATTCTGAAACCGCCGCCTACGACTAGGCGGCGGTCCTTCATGCATTTTCTAGAATATTCTTTTTAACACGACTCACGTAAATTTCAACGTTTACCATCTTTTTCACCACCTTTGGCTTGCATTAATGATTATGGTTCCTTGGAATAGTGTTTTAGCATTGTTTATGGTTTAAGAGATCAATTTGGTTTTTAGCTTTGGGTAAATGCAAATGCTATAAATAGTTGTCTTGTGCTCAAGCAAATGGCCCCTCAAATTTGCCTCTCAATTTCTCATTTAAGTAGTTTAGTCTTTCATTTTGCTTAGGATTCATAGTTTTGTTCATTGCATGCTTAGTTAGTGTTATTTTGGTATTAGAAAGCCACATATCCATCTTGTGCAAGTGCTGTCATTACTTCATGCAGTCCATTGAAGTAGAACAATTTAATTCTCAGTAGGAAGCCATTAAAGTTGTAGGTTTTGCTCATCAAACATGATAGTTTCAAGTTCTGGATGTTTTATGCTGCATGACTCGCAATAAATCCCGCAAGGAATTGCATAAGCCAAGCTTTGTACTCCTGCGCTATCCCTCTCCTACTCGCATTGTATTTGGTCTGTGTCCTAAGCTGCGTTTGTTCCAAATATCTACTTTTGTTGATGCTAGCGTTACATGCTTTTCTCGGATCCTCATGGGCACGAAGGATAGAGGAGATCACACTTAGGGGACAAAACCACACACACCATCGGATTCGCCACTATTCTGCAAAATCTAGGTTCTAGCTTTCAAAGTTCTAGTTAGAAGCATATCAAATAGAGTAGCCAATCATCTTATTTTAGTCAATTTTACTTTCGATATTGCCAGGGAAGCTGTGGGGATTGATAGTTTCTAAGAAACTATGATTCATTCCTCACTTCTGAGGTAGGATCGAGAGTCTTTCAAATAGATTAGATTAGTTATTTCATTATTTAGAATAGACTTACAACTGCACAGGAAAGTAGCTATACTCGGCTGCCTTGTTTTTTTAATTTCGTGATTAGTTTAGTTGTCAATTGCTAGATATTTTAAATAATTGCTCTTTCAATTTCGTTCGAATAGTTCATCAGAAAAATACAAAAATAGAGAAGTTATATATGCTATAGATATACTTCACATAGTTAATTTTACTTTGCTGCAATTAGATTTACATTGTTGCTTTTGTATGACAATCACGGGACCTAGAGAGCCCAGAGAATACGTATTCAAGCCAATCGTGCCCCAACCCAATCTCATCATAGAAATTACTGATATATCTCAGAATCTTAGGATCCAAGTCTTCCGAACAACGGAAAACTTACAATAGATTAGCTTCTAGTTAAGTGGGTTAAACATAGAAGACGATCAAGCGCACACATTTTGGTCAAATCAGCCAAACTACAAATTATCCTAGATAAATATCTCGCATGACTATAGAAGGGCTTGAAAGAGAGAAAACGCGTTCGCCATTGTGATTCTTTGGTCCCACAACCAGACGCAGGAGACACTCTCACGGACATAAATACCAAGCTTAAGAAATCAGGTTGCATGAATGCCTGTGAGATACTCTAAGAAGATCGCACAACTATTAATTCGAATATAGAGGATGAGAAAGCATATGACTATTGGATACTAGGGATTAGGACTGATCCCGCACATGACCATAAAGCAGGACCACAACAAAGACGAATCTATGGTTATGAACCAAAATCCCACAACTCAATGAATCCACAGTGAATCATACATAGATGTCGGCTACACACATAAGTATTTAGATCCACTCCACTTCCACCTATCATCATCACACAGTTATCCTTGTTAGACGTAGCAGCTAATAAAGCTAAGGAATTCTGGACTAGACTAGATAATCACCCATAGAGTCCGCTATACCCATCATCCACCCTATGACCCTGTCTAGAGATATACACGAAACTATCCTAGGTCATTTTCCGCATATCCCACAACCCATAGACCGAATCACGCCAGAGCTTGATATTGATTGGAGCCTTCGAGAAGTCATCCTTGCGATCGATCTATCACACGATGCCAAGTTAGAAGGGCTTTTTTGCCTTAGATTCGCAGTTTCCACTTGTGCGCGTTGAAGACATCAGATTGCCTAACTAGTTTGTCTGCATCCCACACATATTCCATCCCCACCGGCTGTCTCGGCATGACCTCGAGAGGTCAGGTGCGAGGAAGAGTTACTTGTAGATTCCCACGCTCGCTTGTCACTTTTCCGTCATACAATGACCATGCCATTCAAGAATCAAAGCAGCATGAGGGACTCTAAGCGGTCCACATTCACGATCTGCAAGACCGGGCAATTGAAGGGTATTTTCGTCAACAGTTTATGTTCGTTGTGCTTACCTCCACATTTGCATACAAAACTGCCAACTCGCTTGCAAATAACCAATAAAAATCTGCTGCCTAAGAAACCACATCACCCAAGGCACATTTCGTTGAGCCAATTTCTTAAATAGTAACATGTCTTGCGCAAGGGCATGCTAATATTCTCTGAATTATTCCAATTTAAACAAATAGTCCAATGAGGCACATTTTCAAGGTATTTTAGAAACCAAATTAGGTGCATTGTGTATGCCTCCAAATTTTTGCGTATGTGGCAACTGGGTACCTGACAACACAATTTTTTTTTTATTAAAAAAGCTTTGCATGACACTCTGATGGCTGTCCATACGCTGTTCTAACATTCCATCTTGGCACACACTGGGAGTCTAATGGCACGACTGTGGAGACTAGATTCTCACTAGCCAATGCATATTTGGCAGAAGTTTCCATGGCCTATTCAACGCATCCATTTTGTGTGCTTCCGGAAACAACACAGTCCACGAGACCACCCTTTTTGAGGCATTTTAAAGAACAATTCAGACTCCTGCGCAGGGGCATGAAAATCTTCACTGTGGCATTTTAATTTTTTAATCAAATAATTAACATGCTTAGCACATGCTTCCAAATTCTAATTATCTGTCTACCTGGTGCTAGCAACAATACACCAGTGAATAAACATGCCTCTTGAAAAGCTGTACACATCCATACCCAGTTCCCACGGCCCCCAATTTGGCACAGGCAGGTAGAATACAAAGCGAGGGGTGGTTGGCTTTACACCTGTCAATTGCATTTGCGTTGAAGCTTTGAAAGCCAAATTTGATTCTTTTACTTTTTTAAAAACAAAACCATTTTGTGTACTCCCAGCACCAGTGCATTACATGAGAGCACATAACCTGCAACACACTACCTTTGGTGAGCCGCATTTCTTTGTAGCAATTTGACAAACAGTCTTTGTGCCATGTGTATTCTTCCACATCAAAACTGATCTGCCTGGGCGCTAGGAACAACCTCTGCTAATTAAAACAAAAGGAACAAAAGTCCCTCCTTCAGATGAATCTCGACAACACCCATGCCCTGTTCCAAAACTCTCATTTAGCACAGGCTGGGAGCAAGTTGGCAAGGTTGTAAAGGACACCAACAATTTCTACAAAGCCTCCATGGCCTGAAAGGAATGCTACCACAACAAAACACAAAAAAATAAAACAAACTAAAACAAACCATACCCATGTAACTATGGCATTCCACTAGCTTGCCGATTCATGGAGGTATCCCAACTACCGTATGCATGCCCAGGCAGAGCTTTCACGCATTTCAAACTTAGACATTTATTATTATTATTATTATCATTATTACACTTAATGTATTTTCCCCTCTTGCAAGCATCTGCACAAAACCCCAAAATTCTATAATTCTTTCTTGAAATGAGGGTGGCCCAAGCCCCAAGTAGTTTGAGGGATATTGCGAACATTTTGAGTTTTATTTATATTTATTTTACTTTTGTTAATAATATTTTAATCTCAAAAGATCATATCATTTTATCATCTCCGAAGTTTAATTTATTTAATTGCTACCATTATTTTATGATTGCGAAGAGAGGTTATGAATGTCCCTCGAGCCATCCACCAAGACTGAAATGAAACGTGAAGAATAGGAGGTTCTTCATCTACGTAGGTGGTATTAACTTGTATCACATGGAGACTTGACTCCCACCAAAATAAAACATCTGGGAAGCCTGCATTTTAGTGCTTTCTTAATCATAAATACTCTTGACCTTATAGGAATGATGAGACACCCAAGATAAGAATCCATACAATTACTTTTATCCTTTTATCAACATCTAATATTTCAAATTTTTTAGGGAGGCGATACTATTTTTCTTATATTGTATTTAATTGTTTCATTTTCCGAATTATCCAAATAGTAAGCACAATGCTGAGAACGATGAACTCAATCATACCAAGGGCTAACTCGAGATCACGTAGCTAAAGTCAAAAGGGTGGTAATGGGAGGGGCACTACACCTTTCCACATCTTGTTTCGCTTCTTTGGCACTTGTTGCTTCCCTATCGGCGTCTCGATTGTGTTGCTTGTGTGTGATTGTTCCATTTTTGGCACTTGTTGCTTCCCCTATCGAGTCGAGATAGTAAATGTGATTGATGGTGACATCTATGGTTCTCTCCCAAAGAAGGGCAAGAAGGATGCTTGTGAAGTCAACATCATGACAAAGAAGGATTTTGAAAAGGCAAAGGTGGGAAGAATATTAAGTACGCCTACTATTCTTCTAAGTAGTACAAGTATCCTAAGATGAAGGGACATGATTGAAGAGTGCTTTGCCCACAAATCTTGAGATGCTTTGAAGGGTAGCCCTCTCAAAGACTCGACCCTTATGGTCCACAATTGGAAGTTGTATGTCATCAAGGATCCCCTTCTAACCATGACATGAAAGAAAAGAAAGACAAGAAAAAGAAAAATAAGAAGATGAAGAAAGCCAAAAAGAAGGTGAATGATATCATTCCATGCCTTCATGTTCTTTTGTTTAGGGTCACTCTTTGGATTTGTCGGTGAGGAACCCAAATGCCATGGTGGCAATCTTGTTGCAACTTACATTGTTGGTAGCTCTAGCTATGAGTGTTTGGTAGCAACGCGTTGGGGTTGTCTTATCAAACCTCAAGGACACACTGGTGGTGGTGGACCCCTCGGGTCAAGTATCCAAGGAAGCAAACATCAAAATCGAGTTGAATTTTCATGGAATATCCGCCCACATACAAGGATTTGACCTTACTTTGTCATAGAGGGGCTCTGGTCCCTCGATATCGAGGCCTCCCCTATGGACCACCTTTACCTCGATCTGTTAAAAGGATTCTCTTTTCGATGACTTCAGTCTCCCTAAGGAGGTTCCTTTATAGAGTACACTTGAGGTCCTCTACACCTCTCATAGTCTTGAGAGTAAACCCCTCTCAATATTTGATTCATCATCACTTTCTCTTTTATATTAAAATCAATGTTGACACCCATTGCCTAAAATGGTCATTGTTGATGAAGGAGCTGCATTGAACTTCAGGCCTTCATTGGTGTTTGAAGCCCGGAAATCGGCCATAATAAGCTCTATGAATCACACCATAACTATATAAGTTTTGATGACATTCGATCTAGTTGGAAACATTAAGCTTAGGGTCAAGCTTGAGCCTACGACTGTCAAGGCGTAATTTGTTTAAGCTTCAACTTACAATACAATAGGATCATTGACTCGGGCTTGAACATTTGCCATGTAGGATGTTGCTTTAGTTACCTTTTGAGTAGTCCAATTCACCAAAAATAGACCCATGGGCCTAGGTGTACACAAATATGAGGAATTTTGAAGAGGCTTTGGTTGTATCCACCCACATCCCTCTTGATGATTCTTTCCTTGTCAAGGATGACAAGTTTAACCTTGGTGAGTGCATGAAAGTTTTCATCCCTTTGGTGACCTTGTTGAAATGGAGACTTGTATTGCTTTTCCTATTGCCTCTTCTACACCCTCATTATATGGAGACATGTTCATGGATTTTCTCGTAAGTCTGAATGTTGGCCTCCATCTAGGTCACATGTATCCCACTTGATGACTCTTGCCTTGTCAAGGATGACAACTTCAATCCTACTAAGTAAAGGAAAGATTTCATCCCTCCAAATGAACATGCATCAAACTTGTCAACATGGAGACTTCCATTGCCTTTCCTAATACCTATTCCAACCCTTGTTGTTTGAATTTATCATACAAAATGATCCTTGGTCGGACTTGAACATCTCGCCATGCAAGTTGTCGCTTTCACTACCTTCCAAGTAGTTCAATTTGTAGATCTTGACCCCTGGCCTAGGTGTATGCAAGGATGAAGCCTATTGAAGAGGCTTCGATTATATCCTACCACATCCCTCTTGATGACTCATGCCTTATCAAGGATGACAAGTTTGACCCTAGTGTGTATTAGAAATCTTTCATCCCTTCAACTTCACATCGACATGGAGACTCCCATTCCATTTCCTAGTGCCTCTTCCAACCCCTTGTTTGGAGACATGTTCATGGATTTGCCTCTCCAATCTGGATGTGGCCTCCTTCTAGATGCCCATACCCATATCCCACTTGATGACTCTTGATGCATCAGAGATGACAAGTTCAATCTTTCTCATTACATGGAAACTTTCATCCCTACGATGATCTCACATTGACCTTGTCGACATGGAGAATCCGTTGCCTTTCTAGTGCCTATTCTGACCCCTTGTTATTTGAAGACATGTTTACAATTTTTCCTTTCTAGTTCAAATTTTCACCTCCATCTAGGTACAAAGAAACAAAGATCCTTGATGCCTCTCCGAGGAATACACTACCAAGATTTGACCTATTATTGTACACCTTAAGTCGTAATCCATCTTTGATGTGGGAAAGGTTTGTAAAAAGCTAATGAAGGCCTATAAAGGGATCACCTTCCTCCTCATCATCATTGGAACCACTTGAGCCTTTCCTAGTGGTCCCTCTTCTAAGGTTGACACCTATTAATGGGAGGCTCAACCTAGAGGAGCTCTTGATCCCTTGTAGCCTTTTTTGCTGACAAGATCGTTATGCTTGTGGTGGTATGAGGTGCCTCACCCATAAGGCTCCATCACTTATTTCTTTGGGCATCATAGTCCTCACATTCGTGGTGATATGAGGCACATTGTACCTTGAACTCTATCATAGGTGCGGTATATTTTGGGTGTTATAATGCTCACAATCATGGTGTTGTGAGGCGCATTGCCCTTTGGGTGCCACCATTGTTTCCTATCCCCGTTGAGTGTCTAACTCTTTATTTTCCTCTTTAAACACCCCTCCCCATTTCCCCCTCGTAGTTGTGTCCCCTTTTAAACCCCTCTTAGTCTTGTCCCCAGAAATCGATAGGTTTTTGGGGATCAATCCTCTCCCAAACTAGTTATATACTCATTCCTACCATCCACATAATTGGTTGATGAAATATTACTAGGCCTATAGGCAAATTTGGAGAATCATCTCTCAATAGACGTGTCAAGGTCCTTATCTCTTCTTTTCTTAAGGTGGCCTTTATGGTTTATTTAAGGTAGCCTTTTTGGCTTCCCATAGGTTGGGTTAACTCTTTCACTTGTTGTATCGAGTCGGTCTTCTCTCTTCCTCTCTAGCTCTACATTGGATTAGGGCCATGCCCTAAGACACTATGTGTGTAGAACCCCTTTGGTGGTTCTTTTGGCATTTGTTGGCACTAGATCTGTTTTATCATAGTCATTCTTTTGTGATCATCTATTGGATCTCCATGCCTTCGCTTGTAGGTTCATACATGATGGTTTACAGTAACATAATCCCAACGGCATTGCTTCTTTGAATGGTGATCATTTCCATGTGCTCACATCCTATCCTTGTAGACCTTGAGCTTAGTCTTATCCTCTCATCTCACATGCATGTCTTCTTCCGTCATCACTTTTAATGCATTATTTGGTTTCCCTTGCATCACCATTTTGTTGTTACTACTAAGATAGCCCCTTTTTGCCCACTTGAGTTGTCTCCTCTTCCACCTTGTTTCACAACTCTAGTGAACCATATTGATGAAGGGAGTTGAGGTAACCTGAGACCGACGAAAACTACATGGACTACTGATTACTTTTGGGATAATAAGATTGTTGTGATTGACTTTTTTATTTGTTAGCGAGACTAATAACTTGGGGGTTCTTTTCATGCCTTGATCACTTATTACATTCTTAATAGATTGTATGCTCATTTTTACTTTCGATAGATTGTGATCACATGCTTTCAAGATGATTTTTTGCTCTAATCTTTATATTTTGATGCCCCTTTTGACACCATTAGAGTTCTTTAGATTTACACCATCCTCTCCCTCTATTGCTACCATTTCCCTCTCTCAAAGTAATTCCACATGCTAGATAGGAAGGACAACCAAGGAGCTACTACAAAGAGCCACTACACATCTGCCTTAGATTGGTGATCTTTCATCCTTCACAACTATCACCATAGGTAGTGTTAGTATATTTAATAGCACATACAATTTTGTATGGTTTACTTATTTGTAATATAATCTATAGATACTCACACTTGTCCATTTCCTATTAATAGAGAAGAAAGATTATCAACTATGTAATTTACTTTATCACTTTTACTAATAAGAGGAAAGTCTTTACTTTAATGAAGACTTTTCCTACAAGTAATTTTCTCTGCAAACCCTAATCCTAGCCTCCTTATCTATATAATTTTTATCTAGTAATGTTATGTGGATAAATATTATGTGAATTGTCTTTTAAGATTTCATTGAACTTATCTAATGCATGCATGTGGGTGTTTGTCTTAAGGTATTTTACAACTATCTTGGAACCTGCCCAGGAATTTAATAGGTAGGAGTGCTTGACTTCAGGTTGGTAGATCTCTACACATCCATTTTCGGAGCCAAATATGAGGTGTCTTTGCCAATGCTCCTATCTTGTGGTAAAGCAACCCAACAAACCAATCTTAGTTGCCCTAGGTTATGGTAAGTACTCTTGCATGTTTAACCACTTGTTTCAACACCCTTTTCATGCCTCTTACAAGTATTTTGATTCTACCCTCTACATGTGTATGCTTGAACGTTGTCAAAATTATATTTGTAGTTTGAGAGCTATTTGCACGCTAAACATCTCTTTTGTTGTTAGTATGTTGGGGCTTTGCATTACATGTTTTTTGGAATTATATTTTTGTTGAGGCCTTAGGGTGATGAAAGTTGGTTAGGAAACCATAAATTTTCATGCTATATTACCTTAATCATAATAGGCATGAAATTCCATGAGTTTTAAGTATGATTTTTCTAGGAGGTTGGTTTTGTTATAAATGCATTTTCAAAATAAAATGCAATGCATTAATCAACTATCATATATCCATCTTAACATGGATATGATATGCGTCAGGAAGTTTCCAAAAACTTGAGATGTCAATCCCTATATTCCTACACTTATATTGTGTTGAGCTACCAAGGAAGTTATAACTCCCAAAGAAGCTACAACAAAATATTTGCTAATCTCATTGTCTTCAATTTGTTTTAATACCTCTTGGTGCATATTAGAAACATGGTAATATGGATTTGGCTAGTCATAGACTTTTCCTAGCTCCCTTGTTTCCACATATTGTATTAGATCCATGATAAGATGAGCACCTAGTATGCAATGTGCTACCTTCCGGGAAAAGTTTGATTTATGCGATCAAGTACATGTGTTACATTTGTCTCTTCATTATTATTATTAAGAATGCATATCCCCATAGACAAATTTTTGATGACATTGTGTTGGCTCAAGAAGCTCTCCACTCCATGGACATTCAAAAGAAACCAGCTATGTTTTTAAGGCTTGATTTGTCTAAAGCTTATGACAGGGTAAGCTGGTCCTTCCTTTTGACATTATTCTCCTCCGCTTTGGGTTTAGTGGATGGATACAAGCCTGCATTTCATCGGTTTCTTACTCAATTTTGGTTAATGACACTCCTACAACTAGATTTTTTGCATCCCGAGGTATAAGACATGGAGATCCTTTATCTCATTTTTGTTCATAATAGTTGTAGAAGCTTTTGGTAGACTCTTCTCCATGACAAAATTCTAGCGGAAGTTAAGGGTTATTAAACTGGCCACACGCAGGTGGATCCACTATCCCACTTACAGTTTGTTGATGATTCTTCTATCATGGGGGAAGCGTCTTTGAAAGAAGCTACTCAAATCCATAAAAATTTGGAACTCTTTTCAAAGGCTACTGGTCAGGATATCAACAGGCACAAGTCAAAAATTATTTTCTTCCACTGCTCTCCAAGGCTGGAACAGGACATACTGATGAAACTTGGATTTCAAAAGGCCACACTACCTCTTAAATACTTGGGTATCCCATTGGACTCTAAAAGAATATTTGATTGGGGCCAACTATCTGCTAAGATCCAACAAAAAAAGTACTTGGACTAATAGATGGTTATCCTCAAGGGGAAGAATAAATTTGATTAAAGTTGTGTTACAAGTTATTCCTATATATTTTGCTTCTCTCATGAACATACTTGCAAATTTTTTGCACCATTTAGATTCTATTAGCAAAAAAATTCCTATGGTTAGGAAATCAAAAAGCTCGAAATGGCATCTCGTGAAATGGAAAACCTTATGTTTTACAAAGAAAGGAGGACTAGACTTCAGATGTAGTGTTCCGAATAACAAAGCCCTAGCATGAAAGTTATATTGGAGATTACTACAAAATCCGGACCAGTTAAGGATTATTAATATAAGAGAAAAATATACACAAGGTATGAGGCCCCACAAACTAGTCCGACATTCTTTACCCTCTCGGGGATCCCCCATTCTCTTCGTTCTCAAAACAGGGGAATAAATCATCAAATAACACTTGTTTTGGATAATTGTTAAAGGAGATTAGCAAATTTTTGGACTGATTCATGGGATGGTCACCCACCTTTGATCAAACAATATCCAGATCTTAGAAATATTATGGATACCCTTCATGGACAAGGAAAGCAAAAGGTGAGTCATTATATAAAGTTAGCATATGCAAGGAGTGAATGGATTTCTCCATCCTTGTGGCATATTAACTTGACTAATGACCAAGTTCAATTCTTTCAAACTCTTTGCGTAAACAGGGTCCATTCTATAAGTTTGACACTAGATACCTGGCATGGGGAAGAGAAAGATGGAAAGTACTCAAGAATTGAGGGATTTTATAGAGTTTTGGCCACTCCGTGGAAAGATATCTTTGTGGATCTTTGGCAAGATATGGCCTAAGGTGGATATCTTTATTTGGCTTTTAATCTATCATAGGGTTCTTACAGGAGATAATTTGATGAAAAGAGGGATGGTTGGACCCTTTTGGTGTCCTTTATGCACAGATGCAGAAGAGACCCTGAGTCATCTCTTTTTTCAATGCCCATTCACTTCATCCCTATGGTGTACACTAGCTGATTGTCTTTCTGTTACTTGGAATTCTACTATGAATCTAGTGGATACTATTAGAGGTTGGAAACATTCAGTTAGGGATACCCAAGACTTTACCAAAGGAATTTGGCTTGTTGTCTCTCTTTTGTTGTGGAATGTTTGGAAGGAAAGAAATAGACACATTTTCAAATCAGAAAGTAGAGACAACTGGTATGTTATGGACTTGACTAGAAGTAATATTGGAGAAACTATAGTGCACAATCTGAAAATTCCCTTCCCCACCACCTGCGAAGTGGAAAGTTCTCTTACAAAAACTAAATTTGGGCAATAGGCAATTGCAGATAAAGCAATCTACTAAACAAAGGGTGCCTTCTAATCTCAGAATATGGAAACCTCCCCCATTCGGATTTGTCAAATTAAACACTGATGGAGCAGCTAGAGGTAATCCGGGTCCAGCTAGTATGGGAGGGATAGCTCATGACTCTTTGGGAACTCCTCTCTTTTCTTTGCTTATCAATTGGGACACTACACCAATAATGTGGCTGAAATCATGGCCATTCAATGAGCTTTTCTGGAGGCAACTAAATTGGGATGTCCTAGTATCATAGTGGACTTAGACTCCAAGGTTATTGTTAATATTTTATAAGCTCCTAAGCAACACCCATCCAATAATTGGCTTATTGCCAGAATTTAGGATAATATCAAAGTCATGGCCAGATAGTTTCAAACAATCACATATATTCATGTGCCTAGCGGTCAAAACAAGATGGCAGATGCATTGGCCAATTGGACATTATATCATTCTAATCTAATCAACTTTGGCCCTCTACCTTTGACCTGGTCCCCGGAGAAATGGCAACAGATTGAGTGGATCCTTTCTTTGAAGTCACATGATGGATAAATCACAGATATGTTATCTTTTTTCTCTTATTTGTTCTTGGAAATCAAAGGATATCTCCTCGAGTATGAGCATAATTGCTTGGCATTGTAATTTGTACTTTATACTTATATTAATATAAATATGGTGGTTTTTTTAAAAAAATGCATATCCATAAAAACATTGGATGTCATATTCCCCACGCATCTAGCCACCCATCCACACACACCAAAAGTTCAAGTTGATGCGGGTTGTAAAATGTGCCTCTTAACTAAATCCACTTGAATTTTGCATGTGTTCTTTGTTAAGCACTAGGCATGGCAAACAACATCTGACGAGATATTGCCACATGACCTAGATTACAATAATGTGAAAACACATTCGACATGACATGACAATCAGATAGCATACATGAATTCTTTTATGAAGTTGTTGTCCATTATTATGATGCATTATGAGACAACATGAGTTAAATGCACAATTACTAAGTCCAAAATTCTAGATCCATTCATGAGGACAAAAAAATCCAAAAATATGAAATTGTTCAAGAAGTTCGAGAAAATCCGGTTTGAAAAAAATTCCTATTGAATATTGAGCATAATTTAATAAATATGAAAATGTAACAAATACAATGAAAAAAATTAATAGTGTAATATAAAATGTTAATATATATAAAACAAATGAAATATGAGGATGTTGGGTTTTATTTGAAAATACATTTTTTCCATAAGTTTTTAGATTGTTCATATAGATATTTGTCAAAGTCATCTTGTTTTGACTCAACTCACTTCTTAAGCTGCTGATAAGGTGCCTTTGAGCCAATTCCCAACCAAGTAGGGAAAACCCTCTTTCCATGTATGTCAAGATTTGGGCCTTCCCATTCCCCTGTTAGGAAGCTAATTTAGCGGTGGGCTGCCCATACCGATAGGTGATGACTAATAAAGAGGAAACATCTCATACCATCTACTTCAAACTAAGTCGAAGGGATCCAGGAAGAAAAATTTCCATATTGATAATGCCACAAGTGTAGTGGCTTCCAACATGGAGGTAAATAACGTAAGCAGAGTATGAAAGCGCATCTAATACAAATAAACGATCCTTAAAAAAATATCTAGCAAGTGGCTTAATTTCTTGAGATATTAGACATGAATTGATGTCATTTTGATGTCATATTGATGTCATTCATACCTTTTGGACTGTTCATCCCTTTGTGCCCACCGAAATCTCCAAAAATCCAAAATCCAAAAGTTTGAAATTTCGGACTTTCAGAATTTCAGAACTTTTTCCACCTTTCGTCTACCTCCGAAAGCTCCACCTCCAAAGTCTAATTTTTTCAGAGTTTTAAAAATTCTTGATTCTCCGAAATAGCTTAATCTCCCGAGCTTCTCTACAATGTGTTTAGTTCTCTCGAAATGCAGGATCTCTTAACTGAATCATTCCCATTTTCATAGTGTATAAATTCATGTTTGTTCAATTTTGCATGAGGGGAAAAATTGTATAACACTACTATTGATGAATTGGACAATTGAAGATGTAAAGTAATTCATCTTGCAACTTTGTAGATCTAATTTCAGATCAAGACAACACTTTTAAACTTCATCAATTTTTGAGCTGTAATTTTTCGGGTATTTTTCTAGAAAATCAGAGTTATTTTGCTTTTATCAGGTGGTTTATGAAAAGCCTCTGGTTTTCATATTTTCAATATTTTATGAGGTCCCATAGCCATGAACCCTCATTTTCAGTAGTGTTATCAATCAAACCAACAAATTTTTTTATCCACCTTCCTTTTCATATCAGTTCTATAATTGCTATCAGAATGAATATCCTTATAACCCAAACCTTGCCAATCAATACGATTATCAATATGAGGGTTATGTTGTTCAAGATCAAGGTTATACATAGGATTATGTTGATTATGTACAACAATAATATCTTAGAATAGAGTTTAATAGTTTGAAGCAACAATATTTAGCTATTAAGGAACAAATTGAGAAATCAAAAGTAGTGAAGAATGATAGGCATCAGATCGAGGAACCTTGTCAATGGGATGTTCCCACTTGCCATCCATATTAATATCTAGTTCCCATAGACCCTCCTTACCAGCAAATGCATCCTATTTCTCATTTTCCAAATTATCCTTTGGGAAGTTGTTACTCTTGTCTTTGGTTGGAGAACTCCCGTGCTATTGGGATTACATGCGGCCGAGGTGCGATCGGCACAACAACGCACAATGGGCGAGGTGAACCATGGTGCTTGCTTAGGAGTGCCCAATGGTTGAGGTTTGAACACAAGGATGTTACGAAGCTGCTACAAATGTTGAGTGTTGTGTCACCAACTCAAAATCAAATTCATTTTGTAATTATTTGGAAGCTTGTTACACCAAGAATTTGATTGTTGTTAAAAAGTTTATTCTTTTCATCCAATGTTCTTAACATGATGTATGGTACAATTATTTCTACATCAAGACATTGGTGATATTATTTTTGAGTGAAATCAATTTCTCCATTGCTATTTTAAGTATTAGATGAACATGCAGATCCTAAAAGCATGGATTAGATAATGTTTAACCAAGTGTCGAGTATTGAATGTTTTTCTAATTAAAATGACCCATATGAGATGCCAAATGAAAGTATTAACTCTTCTTTACATTTTGGTATTTTCTCATGCTTGAAATGAGCCATCATAGCTTATGAAAATATTTTTCAAGAGTTAAATCTATAACCACTTAATTTGTGTCTTGATGTCATTTAATTTTTGACCTCGCCAAAATACATTGTAGGTTCTACTATTATTAGGGTTAAGGAAGGGTTTCTTTGAGAGATATTCAAGTTGTAACGCCCCAATTTAAACACCAAAATTTAATGTAGCTTAATCGTGAAAATCACATTTTTTAAAAGATTAATGCGAACAAGTATTGATTTTATGTTATTAAAAATTGCTTGTGACACCATTGTGATTCACAACTTGACTAGTGCTCTTACAAGTTAATCACATTTTAAGATTAGGTGTTCAAAGTGGGTTGTTAGTTAAATTGGCTCTACGAATAGCTCTAGTTATCAATTTGTTTTAAACATGTAAGTTGGTTTAATATTTGCGAGTTTTAGGATATACAATCGTTTTCCAAAATCAGGCCATAAAGGATGTTCATGGAATGATTGTCATTAAGTTGTGGTATTAGTCTTTATGGGAATAAAGGCCCCTTTAAATTAATATCTTGATACACCATTCAATGCTTAAAAGCACTTCCCATTAAGTGGTTTAATTAAATTGGGTCTAATTTCAATTTAGAGTAAAGTCAACCCCTCAAGTACAAGTGTAGGATTACATCTGGGCCCTTAGATCAAGCGATCCTCTACCATAGATCTTCTAGGTCATCGCCAAAACACTAAATTTCTCAATGACTTGATAAGTTTTCATTTCTTTTGTCTTCTTGGTTTGTTTCTCATTTTATCTCATTGTTTTGTTGTTGAGTTAAAGTATGCTTCATCGATGTAGGTGCCACAACTATTCCCTTCTTGTATTTTTTTACATTCTTGTATTTGTAAATCGACATTTATATCTTTTTCATTTGTAATTTCACCCAATTTTAGGGTTTGATTCTATTAACGTGATACACACACAAATGTTTTCAATGGGGAAGCGGATGTAATAAATAAGGGACAAAGCCCAAAGAAGTGTGAGATTGTTTTGCAAGGATCAATACAAAACCTCATGTGCATCGAAGAGGTTACCGCAACGGTGACGTGAATGCTCCAAGTAATCAGCAAGAAAATTAAACACAAAGGAAAATCAAGCATGAAAAGAATAGGTGTACTCATTCTCATAGCTCAAATAGAAAGGATACATATATAGGAGTGTTGTGTAACTCCTGTGCATGACACATGGACACATGAAACCCTAATTACACCTAATGACCTATGATCTCACTAAGTGAGATGACTCACCATGTGAGGTGGATAAGACGTTGAGTGATGATGAGGCAAGTCACATACACCAACACCCCCTTCATCAAAGTTGAGGTAGAGGTCATGGCAAGTCGAAAGAAAGAGAACTCCCTAGACTAAGAAACTAAGAAAGATGGTGCAATAAATGGGTCCCTATGTACAAACAAACTAGAGCTTAGATGATGAGGTACCCATGAACAATAAAGATCTCAAGTAATGGAGGAAAACCATAAGGAAAAACATCCACTTACAAGAGATAAAAGACTCACCTAAACAACCTAAGAAATATGTATTAAATGGGTCCCGAAAACTGAGGCCTGATAAGGTACCCATGTACAAACTACAATCTTTCTATAAGAAGAAGATGAGGAGAAGAAGAGAACTAGCCTGGAAGATGATTTCTGATGAACTCCCATGGAATCTGAAGGACCCAAAATTCTGTAATCAGTGGTAGAGGGAGGAGGAACATGAAGTGTCTCTAAAGGTGGCTCAACATGTAAAGGAGATAATATATCAAGTGAGGTAGAGACAATTTTGTCAAGCTCCATGAGGTGAGAGTCCACAAATATAGATACATCGTCAAGTGGGTTGAGTTGTTGTGGAAGAGAATCTTGAAGAGGAGAGGGAGACAAGAAAGCCCGAAGTAGATGTGCGGAAGTAGTAGTGGACCTCACCCCAAGAAAGAGAGCTCAAGTGAAGATACTTGGCTTCAACGAAGGGTTTGTAAAGAATTTTGCAACCGGATCTAAGTTTGCAACTCTATGAAGTCTCCAAGAAGAGTGTCGATGATGTGGTCTTCCACATGTAGACTGAAGAAGGTCCATCTGCATGAACAATGTTTCTTCCCTTAGGAAGAATAGAAATGGTGTACTAAAAGTCCACCCACTCCACAAAGGAACACAAAGGCAACAATATGAAGAACTTTGAAGTTAGTCCACAACTGAAGCATGACATAGGTCCGGCAAGAAGGTGCTCAAGAATAGAAGGTAATGCCACTGAAGTAGAACTATCAAAGTATGGGAATGGATCATTCGCTGAAAGAATGTCCATATGAAGTGAAGGCAAAACCCTACAACATAGTAGAATGAGGATCTACAAGAAGAGGTGGATCAATAATGGTCTCCAAAATAGTGGAAATGAATGATATCCTGGAAGGAACACTCCCATCAAAGGAGATGAATGAATCCTCTGAAGTACAAATGTGTGAAGGCTTTGTAAGAGAAACTCCTGTACTACAACACAAGTAGGCTTTACAAAGAGGCATCTACGGTCCTGGAAAAATTCATCCCAAAAAGGTTTCTTGACAAATAAAAGAGCAATGTCTAACAAGAATGTATCATCAACATAAGAAGTAGGAGTAAAGGGTGCAATGAAAGTATGAGGTTGGGAACATGATTGCCTAGTGTTTAATGGATAAAGAGGGGCTCAACATGCTCTGAAGGGTGGTTGAGAGAGGGAGGGGATGTATCCTCATTAATACTCTCAGCATCAAAACTAGAAGAACAAACCTCGTCATCAGAAATATGAACAAGCAAATTTGTGTTAGCATAACTATCATCACATGAAGTAGGTGTGGAAACATTTGTATCAAAAGAACAAGTAACAATGACAATCTCTAAAGGGTCTCCAACTAAAGACTGAAGAATGCTCCAAACTGTGCAAGGACACTCTGTGTGCACATGATGGTGAAGAGGCATGGAAATGTGCATCAACAAATAACCAAGAACCATGTCACAAGTGTTAAGCCAATCATTGAGTTGATATGAATCACTAGGGGCAGGTACTTGTCCATACAAGTATGGATAGAGATCTTGTTGAATGAGAAAATGTTCCATGCTCGAACACCACGATGCATAATTCTCCCTACCAAGCAGAAGTGGAGGAGGCTATAATGTAGATTTGGTCCTACAAAGCATAAGTCTAGAAAGAACATCCTCCATTGTGAAGAGAGAGAAAGAAGGAATGCAGAGAAAACAAAAACACAACCACCCCAAAACAATATTATCACCCCTAATTTTGACACTTTATAGTTTAGTGTGTTGATTACAATCAGTGTGAATGTGCATCATGAAACAATCAATCACTCACCTTACAATCATCGTAATAACATGCAAGTGTGGAACTTCTAGCGATCGGAAGTTCATCATCGTAAGAAAGAAAAAAATGAGCTAAAAGCAAGAGAAGGGGAGAAAAAAGTCCTATGTGAGAAATAATGTCTCACGTCGCAGTAGAAACCCCCTTGCTGCAAGACTGTGGCGGACATGCTCACTAGTCCACAAGTAATAATAATAAGGGTGATACAATACGAAAAAAAGACTCAAAACAAGTCAATGGACCTCGAGGATGTTGCCAAAAACACGCCTGGAAGGTGGAAAAACATTAGGAGAGGTGCTACACACTCCAAAAAAAGTAGTAAAAAAGGTCCAATAATGCTAAAAATCGCACTTTAAATTTTCCCGAATTAATCTAATTTTAAAGATTAAAAAAATCAATTAAAATAAAAATAACGTTAAAAAACAAAATTTACTAATGAAATTAATTAAAGAGCCTAATAATTAAATTATCCCTAATTTAAATTTAATTAACTCCCTAATTAATTAAAATGACCACCTCTAAACTTAAGACCTAACTTTTAAATTTAAACCTTATCTTTTAAAACAAAGCAATTTTAAATATTTATCGACCTTATAAATAAAAAATGACCTTACCTTTTAGTTAATACAACTTAGGTTTAAAAGCTTGAATAAAAAAAGGAAGGGGATGAGGTTTTAAACTTGGAAGGTGTGAAACGGGTCAACAGGGGAGAAGGGCTTGGTCAAGGAAGGCACGTGGAGCCAACTCTGGCATGGGGCTCGAGGGTAGGCTCAACGATGGAGACGATAAAGCGGAGTAACGACTAGGATAACACGCAGGGCTTGAGAGAGCTCGTTGAATGAGCCAAAGCAAAATGACGAGGCGAAGCAACTATAGGGTTCATATGGCCAAGTGAGCACGAAACGCAGGCAAAGCAGAGTAGACAAAGGGAATGATGCACAAGCCAAGGGCGAGCGAGCCATGTAGGGGCACGATGCCAAAAGATACGAGATGCGCAAAGATGAGCTTGTGAGAGAGAGCTAAGGAAAACGACAGGGGATGAGAGCATTGTAAAGAACCTAAGGTCGAACAAGGAACAAGTTAAGACAGGGAAGGACAACCCATTGGGAAAGCAAGAGCCAACACACAAAGCACCCAAAATCTCAACTCGACTCTTCACACAAGGAAAAACAAGCACACCACTCACCATGCAGAGACAAAACAAGTAGCGACTCACACCAAAACCAAGGAGTAACCCGACCCAATGCGAATGCAAGAAGAAACCCAACAAACCAACACGATGCAAAGCATAACTCAAACAAAATGCAAAATCACCATGCAAACAACTCACCAGTCAAAGAAAAACAACCAACTTGCATGCAAAGGACCAACTCACCGAGGAGCTCGTCTTGTGTTGTTTCCTTGTCCTGGTTAAGTCGTCTCCTTGCCCAACTTAGATGTGAATTAGTGGGGTCTGTTTGTGAAACCCATGGGTTGGCTCAGCCTTTGGAACTGCTCACCCCGAGCTCTGCAACTGTCATCATGTCTGTCTCACATGCTCCTGCACGTTTTTTACACTCGTGTTTCACCGTGCATTTCGATCCTTGCACCAAGCCTTACCAAGTGTTACCATGTAGCAGCCAACTCTGCTTTGGCTCTGTGTTGAACCATTCCCCTATTGTTACACTACCTATGTCTCTTGCTCCTACAAAGTTTATCTCGATGTTGGGACGAGCTTATCCTGCCTGTCGAGGTCGCAACCTCCTCAGGTCCTTTTCTTTGATACCATGTGAGATTGTTTTGTAAGGATCAATATAGAACCTCGTGCACATCAAAGAGGTTGCACTCCAATGGTGACATGAATGCTCCAAGTAATCAACAAGAAATCAAACACAAAGGAAAATCAAGCATGAAAGAATAGGTCTACTCATTCTCATAGCTCAAATAGAAAGGGTACATATATAGGAGTGTTGTGTAACTCCCGTGCATGACACATGGACACATGAAACCCTAATTACACCTAATGACCTATGATCTCACTAAGCGAGATGACTCACTATGTGAGGTGGACAAGACATCGAGTGACAACGATGAGGAAAGTCACATACACCAACAAGAAGGACACATAATGGTGCTAAACCAAGGCCCCTAGGCTTACATGGAGCTCGGGGGCATGGCCACATCTAGGTGGTAGTGGAAGGGGAAGGGTCTCGGCCCCTTTGACAAGGTTGAGCCTTGTCATAGTAGAGAAGGTTGGGTTGGGGGTTGGCCGCCGTGCTACCCCTCCCCAACCACAACTTTGAATTTTATATTAATCATGGGACCACAACCAGCACATGCCCGACTCTCCAATATTTTTTATCTATTATACATATATATTTTTCGCTTTATTTTTAATAAAAATAAATTTTAAAATGATTGTATTTTAATTTTCCCTTTTCTAATAACAAATTCTATAAAATATATCTAATTCATCTAAGTTACATATGCACTTTTTATATCTCGTGTCTATAATTTATAAGCATAAATTAGTGTATTGTTGGTGTATTTAAAACTTAATTTCACTTCACTAAAATCTCATACGGGATAACAATATGTAGGAAAGAAGTAAATATATCCTTTCATTCCATTACCGCATTTATCGATTGAGCAAGATTACCACAATGCAAATATATTTTCAATAAACAATACAACACTTGTTTATACTCCTTGGGATAAGAATGAGAAGAGAGTAGTTGCACATTATTTAAACTACAATTCTCCTCATTTCATTTCAATGGAATATTTATGCAATACCAATGTTCAAGAGACTTGAAAGAGAAGGAATAAGCTTCACAAATTGTGTTTACAACAAGATTTCAATGCAACTATTGGTCTCAACATATAAGAAATGAGAGCAATTTCATTCACATACATTTACATTTTTTTCCATTAAAATAGAAATGTGTGAGAGAGGAATAAGTCAAAAATTCATTACATTTACAACTTCCAAATCTTTCAATCATTTCATTACAAGTCTCACTACTCTCATATTCATTTTTAAGGATGTAGTAGAACTTAACAATATATAACTCTTTGTTTGCTTCCAATACAAAAAGAAAGTGAGCACATCTTGCTCAAATACAAGAACTTGCACCTTCTTAGAAGTTTACAACAATGACAAAAAGCTTTTAACAATTGAAAGCATGTAATAATATGATCACTCTCACTTAGAGACAACAATGCACAAAAGACAATATTCACTTATAGCTCCACAACCAAACACAAAGCTTCCTTCTTTTTAAACACTCCACCATGCACATACCAAAATAGAGGTGAAGACAAATTTCACCTCCCAACCACTGAATGAGAGAAATTTTCCTGCTTATTGATTCTCAAAATCCTCCAACTCCCCTAGAGGACTCTTCAACCAAAACCCAAGGCTTGAAACAAGGGCAAAACCAATGCACATACACATCTAAATTTGCACAAAATAAAACAAACAAAACTTGTTTGGGATACATGAGAGAGATAAAGCCAACTATCCAAAATAAAACAACACACTCCCAAGCCAAACAAGCCTCGAAAAGGGAAGAAAAATTCATTCAATACCACTAGTAGCTCTACTAAGGAAGGAGATTAGTCTTTGGTTCTAACATGGATTACAACATGTAAGCACAATTTTTCAACACTAATGTTTCCACTTAAAATTATCATCACTTATACCTCCACTAGAGCTAATCTACGATTCCTTTGTTTCCTTAATTAAATTTCATGCAAATTTTCTCTTCAAGTTCTACACTTATACCCCTATAATGATATATTAATTCCCCCATACCCACAATAAACTCTTGTTAGCCCCACATTGGGTGCAAAACACGTTTAACAACATTTAATAAGTCATGCACATGCTCAAATGAGCAAATAAATCATAATATGCAATAAAAGAAAGAGAGAGAGAAAACTATTCTTCACTTAAAAACAAGAGAATATGACTCACCTCTTATTCATCTTGTCTCACAATCCTTTAAAATTAAGTCAATCACTCCAACATGCTACAACAAGAAAGAAAACACCTTCTCAAATCCAAAATGTTTAACCCCAAAACAAGAAAAGAAACTTTCTTGAATAAGCAACTCATCAAAATAGAACACCCAACAGAATTATGCCATGTGGCATCTCCAAAGTTTTGAAACAACACAATCTGCAACAAGATAATTAAGACCCTTACAAGCCCACATGGGCCAAAATCACGTTCACTTACAAACTCAACTACTAGTTATAAATTCCTCTTACATGATTTTGACAAAGATTCAAATCTATAACAAATAAACCTAAAAAGTCAAAAATATTTAAATCAAGAATTAAGTGCAATTCACATCAAAAGGGTGAGTCATTCAACTTAATTTACATAAAATTGAATGCAAAAGTGGGTGGCAAAATTTTTAAGGCTCCCATGAGGCCAAATCAAAATTTTCCATAAATGAAAGTTCCCAACAACCAAATCAAATCAAAACCAACCAAAACAAGTAAAGAAAATTAATCATTAACCCATACTTAAAATTAGCTTAAGCAAAAAAACTCAATTTAAATAAATTAAATAAATCAAGGGTCCCATATAAATGGAGAAGCCACAAACAAGGAGAGAGATAAAGTTAAATTATGTATGGTCACTTCACATATCCTAATACCTAGTTTCAAGCTCGGGTTACCCATGTTGGCCAAGGAGCCTCATGGGAGTTAACCTCCCTTCATCCTATTTTGGTATGTTTATATTTATTTATTTTTGTATAGATCTCATGTACTTGTACTTATCTTGCACAATCAACAAACACATCATCCCCGCTTGAAATAATATGCAAAAAATCATAATTATCTATCCATACATGATTAAAAACATACATCAATGGGCAAGATATACAATTCTTGTAAGTTATGTTTCCAATTAATAACAATCATTCTAAGCATGATAATAATGCATCTATTTAACTCATCATACATACGTCCATTTAAATCATTACACCATATCAATACCAAATAATAATTCTTGAATCCGGTTGGCACCCTGTGCCATCAATAGTAATATAGTATCAAAATACTGCTGAGTTAAAATACAAGTCTAGGCATGTTGTGCCGGTAATCAAGTGCAAATGAGTAAAGTAAAACAAGTATAGTAGTCTTTTATAAGTTGAACAATGCTCAAGAGGAGTGGACACCACTCCTATTATGAGAGAGATTCATTATTGTTATGAAGGAGACTCTTTATATAAAAATGGATATTTATACTGCACCCCTAAAATTGTGTCTTTATTCTACAATTATTTTTCTTGCTCAAATTGAATGTTTGTATTAGAAATTGGTGCAAACTTTGACTCCATTAGTGGAATTGGATGACTACATTGCATTAGGGTGCTATATAGTGTCTTTATTCTATTTCGTTAGATATAACCTCTTTCTTTTGACTGGCACTTTGTATTAGAAACTAGCATGATGGTAGGTTTTATTTTCAAGTTAGATATAACAATAACATCTTTTCTTTGATTGCACTTGTATGGAAACTAGATATTGTGTTTGCATTGCATTAGGATGTTATATTGTGTCTTTATTGTACTTCATTAGATATAACATCATTTCTTTCAAACTAGCACTTTGTATTGGAAACTAGAATGGTGGTAGGTTTTATTTTCAAGTTATTTGTGTATAATTGTGCTAAAAAATGTTTGAAAACATTTTTCTTCACCTTACAAGCATACCAATATGAGATTCATTTGTTATCAAGAAGAATGTTGCCTATATAAAAATGGATGTCTTTAGTGCACTCTTGAAGTTCTCTTTATCCTACAATTATTTTTCTCGCTCTGTTGAATGTTTGTTTTGGAAATTGGTGGAGGCTTCGACCCCATTAATGGGTTTCAATTAACTGCATTGCATTAGGGCGCTATGTTTTTACTTTATTCTACTTCATTAAATATGACATCTTTTCTTTCGGAATGGCATTATGTATAGAAACTAGAATGATGGTAGGTATTATTTTGAAGTTATTTTTGTATTGTTGTGCTAGAAAATGCTTGGAGACCTTTTTCTTCACTTTACATGTGTAAAACCTATTTTTGTGAGTCATATATTTCAGTTTATACTTGTTTCGAATTACTCCATTGACTATGCTCATTTGGTTTTCTTGTGGAATGCTTTAGGAGCTCTCACTTATTGTAACCTCACTGTATTCATTGAATCTGAAGGCAGAAATTTGAAATTCGGCAGATTTATCAGGGCACAAATAAATTCATCTAATATCGTGAATTAAATCATATGGAACACGGATGTGATTTTTTAATGAAATTTGTTTTAAAATCGTGTTTGAAATTCATTTTAGGGTTTTTGCTTTTCGGATTTTAGGTTTTCCACTTTAAATGTGGCCCTAAACTGTGCATACCCTTGTCTAATCACGCAAAGTTTGAAACTTGAAGGTAGCACTTTGTTGTGTGAGTGTCTAAGAGTTGAGGCTTGACCCAAGTCCCATGAAGAAAGGAATAGGCTTGAAACCCAAAAGTAGCAACTCACAATGCAGTTATGCCATTAAAAGCACGGCATTTTATATTTGTTTGTAAGTCGCCATTTTAAAATTATTTTATTAATATTTTAATTACTGTTTAACTTTAAAGTGTTTACTTTTTATTATTATATGATATTTGTAATCTTGCTAAAGTTTAATAAAATTGTTTAGTTATAAAATTTTAAGTTTTAACATATATAAAATAAAATAAAATAAATTTTTAATCACATATTTTTGTAAGTTTTTCATTTCAATCACATTATTATGATAGCTACTTAATGAAATATAATATAATCTTTCTATTTTAAAATGTGAAATTATCTTTCTTTTTAAATATTTAATTTAAATGTATATTTCTTATAGTCAAATTTAATCATGAATTTTATCATTGATTTTTTTGGCAAACCAATTTTTCACTAATTTTATCCTCTTGGTGAACTTGAACACGAATTCGATTAACAACTAAGTTTGTAACACATATGCTCTTGTAACACATATTGTCTTTATTCTACTTCATTAGATATAACATTTTTCTTACTGGCATTGTGTTGGAAACTAGAATGATGGTAGATTATATTTTCAAGTTATTTGTGTATTATTGTGCTAAAACAATGTTTGAAAACCTTTTTCTTCACCTTACAGATATACAACCTGTTTTTGTGAGTTGTATATTTCAGTTTGTACCATTGGCGAGCTAAGAGGAATATTGTTCTTTTTTATAAGATATATAAATTTTTATTCCTTGCTTTAATGGGAACATACTTTCCTGTAATTTTTCTGCTCCGCTAATGTAGATTGTTGGTCAATTGAGACTATCTAAGATTCATTTTCGAATCATTGTATAGTATAGAAAGAAATGACGGACCTGCATCCTTTATGTGAAACATTCCTTTATCTTTTGTGGCTGTAATAATGCCAACATGTATGCTATTAGCACATTGGTGTTAACGAATGAGTATTTTTAACATGCAGATGTTGCCAAATAATGGGTCATAGTGAACAAGACGATGTAACAGCTGCTCTGATATTCTATATGTGCATGCAGTGCGCTGATATATTTTTTCTAAAGGTTTACCTTTCATCCTTGAATCCTTTTGGGATATAAGGAGCTTTATACACAATCTTCAATCCATAACTTGTGTGCTATTGGCTGGAATGAAAAATGGTTATCTTCTGCTTGTACAGGCTGACATCTGTCAGCTGGGAATGGACCAACGTAAAGTAAACATGCTGGCAAGAGAATTTTGCGATAATACAAAAAGAAATATCAAGCCAATAATATTATCTCATTGTATCCTGATATTTTTATATCTAACTTTGTGCCATTTTATCTAATCGCACATTACATCAAGTTTGTCCCTTATATTAAATAGTATAGAAATGTTGTTTGGACTACAACTAGGGCAAGAAAAGATGTCGAAGAGCGATTCCACTTATGCAATTTTCATGGAGGATGAAGAGGTGGTGTAAATCACTACATTTTTTTGTAGCAAATTCTTGCTGTGGAGAGAATAGGCTCCAACTTTGCCTTAACATTAATAAAAGTGAATTAGTATTACTATACAATTTCTGATGGGTTTTTACTACAATTATTTTCATAGGCGAAGTGAACATGAAGATAAGGAAATCATTTTGTCCTCCTCAGATTGTTGAAGGAAATCCATGCATGGATTACATCCAACATATTATTTTTCCATGGTTTAGAAAGTTTGAAGTACATCACACCGAGGAAAATGGTGGTAACAAGTAAGCTTGCTTGTGACAAGATGTCCGTAGTTCTAAGTTTTCCCACAACTACTATTTTCTATCCTCTTTTTTGTTTCCCACATGCTAATTATTTGGTTTTAGTTCATTGTTGTAACTTTTGTTCCTTTTGCATTTCTTGGATTTTTCATTTTGGAAATATCTCTGTATGTCTGTATTTAGTACACTATTGTTCATTATCAATGTCCTCTTATTTATATTTTCTCTTTTATGGAAAGTCGTGAAAGCTTTTGAATATGTCGTATGATAAGTTGGGATAGTAACAACTAATATTGACCAATGTTTTAATTGTTTCTTCTTCCTGGATGTATGTTTCACGTGGAAGAGTTATCTACAAATTGTGAATCAAGAGCATTGCATCCAACCGATGTCAAACCATCTCTCTCAAAGGCTTTGAACCAAATATTGCATGTAGGCACCTAGAGTTCACATGATTTTTACATTGTTATTTTTGATTGATCAAACGTGATTTGGTGGGCCTCGCCCGACGACACAAATAGGGGCTCAATCCATGGGTTTTCTTTGGGCCGCACATGATTGGGAGTCACTCGTGTGACTTTTCTGTGACCCATTAGGAAATAGATTTTCCTTCCTAAATAGTTGTTGAACCGATTCTCACCTACATGATTTTAGGTTATTTCTTATTGACATAACAATACTTTTAAAAATTAGTCAAACTGGAACTAGTCTCGGTTTGAGGTTTAACCATTTTTTTCATGAACCACTCAAGAAACCGGATCGATTTGACCAATTTTAGCCCAAACTAGTCAAACCGGTCGGTTTCGCCCTAAACCCACCGGTCGAGCCTGTTTTTCCTTATACAACATGACTTAAAATAAATGTTTTTAATTTTTCTTTTTATTTTTTATTATCTCTAAACCCTAATTTGGTGTTATAAATACACCCCCCCCCTCTATTCACTTCACACCTCTCTCATTGAGCATTTGTGAGCATTTGTGAGCATAAGATCAAGAGTTTATTTTTGTAGTGAGCTTGGAAGTTGGAGGATTGGAGTTTGTTTGACATTGCTTGTGGTGATATTGGTATCCATTTGTGAGCACCTCACCTCTATTTGTGAGAACCTCTCTTATTTGCAAGGATTTGGAGGATTGGAGTAGCATTGAATGGTGTTCATTTGGAGTGAGTTTGGGCGTTGTTTGGCATCAAGTGTGGACTCTTTGTGGTGGCATTTACATCTACATTTGGAGTGTCAGCTCTTTGTGGTGCCATATACAAGCTTAGAGCATTTCTTCACCTCATTTGTGTGCACATTGAAATGCATGTTACATTTTAAACTTGCCCCTTGATTTGTAAATTTTATTAAATAAGAAATATGAAATTTATTTTGTTTTTATTTGCATTTTTAGATTTGTTTGCATTTGTAATGCCCCCCAAAACAAAAGACCCTACATGGACCCATGAAGACGTAATTAATGATCAAGGTTTTTGTAAATATTGTAAGAAACACATCAAAGGGGGGATTCATAGGTTGAAAAAACACTTAGCTGGTCAAAGAGGCCAAGTTACCCCATGTGATGCACCTAATATTGATGCCATTAGGTTGGAAATGAAAAACGTAGAGAAGAGAAGGCTAGGAAAAAAGAGATGGAAGCTAAAATAGGGAGAAGGAGAGAACATGCCTTGAGTGTTGAAGGATCTTGCTCGACCCTTTGTGATTGTTAGAGACCCCTTTAATACATACATGTCTCCCCCATCCACTCATAGTCGAGAAAACCACCTTCAAAAAGAAAGATCATTCAAAGCTTTTTTCCATATTCCACACTTGCTATTTGTTAGTGCCTCCATGCCAACACAAAATTAGCCCACCTTGGATAACCATTGGAAGAAGCAATACAAAGAAATATATTTTGAGTACATTGATAGATGGTGCTATGATGCAGATATCCCTTTCAATGCTACCCGCTCACCTTATTACCAGCCAATTTTTGATTCCATTGTTGTTCTTTGGTAAGGGCTTTAAAGGCCCTAGTATGCATGACTTGAGAGGATCACTTTTGAAGAAATAATTTACATCCATAGATGAATATTTGAAAGGTTGCAAAGCTTCACGGGCCAAAATAGGATGCACTATCATGTCAAATGGGTGGAGTGATGACAAGAATCACACAATAATAAATTTTCTTGCCTCTTGTCCACAAGGTACAATGTTTTTGAAATCGAGTGAGATGCATCCGATAGGGTGAAAGATGCAAATTTATTGTTTGAGATTTTGGATGAGATTGTTTTATAGGTAGGGGTTTAAAATGTTGTACAAATCATAACAGATAATGCCTCTAACTATGTTCTTGCTAGTAATATGTTAAAGGATAAACACAAAACAATATTTTGGACTCCATGTGTTGCACATTACATAGACCTCATGCTTGAGGATATAGGGAAAAAAGATTGGATCAAGAACACATGTAGAGCATCATAAAAGCATCACCAAATACATCTAAAATCACTCATGGGTATTGAACCTAATGAGGAAGAACACTAAGGGTAAAAACTTCTTAGGCCAACAATCCCAAGATTTGCAACAAAATTCCTCACGTTGCAATCTCTTATTTCCCAACAACAAAACTTGAAAATGATGTTTTCAAGTGATGAATGAAATGCATCAAAGTGGAGCCGAAACAAGATGGGAAAGAAAAGATGAAACTTTTTGATAATTTATTTTGGTAAAAAAAAGCAGAGATTATGAAAGTTACCGAGCCTCTTGTTAAGGTGTTCAGTTGGTGAATGGGGAAAATTAGCCATGGGCTATATTTACGAGGCTATGGATCAGAAAAGAGCAGATAAGGGAAACATACAAAGACATGGTAAGCGAGTATGGGCCTATATGGGAGATCATCGATAATAGATTGAACAATCAACCCCATCGACTTATACATACAACCGGGTATTTCTTGAATCCGAAATATCATTATAGAGCTTAGCTTGAGAAGATCAAAAATGAGAAGTAAAAGATGGTTTGTATGAGTGCTTAGAGCGTATGGTTCCTGATGAGATGCAACAACTTAAGGTTCACCGATAGATCAGTTTCTTCAACAGAGCCACATGTACCTTTGGGAAAAACCTTGCAAAGATTGCAAGTGATGTGGACCAATCAGGTAAGAAATTCTAAGTTTTTTGAAGTTCATTTTTGAAATTCTAAATTTTAATGAATAATCATGAATTTTTAGCATACGACAATCTTTATCTAATTTTTTGAATTATGCTTTAACCTTTAAGTTATAAGTTTCTATTTTACTTTTAATTTTTAACTTTTTAAAAACTTTTTATCATCGTTGTTTACTAATTAAACATTTACACTTTTTATCGCAGCACATTGGTGGGATTCGTTTGGTAGTCAGTGTCCTCAATTGCAAAAGTTTGCAATTAGGATCCTGAGCCAAACTTGCAGTGCTTTTGGGTGCAAGCGCAACTGGTCCATCTTTGAGCGGATTCACACGAAGAAGAGAAACCGTTTGGAACAACAACGGTTAAATGATCTTGTCTTTGTGCAATACAACCTTCGGTTAAGGTGCAACCAGTTGTTGAACCGAAGACCTGATACTAATCCCATTGTCTTGGATGATATAGATCCAACCTCAAAATGGGTAAAGGAGAGTCAGCCAACAAAGTTTGATCTTGATGACTTGGGGTGGATGGGTTTGGATCAGGAATCTGATGAGCCATTAGCAGCACCATTGCCATCGTCACGAGACACACCAGGCACTAGTTGCACTTGTGCTACTCCCCGACCCCGTGCCAATACAATTGTTGTAGATGTACCGAGTATTTCGTTGAGTCCGAGTTAGAGCCAGAGGCCGGTGATGATATTGATGAGGATGACCTTGAGGATCCCATTTCCAGCAGCGGTGCAGAGTTTGATGATTGATCATTGATGTCATCTAGTTTATTCTAGAGTTTTGTAACTTGTAGTATTTGTAATGTATCAATGATCATAGCATGTTTTTTTTTTTAGAGTCTCAAACTATGGAGGCCATTTGAGCCTCATTTTTTATGTATTTTGTTTGAATCTCATATATGATATATGTAATGTGTATTGGACTTGAAGTTCATGCCATTTTGCTATAAACACCTTCCTTGCATATATATAAGAAAAAACTTTGCATATTTTGTGTGTAATTTTTGGAATCATGGTTTTTAACCTTTCAAATATATTATTTTGATTAAAAATATAAAAATTTATGTATTTTTAGTAAACCAATTCATTAAGTTCGAACCGTCCTGGTTCCGATTTTTAAAACATTTCTTAACCACTTTGCATCCTGTACGTGACCATTTTAAAGCTAATGCAGTAGCTAAAGATTTGCTCAAGAGAGTGAAGGTGAGCTTTTATATCTAAAATTCGCATGACTGACTTTTACCGATATGTCTAAATAATATTTTTACTAGGATGCAAAATGTTCAGCAGCAGCTTTAAAAACTCTTGTAATTTGGGTTTTTGTAATGTGATGATTTTTTGCATCTCGTGTTTGAGCCACATACAGAGTGACTAGGTGATATGTCCAAATCAATTTCTCAATACTACTTTTATGTTGCAAATTGAAGATGTTTGGTAGCCTTTGAACAATCGATTGCATTCTTTAGGAGTATCATCATTTTAAATGGTTGCAAATTGGAATTATTGAACCATGTTTTGTAATTTTATTTTCTTCCATTTGATGAATCTTGTATATCAAAAATGTTTATTTATCAATTTGAGGCCAGCAACACTGTTGATGTAATAATATTATAAAATTTTATCAGGTGTAAGTTGTCAAAACACTATTTCAATATTTTTGAGAGTACAGTAAATTGTGAGAGGATATACAGATTGTCAATTTTACTTTCTGAATGTGTCATGTGGGGGTCATTGAGTGATTGAAAGGAATAGGTGCTTGTTAGATATGCTCGAACAATTTTTTTGATGTGTCGATTGAGTGGAGCTATTTCTTTAAAAATGTCGGTGCTACTCAGTAATACATGGCTGCTCCACAGTTGTTTATTAAATGCTTTTGAGAATGGAAATTACCATAAAAGAAGTGAGATTTTAATGAGAATGTTTCAATTTGAAATAAATCCCTTGTATTGGCCATTCGAGAGAATTAATATTATGTCAACTGTTTAGATTTGATTTTGTTAAAAACTAGCAATGTATCGAGAGGTACAATGGTCGTGCAAGAGAACTCGAGAGATACCCATGGCGTAGAAAATAGTTTACTAGAAGGAATTCTTAAAGGAGAATTGTTCTTGTTGAATATATAATGAACCTATTAGTTCTAATTAGCTAGGAGGTTGTAAATCAGTTATAACTAAAGAAACTATAACTACTTCTCTTAATGATAAATACATCTTGCACCGAGTCATTCAAATCGGTGTAGTGTTTGCATCTCTATCTTCTTGCTCTATTTCCCGTATGCTTCTAGATCTAACATTGCTATCAAAGCGTAGGCATTGATGAAAGGAGGGGTCGATGGTGTGATTGACGCAAGTAGAAGATAAACACGTTTTTCCGAGTGTCGAAAAATGTGCAACAAAAAGGAGACTCGAAATCTAGTGTATTCACATTTTTTCATGGGTAGAGAAGACTATATTCGTTGTTGCTTCCGGAAATTCCTTCATTGTTGCTACCAGAGATTCATGGGTTCCTGGAGGCATTGTTCAAAAGACCTTGGCAAACACAAGTTGTAAAATCCCTTGGCACCAGAAAAAATCGTGGGTTTATCTTCACGAGGGAAGAATCATGAAACGTGGGTCACGTAAAAATATAGACATAGACATCCATTTCGAAAAATCGGGAATAGGTCATTTCTCCCTTTGCAGAAAAGGTTTTTTAATCGCCACGTATTTGCAAACATTTGACTTAATCTACCACTTGTTTTACATATATTGTTGTTTTTTTCTACCACGTATTGGCATTAAGTGTTTTTGTTTCTTATTTTGTGGGAAAAGACTTTATTTCCATTTTTATTATTTTCATAATAAAATGACAAATATTTCAAATCTTATTATGCCCGACTCACAAAAATTAACGGCAATAATTTCAATGTTTGGAGTCATAAGATTTTAACGGTTGCAGAGTTTCATGATTGTGATAAAATAATCAAGGGTGATGACAATCAACCAATGATGAACTTTGAGGATTATGACAAACGTCATAAAGAAACATTATTGCTTCTCAAGTTGTCGATGATCGGATGATATGATACCTGAAGTGCGGAATGCCACTATGGCAAGCACATTGGCCCGATCAGAAGGGTAAATATCAAACGTCGAGAAAAGAGTCGAGTTTTATACCTAAAATATATGTTCTTTTCCATAAAATTACAAGGTGGATCGCTATCTAAGCACCTACTTCAGATGAAAGATCTTTGAGACCAGTTGTCTTCTATAAATAAAAAGGTGGATGATGATGATATGGTGGCTTTGGTTCTAAATAGCTTGCTTTCCTCGTATGATTCATTTATGGAGGAACTTCATTTAATGGCAGAGATTCAAACTCTTACGTTTGACAAGGTGAGTTCTTACCTCATTACAAAAGGAACGAAGATAGACACAGTTCAAGATTCCACTTTTGAGCAGTCTAAGAGTGCTTTTGTTGCTCAATCTAGAGGAAAGTATAAACGGCAGTTGATACATCCTCTTTCTCTCCTAAATATCAAGTGAAATGTTATTATTGTCACAAACTTGGTCATGTGAAGAAATATTGTCGAGAAAAGACTCAATGCCTCAAGAAGGAATGCGGAACATGTGGCAACAGCTTGAACACGAGTCGAAGAAGAATATGCTCTCATGGTGTTGACTAGATTTTCTATATATCATAAAACCTAGGCAGTCATGAGATAAATCTCTCATTTACCGGTGAGGCTCCCATGTCAGATTTGTCAATTAAAATATGCTAGTATCTATATGGGGTTTTACTTTAACTATTCAGCTCATGAACCATAGTTGTATAGTTCTCAGTAAATGCTTGATTATTTAAGAAAGGAAATATTTACGTAAGAAGGGAATTATATTAACACATAGAAGAAATGGGGAAGATGTGCATCCCAATCAATAGATAATGAGTTGATTGCATGCACATAGAAGAAACTAATAGATATAAACACATAATTATAAGCAAAGGCAGCTTTAGATCTAGATGTAAAATAACACAAAGTTTATTCAAATATCTAAGATAGAAAGCTAGAAACAAAATACATCGTGACACAAAGTTCTCTCGGGAAACCTACTCCTTTATATTCCTTTGCTTCAAGTGGTTATGGGGGTTTCAAAGCACAAAGTCTGGAACACAAGAATGCTGCTTACAAATTCTGATCATTAACCCGGAGGTTCTTCTCCTACTTATAAAATGGGAAAAACTCAACTGAACTAAAACATAAACAGGAAATAAAGATGACATTAGGCAATCATCCTCCACTAACTTCTCCTTAAGTGACACATCTATCACTTAACTAATAGAATTGTTCCACATAACGAAAGTATGGTTTCAAAACCAATAATAAAGTTTTACAATTTCATCCAGGAACATGGAAAATAGAAAAAGAAAGAGTAGAAGAAGAAGTCAAGCCAGCTGTAACATTTATATCTTCTTTTTGTTCTGATACTGAATATACTTGTCAAACATGTAATTCAACATCTTCCCATCTGTCTTAGCCACAACTTCCTTTTCTATCTTGAATTATAGCAATCCTTCATTCAACACCTTGATACATGTTTCCACATCCTCCAAGCTCGGCCTGAAGCTCCCAATATATGACTACAATGCCACTAGTCACGCTAATGGAATTCATCATGAAAGGCTTAGTAGCTCCATCAATTCTTCTTTGTACCATCAGAAGAGACCCTTCCAAGGAATTACATACTCTACTAGGAATGATCCATACATATGAAGTAACATTTCCGACCACTTCCTCCTCAGTGAAAGAAATTATATTGTCTAGTAAAGACAATTTCATACTCTCAAGTGCATGCATCCTCTTTAGCAAAAATCTGTAGATCTCCAAATAGAAAGATACTGCAAACTCCAGCTGCTTCCCCTTCTCAACTGATCCTTCCGGTACAATCTGTTCTGCAACCAACACTTCTCCTGATAGCTTATTGATTTTAGCTAAAGTACTTAGGTTACTCTCAGCAACTATGTTCATATCTACTATGCTTGTCACCGGTTACTTCAGCTGATCTCCCGCATTATTCATAACTTTCAGGCGGGATGACACCTCTCCAAGTTATGTACAGAAGCTTGAAAAAATAATCAAATTCTTCCATTCGACAATAGCTTTCACCTAGTTTCTTGCATCTTCCATTTTCTACATCGATGATCACTCACCTGCTCTTGAGATAAAATGGGCTGAGTGGAAGATTTAGCAACCTTGGCAATGATCTCACACAACTGAGATACCTACTTCTGAAGTTCATCTTTCTCCACCTTTTCTCTATCAGGCCTAAGGAATAGAACATCTATCAATGTGTATGTATCCCGCTTCAATCCTTCGTGGTGGCTTAATCGATAGGTACTCAAGTTCCTGTTATGTCTTCTGCCATGAGCTCTTCCTCTTTCTTCCCTTCCATTGGAACTGACATCTCAGCAAACTTCTGCCCCAACTACTCGATGATCAACCTTGAAGTTACCTTAGCAACTTTGGGTTTTTTGTGTTTTTCGCTTAGACTCTAGAGCGAGTTCTGCAAGTCATGTTCCTCCAAGTTCATTTCCACTCTAGCTTCCGGAACCAACTCGATGTCAACCATTTGAGAAATTACTTCATATAGAATGAGAAGTTTCAGATTGTACTACTATCTCCCACTCTGATTCCTCTCCATCAGAAACTACTACAGTGTTATGGCTGCCATCTTTGAATCATCCAACGACAAATCTCTTTCGAACTCTACTATCTACTGATTCAACGTTTCTTTAAGAACAATTCTTTGAACAAAGTGGTTGAGGAGAAGATGAATGTTTCTAGATTCGGTGGAGACATGGAAGTTTCCTAATGAGGTGTGACATTTGGTGAAGTCTTGGATGTTGGAGAAGCCAAAAGTAATGTCATAGTTGTGGAAGTGATCTCCTTTGAAGGAGACCTTCTATGTACTTTCATCTTCTCATGCCTTCTCGCTTTCTCCTCCGTGATTCCTCTTGAGGGAATCTTCTATGCCAAAGTTTCCCATGACTTGATTCATCAATGCTTCATCAAGGCAGTTTCCCTTCGTTAGCAACCAATTTGAAGTATTCACCATAACAACTGTAGACCTTTCTTCAATTGTATGGCAGCCCCCTACATTCTCATGAAGTACGGCTCTATCTCCTCCCATTTGATGGTATGTGTCAAGTAACACATCCCCATCATATTTAATATCCGTAGGTATCCATGCTATTCCAAAGTCGAACACTTGCTTTGTGTTGATAGGTCTTAAAATCTTTCTTTCTAACCTCGTACTCACTTTTACACTTCATCCAAAATCTTCTAATCAAGGCACATGTGCATACTCCTGGGAGATCGTCTTCCTAGGTAATCCAAATGGATCGAAGTTCATCCGTGCCGAGAAGAACTCTTGCTCATATTTAGAGAACATTTCCACCTCCATTCCTCAAGCTCTATGAATGCTCTGGCGATTATAATGACCCACAAGTGATTAGGAAGAAGCTCTTAGACTTATGCCATTTTGTTTGAAGGTTTTGTATCTCCACAAGTTCAGTTCTGCAGTTAGCTTCATGGTGATCAATCTATCACTAAGATATCTGGGCAGCTTAACCGGTTCTCGGGAAAATCCAAGAACCCGAGGTATGTGAAATTTGAAAAATGAATAGACTACATGGCTTCCTACACTTCCTTGCTCACCCTGTTGGCCTTTAGGTCTCTGTCTAGCCTACAAATGAATTCATAGAAGAATCCATCGTTGACCACTTTGAAATCATTCATGCATGCAGGTAAAATAAGTTGTGGGTAGCACTCAAAAATGGGGTCCTTAGAAAGAATGCCACATCTATCCAGCTTGGAGAAGATGCCTTGTGAAGTTGCTGCATATACCAAATAAGAAGTCATTTTGAAGCTAAAAGTATGCTTCACATTTCGGAGTTGCTCACCAATGTTGTTGCTAATGATTTTTGACCAATTGATTATGGAATCAACCTTGTTGACTTCAATGGTCCTAATGAAAGCATACATCCATGTACGGAAAGTGTGAGCGTTTGCCTCGCCATTTATCCTGCACAACAATTTGGCAATATCATCTACCTCTTGTACCAGATTGGACCATGGAAGAGTTGTTGGGAACTTGGAAGGAGATCTGGGATTCTTCATGTATCTCATTGTTCATTAGGTTCACACACTTAACTCTATGCTTCTCCCACCTCTGCTGGCATCCGAATGCTAATAGAAGTCACCACCTTTCGTGCCGGAATCTTCAAACAATAATTGATGAACTGTACGTCCAACCGAATTATTGTTTTCCCGTCAAGCATCTCGCATGACCGATCCGGATGATGGATGGTAAGACCTAGCACACTCCATAACAAACTATGGCAACTAATTTGTGTATGGAAACACTGCAACTCGAATAATTCCACTACTTTTAACTGCACACATGAGGGAAGTCTTTCCTGCTCTGGACCTATCAGCCAATTTGGAAAGAGGTTCCGGACTAGATCTGTATCTCCAATGTCTATGAATTTGGAAGTGATGCATGATTCCATTGTTCTCTCTTTTTCATCACTCTTTTCTCGTGTTTGTGTCTATCTTTGAATAATTATTTTTCTCCTTATCTTGCTGGAATTCTTTAAAAATGGTGTAGATCTAGATAATTCTTCGATTCGAGAGGATATATTCAATGTATTAGACATTGATTTGAGCTCCCTTTATTTTGTAAAGCACCTATAATGAATTCCCTGTAATTAATTGAGACAAAGATGGTAACTTAAGAACAACAGGTGTATTTTAATCATAAAAATGAATAAGTCAAGCCTCGCAACCCAAAAATTTAATGTTTTATTTGCATGCAAAGCAAACATGAATTTTACCAACTTCACCTATGCACTGTATCACTCACGCAAACAATTATCCGCAGACACAAATCAACCTCCTTCAACTCGTGCGCCAATTCGGAAGCTTTTAGCATTAATTTCACCCTATTTTGAGCAAAAATCATCTTCAAATGGGGCACACTTTTCCTCCGGGCTGCACTTATCTACCCGTGAATTAATTAATTCATCCTTATCATAGCCCCCGCTTATATAATCCTTATGATTCTACAATTAATTAACGCCTTTCCTATTCCCGGTAATTAATTAATTAATTAATAAGCTTTACTCTTCAAATGAGGCACCTATTTTGTGCATGCTCATGGTTACCATTAAATAAATTATATTTATTTAATTTTAGACTCTCGCTTCTAGTTAACTCAAGCCTCATAGTGTGCTTTGACCTTAGCCATTGAAAATATGAATTAACTTAATCATTTAATACTTAAAAAAGTATTATTTATCTCCCAAATGGGGCACACTTTTTGACATGAAGGGGATGCATTAAATAAATATTATTTATCTAATTTTAGTACATCTGTTTCCAACTTCCTCCCGTCCACTTATCTCTCGTTGACTTCTCCACAAGCACTGGGCACCAAAATTGGAAGATAAATTAATTAAATTAATTAATTTAAAGCTGCCTTTCTCTCCCTAAAGGGATTGCGTTTTGGCACAAGAGATTTCTATTTTTAAAAATCACATGACAATGGGATTATTTACCCCGCAAGGTAGCCTTATAAATCCCATGATTGATTAATTCATTTGAATTTCATAATGGGATTATTTACCTGTAAGGTAGGCAATAAAATCCCATGATACAGTTAAGTGATCTTTTTTTATTCCACAATGAGAATTTTTACCCTGCAAGGCATGTAAGAAATTCCCGCCTGCCTACCGCCTCTAATTTTCCCATTGTGACTTATGTGGCATTGCTCCCATGGGAAAAAGTACCCTGTTAAGCAAGTATAAAATTCCCATCCGCCTACCGCTTCCAAGAATCCCATGATCCACTTCAAACCCTCTTTTTCCAAAAATGTGGCCAGCCCAGAAGAGGCTTTTTGTGCACAATTTCGTCTTTTCCCGAAGAACCAAACCTCCGATGGTGAATTCCTTCGGCATAACATGCATATGTGATCTATAGATACTCTAGGAAAAGAATAAGGCCAAACCGACAACGGAATTGATCCGTGGAAATTTCACACGAGAAAATGAAACGGAAAACACAAAATGTCACGAGAAGTTAGAAATAAAGTCCATAATGCATTCCTTGTTAAAAATCTCTTGGTATATGGGAATAATGATATGTACGATCGATCACAACAGGTTAAAGCTGGAGCACAATTTACCTCAAACAGGATCAAAAATTAAATACAAATTTCCCGCAAGAAAATCTTGATGACATAATATAACAATTTTGCGCATCCGGGTTTTTGGTGAAAATGGCTAATACTGACTCTTTGGAAATATCTTGACACAATACAAGAAATTTCTAGCAATAAAAACACAAAACGAACCATTGTTTTAAAATTACGAAAAAAATTTAGATAGTGTTGTCTCATATTTCAAGATGAAATTTGGGGACACCACATGGCATCTTGTATGGATAATGGTATCCCTACTCGATGTTGGTTCTTTGATTCTAAAGCATCAAGACACTTCACATGTCAAAAAGACTGTATGTCAATTTTAATTCTTGTTCTTCCGACTCAATTACTTTAGGAGATGGAAGATCATATGTTATAGAGGGTGTTGGGGATGTTCGTATTATGCTAAATAATAATACCATATTGCTTGTAAAAATGTTAGATATGTTCCTAACATGAATAAGAACTTGTTATCTATCATCAACTAACCGATAACCCCAATATCTCTGTAAGCGTTTACGGTAAACAATGTATTGTATCGACATCAAGAAAAATAAGGTTGTTGCTCGGGGATTGGGCATGGTTGTCTATATAGACTTGTTGATCTTTCGACGGTCAATTTTCATGCCTTAGTTGTGGAAGGCAATACCAATGTTTTATGGCACGAAAGATATGGCCACCTCAACCTTCAAGATTTAACCCGCCTTCATAGAGCCAACGTGGTTGTTGGTTTGCCTCCTATTCGGGAGAAACAGGTCATGTGTGTTGGTTGTTTTTTTGCTGGAAAATAAAAGTGGAAGCCTTTTCCCTCGAAGGTGCTTGGTGTTCAAAGGGGCTCTTGGATCTTCTATATGCAGATCTATGTGAGCCATCATAGAAAACTCCCACAGACTTGTGCATGTTATTTTATCTTGCTGATGGATGATTATGCTCGGAAGATGTGGGTCTATCTTTTGAAAAAGAAGTCTGATTTCTTTGCTTCTTTTGTCAAGTTCGAGGCCTTGGTGGAGAATCAAACCAGCCGGAAGATCAAGACTTTGAGATCCGATAATGGGGGTGAGTTCACCTCTAGACATTTTGCATATTTCTACAGTAAAGAAGGGATTCAATGCTAGTTGACAACCCCTTATACCCCACAGGAAAATGGGGTGGTAGAATAGAGGAGAACCATCATGGAGATGACTCGATGCATGATGCATAGTCGAGGAGTGCCCTATAAATATTGGGGAAAAGCTATTAACACAACTATTTATATACTCAATCGGATTCCTTGCAAAGCTTTGCAGGACATCACAGCGGAGGAAGCTTGGTCCACCATCAAACCAGAGGTATCGAAATTTCGTGTTTTTGGTTCAACTGCTTATACTTTGGTACCTGAAAATAAAAGGAGTAAATTAGATTCCAAATGTTCTAGATATTTTTTGTTGGTTATAGTAATCAATCTAAAGCCTATAGGTTGATTGATACTTCCACTAATAAGATCATTATTAGTCAAGATGTTGACGTAAAAGAAACAAAGTGTTTCTTTGGTTGTAATCAGCAAGGGAACCAATCAAGGGGCAGCGATTAGCAAGGTGTCATAAAATATTTTGGTACTCTTTCCTTGCATGATCATGAATCTTGTTCATCTTATACTCCTCCCTGAGACTCTAGGATAGTTTGGTCAATCTTCCACCGAGATTGTTGAGTCACTAGAAAATCAACTTGTGTTAGTTTCTCCTCCGAACTTTCATTGGATTCTCTTCCAAAAACACCACCAGTAGCCACCACATCTTCAATTCAGCGAAGGCCTAAGTGGTTTTACTCCACAATTTAGGATTTTAGGAAAGATGAATTGTTTCCTCTCTTAGATGGAAGGTCTCAACGAACTGGTAAGAAAATCGATTATTCTTAGCACACTCACTTTTCTCTTGCTTCTGACTTTCTTCATATTCATGAGCCACAGAAATACTCTGAAACATGAGGCATACCGGAATGGGAAACTACCATGCAACTAGAGTATGATGCCTTGATTAAGAATAATACCTGGAAGTTGGTGCCATTATCTCTAGGGGAACACACCATTGGTTGTAAATGGGTGTATAAAATCAAGTGCAAAATAGATGGTACTTTGGATAAGTACAAGGCTCGACTCATTGCGAAAGGTTTTTCACAACAGGGGGCATAGATTATTAAGAAACATTTTCTCCTACTATAAATATGGTCACTTTTCGACTTATTATTTCTTTTACAGCTCAGTTTGGTTGGAAAGTATATCAGATGGATGTCAAAAGTGCTTTCTTGAATGGGGATTTGGAAGAATAGGCATATATAACATAACCCGAGGGTTTTTAGGCTCGTGGTAGTTATCATCTCGGTATGCAGATTGATTAAGTCCTTGTATGGACTGAAGTAGGCTCCTCGAGCACGGTACATAAAAATAGATAAACATCTCGGAGATTTAGGTTTCACACAGAGTCATTCGATCGAATCTCTATGTCAAAAAAATGATGATGACATTGTGATTCCTATTGTATATGTTGATGACCTTGTCATCTTTGGGCAAAGCGATGGAATCTGCAATTCATATGGTAAAATTAGATTCATGTGTTGCTTTTGACATGATTGATTTAGGACTCCACTATTTTATTGGTGTAGAATTCTAAAGCAACTTGATCACTTGATTTTCATATCTCAATTTAAGTATGCCACTAACTTGCTACAAAAATTTCAAATGTATGATTGCAATTATTCTTGTACACCTATGGAGGTAGGGCTGAAACTCTCAACCCATGATGATTCACCATTGGTCGATGAATCATTATACGAGAAAGTTGGTGGGTAGTTTGATCTATCTAACAACTACATGACTGGATCTATGTTTTGATGTCAGTTATCTCTCTCGGTTTTTATATAAACCAAAATTCATTCACTGGGGAGCAGCAAAACGGGTTCTACGATATGTCAAAGGAACTCTTGACTTAGGCATTCTATATCAGATAGTTATAGATTTCAAGTTGATTGGCTATACTGACTCTGATTTGGGAGGATCTCAGTACATACTCGATGATCTACCACAAGATATATCTTCTCTATTTGTTCAAGAGTTGTTTCTTAGAAAAGTAAACTTCAGCCTAATGTTTCCATCTCTTCTACTAAGCGAGAATACAAGGTTGTTGTTAGTGCCAATTGCAAAGCAATATGGCTTCATCGCATTCGACTGAATTTTAACTTCCCAGTGCTATTGCAACACCTCTTTCACTCTTTTTTATCATCAAGGTGTTCTAAAAATGGTGAAGAATCCTATCTATCATGCCCGCACTAAACATATTGAGATTCATCATCATTATATTCACCAATTGGTTGATTCCGTGAAATCTCTCCACATTTTTGTCCATCTGCAGATCAGCCTATTGATGTAATGAATAAACCTCTTGGTCCTTTTTGTTTGTCAAGTTTAGAGATAAACTTGGTGTTGTTTCGAGGTTTGTCACAGAGGGGGTATTTAATATATAATGAACTGTTCGATTCTCGATTAGTTAGGAGGTTATAAATCATTTATAACTAAAGAAACTATAACTACTTCTCTTAATGATAAATACACCTTGCCTCGGTCATTCGAATCAGTGCAGTTTTTGCATCCCTATCTTCTTGCTCTATTTTCTTTATGCTTTTAGATGTAACAGTTATGGCATTGAATGGGAGAGTACGAGGAATGATGAAGAAGTGAAGAATAACCAACTCTCATTTATTGAAATTTGTTTACAGCAAAGACAATCAAATTTATGTCGTAAAATTTTTTTTTTAATGTTATGGCACTAACACTACAATCCGGCACAGAAATTGATAGGCCTAGATGCTGGGAAAATGCATCAACAGGAAGAGCATTGTAGACATCCTGCAAGTATATCACAAAATGGTTTATTTAAAAAGGCCTTGGAAACTTTCGAGTAATGCATTTGACAGGTGTAAATCAGACTCCACAATGCATCCTTCCAACTCTGTGTCAAAATGGGAGCTTTAGAATAGCATGGCAATCAAGGCATAATGCTGACTACCTTTTGTAATAAATAGTTGCAAGTGCCATAATAATATATGAAAAATGTGGAACCATACACAAATCATGTGAACTATTCAACAAACGGTTTTGGTCTTCATGTACTCCAATTAATGAATGATATGCACAAAATGAATTTGTTGAAAGGGCCTTCAAAATTTTAAGCAAGTGCACTAAGCAGGTGTAAGCAAAACTCCACAACCTTTGTAACCATATTCTCAGATTGTACCAAAATGGGAGCTTTAAAACCTATCTAACAAAATGTCTCAAAAGATATGTGGTCCCATGAAATCCCATGACTGCAAGATATGCAAGAAAATGGATTTTGTAGGGATTCTCTCGAACTCTCTGGGACACCCTAACCATTTAAGCTTCACTTTGGTTTTATAAGCATGCAACTATGCAGATTTAGTAATATGGGTTGTAAATACTTCATTGGCATGAGTGCATCTAATATCATTACACAAATTGGCTTTGTTGGCTATCTCAAAGAAACTCTGAACTTTATCATCAAAATGCCAATCAAATCTGTGGTGGTTGTGTGGATTTTTCTTGGTACCTGTAGAACATAATAAGAATATGGGTTAAAACCTTCCAATATGTGTTGACTACCACATTGTAACCAAGTTTATCTCAAAGATTGATGTAAGGAAAATTGTCGTGAGAAATGCAAATCAGTTCCGTCATTTGAAATAATGACACGGTTCTTATGGAGATTATAGGTAATTAAGGTATGTAAAGAAAGATGTAAACATAGTTTGGACCTATAACTAGCAATCGCACGTGAAATGTGCGATGTGAATGCCGAAGGGGCAATGTAAGACAAGGTTGATTTTGAGGGACCAAAAATAAAAGGAGGAAGAGGGGTGCAGAAGAGGGGGTTAGAGGGAGGAGAAGAAATTGGGAGAGGATAATATTGGGTGGACCATTTTGAGGAAACAAACTTTCTTATGAGGAACAAATGTAACATGTGCATATTTTGTCAGATGTTAGATGAAGAAAAGGGATATAGTGTGTAGGGCATTGTGGCAATATAGTCTAGAGATATCTTAGAAAGCAAGGTATTGTCAATGAATACTTGAAAGGAAAACTTACATTTGTGGTTCAATGTTGAAGTCAACATATGTTAAAAACTGCATTTCTTTGCATTGAGGGTTCCAAGATCATATATGATTATGGTTTCTCTTTAGATTTTAAGAATGTGAATAAGGGCTATGTAGCATTTCTCAATCGATAACCAACCTTTCTCTTGGAAAACATTATCAAATTCAACATGCAAAGCACACCAAAATCTTTCATTGCTTGCTCATATTTTTGCTTGTAGTTTCTATTCTTAAAGGGAGGATTGTGGGAAGAGTAATTATCGATAAGCTACACCCAACTCCAAGCTCATACATATAGCCTTCTATATCATAATTTTCTAAACATTTCTTCCCTTGTTTTTTTCCTTTTTAGAGTGTCCTATGAAGATGTCCATGGTGCGACTAGAGGAGGAGTTTCACAAATTTTTGTTATGTAACAGTGAACCGATCGATCCGGACTGGTGGTTGTCACCAAGCCGTCATTTTATTCACCCTTAGAGGACAAAGACTCAACGGCCAACTGCTTGATTGCTCATGTGGACGGAGAGGATGTATTGATGTCAATCTTCATTGTCCACATCTGGGTCCAGCTGTTAGAGAAGGGATACCTCAACATAACTGTGAATGCCTTTAGTGTAATTAGAATGTATACATATAAATAATGCTAAGTTTGTCAACATTTGTGAATTGTTTAAGATGTTTAAATAGATACAATTTCCAAGTCCTCGCATCGATCTTCCAAAACAAGAAGGACATAGTTTAATTTTTCCTTGGGCACTGTGCATTGCGCATTTTGCAGTGAATGCCTTCATTCCGCTCCCCAATTTTACAAATAAACAAATATGTGGCCTTTCTTTGATTAAGTCATGTAGGGAAGTAATATGTTAAGTCTGCATGGGAAAATTCATCGGATTTTCAAAATATAGTTTAAATTTGTTTTCTCCATTAGAAATAAAGAAAGAAGATGAGAAGGAAACAATAATATCTATCCTTCTACTTTCAAGAAAATGTTGAAGAGATAACTTCTTCGTTATTGGAAGTTATGCACCAAAATTCCAAGCGTGGTTGTTGTATATGAAAAATTGTGTTAGCATGCAAATATGCAATGACTAAGAAACCGAATCAATGCAAAATCCAACACAATAATTCAACTACCTCAGATTGAGCAAGATGGAAAGAGGGAGAAAGCAATATACTGTACTTACCTACAAGTGGAATTCTCCTTCTTTGATGATTGGATGTGCTCTTGGATTGCTTGTTGGATTGGATTTTTGCTTTAGATTTGATGTGGATGCACTTGGACAACAACTCCCCTTGAATTTTCTTGAAGAATGCTTGATGATTGATGAAGGATTGGATGATGATAGATTGTAGATGGATGATGAATTGATTGAGTGATAAAAATGGCAAAGTTTGCTAACTTGTTTACTAGCTTGTTCATTCATTAACTTTCATGGAGGATGAGAGCTGAATTTATAGTTTGTGGGTGGAGGATTGGATGGTTGGGATTAAGCCATGTTGGATTTAGATCAATGGTTGAGAATTGATGAGAGAGATGAATGATTCTAGAATTTTAGAGAAGATTTAAAGGTTTATTTGAATTTTTAAATGGAGGGAAGAAGCTTTGAAATTCAATGGAAGGAGAAGGTTAGAGAGGCTTCTAGATTTAGAATCCTATAGATTTAGAGGTGTGAGGATTTATTTAGATTAGGTTGATTAATGATGATTAGTAATTTGATTACATGGAAAGGCTAGGTGTAGGGATGTGTAGAGTAGGTGGTAGGTGAGATGTAGGAATATTAAATTCCTATAAAATGTTAATGAAGGATTTAAAATAGGATACTAGGATATTAAAGTGATTAATGATAAAATGAGATAAATGATAAATGATGAAAGGTTAAATGTGATAAAAGGGATTTTTAATGGGATAAATGATAAAATGGAATATTTAGATAAATGATGAAATATTGGAATAAAGGGATTAATGATGAAATTAATAATAATTAATCTTGCGATTAATTATTATATGAATTTAGATGATGTTGTGGGACAAATTAATCATAATTAATCATGTCGACATTTTAGATGTCTACAATTGCAACTTTTTTGGGAAAAATAACTGATGAGGTCTAACGTGGCTATTGCACTATTATTCCCTGTGATGCGGATGTAAGTAGGCTTTGATTTTTTCTTTGGGCAATGTTGTGGGAATTTGCTGCCCACTTTTTTTTTTAATCACACTAATGGGATGTGCAAAAATGACCTGAACACGTTAAAGCTCAACAAAAATATGAAAACTTCATTTCGTTATCATTTCCACCGTTGGATCATGTTTAAATATTAATATGTCGACGATGTAAGGATGTCAATCTTCACCATCCACATCTTGTCTTTTGTTAGAGGGGAGAGACCTCAACCCTACTTGTGAAAGCCTTCGAGCATAAAATAGAAAAAAACAATGTTCTTCTACCATTGTCCTCTACTCATTGCCAATTGTCACTGGAACTCTAGTTGTTTCTCAATTATTTGGCAATTGTCAAAATTTTCTAAAAATAAAAAATGAACCCTACGCAGAAGATTAAAAACAATCTTATCACTATATCAATTGTAACAAAAAACATCCATGAAATTAAGTTGAAAATCCATGAAATGTAGTAAGTTTTTGAGTGCAAATTACTCTCTCATTTACAAGGAGGTTTTTTTGCCATGTGGTGGTGTCTCCATCAAATCCACATAATTAATCAAATGGGTGTTGATGAGAGAGTAAAAATTAGACTTAATACAATAGATATTTAATCGACCAAAAATAGGTTTTGTCCCCTTCTTGTATAGGGCAAGGGTGGCATCTTGCGAAGCATGTGTTGTGTATCATAACCCAAACATTTTCTCAAGAAAATGCCTCTGCCACATTCAAGGAAGGTGGGAGTTTGGCAGAAGGACCACCTATCAACACTAGTAGCAAGAGCAGGAGAAAGAGAAAAGGAAAACAATCCCTCTGTATGCTACATTCTCTACAATTTTCTCTAAACAAAGTACTACACGCCCATTTAATTCATTGCATTTTCCTTGTCATTTGATTATTTCTAGAGATGAAGGAAATGATGGGGAAGATTTGATAAAAAGGAAGCCATGGTGCCCAATTTTGACTGTGTCTAATCTGCTTTAAAATGGCTAAAATGTTGAATCCTTAGATGTCCGGGATAGTACGCAACAGACCCATCTATCAATACCTTTTTTTGCAGCCGAAGATGATGAATCCCTTTCTAAGTTGGTCCAGAAAGAGCTTGACTACATGCCTAGGAAAGACTATCTGGAATGCTTTATGAATCGAATTTTGAAGCTCCACGTGCACACGAAGGATGTAAGCTAACATTGTTGAATACACATCGACCAAATAGATGCAGACATGTGAACAGTATTAGGGATGATATTTGACGGTTAGGGTGACTGTCAATGAGATTTTCAAGGACATCTTCAAAGGGTTAAATTTGACATCCGTTTAAATGTTTTTCATGATTTTATATGTAAAATACTTTCAAATATTCTATAGACCATCACATGCAACTTCTATATTTAAAATGTGACCATCAAATTTATATATATATCTTAATATATATAAATTATATTAGTATATATTAAACACAGTTAAATAAATATGAAGTAATGGTTTATAAATATAAAATGGAGAATTCCTTATAGAATATTTAGTCATATTATACTTGGATTTGTTGCATTTCTCGAATTGTAAAACCAAAAGGTTAGCCGCCAGGAAATTTACCAAAGGAAATGCATAGATACAAATATGGAATTTGCCAATGAATAAATGGAACAAAATTTTGGAATTTGATGAAAAAAATCTGAAAATGCAGCTGTAAATAATTACCTCTCAAAAAGAAAAAAAACACGTGAAAAATGAATAGCCATCTGATTTAGTTTGTTATTTTTGAAGCTATTAATTGGTAAGGTTTGACTAAAATTTTATTTCATCATTTTTTAACCCTCAAATGTTTTAAGTTTAAGCCCCCACTTTGGCCAATACATTTTTAATTTGTTGTATAGTGAAAAAATTATCATATTTTTAAGATACAAATTAGTATTTTTTCCATATTAATTATTTTTTCTATGCACTTTTCCCATATTTTGTGCCACCCATACGAAAGTTGCTACTATGAATAAAAATCTGAGTGAATAGCTCTCACACGTTAAAAACACAAGGAAATGCAGCCAGATTTAGTTTGAGTTGAAGATCATTTGACCAATTTTCCTTCAAAAAACCCTCAAAACCCCATTTTGGCAGGACATCCCAGTGAAAACAAAAGAGTAAGAACTGGTTAAGAACAATTAATTACGCTCTTGCACTTTTCTTCGATCATAATCGCCCGTTCGCCAAAAACCGAGGACCATGTCTCTTCAGCGCCTTCAATAAAAAACAAAAATTTGATTTTGGCAGGGCCCAGTCACATGGTCACGAGTTTTTGCGTCGTCCCGTGGTTTCTTCAATCATAATCTCCCTCCGGAAATACAGAGGGCAAAGAAAAAGGGAAATTTTACATAACAGAGGAATTTTGTGAGAGCAGTCGGGCACCTTATTTCTTCCTCTTTATCAGGCTACATAGCATTGCAGTTGGATTTTTCTACTCACAGACACTGCAGTGGAGTGGTCTGCATCATTTTCTTCTTTAGTTTCTCTCACAACGTTTTTCCACTGTTTTGCTTGCCATGAATCGAGGTAAAAAAATAGCCGTCTGGTCTTCTGTGCATAGTCAGAGTTGCCAAGGTGGACAGCCTCCATGGCACACAAATAAACGGTCACGATTTCTTCAATTGACGTCTATGCACGGCAGCAATATTATCCACCGCTATATGTACTGAGTGTGTTAGACTTGGGTTGGTCATTCTAACTTAATACTATGCCTTCGGCGTAATAAGGTGCAGTGTGTTAGGCCTGCAAATTAGATCTATAGTTTGCAATATGCATTACTGCCTATATATGCATTATTTGCTATATATGTCCTCAATCCTGCCCCACGATGCCAGGCTAAAAAGAGAGTTCCCAGAAAAAAATTATGGATTAAATTTATTTATTCTTGTATTAAAAACTGCATTCTTTTTGTAGGTTGTGTTTGGATTATACTTGTGGTTCCACCACGAAGTGCTTACTAAAAGAAGGCTGCAACCATGATCAAGCAATAAAACTACAAGATCTGACAAAAGCCACTTCTCCATTATGCTTTGGTAGAGGGCTATACTCTTTTCAAAGCCACTATTCTGGCACAGATGCCGAGTATGTTGTTGGTTGAGTAAAGGGAAACTATATAAATGCTTCATAAGGACGTCCATACCCTCTGCAAGCTGCAATTGTGATATCAATTAAATATATCCTTTATCATCCACACACATCGATGCCGCCAACCACAGCCTGAATGACGATGATAAGCTTGGAAGGAAAAGCCATACCTTGTTTGATGACCATTTCATTGAGTGCCGGATGTAAAATATCCAGTGAAAAATATATTAGAAGACAATAAACAGATTTTCTGCAACAGCCACATTGAAAATATGTAAATGCCAACAGTGGAAAATGAAGGACAGCTAGGAATAAAACTCAAACAAACAATCACATAATCTGCATATGTGAAAATGATAAATTCTATTACACAGAAACAGACTTACACTAGCTGCAATGGAAGCAATGATTCGTAGACCCAACTTTCAGAAAACAGAGTAAACTTAGAGACTAACAGAAATGACTATTCATAGAAAGTCAAGACCAGTCTTATAAATTCATATCTCCTTGGACTATTCATGTAAAAGAGTCTTATAAACTCAAATCAAATACTCCTTGTAATAAGAGGAAAAAAACCCAAATGTATATATAATACTGGTATTTTGTTTAAACAACCTGTGATCAGAATTTGCAATTATAATGAAACTTAGCTGCATCAAAATTTGGGATTTTCAATCAGTACAATCTTAAGATGAAATAATGATATATATATATATATATATATATATATATAAATTAAATGAAAAGACAAAAACATGCCTATTTATTGGGCAACACTAATCACCTTTTAGATGAGCATGGTGATATCATACAGTGTGCCAGAGAGTTTAGAAATAGGAGATATGGCAATACTCATCACAACCTTGTTAGGTCGCAACCAGCTTGTTTGTATGAATCAATCTGCAACAAGCAGTATCTTGTTATGGCATATTATATGCTATGTAGACGTTGAATCACCTAAACAAACTTAAGCCTAACAAATTTAAGGTAAAATAGAATACTAATTGTCCAATAAATATAGAGTCTAGGCCTATTAAATTGTATTAATTTACCAAGGTGAATACCGGCTATTGCATGCTGCCACTCAAGGAAATATGTTAGACTCGTGAAATCTATGGGCAATATTCTTCTACCATGAATCTCGATATTGAAATTTATTACCAAGATATACAACACACTTTGATGAAAAAACATGGTTATATTTCATATCTAGTCCAATATAACAACTTTATTGATTTTATGAATATTGTGATTGCAATAATCTTTGGGGCTTTCATTGCATTCTTTTGTTAAGCATGTGAAACTATTGACAAATATATTTTGGTCAAGATGGAAAAATATGTTTTGCCATTTAGTGTTTGAAGTTTCAATAACATAAATATGTAAATACAGAAATTCAGCAAACAAATTTCTACTACATCAAACAAAAATGTGCTAATTATGTTAGAAATACACAAACCTAGAAAGAGCATACACATTTAATGGAAGTTGGACCATTTTATTATAGCTGGAATAATAAATGTCCAAAATTTTTAATTGTTTTAAATGTAATAGAGTAGGAGATGCATCCGATGTTGTTGATAAGGAACACAAGAAATGCACAACATCAAAGAGAAAATACCCAAAAGTTGTGCAAAAAACTGTGGAACATTTGAAGTACATGGATTAAAAGCACCCCTCCAAGAGTGGCTAAATATACATAAAACACCCAAAATAGTGTGGACATCATATGCAATGTGCATTTAAAGGCAATCTTGGGAAGGGGATCTCGCAAAATAAGGCTTGCAAAATGAAGTTACATATGACAAGCTAGTTTGTTTCAACAGCTTGTGAAGAAACACATGTTATTTTTGCAATAACATGAAGTGGAAGTAAAGGAAATTGGGGATGAGAATTCTGGTATGGACTGCACTCCTTGCTTGACGAATTGACAGGTTTTTTTTGTTTCCTTTTTTCCGGCATGTGTACCATCTAAAGCTACTTCATTGAGGTCTTTCTCTTCAAATTGTTGTGGTACATCCATCCTGCGTATGTTATCTATAATGTATGCTTTTAAAGGAGCATCAAGATCCGTGTGTCCTTGCCACACCCATAGGGGGAAGCCTCTAATAGTTGAAGGACACTCAATGAGCATTTTTTCTTGTCACGGAAGCAACAACACATTTCATTGACTTTTAACTTGATAGTAGTGAAGGCTTTGGTGGAAGAACAACTAGGTTGTTTGTTTGAGCATCAATGTCCTTGTTTTTTCTTTTTCTGTTTTTTTTTCCTTTCAACATTTGTAAAAAGAAAAATTAAAAAGTCAACTGAAGTGGATGAGTTATAGAAATAATAGGATGCAAAACTAATAAATATAAAATTCCAAAAAGGTTTATAGGAGATTAAAAAAGAAAATCACATGGTTCAATATTCTAGGTAGGGGATGTGGGGATATGAAGGGCCAGGATTTCAAGAGATGTAGCCTTGAGCAAAGGTGGTTCTCCTCTTGTTTTTTCTTTTGCATGTATGCCCCAACATCTATTTTAGCATATATCTCAAAGGTAAGGTAAGCTGTTGGAGATATGTGAAGGTCATCAAGGGAACACACTCTAGATATCGCAGTGAATGTCAAGCCTTATTGTTCTATGTTGCCAATAGCTATTGTTGTTTTTGATAAGGTAAGGCCTTGGAATTTGCGTATGGTAAGAGATCATGTTATTTTCAACAAAATTTGTGTGTGGGAGCCTCGAGTAATAGGGACAAAAGAAACACATAGTGGGTGTGTAGGGTCCCATGGTGGGCCGATGTAGTTTATAAACTTAACAATGATAGCTAGAGACAATTCATGAGGCTTTGATATAAGAGTACAAAATGTCAATGACATGGTTGAGGGCACCATTGACAAGGCTTGTAGAAACCCATAGATTGGAGGTAAGCATAATTTGTTGGCCACAACATAGAAGGATTTTGGCTTTGAGTTCATCATCTGCTTCTGCTAAAATATTTTGTTTGGTTTTTATGACAACATTGTGAACTATGGGCATACCAAAAGATTGTAACATTTGCATTTTGTTATAAAACACCATGTCATTTGTTGCATTCAAGTGTTTGGTGATAGTGAGGCATCTATATGAACCACATGGAGATTCCAATCCTTTATTTTAGGTTTCACATTTCGTATATTGAACAAAAGATTCCAAAAATTGATCTGTGCAGGATGTATACCTTGTTGCCTGAAGATTGTATCTAAGGTGACAACCGTATTGAATGTAAACCGAATGGATGATCCATATAATTTTCCAACATACAAAGAACATCCATTATAGGGGCAACTGGCCAAGATTCCAATGAGAATAATGGACTTTCCATCAAATTGGGAATTCTATGGTGGGGAAATGCTTGTGAAAGACGTTCATCGATGTGTGTTAATAATTTCAGGCCAACAAATATTATTTCATAAATTAGAATGTAGGAAATGTTTTTAATCTTTCTTGCAAAGATGCAAGCAAGTGTCCTTAAGTGGTTTCAGATTTGTGATGGGTATATGAAGGGAAATATGGGTGGAAGCATTTATAGTGAAGGTTGCAACTCTAGTTGGCACCAATAACAACAACGGAAATGAAGCTTGAGATGGGCTAGAATTTAGGATCAATTTGAGCTTGTTAGCTAGGAATGACTTTTGTGTTCCTATGGTGCCTTGGATTATCACTTTTAACAAGGGCAAGACAAAACAAAGGTTTTAGTATTGAATAAAAATGTCAAAAGTTATGCACTATCCATGAGAGAGTATTAGTTTTGAGTGGGGCATGTAGGGCAACTAGACTAATGTGGTGGTTTGCACACTTGAATTATGTGAAGGAGGTTTTAATTTCTTGCAATGAAAGGGGAACAATTATAATGTGCCAAGTGTGGTTAATGTCAAAGTTTTGATATCCAAACATATCCATGCTTATTCTTTCAAATGTAATATTTGGGATGAAGTCAGGATGACAATTGCAACTCGTCTTCTTCCATTGAATTTGTGTCATCATGTTTGAATTCTGATGACTCTTCATCATGGGCTCCTTCATATTCTAATTGTGTTCACTCAATATGCCAAGGGAAATAATTGCCATGCATGAGTTCCCACCTAGTAACAATATTTCTCTAGTTGGGCCAAGGTCCACAAGAATGTTCCGAAATGGTTTGTATAAGAGCACTCACTTAATAAAAACCCTTCAAAAGAATTAGACTCCTAAGATGGAACACTGAAAAAATGGGGACAAATTGTAACAACTATTAGCTAGTCCCTCTTGTTCCATTTTTTACCAATGTTGTTGTAAGACCAATACTTAACAACTTCAATAAGGGACGATTCTTCAAGATGGGAAGGATGAAAAATGTACACATCAATGAAACTCAAAGATATTTGAGCACTTTTTGAAGCCTTCAAAACCCGTTGTATAACTTGTTGGCTCACATGTAACCATAATGTTATCATTCATACCTACGGGAAAAAATAACTGGATGTAAGTGAATGAAAAAGAAAAGATTGTGCACCCATGGTAGCAAGTATTTTTAAGGAAGATGACACAACTCTACCAATAATCAAGCACATGCATATGTTTCTCTAGAGTATCTTCATGGAAAATTGTGAAACGATGATGCATGTAGAGAGACATGGGGTGAGGATTTGTAATAACATTGTAAAATATCTAATGAGAGTGATGTTGGGCATCAACTAGTGGGGTTTCTGGCATAACTTTGTCCAAGTTGGTCCATTTTGTATCTATTACACTCAAAGTGAAGAACAAGGTTTGGTAACCCATGCTAGACAATCATGTGAGTCAATTCTAAGTGAGATTTGTTCCAATAAGAACTTGTACCATGAAGGTTTTAACCAAATCACATCAACCATTCAAGAACTTTGGCATCTATAATATCTCTTAGTGTTAGGTGCAAGCCTATTATTATAGAAGTATATGGTCTTCAATATTTTTTTCACAAAAATAATAGTTTTGGCCTAGCTATGATGATGTATGATAATGTTCAACAAGAAATACCATAAATAAGGATGCCTACCAAATCTGCCATCATGATACCACATTAAATGAACTGGATATTCAAGCATTTGAACCTCCCTCACCTGTGATTTCTTGAACATTGCTTGTTTACATGGAAAATACAAGGGAAGACCATTGTGAACAAGTCTTCGATGTTATATTCACTCACATGTGATAAGGCTACATGTGTGGAAAGACATATCAATAAGTGGGGAAGGCATTTGAGGTTGGAGGTAGCTATAAATAATTTCCTTTTTCCATTTGCATAATAGGAAGCACATTCACAAATGAAGATGGATGTTGTTCCACGTCATCTATGAAACCATTGTCTAGTTTTTCAAAGAGATCTTGGCTAGACTCATCAAGAGACACATCAATGTATGCATGAATAAGAATGGAACAAACATTAGTGGGGACAATAGGCAATGTAGATATTTTTACCTCATCAATAAGGACATCATGATAATATAGATCACGACTAACTTGCATTCCAAGGCATATATGATACGGGATTTGCAAGAAAAAAAGTGACATATTTTTCTCTTGGACCCTTTCTTTTCACAACATCACTTACAAACCGTAATAATGTATGAGAAATTGAGTCGATTCCTAGATGAAACTAATGGTGTGGCCACTATACTTATACTACCCACCTCACACATGTTCACGCCCGAAATATAGGGTTCGATCTCACTATAAACATCTCTTCAAATTGAGTGAGTGAGAATTCTTGGAACCAAAGGTTGTTTTCTAGGGTCCATGTTATTAGAGAAGGAAAAGTGATGGACACCTTTTTTGCAAAGCATTTATAACATACATGATTCTCCCCAATAACCTAGTTTAGAGACCTAGATATTTTCCCAAACAAATAAAACATATTTTCATGCAAGAGAGTTAGTCCACTCTTGCTTAAAAGCAACAATATCTAGAAATATGGGCCTATGAACATTGGGCTTGCGAATTAGTTGACCAATAGCAAGAATTGAAGGTCCAAAGGTTCTTGGAAAAGTGAATTGCAAGTTGTCAACAACATCAAGTACAACCACACTGGTTAAGGAACAAGAAATATAAGTTATTGGACAATACAATGAGATTTTGTAGGACAAGTATGTTTCATGACAAATAAGTTTATTTTTCTTCTCATTTTGTTAATTTCTTCTCATTTATGCATTGCATATTTATTTATTTTAATCTATTTTCATAATGGTCAAGTTACACATGGGATGTGTGTGTAGAGGTCAACATAGTGGTGACTAAGCATATGTTTCAAAACACTCATGTATGTATGGAAGACATAACAAGGAGAGAGTCGATGAAGAAAATAAATGAAGCAACAAGTTTTAAAAAATAAAAATATACAACAAGTGAACAACCCTCCTTTGCATCCAAATTTCTAAGCACATTTGTAGCGACCCCAACAAGTGACGGAAAACACGTCAATTTTTTTTTGAATTGGAATTTCAAATCACCGTTACTCAACCAGGGACAAATTGATTCCTCTCGATTTCCCAGTCCTATGCTTAGTAAAAATACATGCAAGAAGCAATATATATGTAATACAAGTAATCAAAGTTATCTATCATAATAGATTAATTTGTGTCATTCATTTCAACTTGTATAATTTGCTTCCATTATAATATATAAGTGAATTAACTGTGCATAAAACATTAAGTACAATCACCTACACAATTTTGCATATAATCATTCATCAATGTAAACTAAGGCATTGTAGTTAATCCTTAACATGTGTATTCCATTTTAATCCATTCCAATAATATTTAATAAAAATGACAAGTAATAATTCCATCTTGATGAATCATTTCATAACATAGTTCATAATACATCCATGTTGTTAGCATATAGATTCCATCATAGTTACAAGACCATGATAAGTGATACAAAAGTAAATAATTCTATTCATTCACAATTCCATGTGTTACAACAACACATAGGTTTATATCTCAAGTATCATGTTACAATTTATTAAAAAGAATATGTGATTCACCTTACATAATTTCCAATTCATAATGATTTACATGTATTTAATATACATGTTTACATTTCCTTTGTCTCAATATACATAAGTACTAATTTCTTAATCACTTATAATCAATTACATCATAATATGTGCTTTCAATTATAATAAAATAGTTTACATCCACATGTCTCAAATACAATAGATATCATGATTATAATACATCACAACTATGTTGCGACACAATTATTGCCTTTCATTAGAGATCCATCAAATGTTGAAGTCATACAAATGAGAAAAGAGTATCATTGGATCACTTTGTCTCCAACAAGAATGTTACGGATCCCCGTGCACCTTTTACAATTTGAGTGTCCCTACCCAAGTCACAAAAGGGAATATGTAAGGAAATCAATAAGGTAAGAGATAAATACAATGTGTAGTATAGTCACCCATAAAATTGGTAGACCTATGAATAGGGTAGGAATAAAACATCCTAGAAATAATAGTAGTAATGAATATGTTTTTACCAAAAAGACTTAGGATAATAATATGAACATATTCCTAATGAAATATGATAATGTATTAGGGCATGAACTAATCCCATACTAACTAATCATGAGGGAATCCCTCGAGTCGATCTATAGTCAACCCCAAACACCTGGTACTTTTCATGTGTGATCTAATGGATTAGGTTATCTAACCCATTCATACAATTCACTCCCTAGTCTATATACACAACACTCTCATTCATTCACAAATAACAACATGAGATCTCTATTTCACTTTCCAACAAACTGATCATAAAAACAAGGACAACTAGAGACATGCCACAAGTAATTAACAAACCTTGTGAATGTCCCATACCACCCACAAACATTTCTATTTCAAGGGATCTAACCCTAGTTTTCCCAAGGGGAACTATATCGTCCCATATATAGTCTTATAATTCACATTGTATTTTTACATGTTTCAGTTTCCACCAAAGATAGGTAATCATCTTGACATCTTTAAATCCATGATCCATATTAGTTTGTATTCTATTGTTTCAAGTTTCTAACTTATATATTTATTTTCCCAAAAGTAGGGTTTCTATGTTTATAAAATAGGATCTTATCAATATGTTTGAGTAGTATACGAAAAAATAAGAAATAACAATCCACAAATAAAAATTCATCAAATCAAGGATAACATCTAAGAAATAACATTTTTCATAAATTTCCCATACCGATTACGAGGGTCATAATTATAAGGTCTTTGAATTGTAGACATCCTAAAATATCGCATTACATATTTTAAAACTCAGAAATCATCCCGTAATTTTTACGTTCACATTGACCCAAACTAGGAGTAACACTCAAGCAATAACAACTCTCATAATTGTCCCATACCAATTATGAGAATCACGATTACAAGAATCCTAAACCTATTAATGTAGACATCCTAAAATATCGCATTACATATTTTAAACCTCTGAAATCATCCTGTAATCACATTTCAACCACTTTTGATAATTTTTCGACCACTTGTAGTATATTTCGCTATCTTATGACCTTTTTACGACATTGTCGCATAACTTCCCTAATCATTCCCATCGCTCACACATGGTCTTGAATTATTTAATATTCACGTTATAGACCCTATTACATTCCTAGGGTTAATTAATTAATCATATCACTCTTGTCATTCATCCCCTTGTCCTATTAGTTAATTTTATTAGCTAATTTAAATATCAATTTAATTAAATAAATAATCCATTATCCATTTATACCTTATCTTATCCACTCTCACTTCACTAGTGAACTCTCATGTTATCTAGAAAAACAAATCAATAAAATATTAAATCATTAAACATATGAAAGAGGAAAAAATTAGATAAAAGCAAACCATGCATTTGAGTTAACTAAATTTATATCCCACAAAGCACGCATTCAAAAATTAAACCAAGTCAATCTATCCAAGCGAAAAATCTTGACACTTTTTACATGAATAAAACAAAAGAGATGCAATTAGTATTTAATTCTAAATATACTAAATCATGTGCACCCTTGGCCAACTCAAAAATAACTCATCCATGCAAGCTCAAACCAATGGTTTATCTCCTGAAACTCAAATAGACAATCCATTCATGCTTGCTTAACTTTAGATCGAGACAAGTTAACCACATAAATCAAATACTTGGGAATTATTTTCCCTCGTCTATAAATAATCACTCATTCTTCTCCAATTATCATCTTTGGAAGCTTTGAATTTGCATCATCATTGTGTTGTATTATCATTCGATCACACATGCCATTACCTTGTGTAATTGATCACTAATATACTATCAAATCAATTATTCAATCATGTTTCCCATAGCTTGAAATATACTTCCATTTGGAACAACTTTGGAGCATCCACAAACAAATTTGATCAAGAGATTCAAAATCTTGGTGCTTTATTCCAAGCTTTGAATAAGCAATCTCATTCAAGGTTGTAAGGAGATACGAAGACGGATCTGGTTTTATTTTATTTGCTTTGTTTCTTTTATTTGTAGTATTTTATTTGTATACATATTTTTCATGAAACTAACCTTGTCCCAAAATTATTTTTGTGTTCTTCTAGTTGTTTAGAACTCACTAACCAATTTTTAGGGCTTTTCATGGAGTAAATTGTGAGCAAATATTTCGAAAGCCACATTTTTCCAAAAAAAACAATCAAATTGGTTGTGTTTTTGTTGTTTTTTACATAGCATCTACATGTTACATGCGCTACCATAACAAAACTTGTACTAGCATAGCATGCAATTTGTACTAGCATTACATCACCTACGCTAACGTTAAGAAAGACAATAGAGAATCTTAGAAATAAATTTCATCGGAGTGCGTGGTAACACCCTCGGCTACATCACCGAATCTTGCAAGGATCTCAGAGACACCCATCCATAGAAAGACTTCAAGGCAAATCCATGTATATGCTTTTTCATCCTTGTGCATGCGTTAGCGTATGCATGGGTGTGTTTTTGTTTTAATTCATGTGTCAGTGTTTCTCATTCTTTTTCTTCTCTGATCGTAGACTTGCACAACCATCATTTCTCACATGCTACCATTCAAAAGAATGTGCTACCATATAATTACATGCATTACTATCCTAATATGTGTGCTATCATGGAAAAGTATGGTGCACGCGCCACCATTCTATTGGGTGCACTAGTGTCACCGTATGTGCACTAGCATTCTATGGTAACTTGTGAGATAATTTTTTTTAGCTTATTTCCTTAATTTTCTAAGTCTTTGATTTTATTCTTTTGTTTATTTATGTGTTTTCTAGACCCTAATCTATAATATAATTGGTTACGATAGTGCTAACACCTTAAATTATTGTTTATCTCCATTTATTCTTATTATGATCAAAATCAAATATGCTTTTTTTCAAGCTCTTGAGCAACCTTGAAATCTATGCATGGGTGTGTTTTTGTTTTAATTCATTTGATCGGTGTTTCTCATTCTTTTTCTTCGATCGTCCAAAAATTAGAAATGAATGCGATCATTTTTTTCTTCTAACATTATGTTGATAGGAAAAGCGCTAATCAATTTTGTGTATGATTGATTCATTTGGAACTCTTATCACAATCAAGCAAAAAATTACTAACACCTTGTATGCAGGTTTCCTTGGCCAAAGATAAATCAAACTTTGCTAATTTTTATAAAAAAATAATTACATTGCATGGAGTTCGGAAAAGGGTTAACGCTCATTTGCTTAATTGTGGGAAGTACTTGGGCATAGCCCTAAAACTCATTTTGAGGAGTACCAAGAGAACCCCAAAGTAGTTGGCACATTGAGAGGACCGTTCAACGATACAAGTAACATCTCATCCTTGATTGAGCAATTGTACCCATGAGGAAAACCAAATGTTGTCCATGGTGACGACCCCATTCTCAATTGATTATGGGGTATAGTCCAAGTAGCCTAGAATTTATTTCAAGTGCATGTACTCATAGCTCATATAACTATTGGTGAGTGAAATTTATTGGTGAGTGAAATTTCCAAATCCTCAAGTAAACCTATCAAATAGGGCCAAATTTCCCTTATTGTTTAGATTGCTAGTTTCAAAGAGTTTTTGTTTTAAAGTTTTTATCAATCTATCCAAAAAAAAATCCTTAGTGTTTAGATTTTTAGTTTCAAACAATTTATATTTTACATTTCTTATCAATCAATCCCATCCAAAATAAAACATCCTTATTATTTAGATGATTAGATTCAAACAGTTTGTGTTTTACATTTTCTATCAATCGATCCAAAATAAAAAAAATCCTTACTTTTTACATTGTTATTTTTAAACAGTTTGTGTTTTACATTTCCTATCAATCAATCCCATCCAAAAAAAAATCCTCACTGTTTAGGTTGTTAGTTTCAAATAGTTTTTGTTTTACATTTTCTATCAATCCATCCAAAATCAAAAAAATCCTTACTATTTAGATTGTTAGTTTCAAACAGTTTGTGTTTTATATTTTCTATCAAACCAATCCAAAAATTCCTTACTATTTAGTTTGTTAGTTCAAAACAGTTTTTGTTCCACATCTCACTTTATCCAAATTCAATTCAATTTGAAAATAATTTATCAAAGAAAAATCTTATCTTACCCTACTCTATATCAAATCAAAAGTCTTATCATTTTGATATTCACTTTATCCAAATCTAATTACATCATCATCCAAATTAGTTTGATGAAACTCTAAACTCAATGATATCTTATCAATCAAATCCTTTACATTGGATATTCACTTTATTCAAAGCTAAGCAATCCCAATCATTCCTAAAGGACCCTCAAATCATTCTATTAAAGTCTTATACTTTTGGATATTCACTTTATCCAAAGTATAAGCATATCAAAATCAATCAGATCTAAATTCATATTAGAGAAATCTTTTTGAATCAAATTTATGCAATATCACAAGTCACTTCTTACTTTATGTTTCTACCCCTTTTAGTACAAAATGGTGGAAACTCGAACCAAACACTACAATATCTCTAGCACTACTAGCAAAAAATCTTTTTAATAAAGATAGTTCTAATGAAGAGGAAGAAGCTAGTCAACTGAAGTCACAAAAGAGAGGAAACTGAGTAAATTGATGAAATTCTAATAAAAACAAACATTAATTTCTTCTTTTCCTCCTAGAAATGGGAGATAATCTATCCTCGAGACTTTGATGGCGAAAAATTGAAACATCTCATAGGTAAATCTATATCTAGCAAACAAACAGAAATATAGTGCTTCAACAAATACATCAAATAAATCCTTACCAACCAAAATTCAAGAGATGAAAAAGGAAATTTCTAATATGGTGTCCGAAGGTTTCAAGAAATAATGAATAAAAATATCAACCAAATCAAGAAACAAAAACCAACAATGGACATCCCTCTCACAAACTCCCCATTCACATAAGAATGGAAGAACATGAAAGAAACAATAATGGGGATGCAAAAGAAAATGAAGCAATTCAATTTTGAATAAATTTTACCCTATCCATTTGACAAAGAAATGTTGTGTATACCATTTCCTCAATCCTTTGAAACCCCTAAATTTAACAAGTACAAAGGAAAACATGACCCAAGAGAACATATTAAATAATTCTTCATGGCATGCCAAGAGGTATCCTATAACAAAATTTATCTCTTACGTATCTTCCCAAAAAGTGTTGGAGGATAAGCCTTGGATAGTTTTTACACATTCCAAAAGGCTCAATCACAACCTTTGTTGAATTATCAAAGAAGTTTTCTAAACACTTCTCCTTCAATTTAGATTCTCGGAAGTTACTATGATGGACCTTTGAAATACAAAAAAAGGAATAACGGAACATTTGCATCATTTCTTCGATGATGGAGAGGAATTGCAAGCCAATTTCCTTGTTCTATACCTAAAAACAATTGGTGAGCATTTTCATTCCAAATATTAATCCGAAATTATCATTCCAAATGTAAATGCATTGCTTAACAAACTTCAAGAAGTCATTGAAAAAGGATCCTAAATCAAAAGATCTCTCATTGTTATAGGCCTAATAAAAACTCCTTCAAAAGATCAATTTAATAAGAATAATCCTCAAAATCATGAAATTAAAAAAATCAATCAAAATTGAAACATTGTGAATGTTGGGGTCATTGATACTCACCACATTCAAAACGGGAAAACCAACCATCAAAATAAAACAAATCAAACAATCAACCAATCATTATTTCTAGCAAAGAAACTACTCAGTCATAAATTCCAATTAAGACAATTCACACCTTTAAGAGAAAGTATTTCTAGTGTCCTCTTCCAATTAGCAAGTGCGAATGTGATAACCTATAAAATCAAAAGACCCTTCAAAGAAGGGAAACTAAAATCCACATAGTATAAAGAAATTGAATACCGTGAGCACCATTGCTTCGATGGTCATTCCACTCGATTTTTATATAAGACTCCATCATTACATTCAAGATTTAATCGACCACGGTGATATTGAAATAAAAAACAAATCAAATACCAATACTCCAAATGAGAAACTAAATGTGTTTAAGGACCCATTTCCAAAACATGATACAAATGAAAAGTTAAAGACAAGGGTCAATCCTCCAACAATGTTGAGTTCAATTCCATTATTTCATTCATTGATCACAATCCTAACACTTTAGCCACTATCAAGATCGATACTCCTACTTATGTGGTGACAACATGATATAAAAAGGTTTGGGTATCTATGACCAAATAGTCCTCTACATCAACTATACTTCAAACACCTAATCCCCAACCTACCATTTATTCAAATAAATCCAATGCCAAATCTTCAAAACCTTAGCCTTGCTATAGAAACACTACAAAAATAGATTTGAACTCTATCCACAACTCCTCAAAAGTCCAAACTTACATCTATGGCTATTTCACAACAACCATCTAATGATTTTTTTTTCTATTTCTTATGACATTATTAAACAATCAAAGAATGCATCTACACAAATCTCTCTCATGGATATGACAAAAACAACACCTACATTTCAATACATCCTTACATATGTAATCCATAATGTGTGTATTCCTAAGGGTATCACTACACACCATTTTAGGATTTAATCATGAATCTATCTTCAAATAATTTAATCCTCATCCCCTTTTGAAATTTAACACCATAAACAATGATTCCTTGTGCATTGATGCATTCAACACTAGTCACAAAATTTAAAAATGTTCTTATGGACAACAAAGAAACATTGGATATTTTTTTCTAGAAAATTATTAAGATGCATTGAAGGCCCATCTACAAATCAATCCTTCACTCCTCACATCATTCCATTCACGTTTGAGGACAACATTGATGTTGATATTCTTTCAAACCCCAACCATCTATATCTTCTACTCCATCAACATCTTCTACTCCACCTATGTTGGATATCATTGACAAAGGTATTGGAGAGTATGAACTCCAAAATGTAAATTACACATTACCTTTATCCACACATGTCCTCTTCGATGATCTAGTTGATATAAACCTACTCGTCGAAAATGTTTCCATATACACTGTTGACTTGGGCCTCATCGCCAAAATCTTGTACATCCGAGATCGTCCAAATCACATAACCATGGACCTCTTCCACAATGATGAGTCCATTGCAAACTCTAATCTGTAAAAAATGAAAAAAAAGGTAAGACATATCAAATCCCTCATCATGATGCTATTTGAAAATAAAAATGAAGAATTTAAAACTGCGCTTACTCATAGGTACTCTCAACACCGAGGAAGTCACTTGACAAGCAATTTTAATTGTTTTATCCATTGGCAGATATCTCTATCATTTCATCATCATATCTTTATACTATTCACCTATAAGATGCAAGTTAATCTTGTTCCTGTGGGGTATTGTGTATCTCATCCTTGTTATAGATTCTTCCATTTTAAATGTTCTTACGTATATCCTTTTCTAGAAGCTTAATGATGGAAATCATGCCTTTCAAAGAATCTCTCTCCTTAATAAGAAATCACTAAACTTATTTACCCGGATATTTTTCCTCCCATCTCAGTCTAAGGTGATGAGCCCTTGTGTCCTACTAGTCGTGTGGGCTGATATTTGGGGGAAAATTGTCTTTCCAAAATAAGCACAATACACAAACAAGGCAAAATCAATCAAAATTACAAAAAATCAAAATCATTACACCTTTTGTCCTTCACAGTCTTTGGTGTTGAGCCCACGCTTCTTACTAGTAGTGTGAGATTGGGAAAAGAGAAAGGTACCCTTACTCACCTATGTCTTATCTTCGGTGTTGAACCCTTACCTCTTACTGGTGGTATGGAGAAAATGTAGGGGGTCATTTCAAAAGTGAAAAAATTCAAGCAACAAAAATCCTTTAGAAAACTAAATCAAAAGTGCTTAATCATACAAAATCTAAAGAATCAATTTAGTTGCTCATGTTAAGAGAGACAACCATATCTTTCCAATTAGTAGGCCACATGTCGGTCTCACGTCTAGTCAAGATAAATAAGTGAAATTATCTTGGAAATCAGTTAGATAATCTTAATTAGAGATGAGTCTGTAGACACTATAAAATGCACCTTGTGCATAAGGTACCCCACTCAAAACACAAAAACATCATAAAACACAAAAAGACCAAAATCATAAAACCCCATAAAATGGGGATAAAAGACACCTCACCACTCATTTACTAACCCTCACCCACTCACATTTAATTTTGTCCCATCACACCTACCCATGTGCATGCCCAATGCACATTGCACCCATGTGTGTCCCACTCCCCTATGCATTAAAATATATAAAATAACCCTCATCCTCATCATTTGATCCTCTTATGCTCTCTTAACAACTCTTGACATCCTATACTTGAGTTTTCTTTCTCTCTTGCTCGCATATCTTGGTTTTTCAAGTCTTGAAGAAGGAAAAGTGAAGCACAAAGGATAGATCTAACTTGCTGCAACATTGTTCTAGTGACATTTCAACACTGTGGAAACCACAACCGTGATTGGCTTACAATCTCCATGTGATTCTTAGTGAAATGCAATTGTGATTGTCTTGCAATTTGAATAGGTATACTTGTCATTTCATTTACTATTTTTTCATTTTACATCAATAAAATGTCTTTTATCTCCTTAAAAGGGTTAGGGATCTTTATGCAAGAGCATCAAATCCATCTCTGTAAATAGATCAAGATGACATCAATTTTGGCTTGCAGGTGTGGTTGTAGGTCCTAGGGGTCCATTTAAGTCATTTTGAGGTGTTAGTTGGTGTCTAGGCTCTTTAAAATTCAAATGAGGTATTTCCCTCCAAAATGCAAAATTTGAATTAGGGAGCCATTTTTGGCTTGTACTTGGTGTTGTAATGTGTTCTTGGAAGCAATAAACTATGGAAGGGTGAAATGAAGCATTGTATGGGGGTTTTAGGTCTTCTCTAGGCTCATGAGTCATACAAAATGCTAGATAATGCCATAACTTAAGACATTTATGTAAGGAAACCTCTTATGGGTGAACTCATGTCCATGAACTATGATTGTAACTGACCTAAAGACCCATGAACCATGGTTAAGGAGTGATTAGGAGGATATAAAAGGCCAAATGTAACTACCTTTCTTCATTCTACTCAGGTATGAATCAAGTTGTAAAGTTTCAAGAAGATATTTGAAGGAGAAACTCAAGTTTTATAGCTCTTGCTTGATTTTTAGTATTTTATTGTGTATAATAGATATCTTTGGTCTCGAGAGATTTGGGTTACAAATATCTTGGAGATTGGATGTGAGCATTGTGAATATATATGTTTGATAGTCCTTGTATTTTACATGGTTGGCCCTCAGTGTGATTTTGTAATGTGGAACCATTCTGACCCTTGAGATTTTGTAGGGTTGTGTGTGAATAACAACTAGAAATCAATAGTCTAAGTCCATGAAAATAATCCTGTTTGTCGAGCTTAGTTAAGGCCTCGTGTATTTAATGTAATCGAGACCGAGAGGAAGTGACAAACTAGAAATAAGTTAGGGACTCTGTTTTGCAAGAAATATATATAAGGTATTCTTCAAGAATATTTAGAATTTGTGCAAGGAAATTGAGGTATACACTCAAATCTTATTCATAAAGAGTATCTAGAGAATTTGTAGATTTCCTTAGCAATATGGAGGTTAATTACTACTTGACCAAGTTTTAAGAATATAGTCCAACCGTGTGTGACTCAAGAACTATGTAACTTCTTGTAAGGGAGTTTTGGAATCCATCTATTGAGACTATTCAGAGAAACCTTAACTTGTCAAATTTTCTTATGAAGTGAATGATGTGGAGTTAATCAAGAAATTGAAAAAGGGACTTATGTGACTGCTCATAAAGGGTATGCAAGAAGTTCTTTGAAAGACTCAGGTGCGGCAAAGTTGATAATGGGTTTTAAGTACGATTTTACTTGTGCCTTGCATGTGTATATATCTTAGGCTCGAACAAGGAGGAATATTCAAACTATGATTCGAGGACATAGTCCCGCAGAGTAAGTAATTATATGGCATTTACTTTATACTTTGAATTTTCATTGAAAACCCTAATTTGTTAAACTTTGATAATAAGAATTCATGTTTTGTTGAAAAATTATTGCATGCATGAGATCTCTTGATATCTAAGGACTAGAGAGAAGCCAAAAATGGTTATAGGAACTTAGATATTTTCCTTGAAACAAAAGTATTGATTTGGTTTATATGGTTTTCACTCCTCTCGGTCGCTTGATAAAGTGCACAACTAGGGTTAATGATTGAGGACTCATTGCAAATAATTTTAAACTGAAACTTGAAATAAATAATGCCAAGGGGATTATCCAAGAGATCCAAAAGGAATTTTTAAGTTTCATTGGTGAGAACTTGAGTTACATATGATAGTACAGTGACTCACAAGATGCATAATCTAGTCTTAGTCTAGAGGACATCTTTACAGAGGTATATGATAACTAGGGATTCTAAGCATGAAACTTTAAAGGAATTACAAATGCATTAATGGGTGTCTAATTATACTGTGATTTTGTCTTGAAGTTTCCTATGACATGAATTAAGCATGACAAACCTTTTAAGACCTAGTCAAGGGTTTAGAAGTAAAATTGTTAAAAGAAGGCTACAAAGAGTTGTAGGAGGAGTTGCATCATCATAGTTGGGGTCATATCATAGATGGTAAGAGAGCACTAATGGAACTTATGAGGGTTCAGAGACACCTATAGAAGTCTATAACTACATATGATCCTAGCATGCATTGTCTCAAGGATAAGAGGACAGTTTTGTGATAAGGAGGGTAGTGTGGAACTTTGAAGGTTTAGAGTGCATTCTCATATTGAATTGAGAGTTTTGAGTGTTCGACAGAGGGAAAGAGAGTTAAGGTGCATCAAGAATCCATAGTCCAAAAAGTGGCAATCTTGAGTGAGAGCTAAGGAGAAGGAGGTAGGGCAGTCTAGGCCATCCATGCAAGGTGAAGTAAATCCTTACACCTAATCCATTTTAGGAACTAAGTTATCACTAATTTGGGGTTGTGGAGCAAAGAAATGGTTAAGAATGTCTCCACTAACAAATTATCCAAAATTGTTGGATTGAGTCAAGATTTCAAAATCTAGAAGTGGAGAATAAAGGTAAGCTAAGGGTAATGACTAAGGTCGATATCAAGGGTTGTGAACACTAAGGTAAGTCACACCTGCGATTATTGGAAATGTGAATAATATGTCATGATACTAATAGATATAGTAAGGAGGTACTAGTTATTTGCAACTTTCAACCATATTTATACTTATTGATGGTTCTCAAAATACAAAAGTAAGGAAAATCGCTTGTTTGTATTTTCTTGGTTGGTGTATTTGTGAAGTGCTCTACATCAAATATGTCCAAGGAAAGCCCGCTAACCACCAAAAACAACTAACATTTTTCAAGTGCACTTATGTGCAGGATTCAGATCTGAAAGACTTTTACCTAATTTATTCAATGAAAGAAACCACAATTGTCCCTCTCTTCACAATGGCATCATAAGCTCATTATGTTTTAGTAGCTGATTTGGGGTTTTTCGTATTAACTAATCCATCTTGTAGGTGATCCAAATCTAGGCATACATTTTGGCAACCATGGTGGGACCATTTTGGTTGTGGGTAAATATTTATTTTTATCAATCTAATAGTGTTTTTTAGGTTTGTTTTATTCTTTTTATAATATTTTTTGTAGATCTAACATCTCGTCTTTACAGTGTGCTAAAAATACAAAAAAACTGAAAAACAAAAAGAATTTAGATTGTGGCTCAGCCTGCAATTAGGACTGAGTTGCGATTTGAATTTTTTTTGTTTTTCATATTTTTTTGGAGTTGATATTTCTGAAACAAAAAATGATAAAATATGGTTTGTGGAAGTCGTAACTATGATTGTGTTATAAATTTATTTCTACAAAAATTGATAAACACATTTTTTTCTTAAAGGAATGAATCAGGAATTAACCACACATATTATCACAGGTTGGGATAAGGGTAAATACCCATCTACATAATTGTGGGAAGTGCATGGCCATAAGCCCAGAAACTTATTGTGAGGAGTACCATAGGAACCCTAAAGTAGTTGGCACATTGAGAGGAATCGGCCAATGAAAGAAGTACCCTACCCACCTAACTAGTACACCCACGAGGATTAGTGCCAAGTTTATCCTTAGCGATGGACCTAGTTTGATTGATCCGTCAGATTCAAATCTAGCTCAGTTAGTCAAGTGGGCTAAAGTAAATCGATGACTATACATTTTCTAGTGTACCACACTCATTTAGATAGTCCTTGGTATTTAGGAGAGAACCTTTTATAGGAAGCCAAATAGACCAAGCCCCTATTCCACTTTTAAATAAACAAACAATACTATTTCTAAGTCACACTTGTGATTGTTTCTGTTCTTCACATACCCTTCTTACACTACCATATATGTTGTTGTCATCCACTATGAGTTCTGATTTTTCTAGTCTCAATAGTAAATGTGACTGTGATATGATTTTTCAATCCCATATTTTTCCCATAATTACCTAACACTACAATTGACCCGTGTCATTCCACATAATTCATTCTACATTCTACTTTGATTCTTGAGCTATCCCAAATCCAATCGTTGTTGTGATTGACCTTAATTTTCTAATCTTACCATCTTGCTGAATTTTTCTACTCATGTTTCAAAGTACTAGTCATTGTCATTACCATCGCTTCTAGTCATTTCCATGCTCATTCTCATCCTAATTTGCTTCATCAACACCTTATTGATTGCATTTTTAAGCTTGAGTCCCAAAAATTTGGCTGACTTCCATCCACACTAACTTATCACACCATTTTTAATGAGCCTATTCACCCCATGGTACCGTGTCATCCCTATCCACCACATTTCAAATTGCCCATTTTTGACAAATTTTATGGCACCAAGGACCCTCAACACCATTTGCATATTTTCCGCTACGCTCCATTCAAATATTATGACCATGGTCTTAACACCACAACATATTATCATCAACCTATGGATGAACCACATCACTTGCCATCACTCATGGGTACCATCTATGTGATAGATGAATTTTCTTCTATGCCACCTATTACTACTACTACTATCTACTGTTATGATTCCTTATCGGGGCTTGTCCATTTTATGGATGTTGCTTTATCACCTATACTTTCAGATGTACCAACTACATTAGCACACACACTATTTACTTCCACACTTTTCACAAATGATTCATATTAGGAACATATTCCCTTTGATACTACTTCTGCAATGTTCACATGATGGTCTAGCTCAACTTGGTTTTGCTTTCGAGGACCTTTATCCTCCTACTCATGATCCTCATCTATATTATGGCTTCATCACTATTACCGTTGCTTATGGTTTACGTGTCTTTCATCTTATGGTCTATCTATTGTGCACTCCTCACTCTTCTCCACTCACATTAGGAGAGTCTTGGCTTACTTATATAGGGGGCATTGGATCCTGATCATATTGATATCTCATTTCCTATGCCCTTCAGTCCACATATTCATTTGCAATAGTTCCTTTCTTGGCTATACGCAAAATATCACTTGTTGGTATGCACATGGTTGTCCACTTCCTCCATTTACTGATGAAGAATATACCATGGGTATGTACAACTTATGCCTTAATGGCTCATTATGTGATCAACCAGACACTATTTCTTATCCAAGAAACAATCCTTATCCATTCGACTACGACCCTAAAAGTGATGACCTTCTAGATGACATTACCGATAGCATTATTTTGTTCACACACACTTGGGGGAATAACATCTCATACATCCCCCCATCATATTAGCATTAGTACATCTCTCATCTTTGCATTATCATACATCAATCTCCTCACTTAGGTATACTCATTACACGTTTTAGCATCAACCATTACCCGACGACACATTCTTGTGCTTTGGTTCACACTTGACTATTAAGGGCATTGTTATCCAAAATTCATCCTCAAGGTAATTTTGATGACATGCATCAAATTCTTCTTCATCCCGAACAAGTAGATTGATTCAAGGCCCAAAATTGTGTTTTTGGGGCCCTCGGTTTCTCTAACTCTCTTATCTAAGGAAGAATCCCAACGAGTTAGGAAAATGGAAAAAATACAAAAAATAAGGTTGCAGGATTGTTTTAAAGCATTTTGGGTCTGAAGGGTGTGGATCGTACCAGTGTGGGTCGTACCGAGGTTTGTCGTACCAAGTTTGGGGCCGAAATATAAAGAAAATCGGCTAAGTCAGACATTTTTGTCCCAGGTGCAGTCACGGGACAATTGGGACAAAAGTATGTGGGGACGTGAAAAGCCAAAGTGGCCGAGGGTAATAAAAACATCAAGTTTTTTTGTTTCACTGAGCTTGGGACAACCGGGACAAAAAATACGCGCGGACGTGAAAAGGCCACAAAAAGGGACAAGGAAGCCCAAATTGGTCGATGCGGGAGAATTCATCTAGAAAGCTGGGAAAAAAGTATGCGCGGGACGCGAAAAGGTGAAACGGCCGCAACAAAGAAGAAAAGTCAACATTTGACCTGTGAACTTCAAACGGCCATAACTTTTGACTCGAGCTCCGATTTTCACAAAATTGGACTTTCTGGAACGAGCACGACATCCTCTATGCCACGACTTTCTGGATTTCTTATTTTTAATGAGGGTAGATATATTTAAATAAAATAAACATATTCGGCTCCAGTCAGTTAATGCTCATTCCCGTCAAATGACAAAACGCCCTGCTCCTGACCCAAAATAGCTACCCGCACTCAGAAGGCCATAACTTTTGCATTTCTCAACAAAATCACACAAAATTGGTACCGTTGGAATCGTGGCTCTGAGCCCAATGCATAAAAATCAATAAATTCTATATTTGATGAGATATTGATTGATATTTTTTAGAAAACGTGGCTGGGTTCATAATAGTGTTTTATTTGGTGGTTGGGAGTGCAATTAAGAGGCATGGTCATCATTCTTTCTCTGCTGCAGCACTGGGACAGTATGGGGAGCCTTTTGCAAGTAATATAAAATAATTTTACTCCATTTAATGCCTCTTACAAGTGGTGGAAGGACAGATTTCAGGATTTTCATTTTTTCCTCTCTCTCTCTTCTCATTTTGTCTATAAATGGGAGTGTTGGTTTCATTGTAAGGGGGAGTTTTCAGATAGAAAATCTCTAAAAAATTCCTTTGTGAAGCCAATGTGCTGCAGGCCCTTGTAGTGGACTCTTTGCATGGTTATCCAGGCCCTTATCTTGTAATAGATTGAACTGTGCATATCATGAAGCAATAAAATATAAGTTTGTGGATGTATCTTCCCCTGCTGTGTTTTCTTGCATTCTTCTTGCCCCTTCAATCTTGATTACAAGAATACTGTGTCTACTTTATGTTCATGCAGGGATCCACTATCATTGTGTATGTTTGAAATGTTGTTGTAAAATGCATTTTTGCTGGATCGTGGGGAACTGTCATCACTCCCTCTAGTGTGCATTTTGCTTCTTTATCTCACACATTGGAAGGATACTCTCACACACCCTCCTTTTCTGGTGTATCACCACTTTAGTGTAGGCTTTCATTTTATGCACTCTCTCTCCTTGGTCCCTTGGAAAGCTAGATTAGAACAGTTAGTTTACCCTGCATTAGAGTAGATTGTGGCAGGTAGTTTAGGAGCAAGGACCAGCTTTCTCTGGACGTCTATCTCAAGTAGCAAGTCCCACAACTTGGAGATAGTACCCATGTTATCCAATCACACCGTGATTTCAAGTATATGCACTTGTGGAAACTTAAGGGTGTTGTGATTCGGTGATAAAGGCATACTAGACATGAACTCCACACACTACACAATAGGTACTACACACTCGCGCTTTTATTCACAAATCTGCATCATACATTCTACATTTAGTCTACATTTGTGCATCTATACAACATACATCATATTACCCTTCCTCGTACATGTGTCACTCTTCTATTATCTCCGAGTCTAGCATCATATACCGCTCATCCTACATACTGCATCGCACACATCCTCACATTACAAATTTACCTACGAGACATTGCATTACACACTAGATGTCACAAATTTATACATTTTACTCATCACATGGTCATCTTTTATCATCACACATATTCTTCTACGCATTGCACTCATTACCCTATGACACACTTTAGTTCCTCGGTCCATACTCAACTGCTGAGGGTTTACAAATCAAATGGACCTTATCATACTTACACATTCATCATTCAACTTTCTATCATGTGACATTACTAGGTTAGTGACATACACTTTAGGCTAAATGGTCACCTATTCCTTCATCTTGTAGTGGTATATGCTTTAGGCTACATCACCACTCCCTCTATTCATCTAGTAGTGATATATGCTTTAGGATACATCATCACTCCCTACACTCATATTGTCATGATATATGCTTTGGCTATAGGGTCACACACATACTTCATCTCTAGGTCACATATTATATTCACTACATATACACACTCACAACACGTTAGACATACACACTTCGACCATTTCTTGATGACACACTCTCGTTTATGGTTCATTATTGATTGCCAATGGTGAAAACTAAATGAACCTCATTGCATACAACTCCATTTAGTCAGGGGGCATGCGGCTCCTATCATCCATCTTTCATTTCATTCCATCCATCCACAAATGCTAACTACATATCTTATTTGGTTTTACTCTTGCTTGCATTTTCTTATTCATGCTCGATTTATTACACATGCTAGTTAGATCTATTGTATGTCATTATTTTTACCATCCAAACATGCGAGTTCACATATTTCTCTAGTTATGATCGTAGATACAAGTCTCTTACATGCAATATGGATGATCACCTTCTACCACTCCTATAACGACCACTGGGGCATCCACTTTCGTCTCTCACGGGTTTTATTATTTCATTTTGTAATTAACACCGTTATCCAAAATTCACCCCTCAAGGTAATTTTGATAACATGCATCAAATTCTTTAGTCCCAAGCAATTATATTGATTCAAGGCAAAAAATCGTGTTTCTGGGGTCCCCTCGGCTTCTTTCTAACTCTCCTGTCCAAGAGGAAAACCCAGCAAGTTTTAAAAATGTGAAAAAGTTGCAGAAAACAAGCTTGGGCTAGGAAAAATCATGAAAAATGGCTAAGTCCTAGTCCTCGCAACAGTCGGGACATGAGGGACATCTGGGCGCGAATCGGCCGAAAGGCCGCCAGGCAGTCTGCAGAGCAAAGGGGCATCTAGGACGCTGGGACGCGTGGGACATGAAAAGGTGAACCGGCCGAAAAGTGGAAAAAATCGACTAAGTGTTGTTTTCACGCAGTTGGGACAGTTGGGACAAAGGTACGCGAAAGACGCGGATCGGCCGGTTTGGCGCAAGTCAGTCCATTTCAGGCGGTTCGGAGAAATTTGTCCCAGGTAGTCCGGGACAGTTGGGACAAAAGTGCGCGGAGGACGCGAACCGGCCGGTTCGGCTGAAATAGAGGACTTTCGTACTGGGACATCCGGGCCAAAAGTATGTGTAGAACGCGAAAATCCGAAAGAGCCGAGAGTGATTGGAATCTCGCCACGTGTCTTCACCGCAAAGAGGGACAAGGAAGCCCGAATCAGCCGAGGCAGGAGATTTTCATCCGAGACAGCCGGGACAAAAAGTATGCAGGATGTGGGGGACGTGAAAATCCGAAGTGGCTGAAGGCAAAGAGGAAAAGTCAACGTTTGACCTGTGAAACTTCAAACGGCCATAACTTTGACTCGAGCTCGATTTTCACAAAATTGGACTTTCTGGAACGAGCACGACGTCCTCTACACCACGAATTTCTGGATTTATTAGTTTTAATTATGGTAGATATATTTAAATAAAAGAAACATATTCGGCTATTAATGCTCATTCCGTCAAATGACAAAACACCGCTGCACTCCAAAATAGCTGCCCGCACTCAAAAGGCCATAACTTTTGCATTTCTCAATGAAATCACACAAAATTGGTACCGTTGGAATTGTGGCTCTGAGCCCGACGCACAGCAATAAATAAATTCCAGATTTGGTGAGAGATCGATGGATATTTTTTATAAAACGTGGCCGAGTTCATAACAGTGTTTCATTTGGTGGTTGGGAGTGCAATTAAGAGGCATGGTCATCATTCTTTCTCTACTGCAGCACCTGGGACAAGTATGGGGAGCCTTTTGCAAGTAATATATAATCATTTTACTCCATTTAATGCCTCTTACAGGTGGTTGAAGGACAGATTTCAGGATTTCCATTTTCCCTTCTCTTTTCCTTCTCATTTTTCTATAAATTGGAGTGTTGGGCTCAAGTTTTCGGATAGCAAAGCTCACAAAATTGATTTGTGAAGCCAGATGTGTTACAGGCCCTTGTTGTGGACTCCTTGCATGGTGATCCAAGCCCTTATCTTTAATAGATTGAAGCGTGCATACCAGAAGCAATAAAATACAAGTTTGTGATGTATCTTCCCCTCATTGTGTTTTCTTGCATTATTCTTGCCCATTTAACCTTATTTACAAGAATATTGTGTCTATTATTATGTTCTTGCAGGATTCATTATCATTATGTATGCTTGGAATACTGTTGTGAATGCATTTTGCTAGATTATGGAGAACTGTCATCACCTCTTCTAGTGTGCACTTTGCCTCTGTATTTCACACATTTGGAGACTATGTCACACCCTCCTTTTCTGGTGTATCAGCACTTTAGTGTAGGCTTTCATTTTATGGATTCTCTCTCTCCGGTCCGTTGGAAATTTAGATTAGGATAGTTAGTTTCCCCTACATTAGAGTAGATTGTGGCAAGTAGTTTAGGAGCAAGAACAGCTTTCTCTCGGAGGTCTATCTCAAGTAGCAAGTCCACAACTTGGATATAGTACCCATGTTATCCAATCACACCGTGAGTTTAAGTATATGCACTTGTATAAACACAAGGTCTGTGTGATTCGGTGATACCAAACACTTTTCATTATTTACTTATACATGCTTTTGACATACTGTTTATCTTTCTAACATGCTAATGGGTTCTTCATGTGTAGCATTTGATTTATAGGTTTATTTTATTCCATGGCTATTTGTTTGTTTTTATTATTGTTTGTCATTATTTGCTATTGTATGTAGGCCTTGTGGTTTGTATGGTGTGCACATTTGGATTTTGTATGTGGCCATTACGTCCTTGAGTGTCTTGTGACATCATGAGTGATGTCCCATGTTTGCAACAAGCTTTAGTGGTCTATATTTCTTTTTGTGTGTTTACTTACATTCTAGCTTACACATTGTTTGCGTAGCGTACACTTGTCTTTTACATGCATGTTTGTTTATACTAAAAATTATTCCTAGCCACTTGTTTACGTACACCTTGATTTCTACCAAGAACATTCCCTTACCCATGTAGGGCACAGTTTATGTTGTTGGTCCTCTTTTGGGGCAACATTCTCCTATCAGTGATGTCATATGCACCCCCAAAGAAGGGGGCATTATTTGGGGTTTTACATACTACACAACGCTTTTTGTTGGTACAGTTCAGTTTAGTTTCCATCCTTGACATTGTGGGTTATACAGCAAGTGGATTCAGACCAGTCTACGAACCCCGTACATAGTGGCTTTTACAAGACATGGTTGTCCTTAGCATTCTGGGGAGTAGTTACAAGTTAGAGGATACATCAGATTTCCTCTCTACACTATGTCATCCGGTGGTGTCAGTCACCCAAAAACCAGGTAAGATGAGATATCTCTTCACACAAATTCAGGGAAGTAGTTACAGGTTGGAGAATAAAGCAACTTTCTCCATACACTTCTTTGGCCAAGGTGGCGTGAGATCACCCAAAAAACTTGCAATACAGGATATCCTCTCTACACCCTTTTCTCTCATCATAGATCAAGTGCACATGTTCCTTTTACATTTTTATTTCCATTACATGATTTTTACTATATACATGTGTCTTTACATGCATTTTGACATATATACATGTGTATTTGACTACTTGATTGTCTTCTCCTTGTAGGTCCGACCGTATGAGAAGCAAGCATTCAACAACAATGAAAACAACAACAATGACAACAATAATGATGCCAACAACAACATTTTGTGGCAACACACACCTCATACTAACATGTAGGTACATCACACACATCGGTAACTACACACACGCATTTCTCGCCCTAGGTTCACTCTCATCACTTTTTCTCTTTTACATCTTTAGTTTCAGTGTTGCATCATTATTTTGTTTCATTTCACACTTTTTTTCTAATCTCTTCACTCTACATGGACATCAAGTATCTCTATCTACATCACTCTACATGACATACTAATATTCATACTAAAATCACGCACTTTGGGTATTATTTAGTCTCGAGTCTCATACTAATATTCATATGGTTTTTGAGTGAAGAAAGTACTAATTAACCCCCATCTTTTGGCCATTTTACTTTGCTTTCTATCATCACTATTGACCTCCCGCACATACATGCCCAGTCTATTTTTGTCATTTTGCATCATTTCAGCCCTGAATGGGTGCCCACATGCGCCCTGGTCCTAGTCGGGTGCCTTGATCCTTTTCTAGCAATTTGAGCTTTCTATATTTTTGGTGGTCAGCCTTTTCGGGGTTGATTATGAAATTAGAGCAAGAAAACCATATAAACATAAATTTACGAGACCATAATAAGGGACCAAGCGCTATTCACTATTATCGTACCTAAGGTTGCATCCATCTAGAGCTCATTTGTATCCATCTAGCTCCATCACAAAGGACAAGGCTAGTTCATCTACATCACACTACATAGGAGGGAATTTTATTCTATTCAATCTACCATTTTATTACATTTCTACACAGTTATTTTTCACTACTTTCACAAAGTGTGACTAGCACAAGAGCACATAGGGCATGATTGCACACACACACATAGAACTACATCGGGTCTGAGATGTAGTGCAGCTCACTCAGTTAGTAATTCCACCCTTGTGGCTATTGAGGATAGTCCGAATCCTTCATATACATCTTTCTTTTTCAAGGTTTTAATGTTTGGCTTGGGGTTTTTCTGATTCCTACTTCATCACCGATTATCAACAACATACGGCATAGTGGAGAAAAATACACATGACAAGAAGTGAAAGCTTCACATCACCTCGCAACCCTATAAATCTTGTTTTTATACCTCCTACATAGACCAGGCACCTAGAATTTAGACTAGGGCACCCACAGAACTCGATCCTCTCCCAGGTGCCCCAATCCACTCAAATTGCTCGAGATCTAGACTTTCCCGGGCTTTGACATAGTTGTCTCCTCCTGTTTGTGAATCCTTCTACGTGACACACCCATCAAGTTTTCGAATCAACTAAGCTCTATCTAACCCTTCTTGCACTTTAGGGTTTCATACTTTCATAGCTTAGATTGCTTGGGTCACTTTCCTCATTTAGTTTAGACTTTTATTTTATTGTTGTACTTCTTAGATTAACTCTTAAAATTCAAATTTTAGTTAATCGGGCCTTCAGTGTATTCGAATATGGGTCTTGTTTCTCTAATAACTTCTCCGTGGAGCCTAATAAATCAACTTTTTTTTAAAGGTCGTTGTCACATCTCACAATGAATTCCCAAAAGAAAGAAGTACATGCAAAAAGTGACCAATGACTTTAAGGATTCATATATGGATGAAATTGGAAAAAATAAGTTAATTGATATCTATGGAAGGAAGTTCCAGGATGTTAAGGTTCAACCTAAGAAATTGTCCATGGTACATCTCTACCATGTACTATGTAGCCTGTATTCGTTTTTTTTTTAATCCTTGATTTCTTTGATCCGCTTATGTAATTTTTGCAGAATCGTAGTGATATTCATTTTTTCCTTTACAAAGAGAGAGAGAGAGCTAAGGAACATTTTTATCTTGTAATAGTGCCAAAGGTTTAGCACTCTTAGTTGTTGTTTTATGGGTGCAAGTGATACTATCAATTGTTTCTCTGCAAGGAGTTCAAATCATACAAGCAATCATAGACAATACAAAGAGAATAATCCCTCCTTTCAAAACACCAAAAAAATCAGGTAGATTTCTTATCTTCAATTAGATTTATCTACCTTTTATAGGAGAAGAAAATAATTCTAAGAAAGGATATTAATAGTATAAGCTTTGTATGAATCACCATTTTAAAGGGTCAAACCAAAAACTCCCTAAATGAATTTCTAATATTTTTTATTTGATCTCGGGTCAATTAACTTGTAAATGTATGTCCACACCAAACCGGGGTGCTTGGTAAGGAACTTATAAATTTTCATAACACATGATAGCCTCTCTCAAGTGGAGGTTTAGACTTGCATGACATGTCTCACTTGAGTGTTCCTCATATCTATTATAAGCTGCCAATGATTTTACAAGTTGTATTGACCTATTCTACTCATTTCGGACACTAATATAATTTATTTTCTTTCTTTTCATCTAGGTGTTCAAATGGAGTGGAGAAAATTGTAGGACAAGATTAAATACAAAAATAAGCTAATATTTAGGCCATTATATGTCACTATCAATTTAGCATTTGAGGGCGTTCAAATTCATGTTCATCATAGCGAGTTGAAGTAGAAAAATTATGTTTTGATTCCATTATACAAGGGCTTTAAACGTGCAAGATTCTAATTATTAAATTTGTATTAATAAGTTTTTGCATTGAGATATTTTTTCATTCAAAGCAAAAGAATAAGTAGTTCGTGAATAATTTATCACAAAAACTATATTTCTTCCCAAAGTGATAAGGCACTTTGATTGTAAGCAAACTAAATTGGAATTTTTAGTTTTGAATTTGGTTTCTTAACCCTCATAGAATAATAATGAATAAAAGGTTAGAAAACAACGTATTCGACATTTTAGATCTCATTATATCTTCAAGGAAAAAAGAGTGAATCCAATATTTTTGATGTATCATGTAAACAACTTCAAATTTGGAAGCAATGCCCAGTGTCAGAGTAATAGCATATGGATTAAATATTAATTTGGAACATTGTCTATAAGAGCAGCCTTACATCACAAAGTAACTATTCTATAGAGGCATGTAAACAACTGACAAGGCACTCAGTCACCCATTAAAAAACATCCCTTATTTTTTATTATTTTGTTAAGTAGTACTTTTAGATTGCTTTGTCTCATTCATTCTCAACCCACCTCGAGGGGCCAATGTAAACTAAGGATTAAAAAGGCTACTCCTCTTAACATTTTTTTCCCCCATAAAAACTAACATGATTTCAAAAAAAAGATTCTATCTTTTTGTATTATGTGGAATTTGGACCACATGTTGGACTGCAAGGATTTAGATAATCTATGATAACACTAGCAATGCCATCCACATATCCATTGGAGTTAATTTTTTCTCCGATTTATTTGTCTTCTACGAGAGTCAACACATTAAGAGCTAGTATCCACTATTTGATAAATTTACTAAACTCCTTATAATCCAATTATGCATTTCAGATTACTAATTTTATTAACAATACATATTTTTCTGGTAAAAATGTGATCAAGCAAAGGCATGTGCAAAATAGGTGCATAATTTTTTTAGGTTTAATTGTTAAAGATTAAAGGGCATCTAATTCCATCAAATTCATTTGGGTATGATTCATGCCTCATCTCTTATTAGTACAATTAAATGGAGAGATTTTTATTATAGAGTTGTTTTAATGAGCAAAAGTCCACTCATGTAGGACAAACCCTCTTATTGAGTGACGAGAGGTGACGGTAACTATGGGTGTTATTAGGAACATGTTTTGGGTGAAGGGATGTCCCCTATGTCAATGTAAGTATCAATAGTGGACTAGCATAGTTAGTAAATGATACCCCTAGATAGACTTGGAATGACAATTGTTTACAAAGGAGGGGTCTTATATGATATGGAGATACCTTTCTGTGCTAGTTATAAATTTGGCATTTGCATAAATTGATCATCAAGGTTACCAAATGCTTTGGGGTAGATCTCTTGTTATAATTCCTTCACATTATAATATTATTTGACAAGAAATATAACCCGGTTGTGTTGAAGGAGAATTGAACACACGTTGAGCACCATTACGAATATTTCACTAGACATGAATGAACAAGATCGAATCACATGGAGCCATGCCATCATTGTTTCTCGAGCAAGAAAAATGTAGAAGAAATATTTATCTCCATTTGAAAATCTCGAGAGATCGACATGCAAGGACACAAACTCCCATACTTTTTTGTATTTTCAAAAGCTAAAAAAATAGGTATTTATGTTTCTTCAATAGGTATACATGATCGTCAGAATATTCTCTTCTAAAATATGATACAAATCTTGTTTCTATTTTGTTTTTGTGTATTTCCATACCTAGATTGCCTAGGTTAATGCCCTAATTTATGTTGGCATTCGAAAAAAATCAATCACATTTTAGAGTGAAGAGCCTATGCCTTTTTGAACAACCCAAAGCCTATGATGCCACATTTCACATTTATTCAACTCTACCGAGTCAGCCACAACCCTCCTATACTAATCAACCCTATATTATTTATTTTTACTTTTATACTTTTCACTTCTTTTTAGATCCTTTACTTTCTTTAAAATCATTTCAATAATATTTCGATGGATCTCCATACCCTATTTCAAGCTTCGATAACTTTTAGGTATCTCCAAAGCTTACATTTTGGTGTAAAAATAATAATTTGTATGCCTTTACAAATAAATTCATTCTCGTTAACATGACAAATACCAATGGAAATCCAACATAAGTAAAATGCCCAGAGTTTTAATGTATATGTAAAAGTTTGGAAATACACCCGCCATTTGTATTTTTATTGACGTATATAAACTTCCTACCAAGTGCATTGTTTATTCATATCTTATAATCATTTCATTGAGTGGCAGGACATGTTACTAATTATATTTGTTAAAACATATGCAACGATTTATGGTCAATCCATAACCAATCTAAATATATATAAATTTGATTGACCTGGACTTAGTTATCTCTTAAGATTTGTATAATTATAAATAATGACCTTTAAACTATAATCCATTTATAGTATAACATATGTATATTGAAAGGAACGATAACCAGATCGTACCAAGCCAAGAACAAATATGCTAATCAAACACCACAATCAATAAGATGAAAGCAATTTTCCAGAATAAATTTACAAAAACCTTTGCAAACAAATGATAAACAATATCATATATTATTATGGAACTCAATGCAATACATTGAGAATGGACCTTGTTTAAATAGGCAAGGAATAACAATCTAAGAACTAGTCAAGGTCATAGATCAAGCCATAAATCAAGGAAATAACTAGTCATCAAAGAACTAGTCAAGACCATAGATTTAGGAGAGAACTAGACATCAAGGATCTAGTCAATACCATAGATCAAGGAAAGAACTATACCTAACAACTAGATAATATCTCCTAATATCTAAATAAGATAAAAGAAATATCTACACACATAAGTGGGTGAGGATAAATACAATAAAGGTAAATAAAGTACATAGGTGAACATGAGCTAAGGTAAATACCTACTCTAACACCCCCTCAAGTGAAGCTAGGGGTCAAAATAGAAGTGGCATGTCCATGATGAGTCTCGGTAACTAGGCCGATGAGGTATTCATGTACAATATCCGGGAAAAAATGGACACTCCAAGGTACCCAAAACCAGTAACAAAAAAGTAAAGAGAGTAAAGACCCGCTCCAAGGCATCCCAAGAATCTTAGCTCAAAAACTCGTACAATGCTGAAGAAGTTTGGTGTGCACTATGGTTTGAATCCACTACTCGATCACAAAACTCAAAAACAATTGACACTGGGTTTCACCAGAATAGCTCCATACAAGGAGACTGTCAATAGAGTGATGTCGAAAGTGAAAAAAAAAAACCAAACATAATTTGATCAACTTCTACAAATAGGTGTGCCACGATCCAAGAATAAAAAACCAAACCAACAAGGTAAGGACACAAACTCCAGAGTGTCATGATCCAAGGAAAGCCAAGGTAACAAGGTGAGGACATGAAACCCGAAGAAGTAGGATCAACACCACACCCTCCCATACTACTAAATGGGTGGAGTGACGCTACAAATCTATATGAGTTGTCAAAACAACTACTCAAACACTAACAAACTAACACTAGGCTCCACCAGAATAGCTCCCCCATAAGAGAGACTGTCAACATGCCAAAAGTGTTGAAAATATAGATACAAAATCTCTCAACAAACAAGAGAGATACACTACACCTGCTAAAGAAAATGCTCAAAACAAGAAGCATCACAATGCATAAGGTATAGAAAGTGGAGCAAGAGGCCGAATGGTGGAGGATCCATGCCTGTAGAGTCCTCTCAATAAATGCCTATGTCATGACCATGAGTGATCAGATATCCACCCCAAATCAACACGGATGGATGAAGAAGATGCTCTGCATATGACTTGGTGTAAAATGCACAATGGGTGCATGTAAAAGAACATCAGAATGTGTGTTAGGTTGATCATGTTTGACAGCTGAAATCTCAGGTTTCTCAAGCCTGAGTGAAGATGTAGAACTCATGTGTTTCTCATGATCCTCAAAAAGAGTCGAGTGAACAAACAAAGGATCTCTATCAATGTGTGATCCCAATGAAGTATCTGCACGAAAACCAATGTCATGGTGAGAATTCCACTTAACATGTGGAAGAGAGGAAACAATAACCTATGAATGTCTACCAATGACTCTCTAGTGAGACCCATAGAATGAAGCATGCGAGAACTGAATGCAGTGGTATGCTTCTTAAAAAATCCATGCAACTGAGTAGAAGTAGGAAACACAACATGTGGTACTTTAATAGGCATAGATGTGGAAGAGCATGTCAGAATAAGCCTCACGTGTTTAGAAGCATCAAAGCAGTTTAGGCTCAAAGGTGGTAGATCAATGTCGGTGGGTATAAGAGCAAGCAAATGCAAGTGGACTAGAGCATGTATATGGTTGTCCACAATATGATGGCGATGTCAGTAGGCTAGCAAGTTTTTTTCTGTAGGGAGTGTATTATTGTATCCTTATCGTGAATGAGTGATTGTAGAAGATAATTTCACTTCTTGAGAAATCTATTTTCTTCCACAAATTTTACAATATCCTCTTGAAGTCCACATACTTCAGAGAAAATCATATCATTCTCAGAATCCATGATAGGTACAAACTACAACTCCTAAAAAGTTTAGGACGTCGGGCTTAGCTGAAATTGCATCCATAATTGATTACAACACTCCTCCATATTTGGCACTTTATAATTATAGTGCAAGTCTCAAAATAAATAACTCCAATGGAAAGATCATGAAAAAACAAGCACTTTTGCAAAAATGACACTCAAAACCGAGTTACCGATCAAAAGATACAAGCTTTTTAATATTTTGCTATGTTATTTATTTTAGTTGCCACTAAAAAAAATAAATTGTTGTTTCCTTAACCACACAATTAAAATTAAAGGGGGCTGAAGCTAAGCACCTACTAGTAGGAATCACAAGCTTTAAGCCCTCATATGACCATACCATATGATCAATTTGGGTGTGTCACGTGTTTTCAAAAGTCGCATGGACGAGTTTATAGTCGATCTTAGGGTTTTCACACCTTCCAGATCTAATGGAAGCCTCTGTTTTGCATAAAAATGCATGCAACAACAAAATATGACCAAATCCTAAATATATGAATACACAAAGATTTTATTTGCAAAATAAAATTTACAGATGGATGTCAACAACAATCTCCTACTCTGATACCATGAAAGGAACGATAACCAGATCGTACCAAGCCAAGAACATAGATGCTAATCAAACACCACAATCAATAAGATGAAAGTAATTTTCCAGAATAACTTTACATAAACCTTTGCAAACAAATGAGAAACAATATCATATATTATTATGGAACTCAATGCAATACATTGAGAATGGGCCTTGCTTAAATAGGAAAGGAATAACAATCTAAGAACTAGTCAAGGTCGTAGATCAAGCCATAAATCAAAGAAATAACTAGTCATCAAAGAACTAGTCAAGACCATAGATTTAGGAGAGAACTAGATATCAAGGATCTAGTCAATACCATAGATCAAGGAAAGAACTATACCTAATAACTAGATAATATCTCCTAATATCTAAATAAGATAAAAGAAATATCCACACACATAAGTGGGTGAGGATAAATACAATAAAGGTAAATAAAGTACCTAGGTGAACATGAGCTAAGGTAAATACCTACTCTAACGTATATCTTACCATCATTATATTCCATAAAAATCTTAAAGATTAATTTTGTGAAGCCCTTCTCCAAGCTTGTACATTTTCAAATAGTTAGAACTAATTATTACCTTTTGTAGAGATTTCACCGCTTAAAAGTGTTAAGCATGGTAAACATCATGTTCCAATTTATGTACTTGGGGCTTATCTTTCACAAATTCATATCATTAATAAGCTTTACGATGGGTTTCGGAAGATATCAACATTTATTTTTAATCCCGCCACAATTATATATTGATCATTTGTTATTAAGTTATCATGCCTCCCGCTCACCGCAATGATAGTTAAAGACATGCAAAGATCGCAACAAAATAATCTTGATTATTCACCATTCCAAAGCTTAAAATTCTTCCAAATTATCCTTTTTGAAAGTCATGGATGGCTAGTGCTCCCCCTTTCTAGCAATTTAATCCAAATGACTATTAGAATCTATTACTGATAACATGGTTATTATTATTAGTGTACTAATGTTTGTATCTAAATTTGGTTTATGGACTTTTGATGTTAGTAGGATATCCCTTCACCATATGCAGAATTAATTAAATCAAATGGGTGTAGATATTTTACTTTAGAGGGCCAAATTGGCTTCGTTTCGGATATCATACTGTGTTGTTGTGGTACTCCATCTTTCAAAGATGGTTGGGAAAACTTTGCTTCATATCATTCAATACAAAATGGAGATATTATAGTTTTCAAAAACATCCACGGCCACAAATTTTATTGTTCAAATATTCCATCTTAATGGTTATGAGAAACAAATAACACATGAGAAAAAACTTGAAGAAAATATAGTTGTGATTTATGCAAATATCGGACTCAATGTGGGCTCCCTGCTAAGCATCCAATAACCTTGGATACTGAGGAAGAAAGCCACTACCAAAAATCACCAGTGCCATCATTTAGCCATGAAGGTAATCACAAGCCCAAAGTTTCTCATGGACTGAAATATCATGTATTTAAATACTCTCCTACTCAGTATCTTCTTTGTTTCTTCCCTCTTCTTCTTTGTGGTTTTATAATCCCCCCCAAAAATTGGTCAAAATCTTTTAAAATAAATGTTTTACTACCTAGAGTAGGATATTCCTCTTCATTGTATCTTACAATAGTTTTCACTCTAAAATCCTCAATTCATTCATAAACATTAATTTCATTAATTGGTTGTCCATATAAATATTAAATAATATGATGTAAATAGAGGTAACACCATAATGGAAGTGGCCCTCTGTAATGTCCTCATTTCCGAGCAAGTGGCCTAGGAGGCCTTTCATCCATCTCAGCCTTGGTCATGCCAAAGGGGCTAGTGACATTGATGGTTATCGGGTATGGTTTACACCTTCATTTCACTTATATGTTATGTCTCAACATTGGACATGTACTTTGAGGTGACTTACGTGAAATAAGGTTGTGAGATGCTCCCCTAAGGTACTTTATGTTATATTTAGTTGATGACTTAAGTAATGGGTGAATATATGGTACTTTATGTTCTAATTCTTTGTTGGGGTGATTTAAGTGCACTTTTTGGCATGTGGGGAATAAAGTGACTTAAGCTATTTTAATTAATTAAAGAAAAGACCCAAGGGGTGATTAGGATGCTTTTGGGCCTTTTGTTATCCCGTAATGAGAATTTATAAAAGGAAGCACTTGGGGAGAATAGGCATTCATTCATACTCACCTATTTTGATATTGAAGAAACTGTTGTTTGTGCTTTCCTTGCTTGTGGAGGTGAAATTCGTAGGAACCCTAGCTTTGGTAGTGAAAGATATACCCCTAGGTAGTAGAGAACTCTTTGGTGGTGAAAGATCCAGCCCTAGTTTGTTATTGTGGATTTTATTCAAATTGGATTGTCGGGATTTAGAGTTTTGAGGCATGTTGATCCAGGTTTCAAGTCCATAAAGAGAAGACAACCATATTTAGTAAGAGAGATCATCTATTTAATCAATGGAAATTATTGTGTTTTCATGTCATCGTATGTTGATGCATGTCATTACATGTTGATGTATGTTGCATGTTGCATGTTGCTTGCATGTTGTTGCATATTAGTTTAATTGCAATAAAAATGAAGATATTGGTTATTTTATGATTTTATACCTTGTTGCCATAATCGTACTTTACTATCATATTTTTCTATATACTACCTGTCATAAAAATCATATTGTTATTTGTGAAAAATTGGTTGGAAATCTTGAATATAAATTAAATCCGGAAAAGGGATATTTCAGTGGTATCAGAGTTGTTGTTCCTCCAGCCTGTGTGGGTTAAAAATGGGTGACATCGAAGATCTCAATGTGGATTTAATGAAAAATTATTCACCAATATAGTTAAGCAACAGGAGACTACAAACCTCTATTTGAGCCAACTCACAAAGAGACTATCACAGGGCAGATCTGGGCCTCAGGTGGATAGAGGGGAAAATGTGAGAATAGTAATTCAGGGAAGTGATCTCCCCATTCATCTAACAAGTCTTTTAGTCTTCATGAGCCCTCTTTCTTGAAAGATTCTGAAACGTCACATGTAGGGCAGCCAACAAAGGTGATGGATGAGGATTCTTGTTGGAGGAAATACCAATCTTTGAGCAAGGGATTTAGAGATAATATGTCATTTCCAGATTATTGCATGATGAAGATTGGTAGTAAGCCCAAGAGAGGCCATCATATGTCGATACCTAAATTACAAAGGAGTTTGGGGCAGCAAAAGAACTCATTTGAAGAACCAATAAAAGTTCAACATGATAAGCATAGGGAAACAATTAGTGGGTTGCAAGGTAAGGGATCTAACCACTACATTGAGGTAGTTTTAGATAATGAAGAAGAAGAAGAAAATAATGTTGATCTCGAAGAAGTTGTGCCTGGTATGAGGAATGGTGTTCCTCAAATATGACACCCAAGAGCAGGGAAGGATCAATCCAAGAAGAGTAGATTGCACAGGATAAGGATGGCGAAGAGAGGAGCATGTTATCGCAACAATTGTCTCATGAAATAATTCAGCCCATTGTTGATCATGGAGACATCACAAGGTATGAGACAAGTGGGATATTTGATGACTCCTATTTCGATGGATTGTTTGTTATAGACACAAAGCACACCATGATGACTTATGTGGAGAGTGAGTCAGATGATGTTGAGTTGGGGAGTGAGTTAGGTATGATGGATAATTTGACTCTAGATGGGGTGAGTGGAGTCATGGATGTGGGTGTGACCAGTAGTGTTACACATGAGATAGTTACAGAGATTGGGGTTACAGGTTCAGATCACCCGAGTCTATCATTATGTTGGTTATCGGAGGTTTCAGTAGACTGGAGATCTCATTTTCTTGTTGAGTACTCCAAGAACTCGACACACTTGTGAGATTCTAGATGGTCACATATAGGATGACAACTACAGATTGGAGGATGAGATGATCTTCTATCAGGGCAGATTGTAACTTGTGTCTGATTCATGGTTGAGGATGGAGATACTATGACATGTGCATTGTTCTTACATGACTGGACACTTGAGCTTTAATGAGACCTACAAGTTCATATGGGAGATGTTCAGATGGCATGGGTTGAGGGAGGATATCCTCAAATTTATACAGGGATGTACGGTTTGTCCTTATGACAAATCAGAGCTTACGGTTACATTATTTTTAAGTCGAGATGGGATATCACCTATGTATTTTAATGCTTCTCTTCCTGGTGAGCACTTCACCCATGTGCTAGTCATTAGAGGGATGGAGTTGACTCAGTTACTTGGTTATTCAGTAGGTTTGCATTCAACACAAGAGGTGGACTATGTAGAGTTGATATTGCCAGTTGACTGTTTATTGGAGGCAGTACTTTTCCCCATGGGACACATAAAGACACATTATGAGGAGTCTTTCTCTCGCACGAGTGTGATTCATATGGTATATTTGGCATGCTTTGTGCTTATATGTGTTGTTTCACAGGTTGATCTAGAGGATGACATAGGGTTCAGAGGGGAATTTTGTACCCATGGGTTGACTAGAGAGTCAGGGAGTGATTACATGATGAAAATTCACATTGGTAGGGACTGGAAAAAATTTCAGTTTCAGTGTGGGTATCAGTGGAGAGTTGGTGTGGCATAATAACACTTCAAGGGAAACATTGTTCTCTACACAAAATGGAGAAGATGATGACTACATGTGGTGCCTTGGTTACTTCAAATCACACCGATCTTTGTTTGACTATAGGGTGAGGTGGAGAAACTTACTTTCGGTATTCAACTTCTGCAACATGACAGATAATTCTTGGGGTAAAGAATTTCTCGGGAGGGGAGGATTGTAATGTCCCCATTTCCGAGCAAGTGGCCTAGGAGGCCTTTCATCCTGTCTCATCCTTGGTCATTCCTAAGGGCTAGTGACATTGATGGTTATTGGGTATGGTTTGCACCTTCATTTCACTTATATGTTATGTCTTGATGTTGTACACGTACGTTGAGGTGAATTAAGAGAAATAAGGTTGTGAGATCCTCCCCTAAGGTACTTTATGTTATATTTAGTTGATGACTTAAGTAATGGGTGAATATATGGTACTTTATGTTCTAATTCTTCATTGGGGTGACTTAAGTGCACTTTTTGGCATGTGGGGAATAAAGTGACTTAAGTTATTTTAATTAATTAAAGAAAAGACCCAAGGGGTGATTAGGGTTCTTTTGGGCCTTTTGTTGCAATGAGAAGTTATAAAAGGAAGCACTTGGGGGAGAATAAGCATTCATTCATACTCACCTATTTTGATATTGAAGCAACTATTGTTTGTGCTTTCCTTGCTTGTGGAGGTGAAATTCCACAGGAACCCTAGCTTTGGTAGTGAAAGATCTACCCCTAGCTAGTAGAGAAATCTTCAATGGTGAAAGATCTAACCCTAGTTTGCTATTGTGGATTCTATTCAAATCGGGTTGTCATATTTAGAGTTTTAGAGGATTGCTGTCATTAATTGGTAGTACATATAAATCTTAAATATTTTTATGTCAATAGAGGTAACACCATAATGGAAGTGGCCCTCATACTCACATGATAATAAATTAATGAAGAGATGGATAAATTGTTTCCTTGACCTTCCCATCTCCTTTAACTTCACATTCCCCTCTTGAATGCATCTTAAAATTACTTTTATGACTGAAATCTTCATCCCTTAACCCACACTATTCTTTTTGTTAGCTGTTTTAAAAAGTTTCCAACAATTCTAACTAAAATATCAACAACCTTTGTTAGTCATTTGTGAATTTTGTATAATATAATTTTCTTATTTTTAATTCTCCAATGTGTATTGACATTGTTGGCATATAAATGTAGAAAATTTGGGACCATGCAAGTTCAAGAAAAACAATGAACTAAAATTCACAAAGGTGATGAACAAGGTCAGAAAGGGCCCACTTATTTTGGCTTATAAGTATAAACTTTCCTTCATATTTTTTGGCTTGAATTTAATGGTGAAATCAAAACCCAAAATAATATTTACAAGCCTCATCCCTTCTCATTTGAGATAGCCACTTGTTTTGGTTTACTTCAATTACTGATCTATTCCTATATGCTTTTCCAAACATTGGTTTCCACACACTAAAGTAGAGATGGTGTTATTGTGCAAGTTTCAAATAAACAGTCACTAATCACAAATTTCAAGTCATTAATGTATATCCTATGGAAAAATATAGACAAAATATAGTTGGTGAATTCCACTACTCATAAAGCATGCAATTCCTTGACAAAACATGTCTCCTCAATGGGCCAGTTGAAAAGATTATCACAAAATTTCACAAAATATGAGTACGACGTGTAAACTATCACTTCCCAACAAGTTCTTACATTATGTCGGCCTACCATCTTTTGATGAAGGATATGTACAATAAAGTTTATTGCAACAATGACCTCCGTCTCTTATAAGAAATAAAACATATTGCATTTTCACCTTACCTATCAATTCCATTCTTCACCTTAAATGTATTTTCTTTGAAAGGATTGGACATGAACTTAAAACATAATCCTCGATTCTTTATTTGTTTTTTCCATGTGGTTTTTCCTTATATTTATTGTAATTCTATCCATTCCAACTCAAATGCATTTTCTTGGCGGGATTTTCCATTTCATGGCCTTGTTTATTTAGGAGCTTATTCACATGTGAATATTTATCAAGGACACATTAACATGGATGTCGGTTCCATGATTTTCGTATCTAGCTAGAAGGTCTCTTCCCAAATTATTTGGGTATATTTTTATTCCAATATTGATTTATGTGGGATTGAGCCACCATATATATATTCACGTCTACAATTTACTTTGATATGCATGTATATTAAGTAAATAAATACCTAATTTTGGTAATTAATTATTTATCATCTTTAACATTATATTGTTTTAGGTACTTGTGTGTATATAGATTAGGATTTTATTGGCATAATTTCCAAGATTTTAAATTGTATGCCATGTTTTGGTATGTACATCTCTCCTCTCATGTTTTCTCATGTTTCATTCTCTTTTCTCCTTATTTCATGCTTATTTCACTATTGATATAGGATATTCCGTAGAATAGTGGATTTAATGTTAAGAGGGTGTTCTTTGTGTAGGCTCTTGTAACCCATATTTTGGTCTTCTTGGTGTTGTTACCTTCTTTGGAAATTTTCTACATGTGTTTATGAAGATGACCCAATTTTGAATTCAATGTGTTTATATATATATATATATATTGTGTGTGTGTGTGTGTGAATGTATGTATGTATATGATTAAGTGATAAAGAATCACATCCTACAAAAAAATGATTTAATAAAGACATTAAAGAATTTAATGAATATGAAGAATATCTAATATTCATTGTGTTGGATCAAGAAAATTTATTAGATAATGAAATTGATTAGAGTTGATACTTGAAAGTGGAGTGCATGCTGATATTCCAAGATACCTTTTGTGTTAGATTTAAAGAGTTGTTCAAATTAATGGCCTAATAATAATGATTAATGAATGAATAACACAAGCATCCAAAAACATTCCCCAATTTTATTGTGTTCTTACAAGGTATTACTTCTTTATTAAGGTTATAAGGAGATCGATTTCCTAACCATCCATGTAGAATTCAAGAAAGAAAGTGAGATTTTTAGATCTCGAACTAACGAATGGGGTTGTGAAATCATGTTCAACCTAGCTAATAGTTATTAGGACGACACATTATTATGGTTATTGTTAAAAATGTCTATTTACCATTTTTTTGGATTTTCTTTGTCTTATTGTCTAAATTTTCTTTGCATTGTCTAGTTCTAACTACTCTTTGATTTTAGGAAAAGTCAAATAACTTTCTAAAACACCCTTGAGAAGTCTAATTTTATTATATTAAATCTATTTAATTATGAATTAAAATGTTTATGAGTAAATATATTACATTTTAATACCAAGGATGTGATAAATATGTTGTTTTCTTGAGTTGATGTAAAAATTACAATGTTTAGACTCCTCATTTAAAATACTTTAAATTTTAAAAAATTATAATAGCAATTAATTAATTGATTGAATTTAAAATTATAATAAGAAATAGAAACATAAATTTTACACCATGATCTCAAGAGAAAACTTGAATAATCAACATCCATCTTTGTTTGTGTAAAAAGTGACATAAAAGTTTTGATAATCTAATACTCCATAAAATCTTAAAGGAACATAAGTATATAAAGAGAAAGTGTTATTTAATGTTATCTTATTGTAATTTTCGTAAATCTGTACCAACATAAGTTTATAAAAAAATGTTGAAATCAAAATTTGTTTGGTCTATTGGTGAAGTTACTTGGCTTACATAGAACCCACAAGGAATTAATTTATCGAATGTAAAGGTTTCGAATACTTCAACATGAAGAATCAGTTAGTCAAGTCAACATTATACCCATTATAATGTTTCCACATTCAATAAAAATAAATAAAGTCACAAACCCCTTATCTTCTCTTTAATGAAAATAAATTAAAATCTTATGGTTGTGATATTAGAATAGGGATAACAAATTATTCAAAATTTTGAATTAAACATGGACCAACACAAAGACATTTACTCTAATTTCTACTTAAATATCTCGCATAAACTTTTGAAAAAGCTCTGAAACCCGAGCATGTGATTAGGCTCTAGACCCATGTATATGGTTATGCCACCATCATCCTTGGGATCCACCAAAAATATCACACCATTCATCATTCCATCCACTACAGCCGTCCATACATCGACCTAAATCCCAACCCTAAATCTATTTTTCTAAATTCCATATGCGACCATGATGTTACAAAAAAACCATTATTAATACATGTCACTCCAAAGTGTGTAATTCTAACCACTCTATCCTCGAATTCAAATAATCATCTATCAAAGGAGTGACTATGTGTAATTTAATATTATATATTAAATTTGACATATATTTGACTATTGCTTAAACATTTCTTTTTATGAGTTTCAAAAGTCAATCAAAAACTTATATATATCATACTTGTACAATTTGGGGTACTTTTTTGAGAAAGATTTTTGTCATCAACTAATGAAAAATATGAACAGAATGTTTAAAATTCTTTATCAATGTGATCTTAAAATTTAAATTGTGAACTTTAAAATTCATATCTTCGGTATTTTCAAATAAACGTGTTTAAGATATTTGTAGTAGTATTTAACATTTTAGTTTGATGTTGATTTTTATAAATATTATTGTTAATAAATAAAAGATAATTTCAAAATTTAAATTATTTAGAAAATAAATTAAAAGTAAACCATAATTAATTATTTTAAACTATGGAATCCATTCTTACAAAAAATTTCAAGAAAATTGACTTCTTGATATTCCTTATAAGGTTTTCTGATATAGTCTGTCACCACCTTAGATTTAAAAGGAATAGATATCTCTTTATGAGAGCAAGATTAGCCCCTGCTCAGAGAACTTATCACAATGCACATTCAAGATTATGTACTTTAAAAGAAAAAAATGCTATTCACCTAGAACTATAAAGAATTAAAGAGATAAAGTTGTAAAAGAAAATTGAGATGATTTGAGATATTGAAAATAAGAACATTAAATTTGATGCATAAGGAGATCGAGAAAAAGTTAAGTTGTCATATAAAAGTCAAAACTTATGAAAGCTAAGCAATGGACCTATAATTGTTTAAAATTTTTGTTTAATCTAAACCAAATAACAATTACAAGTAGTTGTATGTTGATCACTTAAATTAAATATGATTCAATTGGAACATGAAAAAACTTTCTATAAAAGAAAGGATTTCATGCCATATGTTATATAATAACACATCAAGTAAATATTAATTAATATAAAATCATCTTTTAGGTGTGTCATCTTATATCTCACAAATAAATTCATATTTTTATGTTTTTAGTTCTATTCCAAACTAATATGATGCTATCAATCTACTTTGAATACTCAACAAATTTAATGAAGCGAATATTGTTTATGCATCTATGTAAGTTTTTGCTTTACAAGTTTGGTATTTGGGGTTTATGAACATGTTATGTACTACAACGAAAGTATACACATTGCACGTATTTAAGTAGAACAATGTTATGTCTTTTCTACCAATCATAGGTATTGGTCTTTACCCCGATCTAGTTTTATTTCTATACCATTATAAGGTTAAGAGTTACAAAAAAAGACTTAATAGAAAGCTTTTAGGTATGAAATTTGTGTTTATGTTGATGTTAATTCCTTGTTTAAGAATGAAGTTGATTTATCCTTCACACGTAAAATATGGTTTTTATTCATCGAAATAAGCATACTCACTCATATTGAGAAGGAATATTTCCTTATCAAATTTTAGTACCTCTTTCACATTAATTGTAATATTTAACAATCACTACAATATTTAATCATTATTTGGATTCAATCCTTGCTAAAAGTAATCTTAAACTCCTAAAAATATCTAACATACTTAGTTTGATGCCTCATTTTCTTTCTCTTATATTTCCATATTAAGATTGTTTAATATTTTTGTTACATATCCTCCTTAGCTTCTTCTTATATTTTCCATACTTCATTTTCATCTATATACCTCACTTCCCCACTTAAGACTCCTCCCTTTGTTTATTCTTTATATGTACAAATTATCAATTTAACCATTTTACTTGATTCCCCACTTAAACTCCTCATTTTAAAAAAGAATTCTCAAGCCATTTTCAATTTTTAATAGAGATTGATATTTAAATAATTACTTAAAATGAAAAATATATTCCATGGGGGCGACTATGGGTTGTCACAGTAATTAGTGTTGGAATCAATGATGTAAATCATGAGTGAAGTTCAACAACAACAAATTCATTATAAGAAATAATATATACCGTTATAAATGTAGCATTGAAGACGGAGTTGGTATATCCTTGTGTTTTAGTTTAGTGGATATGGAGTTGCAGCAGTACATTAGTGTAGGACACGTCTGATATTCAATTCTAGATAAATAGTGACCCAATATATATGTTTACCTTGTTTTTCTATCAATCTTTGACAATTTATATGTTAATGATCATAAATAATAAATCCATGAGGATTCTATCGAGATGTGCACGAGGAATAATTATTGGTGCTGGACACTACGGAATTTTACGGTCACCCCTACCTGTCAAAAGGAAAATATGTGACATTCTAGCAAGTATATGCCTTTTCATTTATGTTTTGAATGATATTTAAGATTGTCAAAAATATCACTTGAAATAATATTATTTTCCATTTTGTATCAAATCATGATTGGAAAAAGAAAATAGAATACAAAGTTGATTGGAATAAACATGTTATCATATCTAATTACACATTGGGTTTAGGTGTGAGGAGAGAAAGCTACAACCATTCACTTTAATTAAAATTATGTTTTGAAATATAAATTTATTAATACTCTCTCTATAATTTCAGAGATATTTATTGTGTGCATTTAAGCTAGAATAAACATTCAATTAATGTATATTTACCAAATTTATGGTATGTAAAACAAACAAACAACAAATAATGCAATAAATAAATAACATATATGGGGTTGGATTGATCTTCTTAACTTCTTTCTACTTGAAGTTGAAATTAAATCTGCATTGAAAATAAATGAAAATTAGTTTGCATTTAAAGATTGTATAGAGATAATCATTCTAAATTTAAGTAAACTGGAATTAGAATAGTAAATTACTAAATGGTTTGAAAAATCAGTATAGAATATCTTGTAGTTTCACTTAACCCAATAAAAAATATTTTTCAATTTACAAATTGTATATGAAGATAAATTAGTTTTTCCTAAATTTATTTTTGAACAAAAAAATATATTCACAATAATATATCATTATATATTATATTATACTTATGCCTCATATTATATATGACTACTAATATATTTTAAGCTTTATAAAAATATAAACCTTCAAATTTACAAATTACATAAAAATTAACCTAATAAATTTACAATTTAAAGTATTATTATATTGTAAATTAGGGTTAAAATATGGAAAAGCCCTGGACCCTAGTTTTCTTCAAGGCCAATTTTTCCTCTCTATACCATCATCTTTAATAGCACAAAACTTTGATGCATGTAATGCAATGTAATATCAAACTACCATATTTATAGAGATATCTGTATAATATGATGCATCGAGGTTATTGGTATTGAAACTGCAAGATTTATAAAAATGTCTATGTAATAAATTTAGATAGACAAACCTAACCCATTCAATGCCGTTGTAGTTCTTTTTGGTAGGGGAAGCTTTAAGAAAACCCTAATCTACCACAAGTAGATCATGACATGAAATGGCATTAGTAGATTGTGACATTGAAATATTATGATATAAAATAGACATGTTACACTTCCACAATTACATATTCTTTTCATATTAATTCTCATATATTTCAAGCCTAATTATTTTCATATTTTCACATATTGAAAATAACAAAAATTAGTTTGTATTACATATTGTATAGAGATAATCATTCTAAATTTAAGTGAAGTCCAATTAGAACAATGAATTAGTAAATGGTTTGAAAAAATAGTATATAATATCTTTTAATTTCACTTTACCAAAAAAACATATTTTTGAATATAGAAATTGTAAATGAAGATAAATTAGTTTTTCTTAGATTTATTTTTAAACAAAAATATATATTCACAATAATATATCATTATATATTATATTGTACTTCTAACCCATATAATATATGACTACTAATATATTTTAATCTTTATAAAAATATAAACCTTCAAATTTACAAATTACATAAAAATTAACCTGAATAAATTTACAATTTAAAGTATTATTCAATTGTAAATTAGGGTTAAAATATGGAAAAGCCTGGACCCTAGTTTTATTCAAAGTCAATTGTTCCTCTTTGTCTCGTCATCTTTTATAGAACCCAAACTTTGATGCATGTAATGCAATGTAAGATAAAACTACCATATTTATAGAGATATCTATATAATATGATGCATCGAGGTTATTGGTATTAAACCGATAGATTTATAAAAATGTCTATGTAATAAATTTAGATAGACAAACCTAACCCATTCAATGAGATTGTAGTTCTTTTTGGTAGGGGAAGATTTAAGAAAAACACTAGTCTCGCACATGACAGTAGATTGTGACATTGAAATATTATGATATAAAATAGAAATGTTACACTTCAACAATTACATATTATTTTTATCTTAATTCTCGATATTTCAAGCCTAATTATTTTCATCTTTTTGTGTGGCCATAACATATAGAGATAGGGGTTTAGATAGCCCCTCCAAATAGTGGGTCTTTGGGCTATATATGGATGAATTCCCTCTCCCTCTTCCCCATCTCTATATAAATATGGCTAGATAATATGATTCTTGGGACACCAATCATATATAGTATCCGAGAGCTCCACCCAATTCTCTATAGATATTTCTAGGTATAGGACCATTTTATGTGGAGTAGTTGGTACCCTCATTGATATGACTTTATAAGTGTGTGAATTCCCTAATGGAGTATATCAATAGCCAATGGCACCTCTAGATATGGAATGACCGTTAGATCTTGACCAACCATAGACGAAGTGTAGTCATTATGAACAATTGATTTTAGAGAAATATTTTTCTCATTATCCATTCAATAGATTGCATGATCACTTCATGTACAATTGTTTGTAAACCATTCATTGAGGCACAATTGAGGGTATAGATCATTCATGTTCTTCCTTGCATTTTTCTAGAAAATTATGGATGCCCACACCCTCACTTATCTTCTAGACTAACATGAAAACATTGTAGGAATGAAGGGGTCAATACTTTTGGATGCGTGCTGCTATGCGGAATAGAAGCAAGAACATATACCTTGTAGTATATACACACACAAACTCAAAATATATAGAATATAAATTTTATTATAATTTTCAAACCACTTCAAAATGCTTTACATATTATTGTTTGCAAAATATAAAAAAGAGCCTCAAATATATAAAGATGAAATACAAACATACTAAGCTAACTTTAAATACAAGTAAACATAAAATGGCATACATAAGATTATGGATGGGTCATGGGGATCTCGATCCACAAATAATCGCAGAGTCGTTAACTAAAAATGAGAATAACAAGAGCTGATCTTCACCGAATCTAGCCACTTTCCGAAGAGATAATATTTGATTCTCCAACACTACCTCTTAATCTTGATTATCTATGTCTAAAATTCCTAGAAAATCTCCGAGATATTCAAAATGTACTTTGTTAAGAGCTTGTTGAAGATATCAATGAAAGGATCTTATTATTTGCAAAATCTAAGTATATTTCTTTGTCATTGGATATCTTCATAACAAAATGATATCTAGTATCAATGTGCTTACTTTTTTGTGAAACACATTATTCCCGGAAAATGTGATTTTGTAGCATTAAATGTTTAAGTTGTTTATGCTTTCTCATGCATTATTTATGACAACAACTTGCACATCCAAATTTCTTGGCATGCAAAGATGTGGCTGCCACATACTCTACTTCTATTTAACGGATGGTAAAAGTAGAATGTTTTATTGGAAGCCCACCAGTAATGCCCCAAATTTTACACCAAAGAAAACCAAGACAAAACGACCAGTAAAGGAAGTGAAAATGGTATATCTCTATGTTTTAGTTTAGTGGGTATGGATTTGCAACAATACATTAGAGTAGGACACGTCTCGATATTCAATTCTAGATAAATGGTGACTAGAGCCATGTACCCTCACTTAATGATCTTTGATAATTTATTTTTTACCTTGTATTTCTATCAATCTTCGACAATTTATATGTTAATGATCATAAATAATAAATCCATGAGGATTATGTCAAGATGTGTAGGAGGAATAACTATCGGTCTTTGGACCCTATGGAATTTGACGGTCACCCCTACCTGTTAAAAGGAAAATATGTGATGGTCTAGCAAATATATGCCTTTTCATTTATGTTTTGAATAATATTTAAAATTGTAGAAAAATTACACTTGAAATAATATTATTTTCTATTTTGTATAAAATCATGATTGGAAATAGAAACTAGAATACAAAATCAATAGGAATAAACATGTTATCATATATAACTACACATTTGGTTTAGGCGTGAGGAGAGAAAGCTATAGCCATTCACTTTAATTAAAATTATGTTTTGAAGTATAAATTTATTAGTACTCTCTCTATAATTTTAGAGATATTTATTGTGTGCATTTAAGATAGAACAAGCATTCAAATAACAAAAATTTACCAAATTTATGGTATGTAAAACAAACAAACAACAAATAATGGAATACATAAATAACATATATGGGGTTGGATTGATCTTCTTAGTTTCTTTCTACATAAAGTTGAAATTAAATCGCATTGAAAATAACAAAAATTAGTTTACATTTAAATATTGTATAAGATAATCATTCTAAATTTAAGTAAAGTCCAATTAGAACAATGAATTAGTAAATGATTTGAAAAATAGTATATAATATCTTGTAATTTCACTTAACCAAAAAAACATAATTTTGAATTTAGAAATTGTAAATGAAGATAAATTAGTTTTTTCTAAATTTATTTTTGAACAAAAAGATATATTCACAATAATATATCATTATATATTATATTATACTTCTACCTCATATAATATATGGCTACTAATATATTTTACGCTTTATAAAAATAGAAACCTTGAAATTTACAATTTACATAAAAATTTATCGAAATAAATTTACAATTAAAAGTATTATTAAATTGTAAATTAGGGTTAAAATATGGAAAAGGCTTGGACCCTAGTTTTCTTCAAGGTCAATTGTTCCTCTCTGTTGTGTCATCTTTTATAGGACCCAAACATTGATGCATGTAATGCAATGTAAGATCAAACTACCATATTTATAGAGAGATTTGTATAATATAATGCATCGTGGTTATTGGTGTTAAAGCTGCATTTATAAAAATGTCTATGTAATAAATATATATAGACAAACCTAACCCATTCAATTCCGTTTTAGTTCTTTTTGGTAGGGGAAGCTTTAAGAAAACCCTAGTCTACCACAAGTAGATCATGACATGAAATCACATTAGTAGATTGGCACATTGAAATATTATGATATAAAATAGACATGTTACACTTCCACAATTACATATTCTTTTTATCTTAATTCTCATATATTTCAAGCCTAATTATTTTCATATTTTTACGTGGCCATAACATATAGATATAGTGGTTTAGATATCCCTCCGTGTAGCGGGTCATTTGGGCTATATATGGATGAAGTCTCTCTCCCTCTCCCCCTCTATATATAAATATGGCTAGATAATATGATTCTTGGGACCCCAATCATATATAGTATCTAGTAGCACCTCCAATTCTCTATAGATCTTTCCGGGTAGAGGACCATTCAATGTGGAGTGGTCGGTACCCTCATTGATAGGCATTTTTAAGTGGGTGAATTCCACTAATGGATTATATCAATAGCCAATGATGCGTATCTAGATATGGAATGACCATTACATACTAGCCAACCATAGATGAAGTGTAGTGACTATGAAATACACTGATTTTATAGAAAAACATTTTTCTCATTATCCATTCAATAGATTACATGATCACTTCATGTAGAATTGTTGTAAACCATTCATTGAGGCACAATTGGGGGTATAGATCATTCATGTTCTTCCCTTGAATTTTTCTCGGAAAATTATGGATGCCCACACCCTCACTTATCTTCTAGACTAGCATGACAACATTGAAGGAATGAAGTGGCCAATACTTTTGGATGTGTGTTGCTATGTGGAATAGAATCAAGAGCATATCTTGTAGTATATACACACACAAACTCAAAATATATAGAATATAACTTTTATTATAATTTTAACACCACTTCAAAATGCTTTACAAATTATTTGCAAAATATAAAAAAAATCCTCAAATATATAAAGATGAAATACAAACATGCTAAGCGAACTTGAAATACGAGTAAAATTAAAATGGCATACATAAGATTATGGATGGCTCATGGAGATCTCAGATGCATCGATAGATGACTTTTGAATCGCCTACCGAAAATGAGACTAACAAGGTGTGCTCTAACCGAATATAGTCGCTTTCCATAAGAGATAATATTGGATTCTCCAACACTACCTCTTAATCATGATTATCTATGTCTAAAACATCTAGACAATGTATGAGATATTCAAAAATTTACTTTGTTAAGAGCTTGTTGAAGATATCAATGCGGGTGGTTCATTTTAAGAGACCTCTGGAAATCAAAGGTGGAAATACTTGGCGAATATTCCCGTAAATAGTTTTATGGGAAGGTGAATTTTTTGGGGGTTGTATGTAAAATTTTTCCCTAATTTTTAAGTGGTGTGGCAAAATGTTGTAGACGCGTGATAGGAGATTTGTTGTCACGCATCAATAACCTTATTGACATGTGACAGAGGTTTTTATTGAATGAAAACGGCGATGTTTTTGACGCGCAACAACAAATCTTCTGTTGTGTGTTTGCAGCCTCTGCCCTCCAAGTGCAACAACAAAATCTCTGTGTCGTGCATCTTCTTCCTTCACACTCTTGTCGTGTGTCAACAAACTTTCTCTGTCACGCATCAAAATCTCTCGCACATCTACAGCCTCCTCCTCCCTCATTGCGCATCTTTAGCCTCCGCCTTTGGTCGCGCACTTACTATGCTTGATAATACATATGCCCCCATGTGGTATGAGTGAGATAGTAGTGTTCTACTTGGAAAATAATCTAGGTTTATATAGGGGATAGTTTCAAGGGTAGGTGAAGCCAACCCCTAAAAAAATTAAACTGTAATTTTTAGGCCAACATGTCACTGACCTGCGACACAAAATTCACCTTTTCAAAATTTTCAAAAATGGAATATTCACCATATTACAAATATTCGCCACTAAAATTATCCTCGTATCAATGAAATGATCTTATTCTTTGTAAAATCTAAGTATATTTCTTTTCATTAGATAACTACGTAACAAAATGATATCTAGTATCAATGTGCTTACCTTTTTTTGTGAAACACATTATTTCCAAAAATGTGATTTGGAGCATTAAATATTTAAGTTGTTTATGCTTGCTCATACATTATTTATGATAACATTTTGCACATCCAAATTTCTTGGCATGCAACAAATGTAGCTGCCACATACTCTACTTCTATTCAAGAGATGGTAAAAGTAGGATGTTTTTTGGAAGCCCACCTTCAGTAATGCCCCAAATTTTACACCAAATAAAACCATTGCAAAATGACCGGAAGGGAAGTCCAAAATCGTGAGACAATTTTTTTCTTTTTAAAATTCAAAATTCAAAGTGCTGCAACATTAGTTAATTCCTTATTTGTTTACCCAACAAGCGTTTATGGTGAAAAATGTCATAAATATAATGAGCCATAAGAGGGGTCGGTGGTATTTTAGGGTAGTGATGATAATATTGTTACAACGACAACAAGTTTATTATTTCATTTCTATAAAAAGGTTTGTGGAAGATTGGACCTAGCTCACCGAGTCGCAACGGTGAATAATGTCAAAAGCAGTGGTACACCTACTAAGGTCTTCTTAGCTATCACAACTAAGTTTATTATAACTTATTTATTCGATATATGGAACGCATTCTATTATATTTAATTTTATTGTTATATTTTAATTATTATTAATTTATTATTACTATGTATATATATACACTAATAATAAATAAATAATAATTTAAATATATATTATAAAAAAACTTCAAAATGAAAACAAGTGGTCATGGGATTCCATTTGAACCAGCCAAATGAATCCCAATCCCAACTTAGAGGTAATTAACCAAGGCCATTAATCTTTTATAACACCCATAAGGTTCCACTATTAAAATAGATTTCATATATTTCCTTTAAAACATTCCCACCAATAGCTAAATTTTGAAGATGTAATTGGGGTCCTAAGATCAAATAAATTTGGGCCTTAGGACTCTCTATGCCTTAATAAAGCCCTAAATTTCCTAATGAAACTCGTATGTTTTCTTTTCAATTTTATTTTTCTTTATTTCGGTTGTTTTTATTTTCTTTTCTTTTTCAAGTAGACTTCATGGGAGAGGAAATGACAAGATTTGGAGACCAATATTTATGGTTTGAAGGGGGTTTGACATTGGGGCAGCCATGAATAAAAACTAGTTATTTTGTTTATTGTATACTACATATGTTGTAGGGTTTTCATTGTGGGGTGGCCATGAATAGAATTTGGTTATTTTGTTTATTGGATACTTCATTTGCTTTGTAAGGTTTCCATTGTGGGGCAGCCATGAATAGAAAGGTTTTCTGATTATTTTTGTTAAATTATATGTATGTATGTATGTATGTATGTATGTATGTACACACACCCCTTTATATGTGCATGCCTCAATGTTAAAGGGTTTTTAGTCTAAAATGTAGTGCAATACTTGGTGACAATCACATTTTGGTGACCATAGAGGTCATCCCAACTCAAGAATAAGCATTATTTGTTTCATCTAATGTTTACTTGAGCCTTGTGTAGGTAATTCGGGTTTTTACATATTTAGGTGTCACAATAAAACCCCTGCAATGAAGATAAAATGAAAATTGAATGAAAGGAATAAGACCTTATCAATCCCTGAAAAATATCAAAAGTGTAGCATATTTTACAACACTAGTGCCTGCAGTCTTGTCCACATTTGGGTGGTTTTGTCTAAAATATTTTCAGGTCCTAGTTTTCTAGATGATGTACTCTCGGTCCAAATCTAATATGTTTCACTTAGTTTCCAGCCCAAATATTCATATACAAGCTAAGGCATTCTTATCTCCCTATTATACACATTTGATAGCATTTTTTCATATAGATCTTGTTTATTATTGCTATATATTGTTTGATCTTAGTCCTATGATAAGATTTAATTTCTATTAAATCATCCATATTCAATCAATGTAAACTAGAAAGGTAAATTAAATGTAGATGCATGCAAATAGTAAACATTAATGGAAATTCAAGCATCATTTTTTCGAAACTATAGTTTGAAGAAAAATATCCACCCATTAACTGATTATACCCATGATATTGCCAATTGTTTTAGTTTCATTCCTTAATTCCATTTATAAATCTTATGTGACCCCATATATTATATTATTACGAGTGTATTAGGGAGCCCCATGTATTTTTTCCTTAAGCTTTAATTATATGTTTAATATAATGAGATCTTTGTATTTTATATTACCCCTAACCCAAGCAAACATTGAATTCAATTTATAAAGTGTCTATGATTTTTTTATTGATCCACATGGACAACAGAGACACTCTGTAAGAATTGCCTTAAATTTGATGAGAACATAATTATCACCAATAAAAAAATCCCCAAGATATTGTTATCCAAAATTCACCCCTCAAGGTAATTTTGATAACATGCATCAAATTCTTTAGTCCCAACCAATTATATTGATTCCGGATAAAAGGTCATGTTTCTGGGTCCCCTCATATTTTCTAACTCCCCTGTCCAAGTAGAAGAGAGCAAGTTCGAGGAAAGGTAAGAAAATTGCAAAAAACAGCTCGGGCAGTAAAAATCATGAAAAATGGCTAAGTTCTAGTGACGGTTGGGACAAAAGGGCGCGAATCTGGCCGAAAGGCCGCCAAAGGTTGCGCAGCATTTGGGACATTTGGAACAAAGGGACGCGCATGGACGGTAAATCCGAATCGCCGAAAAATGGAAAAAATTGACTAACCTGCTAAAATCCAGGACATCCTGGGCGGTTAGTACGCGAAGGATACAAGTCGGATGAAATGAGTCAAGGCAGCCCGGAATAGTTGGGTGAAGGTACGTGAAGTCACGCGAACCGGCCGGATCGGCCAAATGAGAACTTCACCGGGACGCACGACAAAAGTACGTGAAGAACCGCCGAACCAAGGCGAATCGGGAAAAATTTGTCCCAGACGGTCCAAAAGCAAATGGGACATCCGGGCGCGAGTATGCGAACCGGCGGTTCGGCTGAAACAGGAACTTCAAAGACCGGGCCAAATGGGACAAAGGGACGCGCGGACGCTGGGATAGTCAAGGAGCCGAAAAGATCACGCCACGTGTCACTTGCAAAAGGGGACATGGAAGCCCATTTCGGGCGGTTCGAAAGGATTTTCCCGCGCAAAGATTTGGGACAAATGGGACAAAGGGACGCGTGGGACGCGAAAAGCCGAAGCGGCCGAAGGAGAAGCGAGAAAAGTCAACATTCGGTCCGAAACTTCAAACGGCCATAACTTTTGACTCGAGCTCCGATTTTCACAAAATTAGACTTTGGAACAAGCACGATGTCCTCTACGCCACAAAAAATGCTACAATCAGTTGAGGGTAGATATATTTAAATAAGAGAAACATATTCGGCTCCGGTCGGTTGATGCTCATTCGTCAAATGACAAAACGCTTTGCAGGACCCAAAATAGCTGCCCGCACTCAGAAGGCCATAACTTTTGCATTTCTCAACGAAATCACACAAAATTGGTACCATTGGAATTTTGGTTCCGAGCCCGATGCACATAAATCAAGAAATTCTAGATTTGATTAGAAATTGATTGAGATTTTTAAGAAAACGTGGCCGGGTTGAGCAGGTGTTTTATTTGGTAGCTGGGAGTGCAATTAAGAGGCATGGTCATCATTCTTTCTCTGCTGCAGCACATGGGATAGTATGGGGAGCCTTTTACAAGTAATTTATAACCATTTCACTCAATTTAATGCCTCTTACAGGTGGTTGAAGGACAGATTTCGGGATTTCCATTTTCCCTTCTCTTCTCCTTCTCATTTTTCTATAAATTGGAGTGTTGGGCTCATTGTAAGAGAGAGAGTTTTTGGGTAGCAAAGCTCGCCAAAATTGCTTTGTGAAGCCGAGTGTGTTGTACGCCCTTGTAGTGGACTCCTTGTATGGTGATCTAGGCCCTTATCTTGTAATAGATTGAACTCCTGCATACCATGAAGCAATAAAATACCGGTTTGTGGATGTATCTTCCTTCTTTGTGTTTTCTTGGATTCTTCTTGCCCCTTTGATCTTTCTATAAGAATATTGTCTCTATTTATTATGTTCTTGCAGGGATTCATTAACATTGTGTATGCTTGGAATATTGTTGTGAATGCATTTTGCTAGATTATGGTGAACTGTCATCACCTCTTCTAGTGTGCACTTTGCCTCTGTATTTCACACATTTGGAGACTACTCTCACACCCTCCTTTTCTGGTGTATCACCGCTTTAGTGTAGGATTTCATTTTATGTATTCTCTTTCCCTGGTCCCTTGGAAATTTAGATTAGAACAGTTAGCTTATCCTGCATTAGAGTAGATTGTGGCAGGTAGTTTAGGAGCAAGAACCAGCTTTCTCTAGAGGTCTATCTCAAGTAGCAAGTCCCACAACTTGGAGATAGTACCCATGTTATCCAATCACACTATGAGTTCAAGTATAAGCACGAGAGTGCTTGTGATTCGGTGATAATGATACAAAACATGTGAGTAGCCCATGATCACACCGCATGTACGCATAAGAGACTTTGTAAATGTCAAGTTGAAGTTGACAAGTAGAGATTAAAAAAATATAGATTAAAATTGTATTGTGAATGATGCAAGAAACTTCGCAAGCTCGAGGACTCATGACTAAGCCTCGTGGATGGAGAAGACACTCCATAAGTGTGCATGTGATTGTCACCAATAAACCAAAGAGCCTAACGAAACATTGAATGTGAGTAGCCTGTAATCACACCATATGTGTGGACATGACACCTTGTGGATGTTGAGTTAAAGTTGATGGCCACTTGAACATATTTTTGCTAAAACTATACTTGCAATAGAAATGGTGTAAATTGTCAAAATAAACTAGACATTTATAAAAATAGATCCTTCAACTAATTTTTAAACTTAACCATTTTAATTTTAATGGTGTAATATATAATTCATCTAGGTAGGATTGTATACGCTATCAAAAGTGTCTTTTTGTTTCAAAATTGTCTCATACCTTCCCAACTACATGAGTCTAACGACATCTCTTAAGAGCCACAGGACCAAAAAATTGTCAAACTTTGGTGAGAGATTTCTCACAAATAATGGCACTTGGAAACCTCATATATGATCCTAAAACTTGACATCAGGTTTGTCTACAAAATACTCTCTCGGTTTCTCTCCTCTTCTTCCATTCATGTCGTGGCAAAGAATGAATGCAACGTGTAAAAAGTGTTAGTTTGAGTCGGTGTTAGTGTGTTCGAGTGATGTGGATCCAACTACAAGAGGTTGAAATGCCTCCAAAAACATATATTTTTCCAAAACTCAAGAATCTTTAAAATAGCTTCAATCACATTCTTAAATCCACACTAATTTGTTACAACATTACAATTTGCCTTTTATTTCCACTATCTCAAAGAAAAACCCTAAAACATAAAAAAAAATTAAAAACACCTCAGATGGGCCCAAAATTTTACATTATAAATATTCCTTCATAAATGAATGTGTGCACCAAATCTTATCTTATTCTTTTAAATAGAGTAAAAGATATTAAAACTCTAAATTCTAGACAATCTCAAATAAACCCTCATGAGTCAATTTTAGACCACTAGATGAAAGAATTGGCAACCAAAATATGCCTAAATGGCACTCACCCTTCATGAAATTATGGTCATGGCATAGTACTAATTAATATCTACCTCCTAGGAAAATTTCACGATGATCCAACGATCGGATCAAAAATTATGGTCTTCGGAAGTTATGCTCCCACATCATTCACCAATGGTTGAAAAGAACTATACTCCTACGAATTTAGTTGATGGAATTCATCAATTTTCCATTTTCAATATTCTTCAACTCCTACTTAGGAATCCAAGTATTTTCTTCTTGTTGTAAACCTTCCCACTATATCAAATATATGTTGTAGCTCCCATGCCTAGTAGTGATTGTCTTTTTGTACAAAATAGGCATTACCCTCTCCTTTTTCTTCTTCGCATTTTCTCGCTCCCACTTTACTTATTCTTCCTCCTCAAAATTTTACTCATGACCTATAAACCTATACAATTTAGAAACATTAAAAATTGGTAAAATAGCAAATTTTTCAAGTAGCTACACTTTGTAGGCATTATCACTCATTTTCTTCATAATCTTACATGGCTCAATCTTCTTATACTTAAGTTTATTATATGTCCCTTTTGGAAACCTCTCCTTCCTGAGATGAACCATCACCATATCTCCTTCTTCAAATTCATTCACTCTCCTACTTACATCCACAACTGCTTTATATATGGTTTTATTATCTTTCATCTTCTCCCTCACTTCTTCCCGCAATTGTAGCATGTGTTATACAAAAGCTTATGCATCATCACTGGTTTTATCTTCACCTGGTAGAACAATCAGATATCTATTACTCCCTTTATTTTCTTCCATAGATAATCTAAAAATGAGACATCCCCATTGACTTGTTTATTGAGCTATTATAAGAAAACTTAGCCATTGTGGTAATTGTTATCACCGGATCACAGCACCCCTGGATGTTGATCAGATTTCTAGTTTGATCACTCTAAGCATCCAGTGTGATTGGATAACATGGGTACTATCTCCAAGTTGTGGGACTTGCTACTTGAGATAGACCTCCAGAGAAAGCTGGTTCTTGCTCCTAAACTACCTGCCACAATCTACTCCAGTGCAGGCAGGCTAACTGTTCTAATCTAAAATTTCCAAGGGACCAGGGAGAGAAAATACATAAAAAGAAAGCCTACACTAAAGCGGTGATACACCAGAAAAGGAGGATGGGAGAGTAATCTCCAAATGTGTGAAATACAGAGGCAAAATGCACACTAGGAGAGGTGATGACAGTTCACCATAATCCAGCAAAATGCATTCACAGCAATATTCCAAGCATACACAATGTTAATGAATCCCTGCAGGAACATAATAAAAGACACAATATTCTTGTAGGAAGATAAAAGGGGCAAGAAGAATGCAAGAAAACACAGCAGGGGAAGACACATCCACAAACTTGTATTTTATTACTTCCTGGTATGCACAGTTCAGTCTATTACAAGATAAGGGCCTGGATCACCATGCAAGGAGTCCACTACAAGGGCCCGCAACACACTGGCTTCACAAAGCAATTTTGGCAGAGCTTTGCTACCCAAAAACTCTCTCTCTTACAATGAGCCCAACACTCCAATTTATAGCAAAAATGAGAAGGAAAAGAGAAGGGAAAATGGAAATCCCGAAATCTGTCCTTCAACCACCTGTAAGAGGCATTAAATTGAGTGGAATGGGCATACATTACTTGCAAAAGGCTCCCCATAATGTCCCATGTGCTGCAGCAGAGAAGGAATGATGACCATGCCTCTTAATTGTACTCCCAGCTACCAAATAAAACACTGTTCTGAATCCGGCCACGTTTTCTTAAAAATCTCAATCAATTTCTGATCAAATCCGAATTTCTTGATTTTTGTGCATCGGGCTCGGAACCACGATTCCAACGGTACCAATTTTGTGCGATTTCGTTGAGAAATGCAAAAGTTATGGCCTTATGAAGGGCAGCTATTTTGGGCACAGTGCGTTTTTCCATGTCATTTGACGGGAATGAGCATTTGGAGCCGAACACGTTTCCCTTATTTAAATATATCTACCCTCATTAAAAATAAGAAATCCAGTTTCTGTGGCGTAGAGGACGTCGTGCTCGTTCCAGAAAGTCCAATTTTATCAAAATCGGAGCTCGGAGTCAAAAGTTATGGCCGTTTGAAGTTTCCGGACCAAACGTTGACTTTTCCTCCTGTGACACGTGGCAGCTTCTGATTGGTCCTCGACTGATTCGGCTCCTTCGCGTACTTCGCCTCCATTTGTCCCGGATGTCCCATTTGATTAGTGTTGTCTGTGCTCATTTCGGCCGGTTCGCCCGGTTCGCGCATTTTTGTTCCACTTGGCCCGCTTTGCCTTCGGACTGACTTGACTGATTTCGGCCGGTTCGGCCGGTTCGCGTCCATCTATCCCACTTGTCCCAGAGGTGACCTTGAGCAGGACTTAGCCAATTTTTTTGATTTTTCCTGGATCGACCTATTTGCCTTCTTGAACCCTTTTTTCACATTTTTATCAGAACTTACTCTATTCCTCTTGGACAGGGGAGTTAGACAAATATGAGGGGACCCTAGAAACATGAATTTTCGCCCTGAATCAATATAATTGCTTGCATGTTATCAAAATTACCTTGGGGGTGAATTTTGGATAATGATGAATGCAAAATCCCATTGTTTTGCCTTATCTCCAACTATGCATCATAGAATATTTCGTAATCTCATGTTTACAAATTTTGTTTGTTTTTCAATTTGGCGGTGATATTCACTATTGAACTATAGCTATGTGCCCATTTTCCTCCACAATTTTCCAAAAGTGACTCATAAATTTTGTGTCCCGATTTTAAGTGATTGTTTCGGAACTCCATGCAACCTAACCAATTTTGAAAAAAATATTCAACTCTAGAAGCATCATTAGTTGTCCTCCAAGAAATGAAATGTGTCTTTTTAGAGAATCTAATTACTAAAAAAAGATATAATAATTTCTCTCTGTGTGTTAGGGAGTCCTAACATGAAATCCATACTCAAATCAACCCATGGCCATGTAGGTACATGTAATGACATATACAACCGAATATTTTTTGCATGTCCCTTAGCCATTTGGAACACTATACTTCTTGATATGATCATACTTATGTCCATCTTTACCTTTGGTCAATAATACTTCTCTACCACAAGAGGGGTTGTCTTGTTTATATGAAAGTGTTCACCAAACCCCTAATGTGTAATTATCTTATAATGTTTTCTCTCATTGAACCAACAATGATGCACAATTTATTTCCCCTGAATAAATATCCATCCTACATTAAATAATCACAATAACCACTACCCATTGTAAGGTCCTTACATCATCTCACAACATCACCAAAATCTAGATCACTTTCATACAATCCTTAACTACTTCAAACCCTACTACTTCATTTTCCATTGTTATCAACAATGCTACACGCCTACTCAAGGCATCAACAACTTGATTATGATTACTTGATTTATTATCTAAGATGAATATATATTCTTGAAAATATGAAACCCACTTTGTATGTCTACTATTTAGTTTCTTCTTTTTGTTTACATACCTCAATGCTTCATAGTCGAGTAGTGAGTACAAATTTCTTAGGTACCAAGTAATGTCTCCAACGCATTAATGTTTGAACAATAACATAAATTTCCACATCATAAGTAGAGTATTTCCTTCTAACTTCAATCATATTTTCACCGAAGAATGTTATAGGTCACCCTTCTTGACTTATTACAACTCTAATTCCCACATGTGGGGCATCATAATAAACCTCAAATTCCTTGCTAAAATCGGCAATATAAAAATAGGGGCCTCGACACTTTCTTCTTCAACAATTCAAAACTATTTGTTCCTTCCTTTATCCATACAAAATACTTTCCCTTCATGCACTCCATTATGGGTATGGAAATGCTACTAAAATTCTTGACAAAGTTCTTATAAAAGTTGTCAAGCCATGAAAATGTAAACCTCTTTCACATTCCTTAGAATATGCCATTCCAAAATTTCCATCATTTTTTCCTCATCCATCCTCTAATATGACAAACCCCAAATAATAATTCTAACACTAATTTCAAATGTAACAATTTTTCATCCATTGTCCTATTAAATATAACAATATCATCAAAATAGACAACATAAAAACTACCATTATATTCTCAAAATACTCTATTCATCAACCTCATGAATATACTAGGTGCATTAGATAACTCAAATGTCATCACAATCCACTCATACAATCCATCTCTTGTTTTGAAATTCATTTTCCATTGATCCCCTTCACGGATGTGGATCCAGTAGTACCCACTCCGCAGTCAATCTTATTAAAATATTGAGCTCCTGTTAGCAAATCCATCATATCATCCAATATTGGAATTGGGAACTAATACTTGACTGTGATTTTATTTATGGCCCTATTGTCTACACACATTCTCTAATCTCCATTATTTTTGGGATTCAATAGTGTTGGAGTTACGATTCATGCTTTCTATAACTAACCCTTTCTTTATTAGATTGGTCACTTTCATGTTCAACTCATTACTTTGTGTCGAGCTCATCCCGTAGGCTACCTAATTAGGAAGAGTTAGTCCTAGGATCAAATCAATATGGTGTTGTATATCCCTCTTCAAAGCTAACCCATATGGTATCTCATCTGGTATGACATATGTGTATTCTTTTAGTACTTTTTTATTTTTACGGGTATACCAAATGCCTATGTTTCTACCTTAGGTTTATTATGAGAGATAATATGATAAAAACATGAGTAAATGACCTATGAATGAGGACATTAAGACTATATTCTCCCATTGAGATGGGGGAGAAGAAACTATAATAGAAGATGTGGAAACCACATAGGTGATATCATTAGGATAAAGGTTAGTATAAATCTATAGCCATTGTGATTTGTCACGAGTGACACATAAGAAAAGATTGAAATTATGAGGTTTGACGGTTATGTATGAATTCATATAATTATAATGTTCACTAGTAAATTCCTCTCGAAGGAGCTTTATCCACGATGCGAAAGAATAAATATTTGGTACAAACAATATGACCCTAGAGAATAACTCAAGAAAGAGATCATATGCACAATGCATAATATTTAGGTTCACCACATGATTTGACATAAATAGATGGAATTAATTTGGGTAGTAAATGATGGTAGATTATCTTAATCAATTTTTTTCAAAGATAACTATAAAAATAATCATTGAAAAAATCTAAATAATGATTGGTAATGCAAAAATCACTAACAATGATCGGAAATGAACTTGTGAGGACAGTTTAGGTAGTGGTGGGAAGGAAATGAGACATTTGAAAAATTTGATGGTCCATTCCCCTCCTATAATTATTGATGAGCGCTAGACGGAGGTTGACCGAGAAAATTTTTTAACGCGTACCCGCTCTAGAGTGGTTTCGGTGGTAAGTCCTAATTTGTTGGTTTTGAGTGAATTCTTCTTGACTCAGCCTCAAGCTTGGCTCTCTAGTGGTTTTTAGTTTGGATTTCATGACCACTAGTAGAGGTTTTTCGATCCCTTTCTCCTTTATGTATCTCGTGATGTATCTTTTCCTGTTTGGTCCCCGAAAGCCTTTATCCCATTTTTTTACCATATCAAATAAAAAAATAAGGATATGAATACCTAACGATAGTTTAACATTTTTGCTAATCTAGCATTATTTGATGAATGGAGAAGGGTATAAATGATCTCAAGAGCTTTGGTATGAAACTATGTCCTAAATAAGCTACCTAGAAAAGGTGTATGGTATGTCTCAAAGCATACCGGTTTTATTTCCCTTTCTTTATTCTATTTTACCTCTATAATTTCATCTCATGAAACATCCTAGGTCTTTTCATTGCTTCCTAATCTTCTCCTATTTGAAATTTGGACCATGAAAAATGTGTGATGTTCATTTTATAACTAATTAAATCTTTAAAATCCGAATGGAAAAGGACTCTGATAAATAAACATTACTTGGGTTTTGGGAGCCCCCTTGCACTTCCAACATTTCAAATTCTCCAAAGATAGATCAAACCACACACTATTATCATGTAGCATGTGATTTATATAATTTATTCAACCAAATTTACAACCATGACTTTCCAATAATGTAATTTCACTTAAACCTTTTCCCTAGATTGAATTGATAGGATGTGTTCTTTGTACTTACAAATATGAGTGGATGACTTCACTAGAATTATAATGTAGAGTATATGAATCTCAAGGGAGTATTAGAGTATATTTTCTTGTGGTTTCTCGATTTTTAACTTATTGGAATAATAGGTTTTAAGTTGATAACATTATCTCCTTAGTGAGATATGAATAACTTATATATATATATGTGTGTTCTATATCTAAAAATATTGGATAAAGATGACTAGAAGTGTATGAATCAAATACAAATTGAGAAAACTATTATTAGAGGAAGATCGAAAAAAATCACAAGTTAGTCCATAGTTTTTGGGTACTATGGTCCTTTCGGAAAATATGGTCCAAAATCCATGTGTGATTAATTTGAAAGTTCGATTGGTAATGTGAGGGTATACCTGACTTAATGTAATAATGTGACAATTGTCGAAAAATATGTTATGCGTGAAAAAATGAATGAGGGAGATATAACTAGGGATAACATAATTGGTGGAATTGAGGAAGTTTTGGCTAGTGCAAGAGTGTTTTACAATTTGTGTTGTTATAAGAAATGTTTTACCAAAATTAGTGTCTACATAAAGAGATAACATATAAAATTTCTACATTGGGTAATATTGTACAAGAGAATCTAGGTCTACAAGAAATATTGTGCCATCAAATTTAATCTTGAAAATTCAAAGTCTTATTTTTTATTATTTATGTTGATTTTTTTCATGCGGTAGAAGTTGTGAAGTAGTATTTCATTATATTTTACATTGTATGAAGTTGGTTTAGTTCCACACATGATAATACATTTACTTGTATAATATTATGCAACTACAAAATACCCTTCTAAAATTATACAATTATGTAATTCCACCACAAAATATTTTTCTTCAAGATGCACAAAACATTTCCCGCTACCAAACCCTAGATAATACACACACACACACACACACACACACACACACACACACACACACACACACACACACACACACACACACACACACTAGATAACCCTAGATAATTCTTTCTATTTTGATTATTTTTCATTTATTATATGGAATGCATCTCATTATTGGTCAAAGGATGCTCTTCATTTGTCACCCTAACCTAATTATTACAATTCATATCATAGATATGATTTATTTCCTTGCAATTCTTTCTATTTTGTTTTTTTCATTTATTATAGTAGAGATATGCGATATTTATGGTTTTACAACATTTATGAGCATGGATATAAGATCGTTAAATATTTTTTTTGACATTAGGTATATATTGGATATAAAAATGAGAGAGTGATATAATAAGTTTATGCATCTTTCCACAATAAAAATTTATGGTATAATTTCATTACATACATCTTCTAATACATAATTTTTAGGTAGAAGGTGTGAATATTGGATATAATAAATTAGTACTTATCTATTTTGTGAAATACATTTATAAAATTATCACAACAATGTTCATTAAAAAAGTATTCTTTGGGTAGAATATTTTGAAAGTGATTTATTTCAAGTTTTAGAATATTAAGGATTTGGTGAAGTTAATGTATAGCATAAAATATTGTCTTAACAACATGAAGGGAACATAATGCTAATTATTTTATTATGAATATCATATTGATACTGATATATAACCCATGTAACAAGGAGTGCATGCCATAAATGACAAAAATGAATGAAGAGAAGAGAGAACCAAAATATATTCTAGAAGATATCTACTCTTATAAAATTTTGAGAATGTGTAGTAAGGATAGATTAAATAATTAAGACTATTCCTATAATTTACAACCATTATGTCTCATAGATTGGGTCATGGAAGTAGATATGCAATTTTAATATGAAGACATGAAAGATATCAATAAGTTTAATTTTTCTTGTATGAAGATAAAGAGTCATGCATATATATAGGAAGATATACAAATAAGGAAAGTTCAAATACAAAAAAATGATATCATGATATATGATAGATTGGTTAAAATGTTGAAGGAAAAATTCTTTCTTGGAGATTATCATCGTAGTTTTGTTCAAAAGTTATAAAATTTGTAATAAAGGGAACACAATTTTAAATAATATAGTGAAATTTTTGTCTAATGCGCCATTTGATGATGCCATTAATATTATGTGTTGTGATACAAATGTGCAATAAGGAAATTGGCAATTTTCTAGCATGACAATGATACCCATGTACCAAAGTTTTCATGTTCTATCCTTCTAAGATACCCGGGACTTCTCAGTCAAGACCAGTAACCTCTCAATTGATGTTAACTCATTCCCCTAGGTGATTTAGGAAATTCAATTTAAAACCCCTAGGTGATTTTAGGAGTTCATTGAAAAATGTGAACTTCGGGTAGTCATGGGAAGGGCTAGCACTAGCCTTCCTAGGATTGGAGCAAACCCATGGAATGGAAAAGAAAATACAAACCAAAAAAAGAGGTGAATTAAGGCTTATTAGCATCATGGAATTTATTTAGGAATATTTAGGAAGGATCCAGAGAAGTTGGGATAATTTCACTAAAATCAGGGTTCACAGGCCTAGGTAGTGCACAAGCTAAACAAAATGATGAGCTTCTAAAGGTGATTCCAGGAGCTACGGATAGAGTTACAAGAAAAAAAAAAATTTACAAAACGGGAATTCCTAGCCCTACAAAGTGTGGTGAAATTATTATTTTCACAAAACTTTGTCAATGAGTCTGAAATCAATTTTTCTCATGTACAAGTGAATTACCATATCAAAATGTGAGTTTTTGAGGGATCATATGGAGGCATAAAGAACTAGGAATCTCACTATTGGATTAAAAATGGAATTTAAAGTCAATATCATATAAAATTTCATCAAAAAGTCCATCAGGAGCTCAATTTATCATCGTTTGAAGTTTCCCTCATGGAACGAGTTCGGGAGTTAGTCAAATTTTGATGAGGACATGTGTTAACTCCAGGAGCTTCGCACAATTATATGTCTCTTACGTCACTCAAGTTTAGAGACATCAAGGTTAATAAAATGTGCCTATCCCCCATAATCCCTCTAGACCCTCATGCAACCTCCAGGATCACCAGTTCAAGCCGCAGGTGCTTGAGGGAGCTTAAAGCCTTCACTCTTGGATCATTATCACATGTCATCATCTGGAACGCCATGAAAAATGATGTCCCTCATGTCCCTTTGAGGTGAGGGAAATAAAGGATGAAAAAAGTGCCCATCCCTCATGATTCCTCAAGGTTCCTCATGCGACCACTTCTCAGCCCTTCTAGTGCTTTAAAGTTATTTTTTAGCTTTAATCCCCTACCGTTAGATCTCCACCACATGTCAAGATGAGGCGTGCTATGAAAATTTATGTCCCTCATGTCCCTTTGAGGTGAGGGATGTCAGGGACATGAAAATTCACCTCTCTCCATGCCTTTGAAAATTTTCAAATTTTAAAAATCCCTCCTACTTCTAACATCTAACATCTAACCTTCCGTGCACAGCTTGCTCTGCAAACTCCTCTGCAACTTCCTATCACCCCTCCACCATTGTTGAACCTTGAACCAAATCCATCACAACACATTATCCTCCACTCCATGATAGCATATAGGTCTCAGAAGAATATTTCATCAAATTGAGAAGAAAAGACAAAGAACAGAGAAGAAGAAATCCTAAAAACTCCATTGACATAGAATGAAGAATCGAAGAGATCTTGCAAACCACTACACAAAAAAATGAACCATATTTTTATGTTATTTACTATATCAAAAACATTAAAAATCACCTTCAAACCTCCCATTTGTAGCAAGGAATGCTCACACAAATAAATTTCACTTCTAGCTCAACGAAGAACAAAGCTCAATTTCTCGTCAAACCGACAACTGGATCAAAGAGAAATTTCACCAGTGAGACAAGAAGAAAAAACCTATAGTAATGGAATTTATTTCATTGAAAATAGAGACAAAAACCAGACCTGTAAATTTCAAGCTCCATTAATGGCCTCCGTGACATAGTACGGGAAAAATCAGTGAGCTACCTCTCCACTTTTCGGGTTCCAATGGTAAAATTGCACGAAAATTGGAGGGCATGATCTTTGAGAAATATAGTCTCACATGAACTAGTATTTACACCATAAAGTCCCTCATTTTTAGGGATTTGAAGGACTGATTTTTCTTCAGATTTCTGCCCTATCACATGAAGAACATTTGTGAAAAAGGAAGCGAGCTACCTCTTCATTTCGAAGTTTCCAATTTGTTCGAAATCACGCAAAAATAGGAGGGAATGATCATTGAAACATATATTTTCATGTAAAATAGTTTTCATGCCATGAATTCCCTATTTTTAGGGATATGGAGTGACGTGTTTTTCATCGTATTCTTCCTCGCCAATGAAAATATCATTTTCCAACTTGTTTAAACAAATGAATTGCTCAAAATTTGAGCGTGAAGCCCCATAATAAAAGCCAAAGTTTCAAGACTTGTTTTGTTACAATCTAACATCCACGGTGTGTTGTCACCCTCAAAATTCCCCTCTTACTGAAAGACAAAATATGAAAATTTTGAGTTGGTCCCCTTTAGAAGTGTTTAAGTAAAGTAAGAGGTTTGGAAGATAGAAAAAATTCACTCTTTGAAGTCTTTTTAGTGTTGTGCGGGTAAATCGGATATTTTTGTCTCCCGCATCCCAAGTGCACCTAGACCTTCTATTTACTCATTCATCACATTTTCCCCATTCCTCTCTAATCGGCTATATCAGATATTTCTATCCCGTATGTCCCAAGTATTGTTGGGCCTTCCATTCATTGATTTTCCGATTTACCCACATCACTTACTCATCGGCTAAAGTGGCTCGCACGTCTCACATGTCCCAAGTACTATTAGGCCTTCTGTTCACCGATTCGCTGACTTTCCTACACCGCCTCGTCCATCGGATAAATTGGTTCCGCGATATGTCCCATGGACAGTTTGTGCTCCCCAAACCTGATTTTTCTGCATTCTTCTTATATCGGGTATATCGGCTCCATGTGTCCCATATGTCCCATGGACCGTCTAGACCAATTTTTTCTAAATTTCCCGCAGATCACCTTTTTGAGTCAGCTCGGGGTTGTTTGTTGCACATTCATTATTTTCTCTCTCCTCCATTCAGATTGGTGGCTATATAAAGGGATATAACTATTCTTTCTCCCTCACACTTTCCTACTCATTTTTCTCCTCACTCACGTTTGTGCAAAGCAAGTCATTTCCCTCATTCATACTCATGTATTTTTCTCTTGTAAGGTTTATTTAGATTTGTGGTGATACTCCATTGAAAGATATATTCTCTCTTCCTCTGTCGCGATGAAGATGCAAGTACAAGGGCATGAACACCTCTCCTCGTTGGAAACCTCTGTGCCTAACATCGGTGACAACGAAGCTCAACATCTTGACCTCGATGATTTTTGGAGCAAACTTGAATGTGATAACCCTACTCCCATCACTCAAATGATCAAAGATAGTGGGATTGCATTTGTAAGTGGTTTCCCTATCTCTGTTTAGTGTGCTGATACCATGCTCACTTGTGGGGCTTGTTTCAATCTGGAATCAAAGGAAATTATTAATGTACATGGTGAGGTAATTGTGTGGTTAGATTCTGAAGCTATCTGTATTGCTCTATGCATCCCAATGGCGGAAGGTACCAATTATCTCTCTCTTGCTCAAGCACAATCATTATTTGACTAGGATAGTGAGAAATACAAGACTAGGGTAGCCAAGTCTTGGCTAAAGAACCCTAAAAAAGGAGCATCCCGACTTCAAAAAACATTGTTCAGAGTCGATTTCAATGAAGAACTTTCAGACATCATCACTCTTTTAGCTAGAATCATGGGAATGCCTTCTACAAATGAATTTCATTTTTGGATGTGTCCATATATCAATATTATTTGTGAGGGGATGTTAGAGTAGGTATTTACCTTAGCTCCTATTCACCTAGGTACTTTATTTACCTTTATTGTATTTATTTTCACCCACTTATGTGTGTGGATATTTCTTTTATCTTATTTAGATATTAGTAGATATTATCTAGTTGTTATGTATAGTTATTTCCTTACTCTATGGTATTGACTAGATCCTTGATGTCTACTTCTCTCCTAAATCTATGGTCTTGACCAGTTGTTTGATGACTAGTTATTTCCTTGATTTATGGCTTGATCTATGACCTTGACTGGTTCTTATATTGTTATTCCTTGCCTATTTAAGCAAGGCCCATTCTCATTGTATTGCATTGAGTTCCATAAAAATATATGATATTGTTGCTCATTTTTTTGCAAAGGTTTTATGTAAAGTTATTCTGGTGAATTGCTTTCATCTAATTGATCGTGGTGTTTAATTAGCATACGTGTTCTTGGCTTGGTACAATTTGGTTATCATTCCTCTTATGGTATCGTAGAGAAGGAGATTGCTATTGACATATGTCTTGAAATGCATATGTTCACCTCAGGATTCATGCTAGATGGTTAAGAAACTGAGGAAACATTTTTGGGGGATTTTGGATTTTGTGAGATCTCCATTGGGTTTTATTCTAGTGAGGTGGACCTTTTCTCGATTGCGTGTAGAAGGATTATGGTTCTTTCCTTTTTAGCAGGATACTAGGATGGCCATGCATAGATTCTACCATTTCGGGTAATGTTGTATTATGCTAGTTTTGGAAACCGTAGGCATAGTCCAGAAATAGTAATTTTTACCAGAAGATGCAGTTGGATGTGACTTTCTTGAAAACAAGTGGCACACCCCATAAAAGTAAGTTGTGCACACACTCATTGAAATCCTTAGCCCCTAGTCATATGGTATGGTCATATGAGGGCTTAAAGCTTGTGATTCCTACTAGTAGGTGCTTAACTTAAACACCCTTAAAATTTATTTATGTTGTGGAGGCAACAACATTTTATTTTGTTTTAGTGGTAGGTAAAATATTGAAAAGTTTGTATCTTTTTCTCTCGGTAACTCAGTTTTTTGTAAAAGTACTTTTTTGTGATATTTCTATTGGAAATATTTATTTTGAGACTTGCACTATAACTATAAAGTTCTAAATACAGAGGAGTGTTGTAATAAATTGTGGATGTAATTTTTGCTAAGCTTGACGTCCTAAAATTTTGGGAGTTACATTATTCTCTATCATGGATTCTGAGAATGATATGCTTTCTCTTGAAGTATGTGGACTTCAAGAGGATATTGTAAAATTTGTGGAAGAAAATAGATCACTCAAGAAGTGAAATTCTCTTCTACAATCACTCATTCATGATAAGGATACAATAATCCACTCCCTGCAGCAACAACTTGCTAGCCTACAACATCACCATGATATTGTGGACAACCATATCCATGCTCCTAGTCGAGTCCACTTCTAGCTATTGCTCCCTTGCCCACTAACATTAAAGCTGTTAGTATTTGAGCCTGTTCTACTCTTGATGCTTCTAAACTTGTGAGGCTTGTTACTACATGCTCTTCCATATCTGTTCCTATTATAGTACCACATGTTGTGTATCCTATTTCTGCTCAACTGCATGGCCTTTTTGAGAAGCGTACCACTGCCTTCAGTTCTTGCATGCTCCTTTTCATGGGTTTCACTAGTAGAGGTATAGCGGAGTACACTTACAGTGGTATTATTTCCCATCTTCCACATGTTAAGTGGAATTCTCACCATGACATTGGTTTTCGTGCGAGATACTTCATTGGATCACACATTGTGAGCTCCTTTGTTTGTTTGCTTGAATATTTTGAGGATCATGAGGAACACATGAGTTATGCATCTTTACTCGGTTTGAGAAACCTAATATTTTAATTATCAGACATGATCAACCTAACACACATTTTGATATTCTTTTGCATGTACCCATTATGCATTTTAAACCAAGTCATATGTAGGCATCTTCTTCATCCATCCGTGTTGATTTGGGGTGGATATATGATCACTCATGGGGTGACATATGCATTAGTTAAGAGGACTCTATAGGCATGACACCTCCACCATTCGACCTCTTGCTCCACTTTCTATACCTTTTGCATTGTGATACTTCTTATTTTGAGCATTTTTATTTAAAGCAGTGTAGTGTATCTCTATTGTTTTTAAAGATATTTTGTATCTCGTATTTTCAAACTTTTGGCATGTTGACAGTATCTCTTGGGGGATCTATTATGGTGTAGTCCAGTGTTATTTTATGAGTGTTCAAGTAGTTGTTTTGACAACTCATACATATTTGTAGCGTCCCTCCACCCATTCAACAGGATGGGAGGGTGTGGTATTGATCCCACTTCTTTGAGTTTTGTGTCCTTTCCTTGTTACCTTGGCTTTTCTTAGATCATGACACTCTTGATTTTGTGTCCTTACCTTGTTGCTTTGGTTATTAATCTTAGATTGTGACACACCTATTTGCAGTAGTTGATCAAATTATGTTTGGTGTTTTCTACATTTTCGACATCACTCCATTGACAGTCTCCTTGTATGGAGTTATTCAGTGAAGCCCAATGCTAGTTGTTTTTAGTTTTTGATCAAGTAGTGGGTTCAACACAATGCACACAAAAATTCTTCAAGATATTTTACGAGTTTTTATCCGAGCTTCTTGGGATGCCTTGGAGCGGGTTTTTACTCTCTTTACTTTGTTTTTACTAGTTTTAGGTACCTTGTAGTGTCCCTTTTCCCAGTTATTGTACATGAGTAACTCATCAAGCCTAGTTTCTAGGACTCATATGTGGACATGCCACTTTTATTTTGGCCCCTAAGCTTCACTTGAGGGGGTGTTAGAGTAGGTATTTACTTTATCTCATGTTAACCTAGGTACTTTATTTACCTTTATTATATGTATCCTCACCCACTTATGTGTGTGGATATTTCTTTTATCTTATTTAGATATTAGGAGATATTATCTAGTCGTTAGGTATAGTTATTTCTTTCATCTATGGTATTGACTAGATTCTTGATGTCTAGTTCTCTCCTAAATCTTTGGTATTGATTAGTTCTTTGATGACTAGTTATTTCCTTGATTTATGGCTTGATCTACGACCTTGACTAGTTCTTAGATTTTTTTTTCTTTGCCTATTTAAACAAGGCCCATTCTCATTGTATTGCATTGAGTTCCATAGTAATATATGATATTATTACTCATTTATTTGTAGAAGTTTTATGTAAAGTTATTCGGTGAATTGCTTTCATCTTATTAATCGTGGTGTTTGATTAGCATTTTTGTTCTTTGCTTGGTATGATCTAGTTATCATTCCTTTTAGGGAAGCAGATTTTGAATTGGGGTGAGATAATATGTGAAAACCTAATGGAACAACTGGTTAACGTTTAGAGAACAAAGACCTTCTACATGACTTCTTACCTTATGTACACCATCGTGGCATCCAAGAAATGGCTTGGTTTCAATTTTGTTGAGGATAAGAAAGATGCCCCTATATATGAATATTGTCCTCAGTTAACTCTCAAAGCCAACAATCATAATTTCAGGAGAGTTAATGACACATTCACCATGTACATTGTGAGGATTTTGGAAGGAGATACTACTTGGAGATTTTCTAAAGAAGAAAATACTTTGATCTCCGAATATGGGAGTTTCTACACACAATTTAGAAAATTCTCATATATCAAGCTAGCTAGTTTTGATGGTTTCCCTTTAAAGCTTCCTATGTTTTGCAATGATAAAATGGCCTTGGTTGGATAAACTTCATCAGACTTGTAAAGATAAGAAGATTGTTGGCATTCATTTCCCTATCACCTTGGGAAATTACACATGCTAGAACAACCCTCGATGCTCAAAACATTGATAGAACTATTTCCCCTCTTACTCTTCATCATTTCAAGTCTCAAACCTATTTTGACATCAAGGGATATATTGCTAAGAATATCATATTAGGTTTCATTCACTATGCTAATACTAAATATTATTGGGCTGATTGTGTAGATGACTTTGAGGCCAGGAGAAGGTACTTTGGTAGATTTTCCTTCAACAGATTATAGATTTTAATCTTTACAAAGTACCTAAAAATCTCTAGGATGATGAGGAAGATCTGCAATCTATTGAATATGAGAGAACCATCAAACACTCTCCTCTTGAAACCCTTGATTGGTTTGTAAAGGAGCAGGATGATTTGAAAGAAGTAATCAACCCGGTTATTGTGAGAACCAAGCTCTAGTTTGATAATAAGATGTAGAATTTCAGGATGAACAGAGCTAAATATTCTTCACATGAAACTTCCTCTCCTAGGAGAGAAGAACTTGCACCTGATGTTGAGATGCTTGAGAAATCTACTCCATCCTCAACAAAGGTATACCTGAAGAAAGGTAAAAACATCAAACAGGAATAGGTTGAAGAAGAAGTTATTTTGGAGCAGCTAGAAGTCCCTGTAGGATCAGAGGATATTGTTGTTTTAAGTGAGGAAGACAATGAAGGGATGAAAGAAGGAGAAGAAATAACCCCTATCATTACTATTGATATAGAGAAAGAATGTCAAATGACTGAACCTCTAGGTTTGATGGATACTTCTTCTAAGGATATTTATGAGAATGTAACAACTTCCCCATTGGAGACATCAGTAGTATAGACACTGAGTGCGATGAGTTCACTTGCACTTGGGCCCATTGTTCCTTCTACCTCTTCCTCCTCCTTTTCTTGGGTTCATCCCTTCATTGACAGTAGAAAAAGAAAGTCTACCTCCCAAATTGTGGTTCCTAAGTTTGATGTTGTGGCAGCCTTGCTCGGTTCTACTCCTCCTCCTCCAACAAAGAAAGCAAAGATCACCTCAAGGTTAGTATCAGATTCACAAGGTCAACAATTCATGGAGATTGCAAAGCCCAAAGAAGATAAGGTAGAGAGAGATATTTTGGTGTCTGATTTGGAACTCAAAAGGATTCCACTTGGAGAATCAATGCCTAAAAGTGAGGTTCATAACCTCAAAGAAACTATCACTCGGGTCATTGAACAAGTTGAGAAGGAAAAAAAACCTTGGAGCAATTGGAAGAGCAAAATCTAATTCTTTCAGGTTTTATAAAATCCTTATTGGAAAAGGATAAGGTCCTAGATCCTACTCCATTAACTACTCTTCCACCTCCTCTAGTTCTCAACAATGATGAAGTTCAGACCATTAAGGATATTCATAAACATGTCACCTATGGAAAGGCCATTGAATCACTGGTCAATGATATGACATAGTTGGATTGAACTTTATTGAGGAAGCCTTCAAGTCATATGAGAAGGTATCCAAATTACAGCTGAAATTCAGCACAACACTCAGTGGTTTGGAGAAAGAGCTAAAAATATGGTGTGAATGTATTCAAGATCTCCGTTCAATGAGCTAGACATATGAGAATATTTTATTGGCAAGAAAAGTATTTGATGAAGCCAAGAATAATCTATCAAAATCCTGGGTTTTTAGTATTGATTGGAAGATCAAGGTTTTGGAGGAAGTTGTGGGAGAACTGAAGAATATGAGGCAGAAAGGGGAAACTTTCAAGACTTTTGTTTTGTCTTCCTTCCAAGATATTCATTTTCAAATCCAGAATGAGGCCACAGGTAATCAGTTTTCCATGTAGGAAATCAAGGCTCAGTTCAACACCTTCATCAAAGAAGATCTTTTCAAGGAAGATTCCATGTCTAAATAGAAGATGAGAGATGTCTGCTCTCTTCAGTCAGCTATCACCGAGGCCAAGGAATTTTGGGAAAACACAGAGTTTGAGAAGGATATGGAGAAATGCCTTGGAATGTGGACCCATGCCACTTCCAACACCACCATTCCAAAATGCATGGAGATAGTTGAGGCATTGAAAATATTCAGGCATCAGATTCTTAAGATGGTGGGCCCCTCTAAGTCTCTATCGAGGTTTACACTTCTGGGTCCTAGGATGCTTCCCTCATTCTTTTGCATTGTAACCCCATGATGTAATATTTGATTAAAGACATTCTCTTAACATATTTGTTAAGTGGTCTTTAATCTTTAGATTAAAGGAAGTTGTAACTGAATGTAACCATTTTTGTAAGCTATAAAGTGAGCTCTTCATGCCATTAAAAGGGATGGATCCTGATATTCTTAAAATGTAATAGATTTGAAAGTGATCAATACAGAAGATTTTCTCTTGTCTCTTATTTCTATCTGCTTTTCTTTCTTTCCTTGTCTAAAATTTATGAATCATCAATATTTCATGCTAAGAAACTTTGTGTTCTTATGATATGATTTCTAGAACTTTGTGTCTATGGAATTATACCTGATATTGTCACGTGAATGATTCTATTCTATATTCCTTTGATAAGTACATGTAAGGTTATATTTTATTATCTATATTACCTGAAAGTATTGTTGTGTTCTTCCCTTTCAGTTTCCTTATTCTTCTATTTTCTATGTATTGGCAATCTTTATTGGCATAAAACATTTCAAAATATCAGGAGTCCTCATCAATATGAAAGTTGTACATTTGTATATAAGCTTTGTTTCTCACTTTCAATAAGGGAACCTCTCCCATAAAGAGGAGGGACTTGTTGTCCCCTAACTATTGTTTGCTAAAGTACTATTTTACAAACCAACAAGGTGCACTTACTAAAAATAGCATGTCATCCTATATAGGGTCTATTACTTCTCGTAAGCCACCATTTGAAGAGAATATGAAGAATATGGCAAATGAAGAGGATTATCACAGAAAATTTGTCAAAAAGGTCATCTCGGCTCACAATTGACACTTACTAAAATAGTAAGTGGCTCCACAATCCCATGCTATAAATAGAAAGTTGGTCTAAAAGGCAAGAGGAACACAGTAAGAAGAAATAATTCAATCTACCATATCCAATTGAGGTTGGGAAAAACTAACTATGACACTTACTAAAAATCGTAAGTTTCCCCATCTGTACTTACTAAAAATAGTAGGTTGTTCTCAAAAGGCAAGTTTGGCACAATGGAACATTGAGGGATAATCATTCAAGTCAATATCACCATTTGGGGTCTAGAAAGGAAAACACTACAACTTACTAAAGATAGTAATTTGTCCCTTCCAAATATAATAAGTGTCAAGGAAACATGAATTTCAAGTGTACAGGTTGGTCTAGGTTCTTAGGTGTAATCAATCATGAAGAGATGAAATTTTTCATGGTTTTAAACAATCATCTCATATTACAAAGTAGGGAATTTCAATACATATCATGTGAATTCATCTTTGTCACTTAAGGATCGGGTGATTCAAAGAGAGTTGATCATAACAATTTCAATGAGTCAAGGATTTATTTAACCAAGTTTCAATGACGGTCATCATGCACATTGTATGTGTTAATCTCAAGCTTCGCAGTGGTAAACCAAAGAAAATGTATCTACACACTCATTCTACAATCCAAGAGTTTGTCGTCATCAATAGATTGGGAAAATGATGAAAAGTTATTCAAGGAGCAATATTCATCTATGTAGAAGATCACCAAAGTGTTAGGAATCTTCACTCAAATTTCATGACTCCATAAAGCAATTCAAATCATTTCCTTAAAAGGAGTGTATTCCCTTCATTACTTCCTTCTTCCTCTCTTTCCCTTAATTAATCATTATGTGTCATTATTGTATTTCATCCTATTTAGTTAAGTGACCTATTTTAAATTTGTAAAAAGTTTATTCTCAAAATTATTAGGGAAATACTTAATTGATGGAAAATAAAAGGTCACAAGTGGAATATGGAAACAAAGATTCATCTAAGGGAGGAGAAAGGAAAATTAAGATTGCTATAAATCAAGATGGCCTCTCCATTCCAAGGCATTCCAAATTTTGGAGAACTATTACTATTTAGCATTGGAATTGTGATAGCTTGGTTAAAGCTTTGTATTCATCACTACACATGGAATAAAATATACACTTCTTCCTTTCCCTTTCTTGTTTTTCCTTATTTCTCTCTTTCATGCAATTTGCAAGTGTATTTGATCCTGTATGGAATTAGAGGGGAACTTGGTGTCCTCGATAGATGAATTTAAAAGCTTGTTTTTTAATTTTTGGTCTGCTAGATTCATTATGATATCCTCTATATTGAAGTTTGAAATACACCAGTTATTGGGAGTGAACTATGCAACCTACTCACGGAAATAATATTCCTTACATAATTTCCCCCTTTCCCCTTTATCGACTGTAATCTCCCCCTTGTACCCCGTACAAGTAATTTTCCTGAGGTTCAGTGGAGTGTCCTTGTATGATCCCCACCCAATTTTACACCCATAACATTTATATAGGATTAGGATTAATTTACTTTCAATAATGGGAGTCATACCATTCAATGCAGAGGGGAATATCCCCGTGAATGTTGGTGGAGACACCTGATTTGTCTACTCAAAAAAATTTCCCACCAATAGTTATTGGTGACTCTCTACTGGGAGAGATTTTCTAAGTGAGCCCAAAATATCTTTTTCCCAAAATACCAAAACATACAAAAAAGTATATATTAAAAAAATATAAAAATAAATCATATTTGAAACGAAAATCATTTTTAAAGGCGAATCCATCATTTTTTCCCACATAATGAAGAAATTTCTAGATTGGAGTGAAGTACCAAAGTGACAATGAAGAATAAGAAGAAGGAGATGTCTACCCGGAAAAGAGGATTGTTAATCAGCCATGGTTCTAGACTAGTGTTGACAAAGGAAAGAAGAAAGAACATATCACCGATGAAGAGGAACGGATTCATAATAGATATAAGATAAGGTGCAAATCTCAAGATTTTTCCAAATTCTTGCAAGGGATGTATGAGAAAATAGAAACGGTCCAGAGTGAGGAAGAAGAAGAGGAGATTTTTCCTATAGAGGAAGATCCTGAAGATCATTTGTACCACAAGGTTTTCATCCCGAAAGGTTCTTAAATGCCGCTGAAATTCCTATCCTTAAGCCATCTCATGAAGATCAAATTGGTAGTCAAAAAGATGAAAAATGAAAAGATGGTACAAGATCCACTGAAGAATATTTTTGTAACCTCACACATCTCACTACAAAATTGAGAACATTATCTTTCTTCCACCACTCAATAGATGACTTCCTCACATACGGTGATGAAGAAATGAATATTTTGAAAAGAGAATATGTGGAAATAATTCAGAGCATAATAAAAGGAAATTCTTACCCCGAAGTCTTTGATGAAATTTGGAGGTATGCTTTAGCTCTACAGATAAGATATGAACATCTTGAAGCACCACATCAAATGGAGGAAGAAGACAAGATGTGCCCTATGGAGGAAGACCCTGATGGCTGCCCATATTATGAGGTTTTCATTCCCAGAAGATTCTTGGATGATTTTTGAATAAAATATTATCATGGAACCTTATGATAAAAGCCAAAGCAACATCATGGAGGAAGAAGTAGAAGAGATGAAGATAGAATCACCATTTAGAAATTCCATTTGGCTCGAGTCACACCCATAAGGGGAATAATATATTCAATAAAGGAAGATCCTAGCTGCATAATGGATGATACAATTTCTCTGAAGACTCCAACAATGATGAAGAAGACAACCAATTCAAAGTAAGCATGAATGATCTCCTTTCAAATTTTAATATTTCAATTAACGATGAAATGGAGAGATGTGAAGAAGTGCAAGAAATCCACCAACATCTTGTACTAAAAATGATGAATTCAACATTGTTATATAGGGTTTTCCTTCCTATTTTGATCCTTCAAGTCATGAAGAAATCCTGAATGAAGAAATGGAGATAGTTGAAGGATTAAAATCTACTCCCGACTCAATCATGGATGATCTAATGGAATAATCTCATTTCCTTTGAGAAGCACGGGATGATGAAAGACATGAACACAATATCTTCTCACCCAAGGAGAAAAATGACCATCATGGTGAGTATGAAGTATTTAATTTTCCATATGTGCAAGAGGATTCAATAATGGATGATCAAGATAATGTTGAAAGTTCTTCCCATATTGTTTCCTCAATATGGCCCCATCAAGAGGATGATATGGATTTTGAGCTTGAAGGAGTTCCATTCCCACAAAGCATGGACCTATTCTCCTTGTTAGAAGGTGTCGTGAATCAAGTGTGTCTGTGCTTGTAAGAAAGTGAACCTTGGAAACAAAAACTTGGCAGAGGTGAACAAGAATGTTTGAAACAAATCATGGGCACAAATGGATCAAAATTTTAACCATCTCCTGAAGCAAACCATAAAAAAATTCAATAAAAATTAAGATGCGGATATGGTGGACTTGGAAGAATCATCCATCTAAGTCATATTCAAGGCTATATAAGAAAGTGAAGATCCTCAACTCAGCCTTGAAATCTTGACCTGGGCTATGAGGATACAAGATAGGTATGAGTCTATTTGGGCTTCTCATTTTGACATGCCAATGTTTTATGTTGAAACAAAGAATTTGGATGAGTTTGATGAATTACCCAATGCCTTAGAGAATGAGAGTGAATATGAAATCACATATTTCTCTTTTACAAAATGCAAAGAGGTTCATGAGTACAAAAGGAGGAAGGTTCTTGAATCTCCTTCGAATATCCTCAATCTTGGAAATAACATCTCTGTTGTGGGAGATGATAACATGGAAAATATTGAGCTGTTTCACATCAAAGAAAGCCGTTAAAAACAAAATAAAAATCTATGAGAACATTGGGAGTGTGATCAAAACAAGATTTTCCCATCATTTTGGAATGGTCCATCAATGAAAAGAAAGATTTCATATGGAAAAATCCAATGAAGGGTGAAGAATGCTTATATGGCCAAATCAAAATCTGAAATTTTGAAAATGATATCAAGATGCACTCGAATGAATGCATATTGGCAAAAATTTCTCTAGACAACAAAGCAGGAGTATGCATGATTCTTACCAAATGATCCAAAATTAGACTACACTCACCATCCTCCAAGATTTGATTCATCTTGAACATATTCCCATGCTACAAAAATATCTCAAGGATGATGAATATCTTCAGCTCAATGATTTAACCTCCATGTTTGAAAACACTTGCTCAGAGAAACAAAGTGGGATGTTCAAGGAAGTTCTTGAATGGGAAGAAATCAGTTTGTTCCCACTCCTTTCCAAGTGTTTTTCTAATATAAGAGATAATTTTAAGTCAATTTAAAGAAGATGAATTTTTTCATGACAAGAGAAATTTTCCCACTCTTGAAGACATGGAAGAATGGTGTCACATGATCGCAGGATGTCAAGCGGAAGCATCAAGGTACAAGAGTTTTGAGAAAGTGATGAAGTGTTCATTAGATGCAAGAACATTCTCTATGTAGTATAAATATGAAGATGGAATTATGGTCAGCCTTCTTCTTCTCAAGCCATGCAAGGCCATCACAAAATCATGGTTTGATCAAATAATAGTTTTTGTGCTTCAAAGGTCAGACTTCAATCTGCTATTTCATGATGGCATGTACTTTTCTCAACCTCGTTTTTGGGTATGTGTATATTCTTCCCCACATCTATAAATATCCCTTCCCATGTATATAATTTTCCTTTCCCATAGTGTGTTGTTTTACCCTATACTATGTTTCTCTTCTATTTGTGTGTGTGTGTGTGTGTTTAATAAAGAAAGTTATGTAGCCTATTTTTCTAGTGACTCCACAGGGCCCAATGGATTATATGGTCCAAAGTTGAGATTTTGGATTCTCCATGTCATATCTTCACTACTATCATTCCATATCATGTCCCCAAGCTAGAGCATGTTGTTTTCATGCAAATATGCAATAGAGAAATTTACAATTTTCTAGCATGACAATGATACCCATGTACAAATTTTTTTCATGTTCTATCCTTCTAAGATACCCTGGGTCTTCCCAGCTAGTCTAAGTAACCTCTCAATTGATGCTAACCTCTCAATTCAAAACCCCTAGATGATTTTAGGAGTTCATTGAAAATACAAATTCAGGCAGTTGTGGGAAGGGCTATCACTGGCCTTCCTAGGACTGGAGAAACCCCATGGAGTGGAAAAAAAATCCAAACTAGACACGAAGGTGAATAAAATGCCTAGGAACATCATGGAATTGATTTAGGAAGATTCAAGAAGGATCTAGAGAAGTTGGGATAGTTTCACTAAAATTAGGGTTCATAGGCCTAGGTAGTGCACAAGCCAAAACAATTGTTGATGTTCAAGGTGATTATGTGAGCTCTAGATGGAGTTAGGAGAAAACCAAAACTTCAACAAAAATATAATTTGAAGCCCTAAATATGGTGAAATTATATTTTTCACAACACTTTAGTGAAATAGGTCTACAAGTAGTTTTTCTCACGCATAAGTGAAGTACTAGATCTAAAATCCATTTTTATAGGGACCAAATTGAGGAATTAAGATCTGAGACCCACATTATTGAATTTATAATTCCATTTATAGTTAATATAATATAACATTTCATACAAAAAATTCCATCAGGAGCTCAATTTATTTACATTTCAAGTTTTCCCTCTTGGAGAGAGTTCAGTAGTTAGTCAAATTTTGATGAGGAAGCGTATCAGCTTAAGGAGCCTGGCGTAATTGTGTGTCCCTTATGTCTCTCAAGGTGAGGGACATAAAGATCATGAAAATTCCCCTAGTACCCTTAAGCCCTATGGACCCTCATGCAACCTCCAGATCAGCCAGTTCAGCCCCTAGGTGCTTGTGGGAGCTCAAATCCTTCACCGTTGGATCACTACCACATGTCATCACTTGAAACGCCATGCAAAATGATGTCCCTCATTTCCATTTAAGATGAGGGAAATCAAGGATGAATTTTTTTCTAGATCTCATGATTCTTCAAAGTTCCTCATGTGATCGCTTCTTAGCCCTTAGGTGATTTAAAGCTTTTTTTTAGCTTTAATCCCTACTTATTGGATCTCTGCCACATGTCAAACTAAGGAACACTGTGAAAATTGATGTCCCTCACATCCATTTGAGGTGAGGGACGTTAATCACATGAAAATTCAACTCTCTCCATGCCTTTGAATTTTTGAAATATTAAAATCCCTCTTGCTTCTAACATCTAACATCTAACCTTCTCATGCACATCTTGCTCTGCAAAATCTGTAAATTCCTATCACCATTCCACAATTATTGAACTATGAACCAGCTCCATCACAACACATTATCCTCCACTTCATGATTGCATATAGGTCTTAGATGAATATTTCATCAAACTGAGAAGAAAAGATGAAGAACAAAGAAGAAGAAAGCTTGAAAACTCCATTGAAAAAGAACAAAGAGATCTTACAAACCACTACACGGAACAACATAACATATTTTTATGTTCATTTCTCTATCAATAACCATTAAAAAATGACCTTAAAACCTCTCATTCGCAACAAGGAATTCTCATAGCAAATAAATTTCACTTCTAGCTTGATGAAGAACAAATTTCAATTTCACATTAAACCAACAACCAAATAGAAGAGAAATTTCACCAATGAGACAAGAAGTAAAAACTATCACAATGCAGTTGATTTCATTGTGAACAGAGAAAAAAATAGACCTAAAAATTTCAAGCTCCATTAATGGCCACCATGACATAGTAATGGAAAAAATCGGTGAACTACCTCTTCAGTTCTCAGGGTTCCAGTGGGCAAAATCGCGCAAAACTTGGAGGGATTGATTGTTGAAAAATGTAGTCTTGGGTGATCTAGTTTTTGTGACATAAAGTCCCTATTTTGTAGGGATATGGAAGAAATATTTTCATTATATTTATTCCCTATCACATAAAGAACATCTATGAAAAAGGAAGAGAGGTAACTATTCACTTCTCGGGGATGCAAAGTAGTGGGCGAAATCGTGTGAAAATCAAGGAATGATCGTTAAAAATCTAATTTCACGTAAACTAGTTTTCATGACATGAAGTCCCTATTTATTTAAGGATATGGATGGATGTGATTTTTATTTGTATTCTTCCCGCCAATGAAAATATCATTTTCTAACTTGTTCAGATGAAGGAATTTCTCAAAATGCAAAGCATGGAACCCCGGAATAAAACCCATAGTTTCAAGACATGTTTTTTGCAATCTGACATATGCAAAGTGAACTTAATAAAAATAACATGCCTTCCTACATAGGGTTTTGTTACTTTGGGTAAGCCACCATTTGAAGATACTACGAAGAAGGCAAAGTGAACATAAAGGGAGTATCATAGGAAAAGTCATCAAAAAGGTCATCTCGGCTCGTAATTGACACTTACTAAAAATAGTAAGTGGTTCCACAAGCCCCGCTATAAATAGTCAGTTGGTCCAAAAGGTGAGAGGAACACAATAAGAAGAAATAATTCAAGCTACCATATCTAGTTGAGGTTGGGAAAAGCTAACTATGACACTTACTAAAAATAGTAAGTTACCCCATGTGTACTTACTAAAAATAGCAGGTTGTTCTCAAAGGGAAAGTTTGGCACAACAAGACATTGAGGGATAATCATTCAGGTTGATATCACCATTTGGGGTCCAGAAAGGAAAACTCCAACACTTACTAAAGATAGTAAGTTGTCCCTTCCAAATATAGTAAGTGTCAAGGAAACATGAATTTCAAGTGCACAGGTTGGTCTAGTTTCTTAGGTGTAATCAATCATGAAGAGATGGCAATTTTTCGTGGTTTGGAATGATCATCTCATATTACAAAGCAAGGCATCACAAGGCACATCATGTGAATTCATCTTCGTCACTTAAGGAGTCGGGTGATTCAAAGAGAGTTGATCAAAATGATTTTAATGAGTCAAGGAGTTCATCAACCAAGTTTCAAGGAGGGTCATCGTGGGAATTATATGTGTTCATCTTGAGCTTACAGTGGTAAACCTCAGAAAATATTTTTGAACACTCATTCTATAGTCCAGGAGTTTTTGGTCATCACTAGATTGGGAAAATTATTTAAAGTTATTTAAGGGAGTAATCTTCTTCAGTGTAGAAGATCACCAATGGAATAAATATTTACTCAAAATTCATGACTGCATCGAGGAATTCAAAGAATCTAGTCATGCAGAGTGTTTTCCCTTCATTCCTTCCTTCTTCCTCTCTTTCCCACTCTTCTTTCTCTCTCCATTATAATTCTTCGTTATGTGTCTTGATTGTATTTCATCCTATTCACTTAAGTAACCTATTCTATATTTATAAGAACGTTTTTGTAAAAATTATAGGGGAAACACTTAATTCATGGAAAATGAAAGGTTACAAGTGGAATATGAAAATGAAGAGTTATGTGAGGGAGGTGAAAGGAAAATTCAGATTGATATAAATTGGGATGGCCTCTCCATTCCAAGGGATTCCAAATTTAGGAGAACTATTACTATATACCCTTATGAATTGTGATAGCTTGGTTGAAGATTTGTATTCATCAAAGCACACATGGAATAAAATCTACCCTTATTCTATTTCCCTTTCTTGTTTTTCCTTTATTTCTCTCTTTCATGCACTTTGCAAGTGTAGTTGATCCTGTATGGAATTGGAGAGTAACTTTGTGTCCTTGATAGATGAATTTAAAAACCTCATGTTTTAATTTTTTGGTCTCGCTAGCTTCATTTTTCTTTCTCTATATTGAAGTTCAAACTACACCGGTTCATTGGGTGTCAACTCTACAACCTTCTCATGGAAGTAATCTTCCTTGCATAATTTCCCCACTTTTCCCTTTATCATTGTAATTTCCTCCCTTGTACCCCCATACAAGAACTTTTCCATAGGTTTAGTGGAGTGTCCTTATGTGATCCTCGACCAATTTGGCCACCCACAACATTTAGATAGGATTAGGATTAGTTTACTTTCAATAATGGGAGTTGTACCATTCAATGTAGAGGGGTGTAGCCCGTGAATGTTGGTGGAGACACTTGATTTTTCTACCCGAAAAATTTTCTCACCAACATTATGAAATGGATAAGGTATCAAAATATATGAATGAATTTCTTATTTCAATTGAAGTTAAGTTAATGTCGATTAAAATTTATTTCATATATGAATCCTATTAATATGATTTGAATGTGGATGAGAAATTAGAACACAAGAAATAAACTGCTTCCATATAATATCTAAGTCCATGCGAATACTTGAACAAGATCAAGGTAGAAAATTTTGTTTTTAGAAATAAGGTGATCTTAATAATATTACATGAAGTAAAGGGACATATTTACAATGTGGAAGAACAACTAGGGGATGAGTTTCATTTAGATTTGTACCAATTACAAATTTGACATCACATTCTACAAGTGTGAAAAAGCATGACATAGATATTACAACTTATTGTATGCCAATAATGGTTGTAATTTAAGTGAAAAGATTAAGGAGGGAGAGAAAAAAACATGAAAATTTAGGAGGAAGAAGTAGAGATGGGAGAAGAAATATTCTTCAAGTGCGTATTTTTAAAACAAACTAAATAAGATGTTTGTTTTAAGAAAATCAAGAGTCTATTTATAAAAACATTTTTGTCACAAGATAAATTATAAAAAATTATAGTGTATAATATGTGCTTCGATAAATTAGTTTCAAAATAATTGAGATTTTGAATCCATAAAAGGTTTTTGGTTGAAGAAGGGAAACCAATTGTTAGTGAAGAAATAAAATATAGTTAAGGTTAACATAAGGAGATATTTAGATGAAATAATGTATGAAATCATGTTCATTGAAACATGTTATATTCTTCTTGGCATGTAATTTCAATTTGACCAGAAGGTGCAAAATGATGGGTGTGAGAACAAATATAAGTTATAGAAGGATGTTAAAAAGTATAGATTGAATCCATTTCTGGAGGAAAGCTAAGCAATGGGACCCTTTTTCTCTCTCAATAAATAGATTAAGTGAGGTGTAATAGAATAATCCATGTTTTGCACTTATATAGAAACCCATTAAAAGAAAAGACACGACAAAAGTGGCTAAATGTTAAGAAACATTGGAAAGAGAGTTTAAATATATGTTGGGTGAGTTTGTGGATATTTTGTTGATAGAGTTACTTGAAGGTTTATCTCATTTGATATATATAAGACAACACTTGAATTTAATTTTAGGATCATTTTTGTCAAACAATGAAGCATACATGATAACATTAGAGGAAAGTGCAAAGATTTTTGGATACATGAATAGTTAGAGATAGTTTGAGCCTCAGTATAGTGCCAATAGTTTTTAACTAAAAAGGGTTGGTAAATGGCATGTGTACTTAATCCACTACCATATAAAAGTTTATCATCGAGCAAGCATTCTTATTTTGGTTCATGGATGATGTTATGCATTTTTTATTAGAGAAGTATTTTAGTAAAATTATTTTTGAGAGCGAATACCATCATAATCTCCAAAGAGAAGAATATGAATGGAAGATAGTGTTTAACACTTACGAAATATTCTAAGAGTAATTACGGATGACGTTAGGATTGAGAAATGCAATTATCCTTTTCATGACACACTTGATGCGTAATGTGTTATTTTTTAAAGGAAAACTTATGATTTTTCACCTTTATGATATTTTTTTATTTTTCACACGAGTATAATAACCATTTTTATATAAAATACAAATGTTGCAGATATTGCATAAGGAAAAGTTTTTGAATAATTTGAAGAAATGCAGTTTTATACAAGAGGAGATAGTATATTTGTAATTTTTGATACTATGCGAAGGATTCAAGATGAACCTAGTGAATTTTGTGCAATAGTGGAGAAACCATTTCCAAGGAGATATTTTGAATCAGAATATTAAAAAAATCTTTTAAATTCCATAAATTTAGGAGTCTTAAAGTGTTGGATTGGGTGGTGTGTATGCCTATATAATTGATACCCAATTTCCATAGGAGAAGGTTTTAAAAAGGAAGAATTTAGTAGCTCATTTTTACCTTGTAATATTAGAGTGAAAATGTGAGCTTAATTCTCGAAACATAGTATGACGTTACATTTAGTGATATAACTTCGACACAATAAGAGAATGATTATATGATTTAGTAATGTATAATTGGTATTTCGTTTGAAAATTATATTATCCTAAGTAGGTGAATTGATGTCTTATTTCTATCAAGTCTTGTAAATTTGTATTTATTTTATATTCTATCCTATATGTAATTATTTCTACTTTTTCCTTTCCCTATTTTGAAAAGTTCATGGTTGAAAGATTCTCTTCATTGGGTTACCTAAATATGTTTGCATCATAAATGGATGAAAAATAAATGCTTTGGTTTGAATATTTTATTTTATTTTCAGCTTGACATGGAAAAATTTCATTGCATTCCAAGCATCCCGATGCTTTACAAAAACCTTGTATTTCAATATATTCTATTAGAATGATCTAGGAGCATCCAATAAAAATAATTAATCTTGCGTCACCAAAAATACAATATATTTTTTTTAAAATTTTATTTGTTGTATTTATATTTTCACTTGACACGTGGTGTATTTGGTTCTACAAGACATCCTTAAGAAGAAATATTTTCGAGAACACTTATTCTCAGAACTTTTAGTTTTGCTTTTTGCTAAGATAAGTGCAATATTTATCGCTTGGAAGAAATGTTGATTTTTTATGACTACCTACTAATTGAATGCATGTAATCATCAAATGAGGTAAACTAATGAATTTCAAGATAATCATCGATACGAGAAGTTTTTTTAGGTTGATGGGAAATGAGGAGATTTGGGTGGCATCAATAAATGAAGGGGAAAGAGGAATCTCAAAGGGGAATAGAAGAAGAGAGACATCCCCAAAAGCTCTTTAGACAAGAAACTATAATAGGTAGAGTATAGTTTCAATTCCATCATCCATATTTCAAATAAAAAATCATGTAGATGCATGTATGTGAGTTGTAGAGTATGATCAAGATTGATTGCATCTATTTTGTATTTATTTCATTAATTAAAATATTTTATTAAAGTGTGTTAAGGTTGTGGGAGTACTCTTACTTTTCTATGAAACATTTATAACCCTTGCATCATAGAATTAAATGATGTCCTAAATTGACACCCACTATGCTTACACTAATTTATATTAGAGTATTTTTGAATACTAACGAGATGTTCTCTCCACATAATTTATAGGTAGAAAATAAGGGAATACATATTCCAATAGAGAATAGGTGTAAAGTAGAAGGTTTCAATTGATATGGTACAATTAATGTGAGGTTTTGTGAAGTTGTATGAGAATTTTTAAGAGTTCTGGAAGATAAAAGAGAATATTATTGGAGTTTATTACAGTTTGTGAAAGAGAAACCATCTTGTTAAAGATATTGCATAGAAAAAGGAGGAACACCAAGATTATAACACTTTCTTGAGATGTTGAAGGATGTCCAGAAAGATTTGGCATCATGGAAGATGTAAATAGTGAATAATTTGTAGCTATAAGTGAAGAAGAATAATTTATGGAAATGTTAATTGTAACGATCACAAAAATTGTCTACACGAAACCCAAGAACAACTTAGGTCAAACTAGAAAAAATATGGAATAATTTTTTTGCTAAACACTTTCTCATTTTAAAACTTTATTAAATTAACATTATTAATTTCCCCTTAGATCCCCTTTTATTAAAATAATAAAATCTCTCAATACTATCTAATAAATTAATTAGTCTAACACAAGACTTAGACTCCCTTACCATTGGTTTAATACACTTACATTTAACCTTAATTAGAGTTTCTCAAACAAGTGTAATGTGGTCTATTTAATTAAATAAAATGTTCTATTATACCCACAAGGGTCAAAGTTGGCATTAAATTAAAAGGTCTCTAATAGGGCATTTGGGTTAGAAAAGTAATAACACCCAACCCTTACCCTTACTTAAGTGGCCCCACTTAAATCCTACCCATGCATTTTAAATTTGAATTTCTCTCACCCACTTCCCACCTACTTTTTGTAGGGATGAATCTCATCCATTGGATGGATTCATTTGGGGCCCTTAGATTAGGAAAACTATCTAACCCTAAGTTTTCTTATGAAAACTCTTTTTCTCTTTTGTTTGACTTATTGTTTCTTCTTTTTGTTTTGTAGATTGGTGGAGGAGGAGGTGGAGGCCATGGGAGGCAAATTCATTTCAAGAAGGATGCACATCCTCCATTTTATTTTCAGATTTATTTACACCCTCTCCTAGGGTTCCAATGTATTTTACTTATTTTGTTTGTCTTGATATTTTAATATTTGTCCGAATGGATATATGGGTTTTGCTGCATTTTAGTAAAAATGGTTAGGATAATGTATATATATCCAACTTATAGGACACACACACACACACACACACACATGTGTATATATGTATAAATATATTTATTAGTATTTTATTTTAGTAAAACCTGAAATAATAAGAAAACAAATCCGGGTATACACACACACACACACACACACACACACACACACACACACACACACACACACACACACACACACACACACACACACATGTATATAAATGTATATATATGTATGTATATGTTTGTGTTTGAGAAATTGGTTCGACCGCATATATGTTCGTAACTCGTGGCCATACAAAAATGAAAACACAAATAACAAAGTGTATGATGATACCTAAATTGGGGTTTATAAGTATTAAGAACTATTGGGGGTCACCAACCCCACCCCCATCCCATAGTAAATGGGCGGGCGGTGGGGTCCGTGACCTCCCCTCCCACCATTTCCTTTTAAAACAATGTGCACAGCCGCGCGGCCTCTCCACCTTTTAATTTTAATTTTTTTATTAACTTTTGTTTTATTATTTAATATACATATATATATATATATATATATATATATATATATATAATTTAAGTATATATACATTAAATATATATAATTATATTAAGAATATCAATAGTATTATTAATATCACATTTAATAATATTTTAATATTAATACTATTATAAATAACTAATAATATTCATAGTATTAATAGTATTAACAAAGCTTAGTCTTATATTAAAAATTCCCTTTAAAATTTGGTAGAAATATATATAGGATGCAAAAGGAAAAAAATTCTTTCCTTTCATTTTGATTATTTTAGTTAGTTTTTTATACTTGTATAACTTATATAAATTTTAATACTAATATTTCACAATCAATTTGAGACTAGGGTCTAGTAGTAACCAAGTACTTTTCTTTATTCTCATAGGTTTAAAGGAAAAATCCATTTAGCAATAAGGTGGAGAACAAACAAGAATTTAAGGCCTTTTTCCATTTACACATATAGAGTTCTAGACTTTCTTCTAATCAATTCAAAGAGATGAACAAATGTAGTTTAGCTTATTATCACATGCCTTTCTAGTAATGCAATAGGAATTAATATTTCTTTCTTTCACAACATACAAGTTACAAACATTCCCACAAGTAATTTATACAAGATTTCTCATAGTTTTTAAAATAATAACTACACACCTATGTGAGATAATAAATCAACTAAAATGTGAACAAGTTGTTTTCTTTTCAACTACATTTCCATTATATCAAAACTTGTTTCACTAAAATTGTTTCTCTTTCAACATGTATTACAATCTTAATAACACATATTCAAGAAAATTTTCTTTCACAAACAATACTATAAATCTTCCACCTTAAGTGGGAATTTTACAAGAAAGGTAGCTATAATGAAGGATTTCTTAGTCTTCTACAAGTGCTCCAAGTTTCAAAATATCCAACAAGGCTCCTTTTCTCCACTTGATCACAAAAAAAGGGGAGAGTTAACACTCTCCAGAAACAAAAATTAATGAGGAGGATAAACAATCCTCCTCATTGCCCCCTAGCGCTAACCATAAGAAAATAAGGGATGGATCCAAAACATGACAACTATACAATGATTCCACAACACAAAAACATTTTCACAACCATTTCAAGAAAATTCAATCACAAGAAAATGAACACAATAATACCACTTTACAAAATACACAAGGCTTGAAATACAAGCCATTGGAGTAAGGATCTATGGGAGATCACATATGCCTACCAATGGGATTAGGTGACCAACTTAAAACCATCTAATATACATCTCAAAACCACTACACAACTCTTATTACTCCCTCAAGATCCTCTTATGTATCCCACATTCTCTTATGCCTCCTTACAATCTCGTATGTCTCTCTCACAAAAAAGAAGTAAGAAATGCAAGCATTTTCTTGTCCAAGGTGGGGAACCCAACCTAAATCACTCCAAAGCATAAAATAAACTCTTATGCCTCCATACATATAAGATCCGATATCCTCCTCCTACACCATGCTTAGGCAATCTACCTAAGGACCCACAAGCATACCAAAACACTTGATAACATACACATATACACAAGTAAAAGAAAAATAATTATTCAAGGGTGTAGATCCTACCTTTCCATGGTCGATATCGATCCAAGAGTCACACAACAAGCTCCTTCAATCATAATATATCACCAACAAGATCCAAAACAATCTACAAGCACTCCAAAATCCTCCAACTCAAAAATACAAAAGCCTAGAAGAAATGAAGTAACCCCCCAAAAAAATGAACTTGCATAAATAGGAAAGGGAGAGAGGTGGGTGAGGTGGCTCCATGTACGATGCCACATCACTTATCCTCAACTCCACCTCAAAGTCAAACCTCAACCCCAATGCACAATAAATTGGTGGTTGAGAGGAATGCCAAACCTTTTACACACACAATCCCAACCCACACCCCATAAGGACAAAATTTAAAACCCATGTAAGAAAAATGAAATAAATGCCTCTTTTTGTCTTAGAAAAAAATTAATGGAGTATATTTTTGACCCCCAACCCATAGATAGGGTTGATATAAGAAATTAATAGGTGTGGGAAAAGTTTAACTTGTTCCCATGAGGCCTCCAAAAATGGCCCTTAAGTCCAAATCCGAATTTCTAAAGAGGGGTAGAGTGTACAACACTCAAGATCACATACAATAAACTAAAAACAAAAGAACTAAAGAACCAATTACTCTAATAAATGACTCCTTTTTGTCACATCCATAATTAGCTTAATAATATGATTAGTTCATTAAATAAGACACATAATCCAATTAATGATAAAAGGGAATTACATCACAAATTAAATCACATACTCCAAAATTTAAATAAAAGAAAATAAAAGAATAACAAACAAACCCTTGGTCATAATTGGAGGTCATCCCCCCATGGGGACCTCCTAACAACAAATAACAAAACAACAACATTACACAAGTTTCCATGGTGACCATTGTCGTATCCATCCAATATTCCGATGTGGTTGGTCTCTAATCCCCCTTTGATTGTTGTGATATAATTACCTGCAAAATCACACAATACCTCCTTCGGCCTCATGGCCATATAAAAACATCCAAGATAAAATATACACATACAAATCAATAATCATCCATATATAAATTAAATCATCATCTAGACCAACAATGCTATTATTTAAAAATTACAACAACATCTCAATTCTATATTTCATCAATACCAATAAGATCACAAGATTAGTTCAAATGCTAAATCCTAATCAATATGATGAGAATGCCGAATTTCAGAAATATATAAATATGTCAACAACACATCATCATCAATATAAAATGTCTCTATAAGAATCCACAAAAATCATACTATGAATCACAATCCATTAATAGTCAAAGTATCTCTATCATCTAACATCATGCTAAGTCAAAACGATACAATAACATACATGTCTATAGTCAATGGTATTTGAAATCAAAATATAGTAAGTGTCGAAGGGAAGTGGGCACTACATTATTAGCCATAAAAATTAATTTATATGTATTACAAAGAGGACAATCTAGCAAATAAAAGATGTTACCCTACTTATAATTTTATTATGTTAAGTGGTGAAGAAAGCCCAAAAATGTAATAACATGGATAGATGAGTTATAAGTTCTCATTGAGGAGGAGAATATTGAAAAAAAAAAAAGGGATTGGTTGCATATAAGAGGCTACATGGAGTTGCAGTTTTTATTGGAGAGATATCCAAGAGAGGAGAGAAATGAAGTGAACTAAGAAGTGAAAATTTTGGAAAATATGGTTTCTAATTTGATGAGACTATTTCAGGACCCAAAAATTCAAGAAGAGTGGTTGAACAAGCTTCATGTCTTGAGGATTGAGAGAGGAATGAATAAAATTGTCTTGAAATGTTATAGTGCAGAGAAGGAAATCATACTAAAAGAGGATATATAGAAGATAAATGATGAACATAAGTATTGCATATCTTTTAAAAAGGTTCCAAATATATTTATAATGTGGGAGAATAACACATTCAAGGTGAGGTAAAAATAAGAAAGATAAAGTGGTCATTGGAGATCATAAATTTGATGATATATTTTTTTAGAAGATAAAAGTTCTAGTTGAAGAATGTGGATTTGAGTAAGATAAAGAGGTTGACCTAATGCTAGATGTTGTATAAATAGAGAGATTGGATAAATATAAGTCAATTCAATGATAGATAAAAATATAAAGTATACAACAAATCACTTGATGATAGAAATATTAATGAAGAAGAACACGATGAAAAGAGTGAAACAAGATGATATAATGATAAAAATCCATGTTGTGGAAGATATAAAAGAGGTAGACAAAGAGAGGATTTTAATGTGTTATAAAATCTTGAAGAAGAATAAGGTCTGATTTCAGAAATAGTGATGGAGAGAGTTGTTAATCTAGAGGTGAAAGAAGAAGTGCAAGTTTTTGAAGTTGAAAAATCTCTAGAGGGTTCCAATAGAATGAAGAGTAAAAGAGAAACATCTCCATTTATTTGCATGAGAGAGGAGGGGTTGAAGAGAAGTGAAAAATATTATTTTAGGAAGATGAAAATTATTTAGAATATTCTTTTATATAGAAGAGAAGAAAATTATCTCTTTGAAGAAAGTATGGAATACAAAATAAAGGAAAAATTGAGAACAAAAATGAAGGAAGAAGTTACATTTAGGAGAGTAGTTGAAGAAGCTACCTTCACTATAACGTTTTATTCTAAGTATATATTTTTTTAAGAAGGTATATAATTGAAGGAGCTAATATAAATTTGTAAGCTGCATATAAATGAAGAAGATGGGTCTCTTATAGTACTCATGAAAAATTTTGGAAGAGATGAGCTATTTGAGATCACTAGAATTGAAGGGAAATATAAAAATGATAAGGATGTTTTGAATTATTAAAGTGGGTTACAAGGAGAAATCATAAGGAGAAATTAAGTTGAGATATTCAAACTCATGAATAGTAGAGTAACAAAATGTCTAGAAGAGTCTATTATGATACTCATGCAACATAAGAGATGGGTGTGTGATGAAGATAAAACTAGTGCATAGGTGGAAAAATAACAAGAAGATTATATAGCCTCTAAATTAATTTAAGTATAACTATTAACACTATTAAAACATGTAAAAGAAGAAAACATAGATGAGGATATACTTTTAGACATCTTGAGATGATTTAAGTTTCCATGTGATAAGTTAAAACCTATTCCATCAAATAGCAAAGAAAATGATATGAGTGAGGAGGATATATTTTTCTCGAAAGAAAAATAGAGAAATATGTATCCATGTGAGGATGCCAAATCTGATTTTCATAACAATAAAGAGAAAGAGGTTTGTGAGAAGCCCATAGGAGAAGATATTTTTATGAATCGGGATGTAGAGGTGATATATTATGAACCAATAGGAGGAGACCCATTGTTATTTTATGGGAAACTGTTTGTGGAATCCGACAAGTGAGAATAGTCTGAGTTTTCATTAAAAGATAAAGATTAATAATTTCATATTTAGTCTTTTGTACAAAGAAGAAAGGATCGGGATAACAAAGAAGAGTTTCAGGTTTCCATGAAGGAAACAATGGAGGAAACTAAATTTCAAATTAGTGCATATGAGTTAAATATGGTTGAAGATCATACATATGAAGAAGAAAACATAAAGAATAATTAGGAAAGAGTAACCAAGAAGGATTTTGAGAATGGGTCTTTGGATTCCTTCATGTGAGCACAAATTGTGAGAAGAATGTAGGGAATGGAGAAGAGTTGGAAAACATGTTTATGATTCCTAATGAAGACATAGTAAAATACTTAGTGGGGATCCTTGATTCCCTTAATGTTTTTTTCAATGTGCAGGTCCAACAAAGGTAAAGAATGAAAAAGTAGGGTCCAATACAACATGTTGATTTGTATGATATGCAAACTTAAAAAAGAAAATAAGAATGTTAGGTTATAGTAGTAGTTAAAAATCTAGTTTTAGAATGTGGTAGTAGAGGAGGATTGCATTTAGGTCATCAACGAGACAAGAGAGTAGAAAGTGGATGGTATAGGAACATTCTAAAGAGGGCATAAAAGAGGAAATTAATTTGTTGTAGCTAGAAGTGAGAGAGAAGACTCTTGTAGGGACAATTGGAAATGATTTCCATAATAAAAAATGTTAGGCATGTGGTATACAAGATCAAAAACATACTAGATTCAGATACACATAGAACTAACACTTAGATTCAGCCAATATCCTCCATCATATTAACTGCAATAAGTTTATAGAAGCTTCATTACAATATCAATAGTATGCGCGTAGAAGATTTAACAACATATCTCTATATATCTCGATCCCCTTATATTACATAGTTTAATACATATATATAAGGGTGGGGACTTTCCCTTCACTGCTTATCCATTCCAAAAATAGGTCGCATGCTACTAATAGCCATGCACCGTTACAAAACTAGCCACACATGCAAGTGCGCTAACAATAGACTACTACTAGCTAACTGACAGTAGCAGATCTATTTCCAGCTTGTGTCCATGCAAAGTACTTGTATCCAATCCTCCAAAAATATCCAATGCATGGCACACACATCTCTACCTTGTTTGTGTGCTCTGCACACCATCTCTAAAAATAGACCTTTATGAGTGAAAATGGCTAAGTCCCGAAAGATGAACTTTATTCCGTGCATGTGATCCCCCTATCCATTCGTGACTTTGAATATGGCTTACTTCTCGCTTGGATTTATTATGTTCTTTTTGTCAAGTTTTATTTGATCAACATTACCCCACACTAATTTCATTGTTGCCCCGACAATGGTCATCTCCAAAACTAAAGTAAAGAATAGAAGAATGGAAAGAATGTTTTTACTTTGTAGTCTCTTCTTTTGTCTGAACAACTAATTCAGGATATTCCTATTTTATTTCAGCCTCCAAGGTCTACCACTCAGTGAGTGCTTCCTCTAATTTTTCTGGAATGTCCACAACAATGGACTCTAATTCATCCCTTGTAATCTCCCCTTTTTCATTTTGCAAGACCAACACAATGTTAGACATTGCAGTCATCCTCCCCTCTAGTAAATCCATCTTCTGCGCAATGAGCTTCCCAAGCTCTTCCAGCCAAGTCTTGTGTGGTTCTTGTGCTACTGCCAGGGCCTTGTGCTTCTATTTAACCATTGATAATATTTTTACATGGCCCAATGTTTCATCCTTCATCACTTTCTGGACCTCATTGTTCTCCTCCAGGGTTTTTATGTTGATGAGCACCTCTGGAGCTGTGTAGATGTTCAAGGCTTGGTCTGCTTTCTTTAGTTCTTCTTGTAGCACTTGCAACAATCCTTCATAGGATGCAATATTCCACATCACTGAATCCTTCTCTCATTCTGCCTCTTGTGTTGGATCCTTTGGCACTGGCATGCACAGAGGCTCATCTTCAAGCACTAGGTCCACCAACTTTCCTACATAGTGTATTGCTGAAGGAAATGTCTGTGGTACCTTTGGCTCTAAGTGTGGCCTAGCTCTTATGACATTATCACCAATTTCCTCTGTGATGCTGATAAATACAGAGTTCTTCTTTTGCGCTAAGTCTCTTTCCTATGTTAGGCATGTTATTTCCCCATCCTTAGTTTTAATCTCTTCCCTGAGCACCCTAATTGTGGTAGCCTTGTCCATATTCCACCTCACCACCTCTATTGAGACTTTCACCAATGCATTGCTCACCTATTCATCTGACATGACAGTAGGCTTTATTGTCATGTGTCTAGCCTGAGGTGTCTTTTTCAACCTCCTGATATGCATGACTCCTCACACACATCAAAATATGGTTCATCCATGTGTGTGTGCATTGACCATGATAATTGCTTCCTTATGTGCACACTGTAGCCATATCTTCATCCATTAGTTCCCAGCCATATAATTATTTTTGTGTTAGCGTGCTCTGGAAATGGGTGTGGACAATTTTACCTATGTCCTCCACATAACCCATGGCTGGTGGAATGTGCTCACCACTTATTCTTCTAGACCTAGGCTACTTAGGAACTTGAGCCTCCATATTTGGGACTTGTGTCTCCATGTCCTGAGTAGTCTATCTGTAGTTGTCTCATCTATTCCCTTTTCCTCCTCTTCTCCTTCCTTCAATTCCTCATCTTTTTTTTCTTCTATGTTCTCTAAAGGTGTAGGAGAATTAGGTGTGATTTCCTCTGACTCTTCTACCTCCTCATTCAAATTCAATTTACTTCTCCTTTGCATCATTTTCTCCTTCAATGGAGAGAGTGTGGGTGATTTGTGCACTTTTACGGAGTATCACCTTGGGTTCTTCTTCTCTTGAACACTCTCTTAAACTTGTGCTCTCCTTGGACTACATACCAAGTCCTCATCATCCCCCTCTTGTGGCTGAGGTGGTGTAGTGGTATGCTCAGCTTCATCCTTATTCATAGGATGTCTTCTACCTCTATGCTCTGAATGACCACTATCCTTGCGCTCATTCTCCTCATCCTCTACCTCAATTGGCTCTATGGGCTTAGGCATTAGGATGTTCTCCATTGTATGCTTACCCCTTGGTGGTTCTGGAAGTGCGAACTCATCTTCCACATACTTGTTATTCTCCAACATGGGCTTTTAGCTACACAGTGCTGCTCCAACATCTCCCATAGCCAAACTTACTAGTTTAATGCTCAATACATCTGAAATGAGCCTTTCAATAAATGCACCACCTTTGGATACACATATTTTTCTTAGCGTGTGGTCTTCACAATCTACTTTGTCCACATTTAACTTTAGGTGGGGCATGCATCGAGAACCTATGTATTGATGCCTTGAAGTACCTTTTTGTGAAGGCATATGGTAACTTACACCAAGGGCTCCATGTTATTAGCAAATCATATCCCCATATGGTTTGCACAAGTGTGTGTGCATGAGCTCACAGTGTGATTGGATAACAAGGGTACTATCTCCAAGTTGTGGGACTTGCTTCTTGAGATAGACCTCAAAGAAAGTTGGTTCTTACTCCTAAACTACCCGCCACAATATACTAATGTAGGAAAAATATCTATCATAATCTAACTTTCTAAGGGACTAGGGATAAAGAGTGTATGAAAACAAATCCTACACTAAAGTGGTGATACACCCAAAAAAGGGGAGTGTGAGAGTACTCTCCCAATGTATGAAAAATAGAAGCAAAATACAAACTAGAAGTGGAGATAACAGTTCTCCACAATCTAGCAATTGCATTCACAGCAATATTTCATATGCACATAATGATAATGGATCCCCGCAATAAACAACATAAGATAGAAAAAATATATAGACAATGAGATTGAAAGGGAAAAGGAATGCAAACAAACACAACAAGGAAAGATACATCCACAAACTTGCATCTATTACTTCATAAGTATGCACAACTGCAATCTATTACATCAATTTCAATATTACATACAAAGAGTCCCATAACACATTGGCTTTACAAACTATATTTGAAGGAGTTTTCTAATTAAAAACTCCATTTCACAAGCCCAACACTCTATAGATTTCTAAGAAAGAGAGGGAGGAAAATGAAAAGATAAAACTATCCTTTAACAACTTCTAGATGTAGTAAATGAAGTGAATCTATTACAATATAAGGGCATTATTTGAGTCCATACAAGGGCTGTAAGAGACAAAAAACTATAGAAGGAGTTTGGCTAATTAAAACTAAACTCATTTATAGATTTCTAAGAAAAGAGAGGCAATCTTCAAAAATCTATCATTTAATAACTTTAGCTAGATGTAGTAAATTTCTAGATGTTTTGTTGTTTTTGCAAAAGGATCCCTATATTGTCCTATGACTTGCAGCAGTGAGAAATGTCAGCCCATGCTCCATTGAATGCATCCCAACTACCAAATAAAACACTCGACATTGAACCTAGGCACATTTTCTACAAAATCTCCATTAATTCTTCATCAAATTCTAGATCTCAATTTCTATGCATCAGGCTTGGAACCATGATTCTAATGGTATCAATTTTGTGTATTTTTGTTGAGAAATGCAAAATTTATGGCCTTCTAAGTGTGGGAAACTATTTTGGGTCTAGAGGAATTTATGTCATTTAACAGAATGAACATCGGTTACCTTTTGGGAAGAAGATGTTTCCTTTATTTTAATATATCTAGCCTCATTAAAATTAAGAAATCATCATCATGCTCATTCCAGAAAGTCCAATTTCATGAAAATCAGAGCTTAGGGTCAAAAGTTATGGCCGTTTGAAGTTTGGGGTATGATTTACACTATTTTCCTTTGTTTAGTGACACGTGTTTCGGCTATATCGGGTCATTGGCTCTGCATCGCTTGTCCTAGAAAAAAACTTTTGATCCACTTGCAAGCCTCCTTCCATGGAAAAATTGGATCCTCGGTGAACTCGTGTCCCACGTGTACCTACCATTGACCGAGCCGTTTGGGTGTTGACCACCGCTTCACCGCAAGCCTTTGAAAATTGGTGAAATCAGCTATGTGGGTCCTGGTTGTCATGCATGTACCTATGCTACCTAGGACATTCTGATGTGAATATGCTTATTTTTTTCACAAATTGTCCATTTCGGCTCTTCAAGTGAACTCGTTTCCCAACGTCGTCGTGGGGTCGATCGGGCCAAATTTACCCAACTTCGCCGACTCTTTCCATTTTGGCCATTTTAGGAAAATTAGGTTTTTGGGTCCTAGCTGTCTCTACTCGAACTGTGCGGCTTGGGCTAAAAATCCCGACTTATCTAATTTTCACTATTTGAAGCCATTTTTCCATATTTTTTGCAATTTATTCTAACTTCTTGGATTTTTCTTGGACATGGAAGTTAGAGGAAGGCAAGGGGAATCCAAATGTCCCGTTTTCATTTTTTTTTTTTTTGGCCTTAGACCATTTCTACTTGCTCATCCTGAAGAAATCATGTGAGTTATCCAATTTACCTGGAGGGGTGAATTTGGGATAACGATAATTTACACCAAGGGCTCCATGCTCCATCCTTCATGGTGAACCGCTCTATGCAAAATGGTGGTATATAGTGAACTCGAACTACCTTTCTAGCCACCAAAGGCAAGTCCTTAGGGGATGCACCATTCTTCTTTAAAGGCCGGTGAAGCCTATCGTACCATTTTTCAGCCCTTTTCTTGACTTTTGCTATCATGGATCCCTCACACAATTAATTTTTCAAGCATTCTGCAAGTGACTTGTGCTCCATGGGATACTCCCATATCTTATCTTTTGGTCCATGGGTACTCCAATCTCCATGAACACAAGTGATAACCAAAAAGATTCAACGTTGATATTTTCTCATGTGTGCACTTCCTCAATGATAGTTTTTGCAATGTAATATGAAATGTTGTAAACTACCCCTTCAGACATTTTTTTAGCAATGTGCAGCCACATGATATTCACTTGTGACCACCTTTCCTAGTCATTTAGCTTTGTAACAAGATGTGTGACTGCTTGCACAACTGGACACTTCTTTAGTTTATAAATGTCCATACCATGAAGACCCTTTGTGTACCCTAACTCCTTTATAGTCTCTAATATTGTGGCTTTGTCTGTTAAATCATCTCGCAAATATTCTCCTATGCCCTTAAATCCCATTACCATGGAGATGAGTGCGGCTGAAATTTTGGCTCTGCATCCTGCAAAGTAGAAAAATATTTGTGCACTTTGCTCATGAGCGATACAAGAGCTCATATTTCCCAAAGTAATGGAGCTCATATAGTTGGTAAACTCAAATCTTCTTCAAGAGCTTCTCACTAGCATCATCATACACTGTCATGTCTTCCACTATGCATTTATTTAACTTTTTGTTCAACAAGGCATCAAGCTGCTTCTTATTCTCTACGGTATGGTGATTGTACTCACTCACCTTGCTTCTTATTATGTGAGAATCCAACTCTTATCCTATAATAACCCCCTATGGATATTGCATTTTAGAAAAATTACTTTTGGGAGACATCTCCGCTTCTTTTGGCCACCTTCTTCTTTCCCTTCACTCTTGCTACAACTACTTTCTTGGGTGCCATTTCTCCCTTGCAATCCTTTGTAGATACTCACCTCTTGAATTCTGCAATATGTGAATCAAAACCCTAGCTCGAATCAGCATGCCCTAGGTGAAATCATGTGCCCTATCTCCTCTTTCTTGTCTTGCTTCACTCAAACCCTTCACTACTGTAGGGACGTAAGCTCTTTTTACACAAAGATCTCTTTTCATCATGACTGGTTACACACCTCTCGCACCTCATTTCTATCACTTGGCTCTTCACACTTAGTTCTTGTTCAAATAATCTTAATCACAACAATGATAAAAATGAATTCGCATCCTATCCTTATATAGATTTTCAAATTTTTGATGTATTCATTTCTCCTTCACCTACCAAATATCCTCTCATTAATTGACTAATTCCATCCATTCCATGCGTTACATCTTCACCCCTAGTGATGACCTTCTAGTGCACCTTCCTACACTCGGTCATAGACTTCTCTTCAACGTGCTTCCTTGCACTCGAGTACCTCATCACTGCACCTTTACTTGGTAGTTGTTATGGCCTCTCGCTTACCACAAGTTATACTGTTCCTTTATTCATCTACATCTTTGGTCACTTTTTAGAAGCAATCCTTTGACTTGAAAAGCACCCGTAGCAGTTTATTCCTTTCACCTTTCAATTCCCATGATTTTGTACTTGGATACCAACAATCCACCCCACACTAAAAGTATGTGTAGTCCTCTACGTGTATAAACATGCTTCATATAGTAATTAGCGCACTTATTACACAACACACCAACTAAATTGAAAAAGCATAACAACAAAGAAGGAAACACATTAAGGAAATACAAAATTAAAAGCCTAATCTAAATGTCAATATTGCCTTATTAAAAACACCAAGAAGACTTATTTATAGTAGGGCTTAAACCTACTCCCGATGAAGTAACCGGGTAGCCATGTTCCATCAAGTGCTTTTAACTGACAAGCACCTGTTTCAAGGATGTAAGTGATAACATACAAGCCCAACTAATGTACCTTAAGTTTTCCTAGATGGCGTAAAAAACTAGATTCATAGAGAAGTACCATTTTTCCAATCTCAAACTTTTTGTCCCTTATGTTTCTATCATGCCATGCTTTCTGACTGGCCTTTTCTTGCTTCTGACTCCACCGTGCTATGGGTCTTTGTTCATCCAGCTGAATTATCTTCTCAATCCATTCTTCTAAATATTTCTCATAAGCTATACCTCCAACGTGCGCAATATGTAAAGAAGGTAACATAAATTCCATAGGAAGAACGGCTTATGCGCCAAACACTAACTAAAATGGTGTGGCTTTGTTCAACATTTATATGTTGTTCGATATGCCCAAAGTACTACAGATACTTTATCATCCCAATCCTTTCTTCCAACATCACATATTTTTGTCAATGTGTGGCCCAAAATTTTGTTGAAAGCCTCAACAGTTCCATTTGCCTGAGGATGATAGGGTGTAGTCTTATGGTGTGTAATCATGAACTCATCCAATAAAATTTTGATTTTCTCATTAAGAAAATGTGTGCCCCTATCACTTGTTCAAACTCAAAGGACATCCATACCTTGTAATAATATGATCCCATAGAAATTAGGCTTTTGTAGCCTTATACGATCCTTGGTAGGTGTTGTTTACCCACCTTGTCGATAGTCTATGTAAGTTATAATATAGTGTGATCCATTTACTGCGTGCAGCTGGTGAAATAGGACCCACAAAATCTATAGCCCATTTCTCAAATGGTTCTGTGCTAGCAATAGGTCTCAGAGGAATTTCATCTTTTTGACCTGGTCTTCCAACATGTTGACAATGATCACATACCTTACTGTAATTCCTTACTGATCTTTATAGAGGGTCTCCCACCATAATCTAATGAGTAAAATATTACACGTTGTGGCATCACCTATATAATGGCCACCTACAATTCCACCATGAGCTTCTTCCATAATGCCCATACGCTCATGTTCCAATACATAATGGTGCAATACCTCATCGCGACACAATTTGTACAAGTCACCACTGATTAACATATAAGATGCAACATGTATAGCAAGTTGTTTCTTCTCCAAGGATTTCATTCCTTCTGGTGCCATCCCTATGCGTAGAAAGACAACAATTTACTCTAGTTTTGATGGTGCACATTCTAACCTATATAACTGTGCATTTGGCATGGTATCCTTAATTGCTTGTGCTTCTTCTCCTGACTATATTATTGATAAATGGTTTGGTCCCAAATTACTTTTTCTAGGTTTTACCAAAATTGTGAAATCAAATTCTTGAAATAAGAGCACCCATCGACATATGCACCCTTGTAAAATAGGTTTATTTACCAAATACTTCAATTCCATGTGATTTGTATAAAAGATGAATGGTGTAGCTAGTAGGTACTGGTGGAATTTATGTAGTGCATAGATCATTGACAAAGCTTAATGCTTTGTAGTTGTGTGATTTCTAGTTCTGCAGGGGTTAGCTTTCTACTAGTAAAACAGATAGGATGATCTATAATACCTTCTCTAGGTTGGGCCAACACCATGCTAATGGCCATGCCAAAGGCATCAACATGTACATGAAATGGTTTGTCCCACAAAGGAAAATGTAGAATAGGCATGGTAGTAAGTTTCTCCTTCAATGTCTTGAATGCACACTATTGTTATTCTCCCCAGTAGAACATGCATTTCCCTTTCAATAAATCTTCTAATGGTGCGGAAACTTTGGCATAACCTTTGATAAAATTTTTGTAATATCTTGTATGACCCAAAAAAATTTGCACCTCACTTTGTCTGGTAGGCTCCCCTAGGCCTATAATAACTGCAACCTTTGTAGGATCAACCAACAAACCCTCCTTGCAGATTATGTGTCCTTAAAGTATCCCAAATGGTGTAACAAATATGCACTTCTTGATGTTCAAAGAGATACTCAACTATCTACATCATTCAAACATTAATTACAGGATGTCACAATGGTCCTTAACTAATCCATACACCATCCAATCATCTAAATATACCTACAAGAAATTGTTAATAAATTCCTTAAACGCTTGGACAACTATGTGCGAAAATACAACAGAACATTTTTTAGATCAAGGGCATTACAAGTATAGGCAAAGCTACCCCATTCAAGAGTAGTAAATGTAGTATTTTATTGAACCTCTTGGGAAATCCTAACCTGATGATACCTAGAGAATCCATCTGTAAATGAATAGATTTTGTGCCCTACAACTCCTTTTAGTAATTCCTTAGTGAATGGTGTAGGGAATGAATCTGTTACACATGCAACATTTAAATCCCTGTAGTACACACATATTTGAATCCATCCATCCTTCTTGATACGATCACCATTGGACTAACCCATTCGACTCATCAAGGGGCTTTATAATTCTATATTTCAACATGTTATCAATCTCTTCTTTTACCTTTTCGTAAATTGGGGTTCATTCCATAAGGCCTCTTTCTAAATGGGCATACACCCTCTTTAAAATTTGTCTTCATCTCCCTCAATGATTCATGCATGCCTTTTAGTTCATGGTACCCTATAGGAAATAGGTCTGGTAGTCCCTTAGTAACTCTATGATTTTTTCCACTTCAGAGTCTGACCAATAGTCTCCAATTATGGCTTCCTTAGGCTTAGTATTTGTTCCAATATTCACCTACTTTGTCTTCATAGGTTCATGATAGGCGTGTGTGGTCTTATCCGAACTATCCAATACCTCACACCTTCTTGTTGAATGGTTTACATCCAAATTATCTACTTCTTCGTCATCCACTAGGTAGACCATTTTTCCTTTCTCTTTCTCAAGGCAAGCATGTTGAAGTAATGTTGCATCAGCCTCTAGATTCTTTATCAAGACATGGTCTTGATTCTTCTTTATCTAATAACTCATGAAGGAGTTCTTTAGCCTTGGCACTATCCCCCATAGTTAAGTGCTTGATAACTTTCAATTCCTCTTCTACAGAGGTTTGTAAAGAAGAAGTCAAATGCCTAGGTCATTCCTGTAATTAAAGTCTGCCAATTTCCAGTTTCTCTATGGATTTCTACATATACATACCAAGCACCTACGTGCAGCCTTGTAAAGTGGAATAAAACTGGTGCACCCATAGTGAAGGTGGTAAAGCTTCCTACCCTTCCATCTAGAGTCTTTCACACTTCTGAATGCGGTGCTGAACAAGTTGATTACTTGTGATAAATATAGATTTGAGTAGGTGCATTTCTCCTAATGAACATAGTAGTAAGAGAAATCCAATTTCATTACATCCAATAAGATTATCCCTTTGGACCACCCACCAACATGTTGCTATCCCACGTAGTGTATATGCTAGCATATTTCTTCTCTCTAATGGGTCTATCCATTTTTATTCCATGGCATGCAGGAATACCATGGGATCCCCTTCTCCTATGTAACAAGGTACAAAGTTGTTACCTATCCTCTTGACATAACATCGATTTTTGTGCCTCAAGGGAATATACTATTTACTTCATGCCCTACCAACTCATAAGTGTTGTGAGCCCAATTATAAAAAGAAACACTTGCAGTAGACGCTAATAGACTATGCATCCTCCTACCGAATTAGTCCTTCTTTGGTTGGATCAATCATCTCGGATCTCATATGGCACGTATATAAATCCTATTCAGATCTTCTTCACTTAAGGGATCAACATAGGGTTCAAAATTTCCATCTTTTAAAGGGATAATGACTCTTTCCTCTTTATTTTCAAAACTGATATGGCCCTTGTTGAACCGAAGATCAACATTATTTTCATAGCACCAAGGACACCCTAATAGAGCTGGGAAGCTATCTGATTCTTCCAGTGTTAAAACTTCAAAGTCTCCAGTGAACTTGGCTCCTTGTATGGTAATGGATGCATCTTTTAAAACTCCTATATGGGAGTGGCCTTAGTCCGATTAGCCATGAATAATACATTAGAGGATGGCTGCAATGGGGTCTCCCCATTTGTACCCATGCATCCAAGGTAAGAACATTGACTTTCGTGCTTGTATCAATTAGTATATTACTCAACAACCACCCATCAAAACAACATTAGAGTGATTTCCTTATCATAATCTAGGCTATGAGGAGGTATATTTCCATGTAGGATCGGTTGTCAGTCTCAAGTACTTGCATGTGGAATGTTCCCTTTTAACCAACTCCCTAACAATGGAATCATGTTCTCCTAGTGCAACATTTTACACACTTATCTCAAGTCATCTATATTAGTTTGGACTATCTATGATGTTTTCTTCTACTCCTTTAAGTATTGTATCTCACCCTGAAGATTCCTTAGAACTTCCATGGTATCCTGATAAACCTCCTTCTAATAGGCAAGATCTAGGTACCATGCATGAAGAACCTCATCTTTAGTGATGGTAGGTTTCATTGTAATTCCTCCCGATACGTTTTCCTAAGCACGGGTCGTGATATTCACTTGTAGTGCCTCAGATTCTACTCCCATCTTGGGCATCCATTGATTATCCACAACACATTATATCCTAACCATCCATACGCCTTTGTTTTCTTGTTTATGTTGCTTACTCAAATGCTCATATAAGTCTAGGCACTCTTCATAGATATGGTTCTTTCCACAAAAAGAACATGTAATATTCTAAATAAATTTGCACCTATAGTGGTAATGAGATCCGCATGTATTACATGGTCCATGAGGAAACTCACTTCTTCCACCATGGCCTTGTCCTCTGAATACACTGCAGTATCCTCGACCTCTGCCATGACTTCCTTAAAAATCCTCTCATTCGATCTTAGTGTGCTTGATTGTGCTCCTAGTCTTAATGCTCATTCTTTCCTTTAGAGTTATCTGAAACTCCTATCTATTGTACACCAATATCTACAACATCATGGATTTGTTCAATTAACCGGCAATTCTCCGTGTCATGAGTCATGGACCTATAAATTTTATAGTAGCTTGAAACATTCTTCCTTATCACGCATTGTAATAATGGGAAACAACTAGCATCATGATTTAGGTGGCATATTTCACAATCCATCAGTAATGAACATACTATTTTCTAGGAGGGCAACTATCCTGTATGTGACCTTCCACCTCATAATCTGTGCACCAAATCCCCTGGATGTGTCTCATGTACTTAATTTTTTGATAGTTTCTCCAACTGTTTTTCCATAGTTGTTATTTGTGCTTCTAAAAATGGGCTCACTCCCATATCGATGCTCCCAACTACCTCAACGTGCAAGGATACTTCAAGTGCTTCATGCAGATCAAGTATGCATCTTATGTGATAATGCCCTCCTAAAAGGGGTAATCAAGCCCCAATGAACCATTGTGCATGTTGGCTTGTGTGTATGTCATAAGAAAGATTTGGTAACAACATTTTAAACCATGCATCATACTCTCTAACACTTTCATTAGTGCCTTGATTAATATCTTTGAGCACACTTATACTATTTAAGGAATGCTTCCTTTAAAGTTGTATAATCTAAGCAATCCGATCGAGGCTCAAACTTCCTTTACCAGTTTTGGTGCGCCCTTATAACGTAGTAGAAAATTAGCTTGTCCTACACTCAAGTTGTAATTCCTTTTACGTGCCACAACATCTCACACATAGTCACATTTTTAGCAACATCTTCTATGCCCCTATACTCTTGAATTCAAAGAGACATTTCCATGTAAATATTTTGGGGTTGGTGTGGACCTTTCCCACCCGATCAAGAACTTCCTTTATTTCCCTTGCCTCCGAGAACCACCCGATCTGCCCAAACTAGAGCTACCTATGCCTCCCGATCCCAAACCTGTAGCTAGGGTCAAACCAGAAAATGTACTTCCCTGTGTCCCAATAGTAAAATGAGTTGTACCCCGACATGATGTGAAGCATTACTACTCCCAGAGGTTAATCCAAAACTATTGCGCTTGTATTCTATGCGATGATACACCCATAAAGGTACTTCATATAACAACAAAGTCATTTGTGCTTTGCCATTGTTGTGTAAAGTCGACACTAAAATTTTCCTCCGTAATTTCTATTTCATTAATGTATGTATTAGGAATAGGATTTGTTAAATATAATTAGTAGTAGCGTCTAATAGAAGATAACAACGTTGCAAGATGACACCGCCAATAACATATAATATGGTAATAGTCAAAAGTATAATAGGAATGTTGTGGTAAAAATAAATATTTGTCGTAAGTGGTCCGGTAATGTTAAAATGTCAAAGTTGGGGTAAGTAGAGAAGTAGGGTCTACATGATTAGGAATTAGAAACATTGTATTGGTAATAAGGACAAGGAGTCAGGTCATAAATATTTTGTGTATTTTATTTGTAAAAAGTCTAAAAATGTGGAACCCATGTGAAATGATAAGTTTTATCTTATCTTAAAAGATAAGCTTACATGTATAGATAAGAGTTAAGGTATGGAATATGATTCGTCAGAATGGATTTCTTATCCTATCTTAGAGATAAGATGGATAAGCCTAGAAGTTATATAAATAAAGCAGCCACCTCCCTCATTTAGTATAGAAGGAAGTAGTGAGAAATATTGTATGAGTAAGTGCGTAAAGGAAGCCATCATTTTGAAGGTGTATTAAAGAAGCCATTAAGAGGTGTAATTGTGAAGTTTCTCTCATAGTATTGGTGGAAGGCAAGTGAAGTCGTAACACTTGAAGTACCTCATGGGTGAGATTGTAAAAATTTCATGTTAATATTATAATTTACTATAATATTTCAAATTTATCATCATTCCTTTTATCATAGTCTATGGTATTCTTGTGTTATGTTTGTTATTGTGTTTCCAGATTTCACCCACCAAACTAAAAGTTGTGCATTAGTAAATAATCATAGCACGAGGTGTTCCGTAAAGAATTATCATAGTGCGGATTGGTGATGACATTTTGGCTTTGTTGCAGGACCATTCCTCGTTGGTGTATTTTACGGAGAGATATTCCCACTTAGTCAAAAATCATTTGGAGGGTAACCTTGTTTTTATTGTGCATAGTAGTTACCATGGTAAAGTCACTTTTTGCCGTGAATAGTATTTACCGCAGTAAAGTCACTTTTTACCGTGAATAGTATTTACGCTGGAGAACTTCACTTTTACTTTGAATAGTGTTTACAACAATAAAGTCAGTTTTTTGCAATAAGTCAAGTTTTACCATAGTTTACCGTGGTCATTTCTATTTTCTATTATAGTGATTCCAATTATTTGTGCACATAAGTCTTGTTGATTGTACTTGTGGGTTGGTATTTCACTGTGGTTACTTTTGGAAATGGAGAAGATTCCTATTTTTTCAGCCCAATCTAATGAAGATGATTCGTATTTAATTCAAGAGTTTAAGCGATCTTGTATTTGTAATGGCCTTATAAGAAGGGAGCAATGGACTGAATTTTTCCTACCTTTTTGGACGGTTCAGCCCTTAGGTGGTTTGAAACACTAGGTGATAATGTGAAAAAATCATGGGATTTATTAACCGAAAGTTTTCTTGAAGAATTTGGTGAACAATGAAATATGCGAGATCTCATGATGGATATCAAAAGCTATCCCAAGGAGAGAAGGAGAAGATAAGGCATTATCATGCTCATGTTCTAGACCTAAGGAGGAAGCTCGATGCCCAGATCTGGAAGGAAGGATTAGCAGATGGGTTGATGAATGGCGTGGATAATCTCCTCTGTAAGCACTTCATTCTTGGGATGAAGCCAAAGATCAGACAACGAGTGAAGTATGACCACCCAACTACCATTGAAAAAACAAAGGAGATTGTAAGAAGGAAAGAAGAAAGCATGGAAGAGGAGCCCAAAGAAATTGTTGCTAAAGTAGATCCTACACAACACCTTTGGTCTAGAATCTACAACCACTCTCGGTGAGTAAAAATATTTCTCCTAGTACATCTACTGAGTATGAAGATGTGCTCAAGAAGATGGGTCAACTAACTATTAATCTTCTTCAAGGAAAAGAATTTAGTTCTAGGGAGGAGATAGAAGTCCAAAAAGAAATATTTCTGAAATTGTATGTTATGGTTGTTATAAAAGGGTCATTATAAGTATAATTGTCAGATAGAGCTTCTAAATCTGGTACAAGAGATAATGATAAAGGGAAAGCACACTGTGAATTCTTTTGATGTAGTAGATAAGAGCATAAATAAAGAAGTAGATGTGTTTGTAAAAAAGAAAGAAAGAAAAAGATAATCAAGATAGAAATGATCCTAAGAAGATGAAAGGAGAAACTAGTAAGAAACATAGGAGAAGAAAGTTGGGTGTGTAGGATTTTTTGATTTCACAGGGGCAAGGACCATACTCCATCTTAGAAGATCTATCCAAAAGGCCTGCAAATATTACATATGGTCAACTCTTGGCTATGTCTTCTGAGAAGAGGTGGGAGCTGCAAAGTGGACTCAATGCTCGACGAAGGAAGGAGGTTGAGGTCCCTGTTTTGGAGGTAGAGGCGAGATCCCTACGCTCCACAAGCTGAGGTATTATGTAATGGTATTTCAATTCATGATGTCTTAGTTGATGGAGGTGCTGCAGTTAATGTAATGACCGAGTCTGTAATGAATATGTTGGGTTTAAAAATTGATCACCCCTCAACACTTATGTTAAGGTCATTAAATAAGGGAAAAACTAAACTAGAAGGTGTAGTTTCAAATGTGGCAATATCTGTTATGGGTGTTGTATGTGTGGTAGACTTTCAAGTGATGAAAAATGGTACTGTTGCGTACCCAATGTTGTTGGGAAGACCATGGCTAAGGATAGTTCATGCAAGAAACTACTAGAATGAAGGATTCATGACACTTGGATGTGGTAGAGAGAGGGTGAAGATAAACATGATCCCTCGACATCATAAGGCAAAACCTATGGATTCAAGTGATGAAACTGATGATTGGACATCCTCTGATTACTCGAGTACCAGTGAAGTGGACACCGAAGATGAAGAAAGTGAGGTTGATGTTTCGGTCATGGATATCCTTCCAGTCACACCGACTCATGACCCCATAAAATTATCTGAAGAAGAAATTGATGATCATCTCCAACAAATAAAGATTGGTGATGTTGTGATGGAGAGTGAGAAGGAATCCTACCTCTAGCTCTTTCGAAGGTACATACACATATTCACTTTTGATTACAAGGAACTCTATTAAATAAGTTGGGTAGAACATTCTATTGAGCTAGTAGATGGTGCTAAGCCCATAAAGAATATGCCATATAGAATGAATCCTAATTTTTCAAGGCGTAAAAGAAGAAATAGATAAGTTGCTTGATGTAGGATTCATATTTCTTTGTGGAGAATTTGAGAATGGGTTTCTCCCATTGTGATCTCAATAAAAAGAATGGGAATCTACAAATTTGTGTTGATTACAAGAAGCTCAATAAGGCAACAAAGAAGGATCATTACCCTCTTCCATTCTCAGATCAGATCTTGGATGAAGTAGCTAGCCAGGAGTGTTATAGTTTTGCTAATGGATATAGCAGATACAACCAAGTCTATATAGCGGAGAAAGATCAGCTGAAGACCATGTTCACCACTCCTTGGGAACATTTTCTTATAGAGTTATGTCTTTTAGGTTGTGTAATGCTCCAGCAATGTTCCAACGTTTGATGAATAGGGTGTTCGAACCCTACATTGGGAACTTCATCAGAGTATTTCTAGATGATTTTTGCATCTATGGGAGCAAGATGGACCACCTGCACTAGATGGAGATAACATTTCAAAGGTTAGATGAAGCACAAGCCTCACTAAACCCTACAAAGTGTGTCTTTGGATGTTCTAAAGGTGTTTTGTTAGGGCATGTTGTATCCAGAGATGGTATTGGTACTGATCCTGATAAAGTTTCAAAAATCAAAGAGTTACCATTTCCTATGAATAGAAGTAAGTTGAGATCATTTTTAGGCCATGTGGGTTACTATAGAAGGTTCATCAAGAATTTATCAAAGATTACATAGCCACTAACCTAGTTCTTGAAGAAGAATGTTACTTATGAACCAGGAAATAAGGCGCATGAATATTTTAAAAATCGAAGGAAGCCACGGTGTCTTCCCTATTTTAAAGAATCTAGATTGGAGCAAGCCATTCATTGTGTACATTGATGCCTCAGATGCAGCACTAGGAAGTAATTTGAGCCAAAAGGATGAAAATGGGAATGAACATCTAGTTTACTTTGGGAGCAGAGACAAATGAATAGTCTTTGAGGTAAATTATCTCAGAAGCTGAAAAAGAGGCTCTAGCTATCATTTTTGTTGTAAAGAAGTTTAGAAATTACTTGTTAGGGCAGAAATTTATAGTTGTAACAGATCATCAAGCTCTAAAATATATTGTAAATAAGCCTAACCCATCAAGGAGGATAGCAAGATGGATAATTTTTCTACAAGAATTTGAATTGATACTATAGATAGGCCAGGAAAGAAGCATGTCAATGCAGATGCACTCTCTCGAGCCTATGATGGTTTAGGTTCATCTTGTGATGATGATGATTTCCCAGATGTAACATTGTTATCCCTTGACACAATCCCTAGTGAATACATAGATATTTGAAATTATCTAAATGAATTCATGTTTCTGATGGTGTCAATGCAAAGACTAAGAGGAAGATTACTCAATCCAGTCATCGATATTCTATTCTACATGGATTATTATTTCGAATAGGACATAATGGAAAGTACAAGAGGGCAGTTAGACATGATCAAGGGAAGGAGTTGATAGAATAATTCCACAATGGTACATGTGGAGGGCACTTCTCTAGACAACATACAGCAAAAAGGATCTTGGATGAAGGTTATCACTGGCCCACTCTTTTAAAATATTGTTATAATTATTGTAAGACATGTGATATTTTTCAAACACATGGTAAGCGTAAGACTTCATCAGCTCTATTATTTCCTATTCTTCCACTTATTCCCTTTGAAAAGTGGGGAATAGATATTGTAGGTCCACTTCCAACTACCCCACACCAAAATAAGTATATTGTAGTTGCCACAGATTATTTAACCAAGTGGGTTGAAGCTAGGCCATTGAAAACAACTTCTATGGATGAAGTGGCAAGGTTCATATATGAACGCATTGTAACCAGATTTGGTTTTCCATTAGAAATTGTAACAGATCAAGGAAGCCACTTCATTAATGAGGTGGTAGAAGCCCTAGTCAATAAGTTTTCTATTAAGCATAGGAAGGCAACAACATACAAGCCAAGCACAAATGGATAGGTGGAATAAACAAATTTTTGTTGTGTCAAATTCTAGCAAAAGATGCAGCCTTGCAGGTACATAAGTGGGATAAAAGGATTCATGCAACATTATGGGCATATAGGGCAACATCAAAGTCAGCAACAGGATACTCCCCATTTCAGTTGGCTTATGGCATTGATCCAGTTCTTCCTATTGAGTTTGATATTCCCACTATGAGAGTTATGAAAAATGAAAGGATGGATGAAAGTGATTCAGTAAAAGAAAGGTTGGTACATCTTCATTTGCTAAAGGAAATGAGGGAAATAGCGAAGGATACAAGCTATAAGAAGAAAATGAAGTAGAAGGAATACTTTGATCAAAAGATCCATTTGTCTCCATTTCATATGAATGACTTGGTTCTAGTGTATGATTCTAGATACAAAAAAAGAAGACAGAGAAAATTTCTTCCAAAATGGATGGGGCCCTACAAAATAAAGCATTGTGCACATGAAAATGGTATGTACCTGATCTGAGGAATTAGATGGCACTCCATTACGAAATGGGTCAACCATGACAAGTTGAAGATTTTCCAAGCACGAGAATAGTCTACTCCGAGGACGAGTAGAAGCTAGGAAGGGGAAGATGTAGACAATAAAATTTTCCTCCGTAATTTCTATTTCATTAATGTATGTATTAGGAATAGGATGTTCATAAGTATAATTAGTAGTAGCGTCCGATAGAAGATAATGGCATTTCAGTACAACACCGCCAATAATGTATAGTATGGTAATAGTCAAAAATACAATAGGAATGTTGTGGTAAAAAGTAAATATTTGTCGTAAGTGGTCCGGTAATGTTAAAATGTAAAAGTTGGGGTAAGTAGAGAAGTAGGGTCTACATGATTAGGAATTAGAAATATTCTATTGGTAATAAGGACAAGGAGTTAGGTCATAAATATTTTGTGTATTTTATTTGTAAAAAGTCTAAAAATGTGGAACCCATGTGAAATGATAAGGTTTATCTTATCTTAAAAGATAAGCTTACATGTACAGATAAGAGTTAAGGTATGGAATATGATTCGTCAGAATGGATTTCTTATCCTATCTTAGAGATAAGATGGATAAGCCTGGAAGTTCTATAAATAAAGAGGCCACCCCCTCATTTAGCATAGAAGGAAGTAGTTAGAAATATTAGAGTAAGTGTTATCACCGAATAAGCACCCCGGATGTGATCGATTTCTAGTTTGATCACTCTAGGAATCAGTGTGATTGGATAATATGGTGTATCTAAGTTGTGGGAGAGAGAGACCTTAAGAAAGCTGGTTGTTACTCCTAAACTGTGCCACAATCTACTCTAATGCGGGATAAGCTAAAGTTGTTCTAATCTAAATTTCCAAGGGAAGGAAAGAGAATGCATAAAATGAAAGCCTACACTAAAGCGGTGATACCGAAAAGGAGGATGTGAGAGAGTCTCCAAATGTGTGAAATAAAAAGGCAAAGTTTCATGTTAATATTCCATAATTTGCACTGACGATATTTCAGATGATAATGAATTATGCAAGAACATAATAATAGACACAATATTCTAGAAAGATAAAATCAAGAAGAATAGAAAACTAGCGGGGAAGATATCCACAAACTTGTATGTTATGTTTGTTGTTGATTGTCTATTATAAAAGGGCACGGATCACCATGCAAGGAGTCCACTAAAATTTCACAAAGCAATTTTGGCTAAATAATCCAAAACTCTCTTTTACAATGAGCCCAACACTCCAGGTTTATAGAAAAAATGAGAAGGAGAAGAGAAGGGAAAATGGAAATCATGAAATCTATCCTTCAACCACACATGTAAGAGGCATTAAATTGAGTGAAATGATTGTACATTACTTTATAAGGCTCCCCACTCCTGTAGCGAGAGAAAGAATGATGACCATGCCTCTGCACTCCCGGCTACCAAATAAAACACTTTCTAAACCCGGCCACGTTTTCTTAAAAAACTCAATCAATTTCTAATCAAATCCTATTTATTGATGTTAAACCACGATTTGGGCTCGGACGAAACGGTACCAATTTTGTGTGATTTCGTTGAGAAAAGTTACACAAGGGCACTAGGTGTTTTCTATCCTGGGAATGAGATTACCGGGCGTTTTCATGCTCATTCCGAGAAAGTCCAATTTTGTGAAAATCGAGCTCTGAGTCATGGAAGTTTCACGGGCCAAAGCGTTGACTTTTCTTCTCTCCGCCTTCACCGCGTAGTCTCTCTCTGTCCCACGCCAGCACGGTCGAAATTTCCCATTTCGGCCGAACCGGCCGGTTGCGTACTTTACCTAGATGTCCCATTGGGACAAATTTTCCCGGTCGGGCTCGGCGGTTCGCGTCCTTTGTCCCGCACGTCCCGATCGGAAAGTTCTCATTTGCCAATTTTAAGCATACCTTTTGGGAGCTGCCTTGACTCATGCTTGGGCTTTGTCCCACGCGTCCCCATCGCTATTTCAAGCGATTAGTCAATTTTCAACTTTTGTGATCTCCAAATCCCACGTCCCTTTGTCGAATGTCCCAAGTGCTGCGCGGATATCGGCAGCCTTTCCTCAGATGTCCCGAATGTCCCAAATGTTGCAAGGACCAGGACTTAGCCATTTTCATGATTTTTTGGCCCGAGCTTATTTTTTGCAATTTTTCACATTTCTCGGAACTTGCTCTCTCTTGGACGGAGTTAGAAAAAATATGAGGGGACCCTAGAAATTAGGTACCGATAACAGTTGACTTTTGTCACTTTCAATATAATACCTTGCCGACTAGAATTTGCCATGTTTCAAAATACCTACTAAATTTTTAACCCGTAAGTAGTGTAAAGGGTTTAGTTAATTGTGAAGTTTCTCCCATATATTGGTGGAAGGCAAGTGAAGATCTTGAAGTACTTCATGGGTGAGATTGAATTCATGTTAATATTATAATTTACTCGATATTTTAGATTTATTATCATTCCTTCTTATCATAGTTGGATTGTTGTGTTATGTTTGTTGTTGTGACTAAATTTCAAATAAAAGTTGGCATTACTAAATAATCATAGCACGAGGTATTCCAAGATTATCAAGTGTCGGATTATTGAAGACACTCTTATAAGACCACATACTCTAGCTTGAACTAGTTGAATGTCCAGATGTTATAGATCAAACACATCAAAGAGTGGCCTGGGCCGTGTAATTGCTTCTACATGAGTTCGACGGGGCTCCCTAATCATGTTTGCAAAATTTGGGACCTCCAATTCTTCTTAGATTTATTTAAGTAATCATGAGCCATCTCTTCCTATCCCAATTCTAATGGAAAGATAATCACAAAATATATCATATAAACTATCATACTCTGCCGCTATTTGTTCCACCCATACTTTGCATTAAACTTAGATCTAGTGTTAACCATTAGTTTACGCTCCCAATTCACGGTTATTCTTCCTCCGAATCATGTATCCACTCTTCAATACTTGTTAGGTTGGTTAACTTTTGGACAAAAATAAGTGGAAACTAATTATTCAAGATATAAATCATGAACCATCCACATATTAGCAAGTTGAGTCCAAATTAGAAAAAGAGGTCCGAGCAATGGAACCAATGATGCAGCCTATAATTCAATGGAAAGATGAAAAACAAATCATGTAAACCAATCTGCTCCAAACCCATTAAACTTAGATCTATCTTTGAACATGCGTGTGTATTCTTCATCACTGTATCCACTCAAACTTGCGGAGTGCTCATCATAACCAACTGAAAAAGAGGTCGCAGCAATGGAAAATGTAGCCTATAATTCAATGATACAAAGTCCATCTTTAGGGTTGTTGTTGTCCATCTCTAGTAGGGTGTTAGCATGATGAAGACTTAACATATATAGTTCCATTACTAACACATCATTCTATAGAGCATACCAGATCTATATCCAAGGAAAATTAGAATTAAGTACTAACCATGATGAGATCAAAAACATACTAGATTCAGATACACACAGAACTAACACTTAGATTAAGCCAATATCCTCCATCATATTAACTGAAATAAGTTTACAAAAGCTTCACTACAATATCGGTAGTATGTGCGTAGCAAATTTAACAACAGATCTCTATATATCTCAATCCCCCTCTATTACATAGTTTACTACATATATATAGGGGTGGGGACTTTCCCTTCACCGCTTATCTATTCTAAAAATAGGTCACATACTACTAATAGCCATACGTCATTGCAAAAGTAGCCACAAATGCAAGTGCGCTAATAATAGACTATTACCAGCTAACTGACAATAATAGATCTATTTCTAGCTTTTGTCCATGAAAAGTGCTTTGTATCCAATCCTCCAAAAATAGCCAATTTGTGGCACACATGTCTCTTCCTTGTTTGTGTGCTCTGCATGCCATATCTAAAAATAGACCTTTATGAGCAAAACGGCTAAGTCCCGAAAGTTGAACTTCTATTCCACGTGTGTTCTCCCTATCCATTCGCACCTTTGAATATGACTCACTTCCCGCATGGACTTCTTGTGTGTGTTTTTTCAAGTTTTCTTTGATCAACAAGGTTGAAAAAAGATGCAGTTTGAATATGATGGGATGAAGGAGATGCTTCTACAAGTATTACAATTAAATTTTGAAGAATACAAAGAGGATAATCAAAGTTAATAGGGAAAATGTTACATAAAGAGATAGTTGGTATTTTTGAAGACACATTAAATTCTATAATTAGTGATTAAGACAACGTTGCACCAAACATAGAGGATTTTACTAACATAAAAATGAGGTAAAAGAGAGAGTTTGTAGAGTTTGCAAACGTAAGAAAAGAGGATCTATAAAATCCAACAACATGTTGGATAGTGATTGAAAAAAAAGGCTACAAGGCTTTAAGATGAGGTGTTCGAGATGGTAGAGGGTACAATTTGAGAAAAAAAATCAAGATACAAGGAGTATCTTGGTGGAGGTGGTCTAATGAAGGTTGATATAAACCCACAAGAATATGAGACAAGAAGAAAAGAAACATTTTGGTAGAAGTGGTTAGATTGTAGTAGGTGTAATTCCACAAAGGAAGAATGAAATAACATAGTTAAGAAAACAGAATATTTGAAGCCAAAAAGAAGAAGCCTAAAATGGAAGAGAAATAATGCAATTCAATCGAAGTATATGGTATGCTAGAAAAGAACACCATGGCCATAAATCTTAGTGGGAAAAACAATCATTATACCACTTAATCCACCCTTGTGAAAAGGAGCTTACAACTTAAAATTAACTTTGGCGTCTGATGTGGGAGTATCTATGATGAAAAAGTAATCTTGCATCATTGAAAATATATTGATGTTATTTTCAATTTGGTTTTATTTTGACATGGTATACTTGGTCACAGAAGGAATCCTTGAGAAGAAGTATTTTCAAGAAATCTTGTTCTAAAAGTTTTAGTCTGGCATTTTTCTAAGCCAAGTGGAACTACTATCACACAAAGGAAATGTTGACTTGTTTTTGACTAAATGCTAACTAAAATCTTGTAATCAACACTAGAAATGAAATAACAGATTCTTGAGATAATCATTGATAGGAGATGTGTTTCTTAGGCACTTTAGAATTTGAAGATACCTAGGATGCATCATTAAATAAAATGGAAAAGAATCTAAAGGGGGAAGAGAAGAGGGGATACATTAAAATCTCTTCGGACAAGAAACCAGAACATGTATATGTGCACTAGTTTTATTAGGATGGGATATATCTATTTCTTTCTTTATGTTTGTAATGAAATAATCTTGTAGTAGCATGTGTGTGAGGGGTAGAGTATGATCATGAGTGTTTGCATGAATTTTGTAGCTAATTGATTAAAGAGAATAGTTTATTGAGTGCTCATGTGTGTCTGTGGAAGAGTGATAAGAATTGTATCAAATAATTAGATGTTGTCATTAATTAGACACACTCTCTATGTTTGCATCATATAATGTGTACTTTTTAAACCCTTTTATAAAATTTGGTCACATTATCTATGCTAAAATCTATACAAAATACTCAATTATACATACATGCACACACACATTAATGTCAACATTAAAACTTTTTAATTAAAAAATAATTAAAATCCATTTGTTGCATGGTTTTTTTGGTTTGATGATTGGTAATTGAGTGCACCAATACAATGCAAAGTAAAATCATAAATTGTGTTGAAAAACACTACATTTTGTCTATTAAACAATTTATTCCATATTAGGTTAATTATTATATCATAATTATATTTATTTATATACTTTCATCATATGGATGTATAATTTTTATATAATTGGTTATTAGATTTGGTCATATGGGTAATACTTTAACATTAATTTTTACAAATGTGGTTATTACATATATTGGATAGTAATATTTTATTTACCTCATCTATCTGCTTTGGGTCATGTAGGATATACTATAGTTTAAGGTTCTAGAAAAGATAAACACAACCACCTAACAAACAAAAACCCTTCACCCACAAACATGGAAGGCAAGGTCAAAAATGATTAACCCAATGAGAATGAAGAAGTCACCCACGAGAAACTCCAAGTAATGTGATGAGCATGATTTTTGGATGGAATGTATTCCACCCATTCCCATCAAAGAGAAAGTACACTAACCACCCGTCCTTCCTCCATGCAACGAAACTTCCCTCCCAAGATCAACTACACAACTACCGCCACATCACACCCAAAATCCCTATTCACCATTAGTCATTGACCATCCACTAAATTCCCCTCAAATCCTTTGAATAAAGCACGACCACGATTCAAAATTTGAATCCTCCCATTTAGTATACTAAGTACAACCATTCCCCATCACCGGCTATGCTTTCGAATAATCTGTAAATATTTCAATCAAATCTATAGTCACACTAGGGATGATGATCTTCCATAAAATCCTCTCCTCCATGTGATTTCCCATACCATCCCTAGTAGAAAAAAATTCACATAACCAACAAACATGAGTTTTCCTTAGTACCTATGACAATCTCATTCTTATAACCATCAACGTCTAAATCCTCGAAACTTCGATTCATCATCCATCCGATTAAAAACATGCTCCATTGGGGTCTCATCCTTGTCACAACATATTTTCAACACATTTATGACCCTTCTAAATTTTCCATAAAAATTTGTGAGCTTTCCACTTCAATCTATTGTTCCCACTTATCTTCTAGGGAGTTCAAAAATATTCTTTTGGGTATTTGGGACCCCCTGAGATGATAATACATAGATGGGTAAAAAATAATCTCGAACGTTCACTAGTGGTAGGGTCAATAACAATTATCATAACCATAGATCAAGAAATTCCCAAAAAAACTTCCCGCTCTTAGAACTCCAAGGGAAGAGCAGGGATGTGAATCTAGATAGAGAGGGTATGAAATGTAAAATCATGTGGCATTCCTGGTACCCGTCGGTGAAGGCTAAGAGATACATTCCCATACAACCAAGATTCCCCCTAAAAAACCTTTTTAATCTCTAGTTAGTTATAGAAAAACAAAATAAAACCATCCCCCTAAATTTCTCTAACTTTAACCTTGCATGCCCATTTCCTTCTACACCAATCTCTTACAAAGTCAATGTTAGGTCTAAGTCCAAAAAACATTCCTACAAGCAAAAATTTATATCTACCATTAGCTTTATGAATGATAGATCCTCTAATATCCATGTGTGGTTCAACATCTCTCCAAGAGGGAGAGAGCTTCACAGGTCCTCGATGAGATTCCCCAAAACCATTTGTAGCCTAAGTCTTTGAAAATTTAGAAAGGGTTAAAAGTTTTGCACAAAATTATTTTGTATTATTTAGTGTCTTTTATTATTATGATCATATTTTGGTCATAGGTTCTAGAACAAAAACTTATGTTTGTGTTGTTTCACAAAGTGTAAATTTAATTAGGCACAATCAACTAAAAGGCCTATTAATACATTATACAAATAGTATTATAGGAATGTCAAGATTATTTTTAATTGATAATACATTTTTAAACCCATTATCCATCACATATTCTTAGAGTAAATATCTAGGTGGAAGCCTTTCCCATGGTATTAATGTTTTCTAACATAAAAGAAGAATAATCATATAAACATAATTTTTTGCAACTCTAGAAATAATAATGGAAAAAGCATGTAGATAATATGTCTTGGTCTCTTACAAACCAAAACATAGCATCTCGAATGACTATGAAAAAAATTATTAAAAATCCCTCAAATTAAAAAGACTCCAAAAGATATGAGACACCTACATAGTAAGCACAATAAGTGACAACAAAGGAAGAGGAAAAGAAAGTACAATGATGCTTTCCTTAGTCTTGAATCGAATGCGACAATGGGATTTAATTAATCCTAAAGAGGATGCAAATAATTGAATTATTTGAGGATGAATATAGAGAGATAAGATTATATTTTTCTCCATGTAATACAATAATTTACATTACATTAATATATGACAATCATTTACTTTTCTAAATTTACGCCACATTTAAAAATTTATCTCACACAAGTATTAATGGAAAAATGAGGCATGTCAAAATTTATTGTGGTATGTAATCTTCAGCCCCACGATTTTACCAAATCTTTGTTTTCCCTCATCTTAAATATACTTGAAGAAAAGAATTTATATTTGTTTTGATGTCATTTTATTTTGGTCCTTTTTGTTTTGAATCCCTGGCAATGTTATAGGACACATGGATTATTTCTGCTGCCTTCCTTTGTTTATGTTTTGGGCAGATGCAAAGGGCCAAGTGTTAACTACATTTTATATTTCCTTCGGGTCCACGTGTGAAAAGCAATAATCCAATGGTCCAGGAGGGAACATGTCGCAACACTTCGTCATCCATTTTTGAGATGAACTTTAATGGATGTGAGAGCCCTAGAATGAGGTGGAGTTAATATTGTTTCAAGTTCAATTTATCATGTGTCGTGTTATATAGGTGACAAGTGGCATTTTATAAGTGGCCTCTCCAATCTATAGCATAAATAGTGTTCAACATATTTTGAAGACATGGGCAGCTATATAATTGGATCGAAATAATAATATAGATGCAGAGCACAAATAGCTCAGAGGAGAATATACAATAAGAGAATAAATAAATGTAACAACATACAAAATAGAGACAACAAAGAAGAATAATACATAGACACAACTCAAAGAATATTTCGGAGGGGAATATAATAAAATTAATATTGTAGAATATATGTGTAGAACACGATGCAAATGAACATATTTTTGTAAGAAAAAGAGATAGAGAATAGAACACAAGAAGAGAATTAAAAATAGGAAAATGTATAAATCCGTAGCTTTAAGTTTGTAAGATCCTTCTAAATCAAATATAATAATTATATTTTGTGTTTTTTTATTTTATCTGTGTCTTTTCTTGTGTTGGTTGCACTTGGCACCAAAATTTTCCAACAACCTCATATCGAGCAAAGAGGTTGTTGGAGAAAATATAAAAATCTCAATATCTTGTGTCTTTGAGTTTTTTTATTTTGTGTTGATTTGTAATGGCTTCATGCAAGCAGCAACTCATGAAAAAAGCCCCCAATATTTGATGGGAAGAACTATGACATATGGTGTAGTAAAATTAAGACATTGTTATCATCTGAAGAGCTATGGGAACTAGTTGAAGAAGGATATGTAGAAGTAGTAGATGAATTTTCCTTCAATGCATTGATACAAGCTCATAAGAATGCTTTGAAGGAAAATAAAATAAATGATGCAAAGGATTTAAGCTATATTCCAAATGCATCATCGAATCAGTTTTCCCAAGGATATATGCAACTATAAAATCCAAGCAAGCATGATACACCTTGCATAATTAGTGTCCCTAGATTTCATCCGAAATCGAAACTATCCTATCTGAAATTTTTTGTACTTTTAAAATAATGGGTCGTTTTGTGTTTTTATTGCCAGAAAGTTCCTGTAATGTGTCGAGATATTCCCAAGGAGCCATATTATCCATTTTCGCCAAATACCCAGATGCCTAAAATTGTTATATTCTGTCGTCGGGATTTACCTGTGGGAAATTTGTATTTAATTATTTTGAGCCCCGTTTGAGGCAATTTGCGCTCTGGTTTAACCCTGTTGTGATCGTATATATCGTTATTCCAGTATACCAGTAGGGTTTTAACCAGGAATGAATCCTGGGCTTTATTTGTAACTTCTGGCAACGTTTTGTGTTTTTCCCGTTTCGTTTTTTGTGAAATTTCTCTGGATCAATTCCTTTGCGGTTTGGCCTGATTCTTGGCCTGGAGTATCTAGAGATCACATACGCATGTTGTGCCAGAAGGAATTCACCATCGGAGTTCGGTTCTATAAGAAAAGATGAAGTCATGCACCAAAAAGCCTCTTTTATCTTGGCCACATTTTTGGAAAAAGAATGTTTGAAAGTTAAATGACTTAAGTGAATCATACAATTTTAAGGGCTGCTAACAGGTACTTTTTCCCATGGAAGAAATGTCACTTAAGTCACAATGGGAAAATTAGAGGCAAGGCGGCGGGAATTTTTACCGCCTTGCAGGTAAAAATTCCCATTGTGGAATAAAAGAAAAATCACTTAAGTGAATCATGAGATTTTATTTCGCCTAGAGGCAAAATAATCCCATTATGAAAGTCAAAACAACTTAAGTGAATCATGGGATTTTTAGGGCTGCCTTGCAGGTAGATAATCCCATTGTCGGTTGAGATTTAAAAATAGAAATTTCTTATTCCAAAAAGTGCGACCCACCTTGGGTGAATAATAATGCATTAAATAAATATTTGTTAATATTTATTCACCCAATTTTGGTGCCCAGGATTGTGTAAAAGTCAACAAAGGGAAGTGGACAAAAGGAAGTTGGAAATAGATAGTTCTAAAATTAAATAAATATTATTTATTTAATGCAGCCCCTTCATGTCAAAAAGTGCGCCCCATTTGGGAGAGAAATAATACTTTTTTAAGTATTAAATGATTAAATTAATTCCTATTTTCAGTGGCTAAGGTCAAAGCATACTATGAGGCTTGAGTTAACTAGAAGCAGAAGTCTAAAATTAAATAAATTTAATTTATTTAATGGCAGTGATGAGCATGCACAAAATAGGCGCCCCATATGAAGAGTGAAGCTTTAATTAATTAATTAATTGCCAGGAATAGGAAACACATTAATTAATTATAGAATCGTAAGAATTATATAAGCAAGGGCTGCCATAAGGATGAATTAATTAATTCAAAGGTAGAGAAGTGCAGCCCGAGTAAAAGTGCGCGCCCATTTGGAGAGGACTTTTACTCGTAAGAAGGTGAAATTAATGTTGAAAGCTTCCAATTTTGGTGCGTAGGTTGAAGGTGGTTGATTTATGTCTAGATAATTGTTTGCATAAGTAATAAAGGTGCTCCGGTGAAGTTGGTAAAATTCATGTTTGCTTTGCATGCAAATAAAACATCAAATTTTGGGGTAGTAGTCTTGAATTATGCAGATTTTTACGATTAAAATCCACTATTCATGTTCCGGTTCCCATATTTGTCTAAATTAATTGCAGGAATTCATTACAGGTCCTTTACAAAAGAAAGGGAGATTAAATCAATGTCCAATACATTGAATATATCCTCTAAATCTAAAGAATTACCTAGATATGCACCAATTTTGAAGAATTCCGGCCGAGAGAAAAAGAATTGTTTAGACAAAGATAGAAAAAACCATGGAAAAGAGGAATGAAAAATAAAGCTCAGCGGCATTATGCATTACTTCTAGATTTTCTTCCAATCATTTCCAGATCTGTCACCACCAATCCGGCACTATGATAATTCTTCACCGGGAACTCCTCATGCTATGATTATTTACTAATGCACAACTTTTAGTTTGGTGGATGTAATCTAGAAACACAACAACAAACATAACACAATAATACCATAGACTATGATAAGAAGGAATGATGATAAATATGAAATATCAGTGTAAATTATAATTTCAACATGAAATTGTTACAGTCTCACCTATGAGGTACTCCAAGTGTTACTGACTTCACTTGCCTTCCAACAATAACTATGGGAGAAACTTCACAATTACACCTCTTAATCGCTTATTCAACACACCTTCAAAATGATGGCTTCCTTTACACGCTTACTCATACAATATTTCTCACTACTTCCTTCTATGCTAAATGAGGGGGCATGGTCTCTCTATTTATAGAACTTCGTGGTTATCCATTTTATCTCTAAGATAGGATAAGAAATCTACTCTAACGAATCATATTCCATACCTTAACTCTTATATGTACATGTAAGCTTATCTTTTAAGATAAGATAAACCCTATCATTTCACATGGGTTCCACATTTTTAAACTTTTTACAAATAAAATACATAAAATATTTATGACCTCACTTCTTGTCCTTATTACCAATATAATATTTCTAATTCCTAATCATGTAGACCATACTTCTCTACTTACCCCGACTTTTACATTTTAACATTACCGGACAACTTATGACAAATATTTACTTTTTACCACAACATTCCTATTGTACGTTTGACTATTATGGTACTATACATTATTTGCGGCATCGTCAATCGGCAACGCCGTTATCTTCTATCGGACACTACTACTAATTATACTTAACAACATCTTATTCCTAATACACACATTAATGAAAATAGAAAGTACGGAGGAAAATTTTATTGTTGACATCTTCCCCCTTCCTAGCTTCTACTCCGTCCTCGGAGTAGACTATTCTGGCACTTGGAAAATCTTTAACTTGTCATGGTTGACCCATTTCGTAATGGGAGTGCCATCCAATTCATCCAGTTGGTATGTACCATTTTCATGCACAACTATTATTTTGTAGGGCCCTATCCATTTTGGAAGAAATTTTCTCTGTCTTCTTTTTGTATACGGAATCATATACATGAACTAAGTCATTCACATGAAATGGAGACCAACGGATCTTTTGATCAAAGTATTCCTTCTACTTCATTTTCTTCTTATAGCTTGTATCCTTCGCTATTTCCCTCATTTCCTCTAGCAAATGAAGATGTACCAACCTTTCTTTTACTGAATCACTTTCATCCATCCTTTCATTTTTCATAACTCTCACAGTGGGAATATCAAACATAATAGGAAGAACTGGATCAATGCCATAAGCCAACTAAAATGGGGAGTATCCTATTGTTGACTTTGATGTTGCCCTATATGCCCACAATGTTGCATGAATCCTTTTATCCCACTTATGTACCTACAAGGCTACATCTTTTGCTAGAATTTGACACAACACAAAATTTGTTTGTTCCACCTATCCATTTGTACTTGGCTTGTATGTTTTTGCCTTCCTATGCTTAATAGAAAACTTATTGACTAGGGCTTCTACCACCTCATTAATAAAGTAGCTTCCTTGATCATTACAATTTCTAATGGAAAACCAAATCCAAATATATGAACCTTTCCACTTCATCCATAGAATTTGTTTTCAATGGCCTAGCTTCAACCCACTTGGTTAAATAACTGTGGCAACTACAATATACTTATTTTGGCGTGGGGTAGTTGGAAGTGGACCTACAATGTCTATTCCCACTTTTCAAAGGGAATAAGTGGAAGAATAGGACATAATGGAGCCGATGAAGTCTTACGGTTACCATGTGTTTGACAAATATCACATGTCTTACAATAATTATAACAATCTTTAAAAAGAGTGGGCGGTGATAACTTGCATCCAAGATCCTTTTCTTGTAAGTTGTCAGAGAAGTGCCCTCCACATGTACCATTGTTGAATTCTTCTATCAACTCCTTCCCTTGATCATGTCCAACTCGCCCTCTTATCTTGTCCATCGAGGTCCTATTGGAAATAATAATCCATGCAAAATAGAATATAGATGACTGGCTTGAGTAATCTTCCTCTTAGTCTTTGCATTGGCACCATTAGGAAACTTGAATTCATTCGAGATAATTCCAAATATCTATGTATTCACTAGGATTGTGTCAAAGGATAACAATGCTGCATTTGGGAAATCATCTTCATCACAAGATGAACCTAAACCATCATAGGCTCGAGAGAGTGCATTTGCATTGACATGCTTCTTTCCTAGCCTATCTATAATATCAAATTAAAATTCTTGTAGCAAAATTATCCATCTTGCTTATCCTCCCGATGGGTTAGGCTTATTTACAATATATTTTAGAGCACGATGATCTATTACAACTATAAATTTCTGCCCTAGAAAGTAATTTCTATACTTTTTTACAGAAAAAATGTTAGCGAGAGCCTCTTTTTAATTCTGATATAATTTATCTCAAGACTTTGCTCATTTGTTTGCTCCCAAAGAAAATTAGATGATCATTCCCATTTTCATCCTTTTGGCTTAGAGTACTTCCTAGTGTTGCATTTGAGGCATCTGTATACACAATGAATGTCTTGCTCCAATATGGATTCTTTAAAATAGGTGAAGACACGGGGCTTCCTTGAGTGTATCAAAAGCTTCACGCGTCTTATTTTCTAGTTCATAAGTAACATCCTTCTTCAAGAACTAGGTTAGTGGGTGTGTAATATGTGATAAATTTTTGATGAACCTTCTATAGTAACCCACATGGCCCAAAAATGATCTCAAATTACTTTATTCATAGGAAATGGTAACTCTTTGATTTTGAAACTTTATCGGATTAGTACCAATACCATCTTTGGATACAACATGCCCTAACAAAACACCTTTAGAACATCCAAAGATAGACTTTGTAGGGTTTAGTGAGGCTTTTGCTTCATCTAACCTTTGAAATGCTATCTCCATCACAGTGCAGGTGGTCCATCTTGCTCCCATAGATGCAAAAATCATCCAAAAATACTCTGATGAAGTTCCGAATGTAGGGTTCAAACACCCTATTCATCAAATGTTGTAATGTTTCCGGAGCATTACACAACCCAAAAGGCATAACTCTATAAGAAAACGTTCCCCAAGGAGTGGTGAATGTGGTCTTCAGCTGATCTTTCTCCGCTATACGAACTTAGTTGTATCCACTATATTCATCAACAAAACTATAGCACTCCTGGCCAGCTAATTCATCCAAGATCTGATCTGAGAATGGAAGAGGGTAATGATCCTTCTTTTTTACCTTATTGAGCTTCTTATAATCAACACAAATGCGTAGATTCCCATTCTTTTTTATTGAGATCATAATGGGAGAAACCCATTACGAATTATCCATAGCAAATATGAATCCTACATCAAGGAACTTATCTATTTCTTCTTTTACGAGTCTTGAAAAATTAGGATTCATTCTTTATGGCATTTTCCTTATGGGCTTAGCACCATCTACTACCTAAATAGAATGTTCTACCAAACTTACATGATGGGGTTCCTTGTAATAAAAAGTGAATAGGTTTATGTACCTTGAAAGAGCTACGGGTAGGATTCCTTCTCGCTCTCCATCACAAAGCATCACCAATCTTTATTTTTGGAGATGATCATCAATTTCTTCTTCAGATAATTTTATGGGTTCATGATTTGGTGTGACTGGAAGGATATCCATGATCGAAACATCAACCTCACTTTTTTCATCTTCTATGTCCACTTCACTGGTACTAGAGTAATCAGAGGATGTCCAATCATCAGTTTCATCACTTGAATCCATAGGTTCTATCTTATGATGTTGAGGGATCATGTTTATCTTCACCCTCTCTCTACCACGTCCAAGTGTCATGAAGCCTTCATTCCTGTAGTTTCTTACATGAACTCTCCTTAGCCATGGTCTTCTCAACAACATTGGGTATGCAACAGTACTATTTTTCATCCCGAAAGTCTACCACACATACAACACCCATAATGAGATATTGCCACATTTGAAACAAAACCTTCGGTTTAGTTTTTACCTTATTTAATGAACTTAACATAAGTGTTGAGGGAAGATCAATTTTAAACCAACATATTCATTACACACTCAATCATTACATTAATTCAACATCTCCATCAACTAAGACATCATGAATTGAAATAACATTACATAATACGTCAACTTGTGGAGTGTAGGGATATGCCTCTTCCTCCAAAAAGCAGTGACCTCAACCTCCTTCCTTCGTTGAGCATTGAGTCCACTTCGCAGCTCCTGCCTCTTCTCAAAAGACATAGCCAAGAGTTGACCATATGTAATATTTTCATGCCTTTTGGACGGATCTTCTAAGATGGAGTATGGTCCTTTCCCCTGTGAAATCAAAAAAATTTCACACCCAACTTTCTTCTCCTATGTTTCTTACTAGTTTCTCCTTTCATCTTCTTAGGAGCATTTCCATCTTGGTTATCTTTTTCTTTCTGTCTTTTTGTTACAAACACATCTACTTCATTATTTATGCTCTTATCTACTACATCAAAATAATTCACAGGTGCTTTTCCTTTATCATTATCTCTTGTACTAGATGTAGAAGCTCTATATGGATAATTATACTTATAATGACCCTTTTATGACAACCATAACATACAACTTACAAAATATTTCTTTTTGGACCTCTATCTCCTCCTTGAGAACTAAATTCTTTTCCTTGAAGAAGATTAATAGATAACTGCCCCATCTTCCTGAGTAGATCTTCATACTCAGTAGATGTACTAGGAGAAATATTTGTGCTCACCGAGAGTGGTTGTGGATTCTAGAGCAAAGGTGCTAGTGTAGGCTCTACTTTAGCAACAATTTTGTGGGCTCCTCTTCCATGTTTTATTCTTGCCTTCTTGTAATCTCCTTTGCTTGTTCAATGGTAATTGGGAATTCATACTTCACTCATTGTCGATCTTTAGCTTCATCCCAAGAATGAAGTGCTTATAGAGGAGATTATCCATGCCATTCATCAACCCATCCGCTAATCCTTCCTTTTGTATCGGGCATCGAGATTCCTCCTTAGCTCTAGAACACGTGCATGATAATCCCTTATCTTATCCTTCTCTCCTTAGGATAGCTTTGTGATATTGAGCATGAGATTTGCATATTTTTGTTCACCAAATTCTTCAAGAAAACTTTTAGTTAATAAATCCCATGAATTTTTCACATTATTTCCTAGTGTTTCAAACCACCTCGGGGCTGCACCATCCAAAAAGGTAGGAAAAATTCAGTCCATAGTTCCCTTCTTATAAGGCCATTACAACTACAGATCATTTAAACTCTTGAATGAAAGAGGAAGCATCTTCATTAGATTGGGCTAGAAAAACAAGAATCTTCCCCATTTTCAAAAGTAACCATAGTGAAATACCAACCCACAAGTACAATCAACAAGACTTATGTGCAAAAATAATTGGAATCACTATAATAGAAAATAGAAATGACCATGGTAAACTATGGTAAAACTTGACTTACTACGGTAAAAACTGACTTTACTATGGTAAACACTATTCATAGTAAAAAGTGAAGTTACTATGGTAAATACTATTCACGGTAAAAAGTGACTTTACCATGGTAACTACTATGCACAGTAAAAACAAGGTTACCCTCCAAATGTTTTTACGAGTAAGTGAGAATATCGTTCTAGAAAATCCACCAACGAGGAATGATCCCAGCAATGGAACCAAAATGTCATCACCAATCCAGCACTATGATAATTCTTCACCAGGAACTCCTCATGCTATGATTATTTACTAATGCACAACTTTTAGTTTGGTGGATGTAATCTAGAAACACAACAACAAACATAACACAAGAATACCATAGACTATGATAAGAAGGAATGATGATAAATCTGAAATATCAGTGTAAATTATAATATCAACATGAAATTGTTACAATCTCACCCATGAGGTACTTCAAGTGTTACTAACTTCACTTGCCTTCCAACAATAACTATGGGAGAAAATTCACAATTACACCTCTTAATGGCTTCTTTAACACACCTTCAAAATGATGGCTTCCTTTACACACTTACTCATACAATATTTCTCACTACTTCCTTCTATGCTAAATGAGGGGGGTGGCCTCTCTATTTATAGAACTTCTAGGCTTATCCATCTTATCTCTAAGATAGGATAAGAAATCTACTCTGACGAATCATATTCCATACCTTAACTCTTATCTGTACATGTAAGCTTATCTTTTAAGATAAGATAAACCTTATCATTTCACATGGGTTCCACATTTTTAGACTTTTTACAAATAAAATACACAAAATATTTATGACCTCACTCCTTGTCCTTATTACCAATATAATATTTCTAATTCCTAATCATGTAGACCCTACTTCTCTACTTACCCTAAATTTTACATTTTAACATTACGGACCACTTACGACAAATATTTATTTTTTACCACAACATTCGTATTGTACTTTTGACTATTACCGTACTATACATTATCGGTGGCATCGTGCACGGGAGTTACGTTATATTCTATCGGGTGCTACTACTAATTATACTTAACAACATCCTATTCCTAATACACACATTAATGAAATAGAAATTACGGAGGAAAATTTTAGTGTCGACAGATCTAGCTGCTTGCCATATCTAGTTTGAATTAGCTGCATGTAGAATATGAAAAAATACAAGACTGCAGACTTTACTCTTTATTCTTCTTTCTCTTATTTCCCCGACAAAATAATTGAGCAATCGATTAAATTATACAACTTAAGTGATTGGTTTAAAAGCCATTACTTGAAGAAATCAACTACTTGGAGATAGGTGGCAGACATGCAAAATAGAAGGTTCTATTTTCAGTTACAAATCATGCATGTCATGTAAAGAGGAATTATAGGAGGGAGATTGCCATTTTTTCCTTTCCGACTTCCACATGTGTCAGTTCAACTAAAAGCTTCCGACTTGTAATTGCCTATCTACATTCTATAAGTAGAGGAAAACCTTTAGATTAAAGATGAGAATCTATAAGCAACATTATTGTGTTCTAGACTTTGTGGAGAAACCCTTGAGACCCACTTGAAGTAAAGAAATATACGGAGAAAATTTCAGAGAACTTTGTGTCACGGTGTATTATATTTTCGGCTTTTTATCTTCTATCTTTTGATAGACTTTGTGTTATTTTAGATCTATATCTAGAGATATCTTTTCTTATAATTCTTTGTTTATATCTATTGGTTTCTTCTATGTGCATGCAAATCAACTCGAGTTATATATTGATTGGGATACACATCTTCCGCATTTCTTCTCGGTGTTTATATATTTCCCTTCTTCTATAAATATTTCCTTTCTTAAATAGCTGCTTACTAACGCAGAATCAGTATAGCTATGGTTCATGAGTTGAATAGTTAAAGTAAAAATCCATATAGATACTAGCATACATTAACCGAGAAATCGACATGAGAGCCTCACTAGTAAATGAGGGAGATTTATCTCATGATTCCCTAGGTTTTGTGCTATGTAGAAAATATAGCAAACAGTTTTTGGCAACTCACTGGGGAAACAACTATCTTCGTAGATCAAATCTTATCTTTTAAAGATCAGAGTGTTTTCCATATAGATCTCAACTTGGCTAAACGTCCATTCACCTGATCCGTGAAGGTGCAAGGAAGGATTGATCATTTCTTCATACTATAGGATCAATTCAATTTCAATCATCCTCCTCAAGTTAGAAGCTGTAGATCTAGTACCAAGAAGGAGAGTGCATGCTCATCCAAATCTAGATCATCTTCAGCATAATCTGGCAACTAGAATTATTCACCAAGTCTACACAAGGAGAAGATGTGCCCCATTCATCATGGTGAATCAGAACCAGATAGTACCTGTTCCATGGGGTGCAGCCTTTGGACCTTTGAATCTGACTCCTCCTATGCATGATCTACCTAAAGGGATGAGAAATAATTTTCCAAAATTCTTTGGAGATGGCAAGAATCCAAATGACCACTTGGCTATGTTTTTCATATCTTATGGAGTGCTTGTAGTCAAACATGAAGATGTATCTATCTGGATCTTCATAGAAATTCTACATGACTTGGCTGGAGAATGGTTCTACTGGATAGCTTTTGGCACCATAACCAACTGGGCTACTATGCGGGATGCATTCCTGAAAAGATTCAAGGTAGCTGAAGATTCCAGCACCTTGATAACCCAACTGACTCAGCTGAAGAAGGAACCACATGAGCACATGTAGGATTTTATTGCAAAATTCCAAAGATTACTATACAAAATTCTAGCTTCTGCTTCTCTAAATGATGAGAATAAAAATTATTCTTCATCAATGCTTTACTTCCTAAAGTAAGCTATCAACTGTGAAGAGCACATCCTGCTGATTTTTTAGCAGCTCAAAACATGGTGGTTGAGATTGAAGATGACCTCATCATGGCTAGAAAGATAAAGTTCAAAACTTCTAGAGCTGAAAGTTCATCTAATGCTACTACTTCTGATTCATTGCTGCAAAAGTTAGCAAATGAGATGTTGTAGATAAAGAAATAAATGGCTCAAATGGCTCAGGGAAATTATACCACCCCTGCTCAGAATTTCAACAACAATCGAACCGCATTGTTGGTTCCCAAAGATTAGCAATTGAAGTTGCTCCTAGAAACAACGTGGAGATGAATGAAGAAGACCAGGAAGCTGATGTTGATCAACTCGAGGATGATGATTTTATAGGTCCTGCTGGCGACTCCAACATTAATTACCTAAACTATAAATCTAAACATGACTATGAGGAGCTTCTTGAAGATGATCATGGTCATGCATATGTAGTACTTACAAGATCACAAACTCGCCAAGCTGAGGCATTAGCAGACGAACAAAGAAGGGGCATCCCTTTGCCTTCTTCCTTAGCTCCCACAAGTAAATAGACAAGTTATTCATGGGTAAGTGCATGAAGTTGGTGGACAATTCCATGGACATAAAAACCTGAAATAAAGGAACCGCGATCACGGTTTTAAAACCACGATCGTGGTTCCTGAATTCTAGGTTCGGTAATTACCGAACCTAAAACTGCGATCGCGGTTTAGAACCACGAGCGCAGTTATAAACCGTGATCGTGGAACTCTGAGACAAAATTTAACAGTCCGTGACTCCTTATTTTCCTCATTTTTCATTTTAAACTACGATTTTTCCTAAATGTTTTTCACTCACGCTTTCAATACCATCTCAAAATTGCTCATCAAACTTACGGATAGCAGTGATAGATTCAACCATGCCGCATAGGCGAGGACGTAAATCCCGATTTTAATCATTTTTTTCATTTTAAGTTTTTTTACATTTTCATGGGTTTTTTGAAATGTTTGTTTATGTATACAATTTTCTTGTTTTATCAGTTGGTCGGAAATCTCAAAATCATGCAAACCATCAAAACATTCCTCAAAACCCACCGAACATTCCTCAAAACCCTCCTCCAAACATAGATCCGCCTCCTGTGGCTCCTTCTGTCCCCACTAAGCCAACAGGAATGCAAGATAATATCATTGGAAGAATCCAAGAAAATAAAATTGTCATTGAGAACCTAATTCAAACTATAAGACAAAATCATGCTACAAATCCATCCCGCATGACTTTAGCCAATACATTGCAAACATTGATTGGTGAAGTCGAGTCTACAACCAACCAAATACATAGATGGAACACCTTTAGAAGTGACTATAGGTCGGTGGTATGAGGATAAACTATCCCATGCTTTCCATCAAAGAAAAAAAAATTGGAAATGACCTCATTTGTGCATTATTTACCTACCCTAGAACCAATGCCCCCTATAGTTTCAATTGTCAAAAAAAATAATAATTAATAATTAAAATTTTTGAAAAGTATTACTTTGCGTGGTTCATTGGACTCCTTGCGATCGTCTTATTTTTGTGATCGTTTCGGTCTTCGTTTCGTGATTTTCGGGCAAGAACTCTTCCCGCCAGGCTATAAAACGCATTAAAATACATTAAAATAATTAATTAATATTTAATTAATTAATTGCTCCTTGTTTGATTAAATTAATTTTTAAAAAATCACTTAAGGAGTATTTAATTAAATAAATATAAATTAAAGTTCATTCGACAAGTTTTAGTGCCGGGGAAGTAAGCTTTTGTTTCCAACTGCCGGGTTGGCTTCCCGAACCCGGATTTCCACTTTCTTGGCAATTTCCTTCAAATTTCCCGCACGTGGGTTTTCCTCTGCCAATTTCCAAATCATGGATTGGCAAACGGGCATAAAATTCCCCAATTTCCCACATGGGGAAATTGGACGGGGATTGCCAACCCATTTTCCATTCCCGTTGGCAATCGCCACACGTTACTTTTCCCATTTCCCCCGGCACTTAAGCCACTACCGGGATGAGAGGAAGTTGAATTAATCCTCGTAACTTCCTCCATCAAACCCGGTGGAAAAAGTCAGAAGCTTCTTTTTCTTCAGGAAGACATAATACTTTGTTAACATTATGCAAGAGAAATACATGCGCATTGGTTGAAGGAAAAGACAGGAAGGAGAACAGTCCATACGCATTTGGAGAACAGTCCATACGCATTTGGAGAACAATCATACCAAAAAGCCACGCATTGGCCATGGAAGAGATAAAGAACAGTTTTAAAAGGCCACGCCTGGTAAAGAGAAAGGAAAAGTTTTTAAAACAAATAATAAAAAAATCTTTCCACACACTGCGCTCAAACAACAAAGCAAGAACAGTTTTCCATGCATGTAGAAAGGAGCAGCTCAAGCCACGCACAAACTAAAGGAAAGAACTTTCCACACGCCAAGAAGAGAAGGCGCCGGGATAGACAAGACAAAGCCATCGCACGCACGAAGGAGAAGAACAGGAAAGAAGCTTTCCATGCATGCAAAGGATGAGAATGCGTAAAGTAATTTTAAATCCGAGTGCTAGAGCACTTTCCAAATAATGGGGGTGGCCTCCAAGAAATGCCCGAATGTTTCACACCAAATTTTATCGACCATCTTCATAGGAGTTTCAATGATCCACACTAGCTGCAATTCAAAGGCTGCTATGCATACAACACACACACAAATGGAGTTGGGTCTGCTAGACGGCAGAACCCCGGCCCTTCACTTTGGTGCAAGGTCCACCGGGGACAGGACACACACACACACGAGGAATGTTGAATGTTATTCATCTTGTTCAATATCAGCACTATTATGGTGCACTTCGCTTAAGAAACTTGCTCGAAAGCTACAGTAATCCTATAATAATGCAAACAGTATTGATGAAGCATTGGCAGGATCAATCGATGATGTTCTTCGAGTATGGATCGCACACTGTTTGTATGCTTCCTAAACTTTTCCCTAAACCATGAATGCTTGTTTGCGCTCCATCAAATGCTGCAATAGATGAATTGCTACAGTGTGTTCTGGATCATGGATTCATTGATGGTGAAATGAAGGTCTATCGCCGGTGGGTGTGGATTCTCAAAATCATGCTGCACAGGCAGTATCAGTGGAGCGTAGAACTAAAATTCTCCTAGGAAAGTGCCGTGAGAAAGTAATTGGCTATATGCAGCAGCTACAGGGTAGAGAAGTAAACTTATCTCAGAAAATCAGTGGCCTCCAGAGAGAGCTAAGTGCGACAATGCTACGTTGCGCAGGTGATCCCAAGGAACCGTTGGTGTTGATCCGATGTTATCGGTTGCAGCTTGTGACGACCACATGATCGTGATCGGTTGTTGCAAAATCTTGCAGTTAGTAGTAGAAGAACGAGATAAAGTTCTAGTTGAGTTGTCTCGCCTTTTCATTTTGGAAAGTCGCTTCCATGGAAGAAGCTGGATCAAATCTTGAGGCAAGTTTTACAAATGAGGCTGAGACTGTGTTCACTACTGTTTCTAGTAGTGGCCGGAAGTTATTCCAGCACCTAGCCCATGGGTTTGATATGGTGGTTATAGATGAAGCTACAAGCTAGTGAAGTTGGCATGTTACCTCCACTTTCATTGGGTGCTGCAAGGCGTGTTCTTGTTGGGATCCACAACAACTACTGCAATAGTAATTAGAATTAAAGCAAAGAGGCATGTTGATAGTAGAAGCCTTTTTAGCACTTCCAACAAGCAGGTCGTCCAACTATGTTGTTATCTGCTCAGAATCGAATGCATCCTCAAATTCGGGTTTTTCCTTCAAGATATTTTTATCAAAATGAATTAAGTGACAGTGAGAGTGTTACCAGGAGACCTGATGAAGTTTATTACAAATATTCTCTATTGAGACCTTACTTGTTTTACGATGTAACTCATGGAAGGGAATCTCATAGAGGTGGATCTATTTCATATCAGAATATTCATGAAGCACAATTTGCTTTGCAATTATATGAGCATCTTCAACGGGTCATAATCATGGCAGCATTAGGTCTTTATCGGTAATGGCATTTTCTCATCATTTGGAAGGTACAATTGTGCTTATTATGGAAAAGCCAAAACATTCTTACTACAAGTGTTATATAATAAGGAAGAACCGTGAGCATTGTGGTAAAACCATTCTTTTCAAAAATGTTGGGTTAAGCTCGGTATTCAAGTGAGTTGAGCCAGAGAAGAACTCAGGGAGTTCGGTTCTGGAAGAAGGTAAGATGACATGAAGGGCATGGATCGCCATGGGAGTTCGAATTCAAGTTGAAAATGCATGAGCTCACAGTGATCAAGCTAGGAGCGATACGATTGAGGGCTCATTCGTGAGTTGAGTCGTCTAAACACCTAAGTGAAGAAAGAGCACATCTCGAGAATTTCTCATTCCAGTCATCATTCGTCTTTGCATGATTGCCCTAATTCTTCAGGCCTAATCAACAACTCAACACTATAATTTAGAACATTGGTTCATGCAAGCACCTGTAATCTATATCACACAATTTCTAGAGGAGGAACTCGTTGATGAAATACCTCAAAATATACCAGCCCAACTTGTAGAAGTAGTCACAACTTCTCAACCAAAATTTGATGATCCGGTTCTTTCCCTGCCTAAATTTGAAGAATCATCACAAATGGAGAAAATGGCGACAACATCTTTCTCACAACAAGAAGATCCAATTTCAGCAACACCCGAAGGTGATCCCCTTCAGCGTGATGAAGATCAATTCCCAACGAACACGAGAACCATGTACAATGAGGTACTTGGAGAGGTTCCCACCTGGCTACATGATACCCTGAAGAATTGAAAGAGGGTCATCAAGCCAATAGTGATAAACTTGGAAGCGATTGCGTAAATGTTAGAATCCATCACTCCAAAAAGACCAAATATTACGCTAAGGTGTGTGTCAACGAATTCATAAATCACTTCGATGATTTTTCAACACCACTCGTTCACAATGGGGCAAAGGAGATGGATTTCCAAGACTCTGAAGTCTCACAAATTCTGCTCGGGAGATCAACACTTTGGGATGGTGACAAAGACAAAGGACATAACTCCAGGAAGTGAATTGTGAATTTGGCTCCTAGAAGATCTTCTCAATGGCGAAAGACCAGAGGCTGGATTCTGACAAACCAAGGTGGCGTAATGACTACGGTCTCATGACAAATGAATAATTCACCATGGAAAGGTATTCGGAGTATGTGGAGAATTGTGCGTAATTGCAAATGTGAATACGAATGAAGACAAACTTTCTTACACCAGAATATTGCTCAGATGGAGGGGTGGATGAATTGCTCAAGTTTCAGGCTCAACACTCTTGTCATTTGGAGGATTGCAGAGCACAGTCAATGAGTTCATTCCCGTACGATCGGGATAGGTGGACTCTTGGCCCAATGGATAAGGCACTGATCCTAGGTGTCTTGATCTAGGTGGCACATTGCTGACTAGGATGTCTACGTGTGCATACAAGTCATTTAAGTGGGGTCCACATGTACCCATTTCTTTAATTTATGTATTTTTCCTTAAATGACCTTTTAACTTAAGTGGTTTCTATTTTTAGTCACTTTTTAAAAGTTGGTTGAAAAAGTCAAAGTCACTTAAGTGCCCTATTTAATGTGCATTTAAAACCCTAACTACTTCGTAACCAACTTTTGGGTTATAAAAGGAAGTGAGGGGCTCATTTGTAAGGTGACTTTGAGAGAGGAGAAGAAGATACTTTTGTGCAAGCTTTGTTTCAAGAAGAAACTTTGTGTTCTTTGTGAAAAACATTTTGGAGTTAATAGAATAAGAACTTTGTGTCTCATTCATTGTCTCTTGTAACATTTGGTGTTCTTATGTTCATTAGATGTTAGGTGTTTGAATCTTGCATGCAAATATTATCTTTGATCTTATTGTCAACATTAGTAATCAGTTGTTCTAGTTCACAGTGATCAAGCTCTGACTATCTACTTGCTCATGTGTGTTCCCTTTTGCATGTTCTTGTTTGGCTAACTCAAACTCCATTTTATTTGTGTTGGTTATTCATCTTTTCTCTTCATGCAATATTAGGCTCTGTTTTTACCTAACTCTTGCATGTTCTTTCAGTCCATTCCATTCCACTCCTTTCTTTCATTTCATTCTATCTCCTTCATTCACTTTTCTTCCATTGATGTTCCAAAACACCCCCCACATACAATTTTGAATGTACAGATGTAAATACAGTTTTGGTTTTCAATAAAGGCAGCCTCACCTTCATTGAGGAGGGACTTCGTTCCCACACTGTTGCATGTCATTTGCATGCGTGCAAATCCATATGCTAACAGTTTTTGGCGACTCCGCTGGGGATTCAGAAATCGTTAACCAGTGCTTGGTTAAATCTTTATGACTATCCCCTCTGCACAAGCTCTAGTTCTTCAACCAAACCTTGTGCCCGACGAAGATTTCCAAGGAGACATTGCTGCCAACCTTCGAATAGTAGCTTGGGAAAACCGTGAAAGCTTGCAGCAATTTGTGGCTGTTGATAGAGCCATTGACAGAGAAATCTACATCGAAGACCTTAGAAGAAGAGCACCCGCACTTGTGGCCAGAAGACCTCTTGGGCACGTGTTGATAGTTGTTCACCGACGCGGTCCTCTTCCACCCAGGTAATAAGTTGTATGACTATTACAGGTAACCCACCTATCTTGCAACCAAATCTTGTTTTTGCAGATACTCAAGAAGACATATCATCAGATTTGAGGCAAGCTATTTGGGAAAAGCGCACAAGTAACCATCATTTTCATCTCGCCGCATCAGTACTAGATAACGAAGAAGAGAAAGCTGCGAGAGTTGTTAGAGTTATTCAGGTGCAAATAGCTCAAGAAAGAGAGCAAAGAGAAAAGGCTAGAGCTGGTCGGAACACGCCAGTGATCTCTTCACCATAAATATTCCAAGCTGGAAGGAAAGAGGTTTACGCGAGGAGAAAAAGCTAAAGGTAGATCTGACCCTACTTTTGACTTTCAAGGAAAATTTGGTTTCAAGTTATCTCCTCCCAAGAAGAACACACCTCGTAGATCTGCAAGCCTTGCATCAAGTCCTGAAAGAGCAAGCAAGGAAGGAATCACTACCAGTCAAGCACTTGTCCTTGCTCACATTGTTTTACCTTCGCATACCACCTTTTCTCCAATGGCAGCCAATGTACCATGGGGAAATGCCATAGGCCCATTGGCCTTACCTGCTCGACATGAACTCCCACGAGGATCAAGAAAGATTCTTCCCAAGTTCAACGGAGATGGGAAGATGTCACCAAATGATCATATTTCTTCCTTCTTCGCTGCATGTGCTATTTTGTCAGTAGAATACGAAGATGTTGCTATTCGTCTCTTCATCGAGACATTGCATGATATTGCTGCAGATTGGTTTCATCATCTACCCAATGGATGTATTACAAGTTGGGATGATATGAAAACTAAGTTTGAAAATCGATTCAAAACAGTGGAAGATGAACATGCTCTTCTTGCCCAACTATCTCAGGCAAAGAAAGAGCCTACAGAACCCATGAGGAATTTCGTGGCCAAATTCAACAAGATGGTAAACAAAGTTCCCACCGGGATTCGTCCCAACCTTGATGGACAAAAATGTTTCTTTATTAACGCACAACAACCAGAAGTGTGCTATCAGCTAAGAAGGGCCAGGGTGGCTACTTTGGAACTTGCTCAATCTTTGGCCATAGAAATTGAAGATGATTTAATCATGGCAGGAAAATTCAAGAAAAATTCCCTCAAAGGAAAGAGTCAAGAAACTCCCAACGTTTCAGAAACTATACTCACTAAGTTGGCTAATGATATGCTAGCTTTGAAGAAGCAAGTTGCTCAAAGTAGTAAACCTGCTCCTTACAAAGATATCCCGCGAAAAGGATACGTTCCCAACAAAGCCAGGATTGCAGGTGCTCCAACGAGGCTTGCTATTGAAGCAGCTCCCGCAACTAATTCCAAATGTGATGTCATTGAAGAAAGTGATGATGAGATTGAAGTCGTCGAAGTTGATGAGGAAGAGCCTGATTCTGAGACATCTGAACCTGTAGTTGAAGATCCTGAGGAAGAAAGTAATAATCATTTCTTTGAGTACCGTTCCGATGAAGAAGATGAATATGAAGAAATTATAGAAGATATGAATAGTCAATCCTTCGTTGTCTTCACACGCTCTCAGAAAAAGGACCAAGATACCACCAAGGTGGGAGATAAAGAGGTTTCCAAGGAAACTCTCAAAGAATCCAAGATAAAGGAGGCTCCTAAAGAGTCTAGAGAAACTGAGGTTTCAAAGGTCAAGACTATCTTAAAGAAAGGAGAGCCTTTGTTAGATCAATCAGTTAGTAAACCAATTACGAAGAAAACTTCTTCTTCCACATCCGTATCAACCAAGCCCGAGACCAAGGTCAAAAGTGTGCCATCATCAAGTTCGAAAGAACTCATATCTGAGACTTCAAGTGCAATTACTTTGCCTAAATTTGATATCATTGATCATATCAATAAAACAAAAATTTCCATGTCACAGGCAGAGTACTTGAAGTCCAACAAGGATCAGCTCGAGAAGTTGGTCCAGTTTATCAAAGGTGACTCTACTGTTCATTCCTCTAAAGGAATTCTAAAAACTCCCAAAGATGGGAAAACTCAAAATATTGTGGCAGCCACTACACCTTCAAATGAAAAGATCGAACCTTTCTTTGTGTCTTTTCTTGATCAACGGATGCAAGTTAAGTAATTGCATTATAGACTCTGGAGCCTCGGATAATGTGATGCAGAAAAAGTAGCACATGCTCTTGGTTTGACTTGTACGAGAACATTCGGATCATGTTACTCTATGGAAACCAAGCAAGTTCCTCTAGATGGGTAGATTAAGGACGCCCAAATGGTTTTAGCCCAATTCCCTCAAAAGCGAGTTAAGGTAACTATTTTAGTTGCTGATATCCCCGCCTCGTATGGAATGTTGTTGAGCAGGAAATTTTGTAGGGATTTGGGTGGTGAGATTCAAATGGACTGGTCTCATGCCATGATTCCTATCAATGGAGAAATGAAGAAACTTATGCCGGAAGCTCAGGAAAAGTTCACAGTAACTAAAACTGAAGATCCTCGCGCACAGATCCTTTTCCAAGGCTCAAGTATGGGTAATTATATGATGACTACAGAAGTTCATACCCCTGAGATCACTTGCCAAGATTCCAATGAGATCTGGACTCTTGAGTTCGATGGAAGTTGTTGCTCAACGGGCTCTGGTGCAGGAGTGGTGCTCATATCTCCAAATGGTAAAATCTTTCCTTTTTCCTATAAACTCAAATTTTCAAATACTAATAACACTGCAGAGTACGAGGCATTAGTCCTTGGCCTCCAAGTTGCAGAAGAGAAAGGGATCAAAAATCTGGAAGTCTTTGGAGATGCGGAATTGATCGTGAAACAAGTAAGAAATCAGTTCCAGGTAAAGAACGATCATCTGAGACACTACAGAAATAAAGTTTGGGATGCCATAGAAGTTTTCGATGCTTTTTCCATTAAATCTGTCCCTCGTGAAAAGAATGACAAAGTGGATTCTCTAGCAGTCTCAGCATCATTAATGATTCCCCATTCAGAATTTGATCAAGACAAATACACCATTGAAATGGTTTTTAGGCCAAGTGTTCCTGACAATGCAGAAAATTGGCAAGTATTTAATGATGATCAACAAATTATTGCCTTCTTGGAAAAGAGAGAAAATTTTGAACAATTGTACTTTGAAGGAAGTGATTCGGCATTTCGTGAATCAACTACCTCACCCATTCAGGAAGGAGTTGAGAACGAAGATCCTGGTGATGGCATCATTCAACTCAAAGGAAATAAAATTCCCAAAGGATTGGTTTCACTTGAAGAAATTTTTGACAAACATGACAGGTTTATTAAAGAGAAAGAGCAGGCAGGACCTGCAAATTCTACTGACTATGAGCAAATTAATATCGGCACCAAGGATAAACCTCGCCTGATCAATATTGGTAAATGTTGCTCACTGAGGAGCGCAGGAAATTCATAAATCTCCTTACCAAATACTCTGACGTCTTGGCATATTCATACGAAGACTTGAAGTCTTTCCAACCCAGGGAAATGGAGCATGCCATACCCTTGAAGCCTGGTGCAGTTCCATTCAGGAAAAAGCAAAGACAATATAATCCCAAGATTGCAGGGACAATATTTCATGAAGTTCAAAAGATGCTAGATGCATGAATAGTTTTTCCTATTTGACATTCGACTTGGATAGCTAATATTGTACCGGTTCGCAAGAAAAATGGAGAAATTAGGATTTGCGTGGATTTCCGCAATCTTAATCAGGCTTCCTTGAAGGATAACTACCCACTACCAGTCATGGACCATATTTTGCAGGCAGTAACTGGATCGGAAATGCTATCTATGCTAGATGGTTTCTCTGGCTATAATCAGATTGAAGTGGCTAGAGAAGATCAACATAAAACCGCATTCACTACCCCCTGGGGTACGTTCGCGTATAGAAGAATGCCCTTCGGTTTGATCAATGCTGGCACAACTTTTCAAAGGGCCATGGATATGGCATTTGCAGACTATAAAGACAAGATCATTGTGATATACCTAGATGACTTGACAGTGTTCTCAAAGAAGCGAGAAGATCACTTAAGAGATTTAGAGAAAATTTTGCAAAGGTGTAAACTTCATAAGATTTCTCTGAATCCAAAAAAATCTGTGTTTGGAGTTACGGAAGGTAAACTCCTAGGTCATATTGTTTCTAAGGAAGGAACTAAGATCGATCCTGAACACGTTCAAGCTATAAAGAATCTTTCCTTGCCTACAAGTAAACCTGGAGTCCACTCCTTCTTTGGAAAGGTGAACTTTTTGAGAAGGTTCGTGCCAGATTTTGCCGAGCTGACTAAAGAAATCGCTGATATGATGAAAGGAAAAGAATCTTTCAAATGGTCAAAGGAAGGTAGAGAGGCATTTGAGCAAATCAAGGGTGCTATTGCAAAAGCTCCTACATTGGTGTGTCCCGATTTTAAGAAGGATTTTATAATTTATTGTTATGCTTCACCACACACAATCTCTGCCATTTTGACTCAGCACAATCAAGAGGGGATTGAATCTCCTATCGCATTCATGAGTTCGGGATTCAAGAAACATGAACTTAATTACACTCCTCTTGAGAGACATGCGTACGTGGTGGTAAGAGCCCTAAAACACTTTAGGTATTACGTGTTGAATTCTCACACCAAAGTCTTAGTTCCAGACACCGCAGTGAAATCAATGTTGACACAACAGGAACCAGGATCTAAAAGAGGTAATTGGGTCTCCAAGATCCAAGAATATGATCTGGACATCAAGCCTACCAAGTTGGTTCGAGGGAGAGGACTCTGCCAACTCATTGTAGAGAATGAACCACGAGATAACTCTGAAGAAGAACTAGTTGAAGGAAATTTACCATTGGTAGTTTTTGTCAGTACCACGGATGAATGGTATTCTGATATTGCCTACTTCCTCACATACGGTGAGTGTCCAGAAAATCTGACAGCTAAAGAGAAACGAGCAATCAAACTAAGAGCTGCCAGATACATCATTTGGGATAACACGTTGTTCAAGAAAGGAATTGGCATGTTCCTCAGATGTGTTGATAAAGAACAACAGCCTAGGTTGTTGGAAGCCTTCCACAATCATGCTTGCGGCGGTCATTTTTCTGGCCCAGTAACAGCCCATAAAATTCTAAGAGCACATTATTACTGGCCCACTATGTTTTCTGATGCTCAGAAATGGGTGACCAAATGTGAGGCCTGTCAACAATTTGTTGGAAGACCAAAGTTGGCAGCACTGCCTTTGAAGCCAGTTGTCATTGAAGAACCCTTTCAACAATGGGGTTTAGATTTCATCGGGGTCTTGAACCCTAATTCTAGCGCTGGTCATACCCACGTGCTCACTGCCACTGATTACTTTACAAAATGGGTAGAAGCTATACCGGTGAAACAAACATCTACTGCAGTAATCTGTGATTTCATCAAAGAAAACATATTGGTTCGTTATGGAATTCCTCACAAGATCGTGACTGACAATGCCTCAAATTTTTCTTCTGCAGAGATGATAGGTTTTTGTTATGGATATGGGATATCTTTGTCTCATTCATCAGATTACTACCCGCAGGGAAACGGTCAGGCTGAATCCAGCAACAAAAACCTCATTACCATTGTGCGCAAGTTAGTCGAAGAAAATCAAAGAACTTGGCACAAAAAGTTATATGATGCATTGTGGGCTGACCGCATAACTCCCAAAAGGGCAATTGGGATGTCTCCATTTCAACTTCTGTATGGAACTGATGCTCAAATTCCCGTCACATTGGAGCTACCAGCGTTAAAATTAGCTCAGGCAGTTGATGATGAATGCTTCACCAATGCATTAGATAAAAGGGTCATGTTTCTAACCAAGCTTGAGGAACAAAGAAGTCAAGTGGCCAACAGGATCAAGGAACATCAATCCAAGGTAAAGAAGTTGTTTGACAGGAAAACTAGAGAGAGACAGTTTCAAATCAATGACTTAGTTCTTCTCTGGGATAAAAGACGTGAGCCGAAGGGAAAGCATGGGAAGTTTGACTCGCTGTGGCTGGGACCGTTCAAAATAAGACACTTCTGTGGAGATAGTACCTACTACTTGGCATATCCTGATGGAACTCATTTGCCTTTGCCCTACAGTGGGCAGTATCTCAAATATTACCAGAATTGAAAACGGGTTGTTCCCGTATGTACATAGGTAATTAGGATTTTGGTTTGTTTGTTTCCCTGTTTTTCGGTCTCCTCTCTTGTGTCGCCCCATTTTTGTGCCCCATCTTTCTGTGATCATGTTCATGACTATTTTGGTCTGGGTCCGTTGCTGCGTCCATGAAGTCCTTGTCCCCAATCAGAGCCAGCTGTTATCAGCCAATTTTGACTGCGCAAAATTGTCAAAAAACAATTAAATAATTAAAAATTAGAAAATTTTGAAAAGTATTACTTTGCATGGTTCATTGGACTCCTTGCGATCGTCTTATTTTTGTGATCATTTCGGTCTTCGTTTCGTGATTTTCGGGCAAGAACTCTTCCCGCCAGGCTATAAAACGCATTAAAATACATTAAAATAATTAATTAATATTTAATTAATTAATTGCTCCTTGTTTGATTAAATTAATTTTTTAAAAAATCACTTAAGGAGTATTTAATTAAATAAATATAAATTAAAGTTCATTCGACAAGTTTTAGTGCCGGGGAAGTAAGCTTTTGTTTCCAACTGCCGGGTTGGCTTCCCGAACCCGGATTTCCACTTTCCTGGCAATTTCCTTCAAATTTCCCGCACGTGGGTTTTCCTCTGCCAATTGCCAAATCATGGATTGGAAAACGGGCATAAAATTCCCCAATTTCCCACATGGGGAAATTGGATGGGGATTGCCAACCCATTTTGCCATTCCCGTTGGCAATTGCCCGTTACTTTTCCCATTTCCCCTGGCACTTAAGCCACTACCCGGGATGAGAGGAAGTTGAATTAATCCTCGTAACTTCCTCCATCAAACCCGGTGGAAAATTCAGAAGCTTCTTTTTTCTTCAGAAGACATAATACTTTGTTAACATTATGCAGTTTTCACGCTAGCATACAAGGAAGGTGAATATTAATGAAAAGAATTGTAGTTTCCACGCAGCAGCAGGAGGAGAAATGGAGGGTTCACGTGGCGATGGAGCATGCAAGAGAAAAATACATGCGCATTGGTTTGAAGGAAAAGAGAAGAAGGAGAATAGTCCATACGCATTGGGAACAGTCCATATGCATTTGGAGAACAATCATACCAAAAAGCCACGCATTGGCCGTGGAAGAGATAAAGAACAGTTTTAAAAGGCCACGCCTGGTAAAGAGAAAGGAAAAGTTTTTAAAACAAATAATAAAAAAATCCTGTCCACACACTGCGCTCAGACAGCAAAGCAAGAACAGTTTTCCATGCATGCAGAAAGGAGCAGCTCAGGCCACGCACCAACTAGAGGAAAGAACTTTCCACGCGCCAGGAAGAGAAGGCGCCAGGATAGACAAGACAACATCCCACGCATCTGAAGGAGAAGAACACCAGAAGCTTTCCATGCATGCAAAGGATGAGAATGCAGAAAGCAATTTTAAATCCCAGGCCAGAGCACTTTCCAAATAATGGGAGCAGCCTCCAGCAATGCCTGAATGTTTCACACCAAATTTTATCGACCATCTCTTCATAGGAGTTTCAATGATCCACACTAGCCGCAATTCGGTGGGGGCTACTATGCACAACAAAGACACTGGTACAAATGGAGTTGGAGTCTCTGCAGACGGCAGGAACCCGGCCCTTCACTTTGGTGCAAGGTCCACAGGGATGAAGGACACACACAGTCTGAGGAATGTTGAATGTTATTCATCTTGTTCAATATCAGCACTATTATGGTGCACTTTGCTTAAGAAACTTGCTCCCGAAAGCTACAGCAATCCTATAATAATGCAAACAATTGACAAGATTGGCACAGATCAATCGATGATGTTCTTGAGTATGGATCACACACTCGTTCCGTATGCTTCCTAAACTTTCCCTAAACCACGAATGCTTGTTGCATTCCATCAAATGCTGCAACAAATGAATTACTACGGTGTGTTCGGATCATGGATTCATTGATGGTGAAATGAAGGTCTATCACCTTGATGTTGCGAGGGTGGGTGTGGATTCTCAAAATCATGTTGCATAAGCAGAGTATCAGTGGAGCGTAGAACTAAAATTCTCCTAGGAAAGTGCCGTGAGAAAGTAATTGGCTATATGCAGCAGCTACGGGGTAGAGAAGTAAACTTATCTCAGAAAATCAGTGGCCTCCAGAGAGAGCTAAGTGCGACAACTGCCGCAGGGTGATCCCAAGGAACCGTTGGTGTTGATCCTGATGTTCTGGTTGCACGCGACCACAGTCGTGATCAGTTGTTGCAAAATCTTGCAGCTGTAGTAGAAGAACGAGATAAAGTTCTAGTTGAGTTGTCTCACCTTTTCATTTTGGAAAGTCGCTTCCATGGAAGAAGCTGGATCAAATCTTGAGGCAAGTTTTACAAATGAGGCTGAGACTGTGTTCACTACTGTTTCTAGTAGTGGCCGGAAGTTATTCCAGTGCCTAGCCCATGGGTTTGATATGGTGGTTATAGATGAAGCTACAAGCTAGTGAAGTAGGCATGTTACCTCCACTTTCATTGGGTGCTGCAAGGTGTGTTCTTGTCGGGGATCCACAACAACTGCCTGCAACAGTAATTAGCTGGGCAGCAGGCATGTTGCAGTATAGTAGAAGCCTTTTTTAGCGCTTCCAACAAGCAGGTCGTCCAACTATGTTGTTATCCGCTCAGAATCGAATGCATCCTCAAATTCGGGTTTTTTCCTTCAAGATATTTTTATCAAAATGAATTAAGTGACAGTGAGAGTGTTACCAGGAGACCTGATGAAGTTTATTACAAAGATTCTCTATTGAGACCTTACTTGTTTTATGATGTAACTCATGGAAGGGAATCTCATAGAGGTGGATCTATTTCATATCAGAATATTCATGAAGCACAATTTGCTTTGCAATTATATGAGCATCTTCAACGGGTCATAATCATGGCAGCATTAGGTCTTTATCGGTAAAGGTATTTTCTCATCGTTTGGAAGGTACAATTGTGCTTATTATGGCAAAGCCAAAACATTCTTACTACAAGTGTTATATAATAAGGAAGAACCGTGAGCATTGTGGTAAAACCATTCTTTTCAAAAATGTTGGGTTAAGCTCGGTATTCAAGTGAGTTGAGCCAGAGAAGAACTCAGGGAGTTCGGTTCTGGAAGAAGGTAAGACGACACGAAGGGCATGGATCGCCATGGGAGTTCGAATTCAAGTTGAAAATGCATGAGCTCACAATCAAGCTAGGAGCGATACGATTGAGGGCTCATTCGTGAGTTGAGTCGTCTAAACACCTAAGTGAAGAAGGAGCACATCTCGAGAATTTCTCATTCCAGTCATCATTCGTCTTTGCATGATTGCCCTAATTCTTCAGGCCTAATCAACAACACAACACTATAATTCAAAGCATTGGTTCATGCGCAAGCACCTGTAATCTATATCACACAATTTCTAGAGGTGGAACTCGTTGATGAAGTACCTCAAAATATACCAGCCCAACTTGTGGAAGTAGTCACAACTTCTCAACCAAAAGTTGATGATCCGGTTCTTTCCCGCCTACATTTGAAGAATCATCACAAATGGAGAAAATGGCGACAACATCTTTCTCACAACAAGAAGATCCAATTTCAGCAACACCCGAAGGTGATCCCCTTCAGCGTGATGAAGATCAATTCCCAACGAACACGAGAACCATGTACAATGAGGTACTTGGAGAGGTTCCCACCTGGCTACATGATACCCTGAAGAATTGAAAGAGGGTCATCAAGCCAATAGTGATAAACTTGGAAGCGATTGCGTAAATGTTAGAATCCATCACTCCAAAAAAGACCAAATACTACGCTAAGGTGTGTGTCAACGAATTCATAAATCACTTCGATGATTTTTCAACACCACTGTTCACAATGGGGCAAAGGAGATGGATTTCCAAGACTCTGAAGTCTCATGAATTCTGCTCGGGAGATCAACACTTTGGGATGGTGACAAAGACAAAGGACATAACTCAGCAGCAGTGAATTGCAATTTGGCTCCTAGAAGATCTTCTCAATGGCGAAAGACCAGAGGCTGGATTCTGACAAACCAAGGTGGCGTAACGACTACGGTCTCATGACAAATGAATAATTCACCATGGAAAGGTACTCGGAGCATGTGGAGAATTGTGAATGTGAATACGAATGAAGACAAACTTTCTCACACCAGATATTGCTCAGATAGAGGGGTGGATGAATTGCTCAAGTTTCAAGCTCAACACTCTTGTCATTTGGAGGATTGCAGAGCACAGTCAATGAGTTCATTCCCGTACGATCGGGATAGGCGGACTCTTGGCCCAATGGATAAGGCACTGATCCTAGGTGTCTTGATCTAGGTGGCACATTGCTGACTAGGATGTCTACGTGTGCATACAAGTCATTTAAGTGGGGTCCACATGTACCCATTTCTTTTATTTATGTATTTTTCCTTAAATGACCTTTTAACTTAAGTGGTTTCTATTTTTAGTCACTTTTTAAAAGTTGGTTGAAAAAGTCAAAGTCACTTAAGTGCCCTATTTAATGTGCATTTAAAACCCTAACTACTTCGTAACCAACTTTTGGGTTATAAAAGGAAGTGAGGGGCTCATTTGTAAGGGTGACTTTGAGAGAGGAGAAGAAGATACTTTTGTGCAAGCTTTGTTTCAAGAAGAAACTTTGTGTTCTTTGTGAAAAACATTTTGGAGTTAATAGAATAAGAACTTTGTGTCTCATTCATTGTCTCTTGTAACATTTGGTGTTCTTATGTTCATTAGATGTTAGGTGTTTGAATCTTGCATGCAAATATTATCTTTGATCTTATTGTCAACATTAGTAATCAGTTGTTCTAGTTCACAGTGATCAAGCTCTGACTATCTACTTGCTCATGTGTGTTCCCTTTTGCATGTTCTTGTTTGGCTAACTCAAACTCCGTTTTATTTGTGTTGGTTATTCATCTTTTCTCTTCATGCAATATTAGGCTCTGTTTTTACCTAACTCTTGCATGTTCTTTCAGTCCATTCCATTCCACTCCTTTCTTTCATTTCATTCCATTTCCTTCATTCACTTTTCTTCCATTGATGTAATTATTTTTTATTTTATTTTAAATAGTAAGAGCTGGTGAAGGAAACATCAAGCGTCGACATGCTAGCTCTACTATTTGGGCATGTTTCAAACGTAAGTTTCAAGTTGTACAAACTTACATTTTTAATAAATCATTTAATTGCACTAGATTATTATTATAATTTGTTTCACGTGTATGTTGTACATGTATTAATATTTTTCTCTTTTATACACAGGAGCCTGGCGGGTCATCATCTACTCAGGGAACTGAGGCTATTGGCACACCTCACATGATTTTTACACGCAGTTAGTAAATCTCTTTACACTTTGTTTCTAATTACTGGAAGTTCACGCACGGATTGCATGCTTTGGACCTCTGTCATGTAGATTTTAATATTGATTTGTACATGTTTTTTGTATAGCTTATGACTGCTAGAGAGACTCCTCCATATATGTAGACTATGGAGGCTACTGTAGATACTGCCATAGCATCTGCAGATCCACTAACTGAGGTACACAATTTTTAAATTTGTTAAATTTTGGAGGTTCATTATTTCTTATTAAACTTAAATCTACAATATCAAATTTTGTAGATATATATGTGAAATATTTAATTTGAAAATTAATTATTTGTATGTAGCTTACCCCTCATGAGTCTATTGTTGTCCCTGTGATGCGTCAACAACAAATTGATAGGGATCATGACATTGCGGTAAGATTTCACATGCATTTTAACTAAATTGTACAAGTTTCTAAATTTTGAATGTATTTTAAAATTTTGGGTGTTAAAAACTTGTTGTTTATGAATGTGTAGGTTAGGTTGTAGGCATGCTTAGAGACACCTAGGACCACACGGATGAAATCCGTAGTGGCATCTCCCTCCACTACATCCCTAGGTCGTGGACGTGCTACTTCTAGCAGGGCGAAGAGAGGGAAGATGTTTCATGAGTAGATTTATAGTCCACCTGGATGTACATATGTGGTCATGAGTAGATTCATAGTCCATTGTATATATATAGCCTTTTGCGACCACATGTGGTCCCATATGTACATTATGACACATGCTTAGTTCGAGATGTACACATACATTATGAACTTATGTACATATATATTTTCAGAGACGTGCGTCTAGAGCACACTTTGTTTGATTCTTATATATATATATATATATATCCATGTGTGTTGGTTAAATCATATTTATGACTTTTTCAGTTCTTTAACAAGCAGTGTAACATGGTTAATCATCATCTTTGAATGGGTATATACCAATTTTTCTATATGTTCTTTGTCTTGTTTGTTTACTAATGACTCAACTTGAGGATTTCACTATGAGACTTATGTTTGTTTTTCTTGCACTTGGATCAAAGAAATAAATTGGCATGTGAAATTTTTTATTCCAATCTATCGGTTCAGGATATAGTAGGGTAAATTTTCAATTAGATGGAGTATCTAATTATATGACAAGGTAAAAAGAACTCAATTAGGAAATATGTTACTTGAGTAAAGATCCTCGTATAGGACCTCCATTGGGAATATGCATCACGTTGTCAAAATGAGATGAGCCATCCTCATTTTTTGAATAGGTTGTGTCTATCTCATAAGGTGGATCATTATGGGGCCTGATTCTAAGGCCATGTTCAAGTTCAATTTAAAATAAGGAATGGGAATAGGTTCTGGAACCTTCTTTGTGTGTTGATTTTGCATCCTTGAATCCATTATAAGGTCCATGACATATACCATGCAGTGGACTTTAATATACTATGGATCTTGATGACATGATGACATCATGCCATGGTACCCTAAGGACAGGGAATTTTTTAGATCATGATATATGTTGGCCCTATTTATATTGGAACCACTATAGTACCTATTGATTCTCACTCTTCATTATAATACAAGTGATGTGATTATAATAGTTTTTGTACCCAAATCAGTTTCTGAATGGCAATGGTATAAAGATGCTAGATCTCAAAATCAAACAGATTAATTATATCTAGATTGTATTTTCATAATTTACAATCTTGGATGCTTGCATTGTTTTGTCTTGGAACAATTCACATATCGCATCATTCACTTGTGCAATATTCAAACCAATAGATCTATAGGGATTATCTGATAACTTATGGAAAATGTTTTCAAGAGGTAGAGCATGCGTTATTTTAAAGAATATGGTGAGTATACTCTTAAATTGGTAATATGCTCCAAGAATTGTTCTTGTGATGATTATACTTGAATAAGCTAGTGAGGCAAGTAGCTAGTTTGGTCTATGACTTGAGGTTTCTTGAATCAGTATATACATATAATTTTCTTATGTGTCTGTAAAGAATATTTCACAGGTGAAATGTGTACATTCCAAAATACAAGTATCTGTCTAGTGTCCATTGTGCTACATGACTTGAAATTTTCAAATTTTCTCTAATTTTGTAACCTACATGCCTGTAGGTGTTACTTAAAGTGCTTGAAAAAAATGCTCAATGCCTAATCTTGATAGGAGTACATATATGATAGATTCTTGAAGGTACTCTAGGTGATTTCGTGTGCTAGAAAGGCATTTTTTCGACAAGATGAAGCTAGATTTGGAGGGAAGGTTGATGATTTTATGATAATCAGTTTACAATGATATGAAAAGGAGATTCTATAGAGCTATATGATGATGTGTATGATACAAAACACTCAGGGGGACATTGTTTATTTAAAGGCTTTTGAGGTCTGTGATGAGTGTATTCTCCAAGAACAAGTAAGGTATGAGTCATGAATGCATTATTTCTTCCCAATACATGAAGGCTACAAACATGTGACTAAATCAAGTTTTGGTGCCTAACAAGTAGAGTTGGCCCAAAGATGAAGGTAAGAAGGATCATTTTTCTATAGAGATGACTGTTTTAGGTATGTAGGTCTGGTATAGTGGATTCTTGAAGGTGAAAAAAAAGCTTTTGTGAGGAATGAATTTTTTTGCATACCTACAAGGTGAATGATGGTGCTCTTACTCAAAGAAAAGTTATGATGATGATAAATATCAATGATTTTCAACATGTTCAGATCATGCATATGTTATTCCCAGGGGAGCTTAGTGTCTCTATGCTTGAAAAGAGGCTAAAATCAGTTTTTGAGTGAAATTTCAAGATTTTGAGCTTATTTAAGACATTTGGTTGATGTTTCTAATGAAGAGGTGATCCTATCAGGAGGAGAAAGATGAAGAACATGTTGTTAAATGTATGCCTTTGTCATTAATGTAAAAAATGGGGATAAGTTGCTTCCGGGCTACTTCATTCGGGCGTAGTCCCTTAAGAGCCCTGAGACCAAAATATCGTTCAACTTCGACGGGTGACTACTCAGACTCATGGCACCTAGAGAGGCCTCGCCGATGGAACCTTGGCGTATAGACCCTCTACAATAGCCTCTCTTTTTTTTTTTTCCATTTCATTTTGGTGCTCTCATGGGTCCTACTTCGATTGCAAACGAGTCCCTTAAGGCGAAATAGTGTAGTTGGAGCAAGTGTAAGACCAAAAAACTCCAGTTAAGCAGTGAAGTGTCAAAACTATATTTTGCAAATGGTGGGTCGTGGCAACCAACAATCAAAATCGGGCGTACAAATTTTCAAAATTTACAATATTTTCAAAATTTACAACTTTTTCAAAATTTACAACATTTTCAAAATTTACAACATTTTCAAAATTTACTTGACTTTTTCAAAATTTACAACTTTTTCAAACAATGAAAGCTTCTCTTAGCTTCGAGAATTTAAAATTCTCTACTAACAGTGCCAACCACGTGAAGGTGGAAGCTTTTCTGGCACCACTAACCTAAACATAAAATTGTTAGTCAAAGAAATTTAAGTTTCAAATCAAAACCATATACTATCTATATACATGTACACAAAATACACAAATTTAAAATAAAATATATTCAAACTTAAATCTAGATCTTTAAACTAAAAAATATATATATATATATATAAATTGAAAAGAAATTAAATATATACCAGACATGAGCATTGTAAATTCATTCCAATGAACCATCAGGATCGGATCTACTCTGAATAGCAGACAAGATTGCTTCATGATCTGACTCTCAAACCTTCCAAAGAATCTTGTTATTAGGCCTTCCTCGATATCTATACAACTAAATATTTTTCGCTAGAACTAGATGTGAATATAAGAGTATTTTCTTGTGTGTCTCAAAGTCTTCAAACACCCAAACAGAGGAGTTTTTTAATGGATATCGTCGAAGCCAAGTTCCAGTAACTACCACTGACCCTGTAGGATACTCAATATCTTCACCATCTATAATAGGAGAAGTCAACTTATTTTTCTTTCTCGATGCAACGACATAAGAAATAGTTTGTTCCTTCTTCATTGTCTTCTATCGCAATTACTACAAACACATGTCCTACAAAAAAATAACCAAGGTTGAACAACTCAAATTTAAATTACATATTAAAATTTCAATGGACATAACTCAATACAAAAATTAAATAAATAACCATAAATACCTTGTCACACCAAAATCAAAATTTTGTCAAAGTCCTTGGATGTTGTAACTTCATCTACAGAAACAAGTTGTAATGCTTGTGGAGGTTGATAACTAGGAAGTGGAGTTAGAGGCCTACAAATCCATCCTTCCACCCATTCTTGTGAATCACACTCAGCAGTGACAAATTCAATACAAGATGCACAAAAACATGTCAACTTTCTTGTCCATATGGCCCACAAAGTAGCATCTGAGCTACAAAATGAGTGCATATCACTGGACCCAGTGAGTGTCATACAATCCTCATAGTTAGCAATATGTTTTTCCTCTATCAACCAAAAATATCTGCAAACTGTGGAATTTTCTTGAGAACCTCGGGCCATGTTGTCAGTACACCATTCCACTATGCTCTTTGCATCTTTTAATTTAGCACCATCTTTGTACTTCAACTCTTCTCTTGCAAGAGTTCTTTTCACACATGCCCTCGCACCTCATGCTCTCCTTTTCCATGTCCAGCCTCGGTGAAACTCCAAATATGTTGCACACCCATCTTGACGTGCATTCTACTCATCTAATAAAATATTCGTGCATTCTTAAACTGAGACGTGTAATTATCTGACCATATATAATGTTGTTTGAAGTGGATGTCCCTATCAGACAAGTTTCCATAAAATAACTGGAAACACCCTTGCACAAATTCAGTAGAATGAGTACGATCATCATTGATATAAAAGTGGTACTCTCTTAAAAAATTTGATCATTCTCTGTACTATCAGGAGAATGTAGAAATGCTATATGCACAAAAATGACAACTTGTACTGAGTTGTAATATTGCGATTGAACCTCCATTTGTGGTTGCAATATGTAATTCTCTGCAAAAATGACCACTGAAACAATAGTACCAATAGGAAATGTGTCTTTGCATAGCTTGAATTGTTCATCCAACCATCGAGCTCTATGTGTATGCCTCACATACTCATAAACAATTTCATCCTTAAATTTTCTCATAAATTGAAAAATGGGCATTTGTTCTATAACTAGCTCACACCGTTTCGACTCTTTTCCATCTTTCAACTGGTATGCAACTGATTTATATTTATCAAATTCAACTAAATTATGTCCTATTATACATTCAATTTGCTCATGGATGTAACTTTTCAATTTAGGTAATCCACCGCATGTACTACAACTTCCATCTAAACAATCCTGACTATAAAAAAATTGTCCAACTTCTTTTTCACAAAATATAGTAGGAATGAAATCCCTGGAAGATATTGGTGGAACTTGAACACCACATTCAGATAACATAGTTTCAGAATTAAAATTAGAATGAATACGTAAAAATTTAGCATAATGCATCGCAAATTCAACATGTTGCCTACAACAACAAGTGGTGTGAGCATGGTTGATTTTCACATAGAATGTTTTCAACATTTCAAAAAAATGTTGACTAATTTTAATTTCAGATTCTCTTGTTCAAACTTACGAAAAAATTGAGTTTGAGTCATATCTAAGAAATGCTTTGGATGTGGTTCACGATTAGTAGAACCAACTCTCTGTTTTATAAAATCTCTTGTATTACGTGAAACTCTAGTGTTATCATGCCAAAATTTAATAACAACTTCTCTTATAGCATCAGAATTATTTTTGTCCTTATACGGTGCTCTAGCAGAAAATGCCCAAAAATCGACATTATTGAGTGATTGAAGGATATTACGTCTTTCAATTGCTTTCATTAGAGTTTTTCGATTAACTTGCAACATTCGACTTGTTTGCGTAATCAAACGTTATTTTTTATTGATTCACTTACAACACTAGTAGCAAGTACACGACGCACAATATTACTATCCCTAGTGCGTCTCTTGACACCAACAATGTGATATGCATCATGAAGGTTTTCAACAATTGTAGAGGTTTGACCACGTATGTTAGATGTTGTCAATCCTAAGGTGTTTAATGTAGGTCTCATTTTAATCAATTTCATCAAACTAACCAACAACTGACATCTTTGGGAATCATTTAAAATTTCAAAATGATTATCCCAAATTTCAGTGGCTTTTCTTCTGATTTGTCATTTAGAAAGTTTGTCAGACATTGGTTTCAAAATGTTTTCATCAATTTCAATAAAAAAATTAGGTTTCTTACGTAAAATCCTAGGAGGTGTTTTTGTCAAATTTTGCTTGTCTATAGTTTCAACATGAATTTCCTTATTCACATTTTCATTGTCTCCTTCAATTTCAACATTTGCTACATCATGAGTATTTAATTCTTCTTCAACATTGACAATAAAAACTTCTTCATCACGAGTATTTAATTCAACTTCAACATTGATAGTAGAAACATTACCTAGTTCTTCATTGCTTACAATAGTTGGGATTGAAGATGAACCTCTTCTAGATTCACGAAGTTTCCGCATTCACTCAGCATTTTGAATTTTGTTGGCCTCTAATTTGTTTGGTATTTTTTACTTAATGACTTCCTTTTTTTACTTCATTTTTATCTCCCATGATGTTTTGCTTTTGGTGATAAGAAAAACATGCGAAAAAAGACAAAATTTTGAGTAATTCATACGAAAAGGTCGAGAGTTAAAATCACATGGTAATTTAGACATTGGGATGTGTGTAAATATGATTTTTAAACCGCGAGCATGCTTTATAAACCATGCTCGTGGTTTATAAAGTGCACTCGCATTATTGTTAAAAAACCATGATCACGGATCTATCTGCTGAACCTAAGCCTCGAGAAAATCTTTGTTTTTCCCCAACCAAAGCTATGGAAGGTCATTATGAAGTGTAAAAGGTCAAAAACCTCAAATCTGCTCTTCCAAAGACTTGAACCATGCTAAAAAACTGAAAACATTTCACAAAAATGGTGCCATCATGTAGGGGAGACTCTTAGCTTCGTAGAAATATTGTTTTTAAAGTGAATAGAATAAGATAAATATCATTTTATAATTTCTTACTAACAATAGGTCTTTAAGACATTTTTTCCCGTGAATGTTCATGTCTACGTTTAAGACTATCAATTTTGTTTCGCTTATCAAAATATGATAAAACTTATACCATCCCAAGCATGGAAAAATTCTATACACGTTAAAAAAATAAAATTGATTTTGATATTTTTTGATATAGTTATGGCGGGCAAACGGAAAGCGCTCCATTTTTAAAATATTTTCAGACCACTTTCACATAAAAAATCATAAAAAAATATTGCTAAAAAAAATACAAAATAAAATCCATCCCAAGATAGAAAACTACATCTAACATTTCACCAAAGGAAAAAAAAAATAACAAGATTTGGTCATCCAAAATGCGGGCAAACGGACTACAATCTTATAAGTTTTTTAAAAAAAAAAACTAAGTCATATAATTTTAAGTGTTTAATATAGCTAAACTTGTCCGATTTTTTACAAAAAATAGTATTTTAGAAACTACATTCCAAATGCTACGATTCATATTTATATAAATTTTTCTAATTTAGAGTGCGTGTATAGCTAATAATCCCTACAAGTTGAGATTTCGTTGTTTTTTGCAATATGACGTCCACGGATGACCCTATATTTGTCCATCAACTTCCTGCACTTACCCTCATATCAACCATAGAAAGAAGCTCGCTTAAATAGGTTGGTCAAATATGTACAATCACCAGGATAATCCAATACATCAAAAGGCCTTTTGCTTAAGCCCAAGGATACTCCTCTACAAAACAACACTGCAGTTGTTAAACCCTCACCATCTTCTAACAGGGTGGAACCTTTCTATGTCTCCTTATTGCTTAATGGTTTCAAGTTAAGCAATTACATTCTAGATTCAGGTGCTTCTGACAATGTCATGCCAGCTAAAGTTACAGATGCTCTTGGGATTACCCTGAAAAAGACCATAAAAAGGTGCTACTCCATGGAGAGACAAGTCCCTTTAATCGGACAAATCAAAGATGCACAAGCTATTCTGGCAGCTTTTCCTGACAAGAGATTAAAGATGACAATTCTAGTTGTAGATATTCCTGTCTCCTATGGATGTTCTTTGAGCGTAAACTTATGCGCAAAGAGTTGTAAGGAGAAGTAAAGATGGATTTGTCCTGTACGCATATTCCTATTAAAAGGATCAACCATAAGTTGGAGTCGGAAAATAATTCCAAGTACATGGTGACAAAATCTAAGGATCCTAGATCTTAGATTCTTTTTCAAGAATCTGACCATGGGGTCTACTTCTTGGAAATGGATAAAGGTGTTCCAGAGCTAGAACTTCAACCGAGCTAGAGCCAACAAAAGAAGAAAAAGTTTGGACTCTGGAGTTTAAAGGCACCTGTTGCTCTTTTGGATCAAGAGCCAGCGTTCTACTAATATCTCTAGATCATGAGATATTTCCATACTCCCACAAGCTGATGTTTGAGAACACCAATCATATGGCGGAGTATGAAGCATTGCTGCTAGGAATGGAGAAAGCTAAAAATAAAGGATTAAAATTCCTCAAAGCCCAAGGAGATGTTGAACTTCTAGTAAAGCAGTTGAGGGAAAAGTCAAGTCAAAAGAGATAAGCTGGAGCATTATAGAGATAAAGTACTTTCTACCACATTTGATTTTGTAGCCTTCTCTATTGATTTCATTCCAATAAATCAAAACTCCAAGGTAGATTCTTTGGCAGTCACAACTACACTATTGAATCTGGATAGACCACCGTCCATATTCAGACAAGGAAACTATAAAGTGGAGATGGTCTACTACCCCAAAGTCCCTAAACAAACATCTACATGTTTGTATGTTGAAGGGAGTAAATCACCACCATGAAAAATAATCACAGAAAAATCTGATCCATGTTATGATGACAATAGTGGAGCAATCCAACCAAAAGGTAACAAAATCCCCAAGGGTTTAGTTTCCTTAGTAGATACTTTCAACAAGCATGATCAGTATCTGAAGAAGAACAAAGAATATGGTGATAGTTCTTCCTCATAAATGTAAAAATAAGTCTGGGAATGGAGTAAGTTGATGCAGACTTACCCACCACAGAGACAAGAAAGGATGAGCCACCACTAGATGAAGTTGATAAAGACTTTCCCAGAGTACTTTGACAAGAAGGCCAGAGAAAGGAAGTTTGAGATTAGAGATTGGGTACTCTAGTGGGACAAGAGATATGAACCGAAGGGCATGCATGAAAAATTTGATTCACTCTAGAAAGGGCCCTTCATGATCAAAAGAGCTACCGGAATGGATACTTTCTTCCTTTCCTACCGAGATGGAATTGAGTTACCACTGCCTTTCAACGGGCAGCATCTGAAGCTATTCAAGAACTGAAAAAGCAGGTTAAAACCTGTATGTATATAAATAAAACTTTGTTTGTTTTTCCTTGTTTTGTTTTTGTGTCATGTTATTTTTGTTTTCCCGATCCCATGACCGAAAGACAAGATGTGAAACTAGAGATTCTAGGATCTCATATTTTCCCTTGTAATTCTAATACAGAAAAAGATGTCCACAGACAGAGCCAACTAGTGTCCCCAGATGTCATCCTAAAATCTGAGACTACCCTATTCGAAAAAAATTGTACTTTTAAAATAATGGGTCGTTTTGTGTTTTTATTACCAGAAAGTTCCTGTAATGTGTCAAGATATTCCCAAGGAGCCATATTATCCATTTTTACAAATACCGAGATGCCTAAAATTGTTTATATTGTCATCACGAATTTACCTACGAAATTTGTATTTAATTATTTTGAGCCCCATTTGAAGTAATTTACGCTCTGGTTTAACCCTGTTATGATCGAATATATCGTTATTTTAGTATACCAGTAGGGTTTTAACTATGAATGAATCCTGGGCTTTATTTGTAACTTCTGGCAATGTTTTGTGTTTTTGTGTTTTTCTCATTTCATTTTCTCGTGAGATTTCTCTTTGGATCAATTCCTTTTCCAGGTTTAGCCTAATTCTTTGCCTCGGAGTATCTAGATATCACATACACACATTTTTCCAAAAGGAATTCACCATCGGAGGTTTGGTTCTCTAGGAAAAGATGAATTTGTGCACCAAAAGCCTTTTCTAGAGCCGACTGCGTTTTTGGAAAAGAAGGTTTGAAATTCAAACGACTTAAGTGAATCATGGGATTTTCAAGGCTGACTTAAGGTTTGAAAGTCACAATGGGAAGATTAGAGGTAGTAGGTAGGTGTGAATTTTGTACCTTCCTTACAAGGTAAAAATTCCTATTGTGGAATAAAGAAAAATCACTTAAGTGAATCATGGGATTTTATTGCCTACCTTACAGGGTAAATAATTCCATTATGAAAGTTAAAAAGACTTAAGTGAATCATTAGATTTTTCAAGGCTGCCTTGCAGGTAATTAATCCCATTGTCATCCGATTTTAAAACTAGAAATTTCTTATTCCAAAAAGTGCGACCCACCTTGGGTGAATTGTTATGCACCTAGGGAAAGGATGTTATGATGTATATGTATTGATGGAGATGCCGACATGTGGCACACATCCCCTTATCTTATTATATCATTCATTTATGATTTATTATGCTTAGGATGTCAGCCTCGGTATTGGCTATAGGTTAGAATGGTATATATGGGGGTTAGAAGGTTGTAGTTAATCATCATATTGAGTATTGGAGTGTTATTGTATGGTTTGGAGGTTACCCCCTCGAAGTTGTATTGGAGGTTGCCCCATCGAAGTGGCAAAGCTATTATATGAGAATATTGTCATCATTTATCTATATTTTTGTGTTCTCTCATGTTATTAGGTTGTATATGTTCTGATTTATACAAGTAATATCCTTACGAGTGGTATTAGAGCTAAGGCATTAGTGACGAACCGTTACATCAAAACCTCAAGGCATTAGTGAAATCTGTACATGAGGATCATAACATCCCACCACACTTCCATAGAGCCCAACTTGGGCTAGGTTTGCGCCCGCACTCCCATACGTATGAGCCCTTCTTCACCAATGTTTAGGTGCCCCCCGGCACCGCTACATGATGTAAGCAATTGAGTGGGATTCGAACATGGGTGGTCACTCTGATACCAAATGTAATGAACTGTTACACCAAAACCTCAAGGCATTAGTGAAATCCACACATGAGGATCATAACATCATAATAACACATTAAATAAATATTTTTAATATTTATTCACCCAATTTTGGCACCAGGTGCTTGTGGAAAAGTCAACAAAGGGAAGTGGACAAAAGGAAGTCGAGAAATAGACAACTCTAAAATTAAATAATACATTTTTAAGTATTAAATGATTAAATTAATTCATATTTTCAATGGCTAAGGTCAAAGCATACTGTGGGGCTTGAGTTAACTAGAAGCTGAAGTCTAAAATTAAATAAATTTAATTTATTTAATGGCAGCCATGAGCATGCACAAAATAAGCGCCCCATTTCAAGAGTGAAGCTTATTAATTATTTAATTAATTGCTAGAATAGGAAATGCATTAATTAATTATAGAATTTTGAGAGTTATATAAGTAGGGGCTGCCATAAGGATGAATTAATTAATTCAAAGGCAGAGAAGTGCAGCCCAGAGGAAAAGTGTGCCCCATTTGAAGAGGATTTTTCTCGGAAGAAGGTGAAATTAATCGAAAGCTTCCAATTTTGGTGCACAAGTTGAAGGAGGTTGATTTATGTTAGGATAATGGTTTGCATAAGTGATATAGGTGGTCAGTGAAGTTGGTAAAATTCGTGCTTGCTTTGCATGCAAATAAAACATCAAAATTTTGGGTAGCGGGCTTGAATTATGCATATTTTTATGATTAAAATCCATTGTTCATGTTCGGTTGCCATCTTTATCTTAATTAATTGCAGAATTCATTATGTTGCTTTACAAAAGAAAGGGAGATTAAATCAATGTCCAATACATTGAATATATCCTTCGAATATGAAGAATTATCCAGATCTGCACTAGTTTTGAAGAATTTGGCCGAGAGAAAAAGAATTGTTCAGAAAAAGATAGACACAACCATGGCAAAGAGAGATGAAAAAGAAAGCTCAGTGACATCATGCATTACTTCCAGATTTGCTTCTAGTCACTTCCGAGATCTAGTTGCTTCGGATCTAGTTTGAATTAGTTGCATGAAAAATATGAAAAAGGACAAGACTGCAACTTTCCTCTTTCTTCTCCTTTCTTATATTTCCTCTGAAAAAATAATTGAGCTATCAATTAAATTATATAACTTAGGTGAATGGTTTAAAATCCATTACTTGAAGAAGTCAACTACTTGGAGATAGGTGGCATACGTGCAAAATAGAAGGTTCTATTTTCAGTTGCAAATTATGCATGTCATGCAAAGAGGAATTCTAGGAGGGAGATTGCTAGTTGTTTCCTTTCCAACTTCCATGTGTGCCAGTTCAACTAAAATCTTCCAACTTGTAGTTTCCTCTCTACATTCTATAAGTAGAGGAAGAACCTCTGCGTTAAAGATGAGAATTTATAAGCAGTATCCTTGTGTTCCAGACTTTGTGTTGAAACCCTTGAGAGCCACTTGAAGAAAAGGAACATACGGGAGCATATTTTCAGAGAACTTTGTGTCACGGTGTATTGTGTTTCTTTCTTTTTATCTTAGATCTTTTAATAGACTTTGTGTTATTTCAGATCTAGATCTAGAGCTACCTTTGCTTATAATTATGTGTTTATATCTATTGGTTTCTTCTATGTGCATGCAATCAACTATGTTATCTATTGATTGGGATGCACATCTTCCCCTTTTCTTCTCAGTGTTTATATATTTCCCTTCTTCTATAAATATTTCCTTTCTTAAATAATTGATTACTTGCTTTGTAGAACTGTACAGCTATGGTTCATGAGCTGAATAGTTAAAGTAAAACCCCATATAGATACTAGTACACTTTAATTGACAAATATGACATGGGAGCCTCACTGGTAAATGAGGGAGATTTAGCTCATGATTTGCTTAGGTTTTTCTATGGAGAAAATCTAGCCAACGGGAAGAATGCTTTGAAGGAAAATAAAAGAAATGATACAAAGGATTTAAGCTATATTCAAAATGCAGTCACTGATTCAGTTTTCCCAAGGATATATGTAATTATAAAATCCAAGCAAGCATGATAGACCTTGCATAATGCATATCAAGGAAGTGGAAAAGTTAAAGTAGTTAGATTACAGATGTTGAGGAGATATTTTGAGACCCTTCTCATGAAAGAATAAGAATAAACAAAATAATTTTTCACAAAAACAATGACCATAGTCAATGAGATGAGAACTAATAGAGATGTTGTTGAAGACCATAGGATCATAGAGAAGGTATTGACAAGCCTTCCAACCTTTTTGATCTAGTTTTGGTTGTAATAGAAGAATATAAGGACTCGATATATATGATAGTTGGTGAGGTAATTAGTTCTTTGTAAACCCATAAATAGAGGATGAGTAGATTAGCTATCTTCTCTAATGAACAAGCCTTCAAGATAAACACAAATGTGAGAGGAAAGTGAAGAGGAACATACAATATGGAAATAGGAAGATTTAGCAACCAACAATAAGGTGGAATAAAAATTCATCAAGAGTTACAAACAAGATGAAGAGGTAGAGGAAGGAGCAACAACACTTCAGAGGTGGTTCCTCACAAATGTATGAAAACTCAAATGCACAATGTTATTATTGCAAAAAGTATGGACATTATGCAAGTAAATGCAAAATAAATAATATGATTTGAGAAATCATAATCATAATGCAAAAGAATCTGAACTAGAAAAGAATGAAAAGATTGAAAGTTTCTTTCTAACTTGCAATGTAGTTGATCAAGGAAACAAATGAATATGGTATTTGTATAGTGTGTATAACATCCATATGTGTTGAAACAAAGAAGTGTTTAATAACATAAATGAAGCAATAAGATCTGATGTAGAGATGGGAACAAATGACAAGGTTCCTATGATGGGTAAAGGCATTGTATCCATTCTCACTAAGAAAGGAGACAAGAAGTATATTCATAATGTTTTCTATGTCCCAGGGTTGAAGTATAACCTTCTAAGCATTGGAAAACTTTTCCAAAATGGATATAAGGTGAGGTTTGAAAATGGAGAATGTAGTATATATGATAAAGGTGGAAGAAATAAACTAATTACAATAGTGCAGATGACAAATATTAAAATGTTTCCCTTAAGGATGAGGAATGCAACAAAAACAACATTCAAAACAATAGTCATTGATCAATCTACCCTAAGTCATCTAGGTATGGGAATTTTAGTTATGGTTGATTAAATGTACTTTATAAACTACAAATGGTTAAAGGTTTTGCTCTTATTAAAAAATCGGATAAATTATGTGAAGGATGAATATTCGGGAAGAAAAAAAAATTCCTTTCCCTGAAGTAATTCTTAGAGAGAAAGCTTACCTCTTGAGCTAGTACACTCATATTTGTGTGGTGCCCCTGAATACTCCCTCCATATCCAAAAATGTGTATTTCATTAATTTTATAGAAGACTTCCACGAAGTACAAGGATTTATTTTTGAAAAATAAATCATAAATTTTTTAAGTATGTAACCAATTTAAGGACATAGTTGTGAAGCACAATGACCATGATATAATGACATTGAGAACCGATAGATATGGAGGGTATATATCAAATGAGTTTTTAAACTTCTTGTAAGGAGCACATGATCTAGAAATAATCCAAAATAAGGTATACACCTAAAAAAATAGTGTAGATGAGAGAAAGAATAGAACTATTCATGAAATGGAAATAAGCATGCTCAAAGAAAGAGTATTGTCTAATGAATATTGGGTAAAGCGGTTGGGACAACATTCTATTTGCTGAATATATTCCCTATAAAGAGTGTGAGGAAGAAAATACCTCAAGAAGCATGGAGTGGAAGAAAACCAAGTGTTGAAAAATTGAGTGTTTTTGGATGTGTGGCATATGCACACATGCCAAAGAAAATAATATCAAAGTGGGATAAAAGAGGAGATAAGTTCATTTTCATTGGGTATAATGTGAAATACAAAGCTTACAGATTATATAATATAATTACTAAGGAGGTTATAATAAGCGAGCTATTCAATTCATTAAGGAAGCATCTTGGGGAGATGCACAAGAACCGGAGAAGTCGCAAGAAAAATTAAATGCACCTATTAGTGTTGTTGAAGCAGCAGATGACACAATAGAAAACACACCAAGTTGGACACCCATTTCACAAAAGGATGAATATTCAAATGGACACAACAAACAAAACATGCAAGGACCAACAAATGAATCATTATCACCATCATTTGACTCATTTTAGTACCAAGGTCGAATGAGGAGTGTTCAAGATATTTATCAATAGTCAAGGTATGAAGAAAATGAAGATAAAATGATTAATTTAGCATTATTTTCAGTAGTCGATCCAATTTATTTTGAAGAAGTAATTAAAGATAATAAATGGTGTGAAGAAATGGATGAAAATGCATGTAATATAAAAAATCAAACATGGGAGCTAGTAGATCTTGTTGAAGGAAAGAAATTCAATGGAATCGAGTGGGTTTATAAAACTAAGACTATTCCTAAAGGAAAAATTTAAAGACACAAGACAAGATTAGTTGTCAAAGGATATAAACAAAATTCTTGACGTGTAAATATTTCCATATATGCTCATCACAAGTGGAACGTCCATCTAATGGATGTTAAATAAGCTTTCCTAAATAGAGTGTTGGAAGAAGAAGTGTATGTTGGACAAAAACTTGGTTATGAAATACCAGGGCACGAAAGAACTCTAAAAAATCTCAAGAAATAATTGTATGGACTCAAACAAAGACCAAGATCTTGGTATAGTGAAAATGCAACCCCGTTTCTAGGAAAAGTTGAAGGCTCAAATTTTCATAGGCATGATTCACTCAATCATATTCAATTAACTAAACATTAATATATATTTCATATTTATAGGAGATGTCTTATAACCACTCCCTTAGGATATCAGATTTTTCTAACTCACTATATTACACACAACCTACAATCTACGTGATTTTCATACCAAATAACTTACAACAATAAGACACCTATTTTCACTCTATAAGCTCTACGTGAGCTATATTATCACTCACTTATATTATTTAAATAACACATATTAATTATAGAGTGGGTGACTAACTAATGTGTCCATTTTAAGACTAATTCCCTACATTCCCCCCCTTAGTTTTAACATGGGGTGAGGAACACTCTGGAGTTGCATGATGACAGATTATCATTGGTGGGTCATTGTCTCCATCTTCTAGTATGTTACAGTTGATTAATGTCCATCTATTTTTTTATTACCCCCTCAATTGAAAAATCCATGGATGTTAGATTCAACCGATAATGCATCCAATCATAATTTGATCCCTCGTATTTTTGAAAACAAATTTATCACTCTTGAATTTTATTTTCTGCCATATTCGAAAAATACACCCTTTTTACAAAAATTTTATGTATTGGAATATATTCCCACTTCATTTTAAAATACTATTATTTAAAATACTACACAACACACTTTTTGCATACTTTGTTCATGAAAAAAATGCCTTTTAACAAATCTAGTTCTTTGATTGAAAGACATATTTCACCGAATTTGGAAAGGTATCCGAGCGGATTGATTAGGGTTACCTCAAATAGGATACCCCAAATTTTGCAATGAGAATTCAAGGAACATATTATAGTTTTCGTAGTAGCCATGTTTTTTTACAATGAAATGTTATACTTCACCAATTCATGTATTACCCCAGTTTTGACATGTGCGTCCACCTAATCAATCACATCAATGTAATCTTTGATATAGGTAACATCAGGGTGTTATAATTTGTTCCTCTTACCTTTAATCCAGGAATTATTCCTAGTTCCACATCAAAGCATGCACCAAATATTTTCCCATGCTCTCAAAGCTCTTATCTAGGTGTTTCCCCAAGGCTATCCTCGGATCATAGCCAATTACACTGAAATACCTTAGTTACAAAACACAAATTTCTGATTTCCTTGAATAGTCTTGGATAATGTGTTCTACCATTTTCTTGGTTTTTCCATATAGATTGATTGGAACCCGATGATTTTCCTCGTAATTCAAATTTTAGTAAGCTCTTCATATGTTTCACATGTGCTTGAATATATCAATTTCTTCACACCATGTTCAGAAATTGCCTCTAAAACAACCAATGTATTTGATGTAATGTTGTGATAATACCCAAGAGGGATGTGAATCATCCTAGAGGATCTAATGAATTGGTTGATGTTGAGGGAGTCACCATTTTGAAATATGACTATAATCAAATATTTTATAATCAATATTCTCGACATATCTTGGGAGACTCACCTATGAATTTAGGTCATATTTAAAGGTTGATTACTAAATTTTGTGTGTAGGTTACAATTCTTGTTATCACCGAATCACAACACCCTTCGATTTACACAAGTGTTTGTCTTGAGCTCACAAAGTGTGAGTGGATAACATGGGTACTATCTCCAAGTTGTGGGATTTGATACTTGAGATAGAACTCCAGAGAAAGCTTGTTCTTGCTCCTTAACTACCTACCACAATCTACTCTAATGCGTTAAAACTATCTTTTCCTAATCTAAGTTTCCAAGGGACTAGGGAGAGAGATTGCATGAAAAATATCCTACACTAAAGCGGCAATACACTAGAAAAGGAGGGTATGAGAATAGTCTCTCAATGTGTGAAAAATAAAAGCAAAGTACATCCTAGAGAGGGTGATAACAATTCTTCACATTCTAAAAACTGCATTCACAACAAGGTTTCATGCACGTAATGACAATAAATCCTGTAAGAGAATAATAAATAGACACATTATATTTGTAATAAGTTTGAAATGGAAAGAAGAATACAAATAAACACATCATGAGAAGATACATCCACAAACATGCATGTATTGATTCATTAATATGTACAATTCATCTATTACAAAAAGAGGGCCTCGATCACCATGCAAGGAGTTCACTACAAGGGCCTACAAAACATTGGCTTCAAAAAATCAATTTTGACTGATTTTTGCTACCCAAAAAAACATCTCCCCTTTAATATGAGCCCAACACTCCAATTTATAGAATTTGGGAGAGAGAGAATTTACATCCCAAAATATACCTTCCAACCACTTGAAATATGTCATAAATGAGATGAAATTATGGTATGTTTTCTTAAAAAATCTCCCCATTCTGTCCCATAACTTGTAGGAGTGAAAAATGTCTACCCATGCTTTAATAAATGTATATCCAACCACTAATAAAACACTGTTCTAAAACTACCACGTTTTACTTAAAATAACCATAAAAAATTCATCAATATTTTCATTTCTTTATTTCCATACATTGGTATCAGAATAATGATTCCAATGAGACAAATTTTGTGCGATTTCATTGAGAATTACAAAAGTTATGGGTTTCTGAGTGTGAGCAGCTATTTTGAGTTTTCCAGGGATTTCTTGCCTTCTACGGGACTGGGCATTTAAATTTATGGGGCTGGAGATGTTTATTTATTTTCACATATTTACCCCCATTTAAAATAATAAATCCATTTTTGGTGGTGTAGAGGATGTCGTGCCCTTTCTGAAAAGTCAAACTTTATGAAAAATGGAGCTCGGGTCAAAGTTATGACTGTTTGAAGTTTGGGATGCACGCTCCACTTTCCCTTTGTATTGTGGGTATGTGGGTTTTCAAGGAACTCATATCCTTACCGCACTCAGAACATCTAGGCCTATTTTCTCTACGTTACCCAATTTGGGCTCTTCCGTATCGCACATCTACTGTTGATTGGGCCATGAGGGCCGTTGACCACCGACTTCCCCGTGGGTGTTTCGGTGATTTCGGGTATTTTCCACACAAGTGTTCCGTAGGATAGCTGGAAAAAAATTCTTCCTTTTCTGCAACTCAAGCTCCCCACCTCTATTACATCCATATAAATTTGAGTGCAGTGATTTCAAAAACTTCCGCCTTTTCTGCATTTCCCTTGCTTGAACCTATTTCAAGTTTTTTTGGCCTAACTATCACAGACACTTTTTTTGGCCATCTCCAAAATACACTAAGTTTATTTCTTGTGTGATGAAATTGGCATTTCCGGGGCTGACTGTCTAGTGTGTTCCTGTGTGGTCTGGGATGCACTTAATCGATTTTCTTACAAACTACTATTACCTTAGTGTTTGGCCCCAAACTTGGTACAACCCGCATTGGTTCCATCTCGTAGCCCCAAAACCTAATTTGCACTAAAACATGCCCTTGACTTCATTTTTTCAGATTTTTGCAAATTTTCCTAACTCCTTGGATTTTTCTTTGGATAGGGAAGTTAGAGAAAATCATTTCTACCCTCCAAGTCTGAAAAATTTGTGTAAGTTGTCAAAACTACCTTGAGGGTGAACTTTGGATAACAATTCCTTAAGGGAAATCAAACCATGCACTCCACAACTATTTCATATTGTGCATTAGATCTATTTTCTATAAATCAAGAATCAAATGTTGTGCACTCCACAACCCACATTTTAGAAAGTAGATTTTGCATTAGATTCTCCACCCCATGCTCTAAAATATTTTATGGGACATATTTAGTATAGGTAGATGCAATTCTGGAATGAATATGAGATCTTCCTTATAGTTTTTATTGTAGAAACACACATCATTCAAGAGCTATATGGCCTTATATAACCAACAAGATGATATGCATAATATAATGCTAAAAATGTATGCCATCCAACATGATCAAAACTGAAATTGTAAAATCCTATAAATTCTAATGTAGTGAAGTCCAATATACCAAAACAAAATCTTGAAGAAATTATAAAATTAAATCTTTAATTGGATTACCAGATCACTTGTACCAGACAAAGAAAAAAACTATTGATCTAGTACACACAAATGACAACAGGATTGCTTGTGGTGCACACAGCTCCTCTTCGTGTCAAATAACAAACAGTTTGTTTAATGTGAGCTTCAACACAAGGTCTTCATTGCTTAGCTCTAAAAATAATGAACAAGATAAATAAGAAATCAGACTAGTTGACCGCTATGATTCCAAATGAAAATTCAACCCCATTTTTGGGAAGATTCAAAGGCTGAAATGTGCATAGGCATGATCTAGTCAATCATCTTTAATTAACTAAGCAATAATATAGATTACATTTTTATAGGAGTTTTCATATAGCCACTTCCTTAGGATAATGATTTTCTCTAACAACTTACTATATTACACACAACCTATAATCTACATGATTTTCATACCAAATCATCTACAACAATAAGACACTTATTTTCACTCTAAAATCTCTATGTGAGTTATATTATCTCTCACTTACATTATGTAATATTGTGGGTGACTAACTTATGTGTCCATGTTAGGACTAGTTATCAACATATAGTAGGATATTTTCCTATCTAATTAGTAATAGCTTTAACAAAAGAACTAGTTATCCCACACTCTAAATCAAAGAAATTAATGGTGATATTTTTATTGTTGTTCTATATGTCAATGATTTAATTTTTACTCGGAAATGCAAGCAAGACAATAGATGAATTCAAATAAACCATCGAGAAGGAATTTGAGATGACTAATTTGCCACCGTTGAAGTATTTTCTTGGCATTGAGGTCAAGCAAATAGAGCAGGGCATATTTATTTCTCAAGAAAAATATGCAAAATAAATCTTGCAAAGATTCATAATGTTCGACATCAAAACAACATCTACACTTGAGGAAAGAAGTCTGAAATTGACCAAAGATTATTGCGTGGTAGAAAGCTTGATGTATTTAACTACAACTAGACCAAATATAATGTATGCAGTTAGTTTGATTTCTAGATTCATGGAGACTCCAAAAGAGACACACTAGAAAGCAAGAAAGCGTATTTTGAGGTATGTGAATGGCACAAGGAATCATGGAATTCTATATACTGTTAATAATGATTTGAAATTAGTTGGATACACAGATAGTGATTGGGTAGGTAGCCTTGATGATAGAAAGAACACATATGGATATGTGTTTAATGTTGGAACAAGATCCATTTCACGGGCTTTGATGAAACAGTCAATTATTTCATTATCTACTGCTAAAGCAAAGTATATTGCAGAAAACTCATCCACTTGTCAGATCATATGGTTAAGGAGAATCCTCCCGATTTTCATGAAGAGCAACAAGGAGGTTCTATTTTATTTTGTGATAATGTCTTCTATTGCATTTTCAGAGAATCCAATCTTTCATGGAAGAAGCAAAAATATAGCAATCGAGACATCACTTTATTCATGAATTAGTTGAGAAAGGATAGTTCGAACTAAAATTTTATACATCGGAGAAGCAACTAGTTGACATTTTTACCAAACCTATGTCAAAATAAAGGTTTGAGTATTTAACAAGAATTTTGGGCATTGTAAATGTCTAGGACTTTAAAACCGAGTGCTTGATTTGATTTTTTTCGGCTCAAGATTAAGGGGGATGCTACAATTTATTGTTATATGTAATCTTGAACCATGCGAGTTTTTCAAATCTCTGTTTTCTCCCATCTTCTATCTACTCATCAAAGACATTTATATTTGTTTTTGGCCATTATGTTTTGAATCCTCTGCCAATGCCACATGACTTGTCTCCGACACCTTCCTTTGTTTATGTTTTAGGCGGATGCAAAATTCCCAAAGTGTTAACCACATTTAATATTTCCAACTAGTTGGGAGGCCAAGGAACTTATCGAATGGTCCCAAGAAGGAATACATGGCAGCATTCCGCCATCCATTTGTGAGATGAACTCGTGGATATGAGAGCCCCTGTAATGAGGCAAGTAGTACATATTGTTTTGGGTCCTTTTATTGTTTGCCATGTTATATAGGTGACACGTGGTTTTTTACAAGTGGCATCGTTGATCTATAACATAAGCATTGTTCAACATCTTTTGAAGACACAAGGAGCTACATAATTGCCTTGAAAAAATAATATCAATGCAGAGCACAAATAACTCATAGGAGAATATACAAGAAGATAAGAATAAATGCGAAGCATACGAAACAGAGAAGGAGAAGAAGAAGAATATAGATTTGGATCTCAAAGAAAATTAGAGTGGAATATAGCTAAAGGAATATTGCATAAGATATGTGGAGCAACACGAAGAAGATGAACAATTTTTTGTAAGAAAAAGAGACAGAGAATAGAACACAAGAAAAAAAAAAAAAAAAGAGATAATGCATAGAGCCGTAGATCCGAGTTTGTAAAAGCCTTTTAAATAGAATATACTACTTATATTTTGTGTTTTTTTGTTTTGGCTATGTCTTTCCTGTGTTGGTTGTAGTTGGCACCAAAATTTTTCAACAAGTCGGTCTATCAAATAAGTTCCATTGCTCGGTGCGGTGCGGTATATCAAATAATTTAAAATTAAAAGTTATCTAATTTTTTTTTCTCGTAAATATGAAAAGATAAAAGCATAAAAATGGACTTTAGATTGTATCACCCTAAATTTTAATAAAATTTTAGATGCGAGCTGTTTAATACACGAAGAGAGAATTATTATTTTTATTTAATATGGAAACATTTGCAATATCGAATTATATCATATTTTCGAGCTATTTTTCAAAGATATGTTATATTCCTAAAAGTGGAAGACTTTATTTATATGTATATATGTGTATAATTTGTGTATATATTAAAGAATATACAATCATTATTCGATACAATGTATTAAGTTTTTGAAGTTTTAAAAAGAAAAAAATTACAATTAAATACTTCACAAATAAATATTTGGAAATTGTAATACACATTTTACAAGTACGAGTAACAACTAGTGAAAGTAACATGGCTGAAGTAGGTTGGCCAATTTTTTTCGAAAGAACGTAGGTAGCCCTCAAATTTTAATCTGGATCACTTACAGGAAATAAAACATCGAACGTTTGGTTGCAAAGCGGTGACTGCTTTTTATATCTTCACATTTAGATTTTTGTAAAGACAGAGGCAATGGATTGGTGCTTTCAGTTTTAAATTTGAAATCGCATCTATGTAATGTATAGTGTATGTTATCTTATAACACTACTAAGAATATTTATTATAGATTGGTTTCCAAAAACATAGTACTCATACAAATTAAAAACTAATAAATGATAAGAAATTCCTTCAACCATACATTTGGTTACACATTTCGTTTTTGGTAAATGAAGAGAAATTATCTTCTTAGTACGGTCTGTAACATTTAAATATGTATCTTTTAATCCAATACAACAATGGAGATATTTCACTCATAAGGCATAGTAAGTTTCGATCAACTATAAACTCATCTTTCTAGTACCATTTTTCTAAAATTCATCACCCAAATATATTGTTTATACCTTATAAATATAATGTGTAGATGCGATGCGAAACATAATATGTAGGATGTAAAGGTTCATTACAAGAGTTTATTAATTCTTAATTTATGTATATTTAACTATGTATAATGAAACCGATGTATTAATATTCCAACAATAATAACATATAGTAAAATAAATCAAATACACATGAGAAGATGGATATAGGGAGTTTGGAGATATGAATGTACATACAGGAAAAAAATTTGATCTCAGACTGAACATGCTTTATTCATTAGGATGCGATTGGAATGTGCTATGATACAATAGTACACAGGTTGTTATATTTCATTTCACCTCAATTTTTCATATAGTGCTAAATTATATTGTATGATTCTATACCTTCTTATCGCGAGGCTTTGTACCATTTGGTGTGCTTCACTTAGCTATAAATGTTTGTTACTATATGTTGTTCTTGTTTAAACAACATAAGCATTACCTTTAGCTTTACTAGAAATTAATTGGAAACCTTAGAAGCTAGTAACAACCTTCATCAAAGTATTAGATAAGAAAAGGAGAAATCATACATGTTTTGTGAGTTATAGAGTTATATTGCCTTGTTCATATAGCCTTCTATACATAAAATATTTTGATAAGGTGATTGTGTAACACCCACTTAAACACACACAAAGAAAAAATCAAAATAACGGATTGTTATTTATTTTTGACTTGCTTGAAGTTTATACGACACCACAAGTGATCACAATGGACTACAACCAACTCTTGATAAGCTTGACACAACATTGACCACCTAGACACAAGGGAACATACGACACCCATCACGAACATTTCACTTTCTTGTTTGGAAAGACACAACATAATAGTCCAACCATAGGATAGGCTTATAGTTAGGTGTATCTCATGGTGAAAAAACTATTAAGGTTTCTTATTTTACTAAAACCATCTTCAAAACTTAACTTATGTTCTAGAAGATTTATGTTATGATTCATACAATTCTTCTTCAAAAGTGAGATTCCTTTCTTTTATACTAGTGAACATTTTTTTAGGATAAAACTTCCCGAATGAGGATCATCTTTAATATGAAAATTATTCACTTAATTCGTTATTATCAGATTTACAATGAAAGAGGGGATAAACCAATTCCCACAAGGCTATTTATCCAAAACAAGCTACTAAATCTTGTTTCAAACCTCCATTGCACAAGGAGATGAGTGTAAGCTCCAATTGAGGTGGAGTACCATTTAGGTTCAGAACTATAACCTTCTTTGTGCAAGGATCAACATTTAACAACACTTAAGAGATGATTACAATGTACCTTGGAAAAATTTAGAGGAAGAAGGTCAAATTGAATTCATCTTCATGATCTCATTAGTTATTAACCAGTATTTTATTGAGGCTTAAGAATTTGTCTAGATTGGGTAAAAGCTTCATTTAGGCTTCTCTTGATTAAGTTCAAAAAAATAATACAAATTGGGTTTCAAAATAGATGAGTTAGATTTAATGGTTTCTTAATCAACCACCCATACTAACTAAGGCCTAGTTATTTCCCAAAACCTAATCATTGTTTTCACTTTTAAGTTCAATTAACGTCTAACAATAATAAGGATAAAGTTTATTCGTAGCTTAAGGGTAGCAAGGGTAGATTCTTTTTACACAAGAAAATAACTCCCTTTTCTTCCACTTAAAGACTCTTGATTTTATCTACAAGATCACAACTTCATTATTAATTTTATTAATTTATTTGTAATGTAGCCAAATTATGAACAAACTCGATATACTGCAAATAATATGAACTCCAAAAGAAAATAGATCTCCTTATTTTTACTGAATAATGAATTACAATATTTCCTAAATAGGAAAACAAATCCCAACTCAGAGTTGCCAAGAAAATCTAACTAACTCTAACTAAATCTACTCTAGGTATGGAAATTACTATTTTTAGTAGTTTACTAGAACCTTCTATTCTTAGTAAGTTTGCATGCTTATTCATACGGGAAAAAAAATTGCCACACATCTTCTACATCCCTAAATTAGAGGAATTTCCAACTTTCTAACTCATAATGCAAATAATAGACTAAAATTAACTAATGCCCAAAAATAGGAAAAACCAAACTATAACTTAAATCCTAATTTTGGCCTCAAGATGGCAGATTTAGGGCCCAAAACGTGTCAAAACTTTCCCCAACTGGTATGGGGAGGATTTCCCGTGCATTTGTCTCATCGAAACATGTGGTTTTAAAAAAAAAATGGACTCAAACAGACACCCGGAGCTCAAGTTATGACCTTGTCAAGTTCCTACTAATTTTGGCGCATCATTCTCACCTGCTTGAAAAAAATGAAGCTCCTACAAGTTGTCTTCTTCAAATTGCTTCCATTTACCTGCATCCAACTTCTTAATCTCCCACTCTGTGACCCAAGTATTGTCCTCTTGTTCCAATCCTTTCCAATGTACCAAATATTTGTTGTATTTCCATGTCGCGTGTCCATTGTTTTCTTATCTAGAATTTGATCCACTTCTTCTTTCTTCTTCACCAGAACCTACTACCTCCAATCTACTACTTCATCAATAAAATCCCCTTATACACCATCCCCATGAAAATAATACAAATCTGAAACATTAAACACTAGAGAAATATCAAAATTCCCTGGCAATTCTACCTCATAAGCATTATCATTTATTTTTTTCATGATTTTGCAGGGACCAATCTTCTTGTACTTCAGCTTTTTATAGGTTCCTTTTGGAAACCTTTCCTTCCACAAATATACCATAACCAACTCACCAACTGTAAATACCTTTTCTTTGTCTATGCACATCTGTTATTTCCTTATACTTATCATTACTATTTCTACAACTTCTTCTGCACTTCTTCCTGTAATTGTTGTATATGTTCGGAAAATGCTTTGCATCATCACTGACTCTGCCATCAATTGGTAGCTATACCAAATCTAACACCCCATTTGGATTACTCCCATACACAATTGAAAATGGAGACTTTCCCGTGGATCTATTTATGGAACTATTATATGCAAACTCATCTTGTGGTAATGCTAAGTCCCATTATTTCAGCATTTTCCCCAACGATGCACCTTAACAGGTTTCCCAAACTCGATTTACCACCTCTATTTTCCCATCAGTCTGGATGATAGGCACTATTGAACTGTAGTTGAGTTCCAAATTTCTTCCATAAAGTCTTCCAGAAGTGACTTAAGAACCTTGTGTCCCTATCTGAAGTAATGGTTTTTGGAACACCATGCAAATGAACAACTTCTCTGAAAAACAAATCTGCTATGCCTGTTGCATCACTTGTTTTCTTGCAAGAAATAAAATGAACCATCTTAGAAAACCTATCAACAACCACAAAAATTGAGTCATTACCTCATTGTGTTTTTGGTAATCCCAAAACAAAATCCATACTCAAATCTATCCATGACCCTTTAGGAATAGGAAATGACATATACAACCCTATATTTTGTGCATGGCCTTTTGAGACTTGAAAATTCGACATCTCTCCACATATCTTACCACATCTCTTTTCAGCTTTGGCCAATAGTATTTGTTTTCTACTAAGGCTATCATCTTATCTTTACCAAAATGCCACAACCAACCCTCTGCTATGCAACTCTTTCACTATATTCTCTCTCATAGACCCAACTAGAATACATAGTTGGTGTCCCTTGAATAGGTATCCATCCTATAAAATATACTCATCTAGGACATCTCTTGCATTGTCTAACAATGGACTAATTAGTCTTTCAACAATATCCTTGAAATCAAAATCAGAAGAATACAAACCCTTTATTGCTTCAAAACCCACCACCTCATTTTCCATAGTGGTAAACAAAGTCACATGCCTACTCAATGCATCTGCAACTTGATTCTATTTTCGGATTTATGTTTTAGAGAAAAAGTATAACCCTACAAAAATGATACCCACTTTTCATGCCTACTATTCAACTTCTTTTGGGTATTCACATACTTTAGGGCTATATGGTCTGTAAATAACACAAACTCCTTAGGCACTAAGTAATGCCTCCAATGCCTTAATGCTTGTACAATTACATAAAATTCCACATCATAAGTAGAGTAGTTCTTTCTTACCTCATTCAGTTTCTCACTAAAGAAAGCTATTGGCTTTCCTCCTTGACTTAGAACAGCTCCAATACCCACATGTGAGGTGTCACAATCAACCTCAAACACTTTATCAAAATCTAGTAGTGCCAAAATGGGTGCCTCTATCACCTTCTTCTTCAAGAATTGAAAACTATCCTCAGCTGCCTTTGTCCACAAAAACTCCCTTCCTTTTGTGCAATCTGTTATAGGTGCTATAATACTACTAAATTTTTAATAAATTTTCTGTAAAATGTTGCTAGACCATGAAAGCTTCTTACCTCTGTTATACTCTCGTGGATTAGGCCATTCAATAATTGCCTTTATCTTTTTTGAGTCCATTTGTACCCCATTTGCTGAAATAATAAATCCCAAGAATACCAAACTCTCTTGCATAAATGTGCACTTCTTCATATTTGCATAGAGTTTCTCTTTCCTTAACACTTCAAATACCAACCTTAGATGCCTCAAATGTTCTTCTTTAGTTTTACTAAAGATCAAGATATCATCAAAATAAACCACAAAAAACTTACCATTATACTCCCATAGCATGGTGTTCATCAATCTCATAAAAGTACTAGGTGCATTGGATAACCTGAATGGCATCACCAACCACTCATATAATCCATTTCCTATCTTGAATGTTGTTTTCCACTTATCTCCTTCTTTGATCCAAATCTGATGATAACCACTTCGAAGATCAATCTTGGTGAAATACCTAGATCCAACAAGCACATCCATCATATCATCAAGGTGAGGTATTGGGAACCTATACTTGATTGTAATTAATTTATTATTGATTGCTCTACTATCCATCACATTCTCCATGTTCCATCCTTATTTGGTGTTAATAAAATGGTGTTGCACATGGACTCATGCTCTCCCTTATGACCCCCTTTCGCATGAGCTCTACCACTTTTCTATTCAACTCTACATGCAATGTGGGCTCATCCTATAAGTTGCTTGATTTGGGAGTGAAGACCTAGAATCAAATCAATATGGTGTTGAATATCTCTTTTGGGTGGTAATCCATCTGGTAGCTCATTAGGAATAACATCAAAAAATTCTTCTATTAATTTTGTTTCTATTGGTATTTGTGCACTTGTAGGTTCATCCTTATTTGCAACTAGTGCATAAAAAAACTAGTTGCCTTTTCCTCCTTCACAAATTCCTTTGCAGAAAGCATATTTTCAGCCTTCCCCTCTTCTTTAAGAGGTAAAAAAATCTTTTTGTGCCATCCTTCTAGAAAGTATAAGTATTCTTTCCCCATCATGAATAACTTTTCTATCAAATTGCCATGGTCTTCCTAGTAGACATATGACATGCATCCATAGGAATAACATCACACCAAATCTCATCCTTATAATTGTTCCCTATATAAAAATCTTATTAAACATCTCTTATCAACAGTAACTTCATTACCCTTCTTAAACCATGAAATATGATAAGGGTTAGGATTCTTCTCACAATGCAAACCCAATTTATCGACCATCTCATTTGAAACCATGTTCTCACAACTACCACCATCAATAATAACATTACATACCTTTCCTCCTAAAGTGCATCTTGTTCTGAAAATATTTTTACGCAGCCATGCATCCCCCTTGACCTCCTTTCTTGGAGCAATCATCGTCCTCTTGATCATCAGATTTTCTCCAACATCTGGTGGAATTTCCAGGTCCTGTTCATCTTCTACTTGTTCAAACTTCAACAAGATTTACTCTTGGAGCATCTCCTTGCCTTTTGTCATGTGTATAAGTATGCGGGCATTAAAAATCTTGATGCCCTTCTTCACCACATCTATAACAAACAAATGGTCTTCGTGGAGCCTCCCATCCTCTATCGCCAGCATATCCTCTGCCCCTAGAAAATCCTCTACCTCTTTGTTGATTATGGAAATCTTTTCTCGTATCCTCTTGCTTTTCCAATCCATGAGATGATTCTCCCCTACCTTGGCTAAAACTAGCTCATCCCCATGAAAGGAAGATGAGGCCCCTATTCATTCCAGGTGATCTCCTAAAACTTTGATGATTTTGTTTTTCCTTGGCCTTTAAGGCTAATTGATAGGCATCCTCCATGCTTTTAATCCTATGCATACTTATCTCATCTTGAATAGAAAATTTTAATCCATTAACATACCTTGCAGCCATTTGTTCCTCAGTTTCTTCATGCTCTACACGAATGGACAACTTGTAGAACTCATTTGTGTATTCTTGCACTATTTGTAAGTTTTGTCTGAGATTCTGAAACCTCATGTAAAGGGTTTGTGCATAATCCATAGGGAGAAATTTATCTTTCATCTTCTTCTCCATCTTACTCCATGTCCTAATTCTTTCTTTCCCCTTTCTTGACCACTCTTTTGTAGGTGATCCCACCATAACATAAGCATGACCTTTCAATTTTGTGCATGCAAATTTTACCTTCTTTTCTTCTGACATAGCCTTCCACTCAAAAAATTTCCCATGCTAGTCAACCAGTCTATCAGCTCCTTTGGTTTTAGACTACCACCATACTCTAAAACATCAACTCTTATCCCATCATTCTTTCCTTCTAATGATCGAAGCATCCTTTCTTTAAAAGCTAATGGTGGTGCTTGTGTTTCCTCCTCTTCACAAACTTCTTCTTCATCTATGTCATCTCCACCTTGATTTCCTCTCTAGGTTATCATTGCAGCAAGTGCAACAACTTGTCTCTATAGATCTTGCATATTTCTATTCATTTGGGCAATACCGCCTCCTCTTCCTCTTCCTCTTCCTACCATTTTTTTAAATACTTCAAACCAACTCTGATACTAGATAATGTAGCCAAATTATGAACAAACTTGATATACTACAAATAATATGAACTCAAAAGAAAATAGATCTCCTTCTTTGTTACTGAATAATGAATTACAATGTTTCCTAAATAGGAAAACAACTCCCAACTCAAGTTTCCAAGAAAACTCTAACTAACTCTAACTAAATCTACTCTAGGTGGTGGAAATTACTATTTTTAGCAGTTTACTAGAACTTGCTATTCTTAGTAAGTTCACATGCTTATTCATACGGGCACAAAAATTGCCATGCATCTTCTACATCCTAAATTAGAGGAATTGCCAACTTTCTAACTCATAATGCAACTAATAGACTAAAATTAACTAATGCCCAAAAATAGGAAAAACTGAAACTATAACTTAAATCCTAATTTTGGCCTCAAGATGGTGGATTTAGGGCCTGAAAACATGTCAAAAATTTGCCCCAAATAGTATGTTGGAATGCCTCTGTGATTTTCTCATTGAAACATGTGGTTTAAAAAAATAGACTCAAACGGACACTTGGAGCTCAAGTTATGACCTTTTCAAGTTCCTGCTAATTCAAGCGCATCAATTTGTTTATTCATTTATTTTTTGGTTAAATTTTAAAAGGATTACCAACCCCTTAATTATACATAGAATTGCATTGATACCATGACCTAGAAGGGTTACTATACAAAACTATAACTTGACAAGAAAATTTACCATTACCTTTTTGTGAAAACTATACATGGTTATGTCATTTGTATCCAACAGAACACAATCCATGTTAGGAAATTAATATTAAGTGCTCACATATTTTTATATGTGTGAATTATTATAATTTTGCATGGTAGTAGTATTTTTGTTATATGGGTTGTTTACAACGAACTCTTATATATGTTTTGGTTGTTGTGGTTTGTTTATGGTTCTAACATTAACACGATTCTAGGAGAGAGTCATGGGTTTTGACTACATATTTATAGGTTATACTTTGCCTATATATTTTATATATACCTACATGCATGAGCAATGAAACATATGAAGTGGTTACTATATTTCTATTATATTTTGGTTTATTTATTTTCTGTGTCAGCTCTCTGCTGATTAAAACTTGCTCATAAGTTTTATTTGGTATCAGAGCATGTTTGGTTCCTCTGAAATGATGGATATTTAATGAATTTGGAGTGTGGGGTGTTCTAGCAAAGGAGATATCTCATTTGTAATGCAAACTATTCTTCCTTAGAATATATGCGAGTCTGTTTTTAGCCATCTACATTTATTCAGAGCATACATTTCATAACACATTCCACTCAGAGTTCTTTGTCATACATCATGTTTTTATTTTCTTCGGGGTCGATGACATAGTTATTGAGCATTGTACAATCCATGGTATGCTGGCTATTTCTATATATACCTCTGGAAATTGGGATTGTGTATTGAAGTATTAAAAGTTGCATCTCTTTATAGATCACGATTCACGACTCATCAGCTGGTAGTTGATGAGGGAATCTAACAGTATTCAATCCTACTCTCCACTCTCGTTGAGTTGATGTACGCTGCTCATATATATATATATATATATTGATATATATATATATATATATATAGGGTATACATAATTTTACATGCATATCAATCATATATCTCCACATATATATCTATACATTCTAGTTGATGCAATATATATATATATATATATATAATATAGAGATTATCCATATAGCTCATATCAATATATGTATATATAAATATATATATATATATATATATATATATATATATGTATATATATATATCATTCCATATTATATATATATAGGAATATATAAAATAGTAGATCTAATTTCAAAGCCAATTTCAAAGTTGTGATTTCCAACACCTCCACGCCAAGAAGTGTAGTTATCCTGATCAGATCAACGTTCAATTATTGAGCATGTTTTTGTTCTTCGATGCCTCTCATTAGCTATGCCATCTAATTTGGACCTCAGATTGGATTATATGCACATTTATCTAGTCTCTTCACAACTCTATCATGCTCTATTCTTTTCAATCCACATGTAGCATTCAAAATTCAGCTCTAAATTTGCATGTAGACATCTTACGTAGGAATCAAAGGCTCACTAGAGACAAATATTCATGATCCATAGAGCATTCCAAATAAATTTAAGTCTCTAATTTTTTTATTGTTGAGTTAGCAATAAGTCAAAACATATTCTACATATTAGATTTCAGTGTTTTGTACTTATTCTATATTGTCTATATTGAAATGTTAAACATCTTTAGGATCTTTATGTGAAAAAATATAGTTTACATACCTTTGTTGATGTAATGTGTTAAATTATTCTAAGTACCTAAATTATCATAAAGAGTCAAAAGTGTGAAAAAATAATTGTGTCATTTTGATATCATCATTTAGGTGATTATTAAGAAAATTGTCAAAATGTAAAAAAATTCTTTACGAAAGCATTTTAGATGGAATCAAGCGTTTAAGGAATGTTATTGAGTCGCTAATTATCACATCCAACTGAGTTGGCAGCCATCTACTAGAGAATGGAGGTTAGTCAATGACCTCTCATCAATCACCAATGATGGGGTCGTATGAAGCTATGGTGGCATTTATTATTGTGTGAGTTTTCTTTCTTTATTTGATTTCAAGTGTGGTTCTTTTCAAACTCTAGATTTCAGGTTGTATGTGATATGATTTCAATGTTCTGTTCATAATAAGTGGAAATTTCACATTGAGGGGGAACATTATCCAATGTTCCATTTCCAATTTTCAGTCTATGTTTATGAGCAGCAATTTTAGTAGATTTTCTGTGTTATTCCATGAAGTGAGATATTGATGAGAGTGATGATACTACTATAACATCATGATATTGTGGTTGTTAGTAATGCACTAGAAAAACTATCAGAGGTTTTGGTTCTATCATAAAAAACCAATCGTGTGGTGTAGTTATTTTTAGTTATCCACCTAGAATAACTATCTAGAGGTTGTTGGTATTGTCCTTGAAACCATGAAACCATCCGATCATGAGAAGGTTACGTAGTAGCAAGTTGAAGTACAAGGAAGGTTTTCCCCATGTTCGCACTAAGGGGGAATGTTAGGAAATTAATATTTAGTGCTCACATATTTTTATATGTGTGAATTATTATTATGTTGCATGGTAGTAGTATTGTTTGTTATATGGGTTGTTTACAACAAACTCATATATATGTTTTGGTTGTTGTGGTTTGTTTCAGGTAAAACATCCACACGATTCTAGGAGAGAATCATGGGTTGTTAACCCATATTTATAGCTTATAGTTTTCCTATATATTTGTATATATACCTACATGCATGAGTAAAGAAACATATGAAGTGATTAATATATTCTCTATTATATTTGGTTTATTTATTTTCTATGCTCAACTCTTTGATTAAAATTGCTCAAAATTTTTAATCCAAGGGTGGAAAAATATTTTATTAAACTTTGACTTGGGAGCAGTAAGGTAAACAAAATAAAAACATTGCTATACTATTTTCAAGATTGCAAGAATACAAAATAAAAAAATACTCATAACTATGTGGTGATCAAATTTATATCTTTCACAATAGTATTTACAAGTTCATTACATTGGTTAATACAACCTTAACTTCACAAATACAAATAACCAAGGGTAATAATCCCTCCAAAATTCTCTACAAACACCATTCCAAGATCTACTGATACATTAAGCATTAAAGACAAAGTAACTTGATAATAAAAGCGAAGAAAATTCTACAAGTCTTTCCTTTTTCTACTCGCAAAATCCATCTGCACAATTATTAGCCTAAGTCGGTTCTGAGAACTAAACATGATAAGACTACACATAAAAAAATATACTACTATTTAACAATATCATGAAAGGAAACATTCTATTTCAAGAAATTATCAAATCTCTAACAACTAATCAACTTCTTAAAACAATATAAAAATTTTCATCAAGCCAACTAAGAAGGAAGCCATATATTTCAGTTATGAACAATATCTCTAAACATAACAAGAATTTGATAAACAATTAGTAACACTTTGTATAACTTTAAGTTAGAAACAAAAAGTCAAGATTATTCATATTTCAATCATGTAATCCCATAGATTACATGATTTAAATCTAATACTCAATGGATCAATCTATATTCTTTGAGAAGTCAAATAAACCAGTTATGATCATTGACACAAAACAAAAATAGTTTAACAACCATTCAAGAAGGGACCATTGGCCTTATAAGTTAGGACAAAATGTTGAATGTATTAGGATTTCAATCATGTAATCATATATTATATAGGATTATATGATTGAAATCCAATACTCAACCCATCAATTATTATAAGCCTAAACTCCAAACAATTCCAAAAAGGAACATAGGTATGTCCCATATGCTTAAGTCGAAACATATCATAAGTATAATTCATTAATACCCCTTAATAATCTATCTCAACCATAAAAAGGCTACTTATAAGATCAAAATTATTGTGATCATCGAAATCCACCAATATCGATTGTGGTTTCCAGATTTAATATCAAGAACAAGAACTCTTCATAGACCACTATAAAATATCTTTGAAATTTTCTTCTTGATAATGAGACTGAGAAATGATATTCCAAACAAGGTTAGTTCGGTTGTTTGCTAATATTGAGAAAAATATATGATTCCTTATTTATAAAAAATATGAAATAAAGTATGAAAGATAAATACACCATAATATGGATAGGACTTATGGTCATCCCTACGAATGCTTGGAGCTTTCTTTAAAAGAATACCAAATACGAGATGATGTGATCATTAAAGAGCCAAAAAAATAAGCATTCTAACCCAAAATTTTAGAGTTATATAACAAAAATGTTGTACAAAATTCCATAAGCTACATAAGGGGAGACCAGGCCGAGAAAAACATTGAGAGTGATCAAACTGAATAAAACCCTTGCAGGCTTCCTTTGATATTAAAATTTTATTTTTTATTTCAACTTCAAATAAGATAGAAAATTTTCAAATTAATGGGTATCCCAATAAATTATCCGGTACCTCAATAAGTTACTACGCATACGCATTTAATTATTGGGTCCCTACATCAAGATTCAAGCATTTGGGAAGTCCCAAAGATTTTAAAATATTCATCAAATTGATATTCCAAGATTCAGGATAAGGATCACTATATTCAAACTGTATGGAAAAACCCAAAAACATAACACACAAAAATCACCTCAATCCATATTGGCATAGTATTCCACATAAGTAACACAACATTAGAGTATATAGGAGTTTCCACATACCTAAAGTATTATCGAATTTTTGTAGTCATCATAATAATCTTTAGAAATCACAAATGCAGATCTTACTACCAACACCATGGAAACAACGAGAAGCATTTACCCATTATGCTTAGATCTTGTTGGTATCCATATTGAATATCCCTTGGAGGCCAAGGAACATCACAAATTTAGCAAGACACTTAGAGACAAACTGATCATATTATGAGTCATTTTGTAGGCGGGAGGAGATTCAACTAGCTCTTTGTCACTCATGCATCAGAGAAATGGATAGCACCATATAAAAGGATTTGATCTATCCTCACTACTTTAGGTCGTTCCTTTCAACCAGGGTGAGAGGACCTATTTTGTAAACTCTATTGGTGAAGGGCATGAAGAGATCCTTCTTTGCACAATTTTAGGGGAACCTTGAGAAAATATGATCAATGCCCCATGATTTAACTCTCACAAGTTGTCGCTTCTAAAGAATTGAGATATTTTTTAAACATGGTTTGATTACTAAAGACACTTAAAACCTACTTTCTTCGTATATTTTGGGAGTATAATTTTCTTATTTGTGGATACATAACACAAACATGGCATACTTCGTGTAGGATTGATGGTTATTTTAAAATTTTGGTGGGGATTAAGCAAGATGAAGTTGATTTCATCAAATCTTTGAGAACCTTTACAAAATTGGAAAACATAACAACAGAAAGCTTTGAAGAATAGCCAAAATATTCCTTCAACAAGAAGGTTTACATCAATGGAGCCCTATATCTACATGGTTTCACACAATATTTGAGAATTCAAACATGAAGCCTCAAGATAAAGAGTCAATTAAACATTAACAACCCTTGGTTCCTCATGCCTAAGATAAACTCAAATGATTATGGACAATATCTATTAACAAAATGACAATAAACTGATTTTAAATTATTTATCTCATTACATGATGAAGGCTCTTCTTGTAATGAAATTGTAAATTTCACTAAAGTATCACAAGGATGAGATATTGTGTGATTCAGAGGGATTTTAACATAAGATTGTAACATAAACAACAAAACCTTTTGAATACATTCTAAAATGAAAGCAATCACAATTTTGCTCATGATCAACATAGATTAATTCAAGATCTATTAGATTTATCAGTAGGGAAAGTTTCTTGAACAGTCTCAGAGCTTTTCAATGGATATACACTCGCAACCATCTTGACGTGATCAAATCTAAAACACAAGAGATTAACAAGTTTCTTAGATGGTCTCTTAGGAAGATAAGATTTCTCAAATTTTCAAAAGAATTAAACCCCCCTCCTTTTTCATGACTAAATCATGGCCTTTATAGCACTCATTTACATTAAAGATTCCCCCCCAAAAAAAGAATATTCGAGGAACCTTTGTTTGTTACATATTTGATCATGATTTCTAGAAAGTGATGTTTAATAGATTTACAACAAGAAATTTCCAAGTGTTCAAAAGGTGAATCATTTCAAATATTTCTATCATTGTTTTAACTAGGGCATCAGTAATCTCCTGGAAAACATGTTTTTCATCCTTTGCACCTATAGCTTCCTTCTCCTCATTCTTTCCTCTATAATTTACTCTCTGGATCTAGTAATTCATTTTTGTAGGTGCTGAGTAACTTTGTTTCAAAATATAAACTCTTACACTTCCTTAGATTCAAAAATCAAGCTCCACAACACTTCAATTGTACTTTCTTTGATAGAAATGAAAAGAAATCATTGATTCACCATGAAAAATGGTGCGTATTTGCATCCCCTAAAGTCGTGGAATATTAATGGCTACAAACCCGGATGCATCGTGTCGGAACCGTTGATTCTTCCATTTCACAATTTTAAACTAGAGTCATCCACTTGGAATATTAGAGCCGAGAAAGCGGGCTTGGGGTGCATTTTGCAATTTATGACTTTAGGAGAAAATGTGTAATTTTCACATTTTCCGCTCCTCTGCCTTTGAAATACGGGATCGACACGTGGCTTAATCGGGCCTTTGAGTGTTTGCCCAGAGTCGCGTCTCATTTATGTAATTTTACCCTTTTAAAACAAAAGAGGCAAAATTTCCAATTTTCCTTTGATGACCCGCTTACCCTGTCTTTGAATTTATCAATGCAGACATCATTTGTTTCCTACTAGGGCCACACTTCACTTTTATACTTTATCTTTTTTCATAGTAAATCAAAAATTTCCAAATTTCTAAAGACTCCGCCCTTCAATTTGAGTTTTCAAATGCTAAATAAAACATGTTGACATCACTTTACCTTGTAGTAGGCTGGTTTTGATAACCCTCCCTAATATTCCTTCACCATGTATCGGTTTCTCTATTCGAGATCTCACTCTTTCAAATGGCTATTCAAGCACGTAGGATGAGTTTGTTTCTTTACACCTTTGGTCTCACAAAATTTTTGACCTTTACTAATGGTAACCCATTAGTAATTTAAGTTTATCATTATATCCCTAATGCTGCCATAAAATTTTACCATCATTCAGCTTTGGTGAAAATCGGTGACACCTACAGAGGATATTAAAGATGTTGTAGCGTTATATGCGAGTTCATAATATTACCCATGAAGATGTGGCTTTGATACTTTTAACTACATTCTTTAAATTACAAGCCCTATGATGGTATAGAAATCTAGAGATTGGAATCATAAGAACTTGGGATTATTTAGGTGAAAAATTGCTAAAACAATTCCAAGATAATTCGAGATCATTTATCCCTCATAGAACAACTATCTACTATGAAAATAGCTCCTCATGAATTTATGTCTAGTTTCAACATCCATTTTTAGGAACTTGGGAAAGAATTCCAACAAGTGTCAAGCCTCAAGCTAGGAATGCTTTCATTTATCATCTAAGAGCTTTAAACAATGATATTTCAACTATGATTCGAGTATATGGGAGGTAATATTCTTCCAAATGCTTATGAAATTGCTATAAAAGATGAAAACATCCTTATTCAAGCTGGAAAATTTACCAGGCCTCGTAATACCTTTTTGGACAGATTTAGCACCTATCCCATAGGTAATCACGATTGTGGACCTGTTATTATAGCCCCATCAAATGATGTGTTAAAATGTTTTGCAAACTTTTGGAAACAAGATGACTCAAGTGAAAATAAAGTTTCACTACCTAGCAGACCTTATCAGGCTCCTTATCAGCAAAACCATCAAAATCAAAAAATAGGTAGCCTTACCAACATAATGAAAATTATAGGCAACCTTATCAGTAAAGGCAATTTGACCGAAATGATCCTACGCCATCTAACACTTTAGTATCAGTTAATATGCCTACTAAAGAGTGGTGTCAACCTTGTAATCAACCTCATTCATCTGTAAATTGCCCAAATGCTTTTCTTAACATAAGCCTTGTTGCACAACCTCAATCTGAAACATTATTCATGCCTCAAATGAAGGCTAGGCAGCAAGAAAGACATGTTTAGAAAGCATGTGAACAAAACTTAGTCAGTTTTAGTGAGGATGATTTCATTTAGATTACTACTAAGGCTCAAGAAAAGGCCACTGAAAGAACAAAAGATAGCAGAATAGGCCTGTTCTATGTGCTATCACGATAAAACAACAAGTATAAGCCCAAAACCAGCTAACATTGCATCTATTCATAAAAAAATAAGAGGTGTTATAGCTGGTAACGAATAAAAAAGTAGCTATAGCCTGATCCAAGAAGGTTATTTATACCTCGGATATCACAAGTAGTCAAGCAGAATAAGTTTTTCCCAAATCCTATACTAAAAGAGTAGAATCTGTCTCTAAAATTGATACTTATTTTAACATTTTGATGTAATGAAAAAGCATAATGTTAACATCTCAATGTGGGATGCTCTAATTATTCAGGATAATAAGATTTAATTTCTCATGAACTAGCTAAGATGTAGATTTCTTCTAAAACAACGAAAAGGAAGTCCAAAAGTAGACAAGGTCCTTGGAACAATGGAACAAGACCACATCAAAGAAGTTAAATGGATGGTGTCATGACTTCAAGAAGCTACCACCATTTCTCTATCACTAATTATTGGAGAACATCTTGTTCATAATTGTATCTTTGGACAATGATACAAGTAGCACAATTATGCCAAAAGTAATTGCGAAAAATTGGGCTGCAGTATAAATCTACACAAAAGAGTGTCTTACAGTTGGATGGAACTCAAGACTAATATGGTTGGTGTCATTAGAAATCTAGAGATAACATTGCATGCTTGCCCAAATGTTTCCATTCTGCAAGATGTTACTATTGTAGACTTACCTCCTTATTTTGTTATCTATTTAGATCAAGAGACTTTAGAGAAAAAATAGGAGGCTATCTCTCTTTAGATTGGTATTTCTTATTTTTCACTACTCGTTATAGGACAAATGTTACTATCAATTCAGAACCGTTCACCATGGGATTTCACATTGAGCCTCACGCTTCTAATACAGTAGCTAATTATGCATCTTTAGACTAGTCGATTTTGATAATATAGCTCATGTTTCATCATTAGATTGTGTTACTAACCTGTTTATGGATGAAAATACACATGAATAACATGCTCATGATCCTTTCAAGGAAGTGTAAGAAACACACATTTGGGGTGTATTGCTTGCATGAAGAAAATACACCAATTCCCTTGCTGTCCAAAATAGAAAATGCAATAGAAGGGATTTAGAAGCTTCATATTGATGGAGCTAAAAAAAAGAAAGGACAAGGAGCAGGTTTGATGCTCACTTCCTCAAAAAATGAAAGGTATTTCTCATATTTGAGTATCCAATTTTCATGCACTTCCAACGTAGCTAAATATGAAGCATTAATTCATGGCTTACTTTGGGCCAGAAAGAGAGGTATTAACATGCTACAAATTTTTGATGATTCTGAGTTGGTTATCAATCAAGTAAGAAATTTCAATGTTTGTAAGAATCTATTAATGAAGTCTTACAAACATAGAGTTTCATACTTAATGGAAGATTTCGAAGCTATTAACATTCAATCCATTCCTAGAATAGAAAATAAGCATGCAAATAGACTTGTAGAAATTGGTGCTAGTTTTGAAATGCTAGAACATATTGAAAATAGCAAAAATCAGCCTCATATAAAGCTAATTATCAGGCCATTGATACCTGATAATGACTTGAATTGGTAGGTTTTTAAAGTGATGATCAAATCTATAGGTTTTTGCAGCAAGAAGTTGAATTCTCTGTAGTAAATCAAGATAAATTACAACACTTATATGGTGACCAAATTGTTCAATTAAAGACAAACAAACTACCTCAAGGTCTAGTCACATTAGAAGACATCTTCAGCATTGATGATCAGTTAAGAAAAGACAAAACAAAGATGTCAACACATGTTGATAACTATGAAGAGATCTCAATTGATGAAGGGAAAAAATTGTTTCTGGGAAAGGTATGCTCCTTGGCTGAAAAACATTCATTTATTAATCTTTGCAAAGAATTTAAAGATGTTTTTGCTTGGAGATACCAAGACCTGAAAGGGTTTGATCCTAGTTTAGCACAACATACTATTGAATTACATCAAATTCTAAGCCAGTTAGGTAAAAACAGAGGCATGTAAATCCCAAAATAGAGCCTCTAATGAGGAAAGAGTTATCTAAGTTAATTGAATCAGGTATTATCTTTCTAGTTAAGCATTCAAGTTGGGTATCCAATCTTGTTCTGTTAAGAAAAAAATGGAGAAATTAGAATATGTGTGGATTTTAGAGATCTTAATAAAGCTTCATTAAAAGATCACTACCCACTTCCAAATATGGATTAGATTTTGAGAACAGTTTCTAGTTTAGATAGACTATCTCTTCTAGACGGCTATAGTGGATACAATATGATTTTAGTTCGAGAAGAAGATAGGTACAAAACAACTTTTACCACCAAGTGGGGTACTTAAGCTTACAAAAGAATGCCTTTTGGCCTCTCAAATCTTTGGTGCAATGTTTAGACGTGCAATGGACATGTATTTTTGCAATTTGTTAAATAAATGCATCCTTGTTTATTTAGATGACATTAGTGTATTTTCAAAACAAAAAAATGAGCATCTAATATATCTAAGGTAGACTTTTCAGTTATGCAGGCAAATTAGAATATCTTTGAATCCCAAAAATTCTATCTTTTCAGTACATCAAGGTAAATTACTTGGTCATATTATTTCTAAACAAGGTTTAGCAATTGATCCTTTCAGAATTGAAGCCATATTACAGCTATCATTGCCTCATCATAAGAAAGCATTATAGAGTTTTCTTGGGAAAATCAACTTTGTTAGAAGATTTGTTCAGATTTTGTAGCATTGGTGAAACCATTGACAACTATGTTAAAGAAACATAAGAATTTCTCTTGGACCAAGTGAAGGGAGAGAAGGATTTGAAGCAATCAAAACAACCATCTCTCAAGCTCCTACTCTTGCAAATCCAAATTTTGATAAATATTTTACAATGTATGCACTTGCAGGAGTTGAAACAATCTCAGCCATATTAACTCAGGTTAATGATGAAAATGTTGAACAACCAATCACTTTCTTTGGATAGAGCTTGCATGATTACGAAACAAGGTAAACATTTCTTTAAAAACAAGTACTTTCAGTAGTCATAGGGATAAATAATGTTAAGTACATACTTTCAAACAATAAAATTTATGTTCTTGTTTCTCATCTGAGTGTGAAAGCTTTCTTGTTAAATAAAGAATTGAATGAGAAAAGAGAAGGCTGGATAACAAAAGTTATGGAATATGTTGTGATATCCGGGTTGCAAAGATGGTTTGAGGAAAAGGCTTATGTGAGCACCTAATTGTTGATATGGAAACACAACATGAACTAGAATTAAAAGATCCAAAACAATATGCTGAAGTTAAGCATCAACAATCAGATGTCATGGTTCAACTAGAAAACCAACAACCTAAACTTGCTCAAGAGGTCCAAGAATCAAGATGGATGACTGATTTAGTTAGCTATTTGTAGCATGGTATTTATTCGAAGGTATGGACAAGAATAAAAGAAGGTATTTCAGATTACAAGATGTACCCTATGTTTTCATTGATGGTGTATTATTCAAAAAGGGATATAAATGAAATTTTACTGCGATGTGTTGACTATGACAAAATTCAGCAATTATTATCAGAATTCCATGAAGGACCTGGAGGAGGTCATTTCTCAGCATGTACAACAACCTTAAAAATTATGAAAGTTGGTTACTATTGGCCCAACATATTCAAGGACTATTTTGAATGGATTAGAAAGTGTAAGAAATGTGCTTTCTTTGTTTGAAAAGATCATTTGGCTTCTTTGCCTTTACAACCTATTTTAGTTGATCAACCTTTTATGCAGTGGGGTCTTGATTTTATTGGCATGATAAACCCACCTTTGTCACAAGGACACAAGTGGATTTTGAACTACTACAAATTACTTTACATGTTAAAATAAAGTAATAGCCTTGAAAGATGCTAATGAAACTTTGATACTATCATTTTATGAAGGTATAGTTTGTAGATTTGGTGTTCTAGAAACTATCATATCAGATAATGCTTTAGCATTTCTTAGTGCAAAGGTAACAGATTGGGATGTTAATCATGGAATTTATCTAAGTTCTTCATATAACTATTACCCACAAGGTAATGGGTTAGCTGAAATTATGAACAAGAATATTTTAAGGATCATCAAAAGAACACTCAAAGATAACCAAAGAGCTTGGCATCTAATGTTGAATTCAACACTTTGGGTTGATAGAGTGACTCCTAAAAGATCAATTGGAAATTCACCATACAAGCTTGTTTATGGAAGAGAAGCAAGAATTCCTATTTTAGTTGAGTTACCCACATTATATTTGCTGCATCAAATGGAGCTACTTGAAAATGAACCATTGCAGGTTTGTTATGCATAATTAATGGAATTATAAGAGCTAAGAGATCAAGCTCATTCAAACATGGAAAAGAATCAGAAACAGATGAAGAAGACTTTTGATAAGAAAGACAAATTTAGAATCTTCAATGAAGGAGATATTGTGTTAAAGTGGGATGCTGATCGTGCAAAGCTAGGAAGACACATGAAGTTTGATACAATCTAGAGTGGTCCTTACATGATTTTATCTTGCAAAGAACAAAATGTTTTTAAGCTCGAGGATGAATGGAGAGGAACTTCCCATTCTGTGAATAGTATGTTTTTCAAACACTATTATTAAAAATCCTACAAGTGTCTATTTAGAGTAGGATTTCCTTCAATAAGTGCTTTCCTTGCACATTGCAATGTTTTTCAATTCAATAAGTGCATTTGTGCACATGATCTGGTTTACCAGATCCTTTCCCAATTTTAGTTCATTTTGGAAGGGTTGGACGTTCAGGAAGGAAAATTTTGGTTACATGCTTTAGACTCCATGCATAATGGATAAGACCAAGGCACTGGTTTACAAGCTAGCAGGTAGCTTTCCCATAGGATCGCCAGAAATGTTGACAATTTTTGCACTTGTGCAAAAATGGGCAATTTGAAACTTCATTACGATGGATATCATTGGTGAAGTATACCTAAGCTAGGGAGTTTTATTTCAGAGAATATTGTTATTGTTGAATTAATTAATGATTGCATGGAATTTGCAGCTATGTGTGCTATCACAAAATATAATAGATCACATAGTCTACAATTTCATGACTATCTTCAGCAAAAGAACACAAAGCCCGAAGGACAGTTGTGTTGTCTTGATGAAGACATCTAATTGTAGAATAGATGAAATGCTAAGTTCTGGAACATCAAACATAGTTGCAGATTGCAAAGAAATCAAAGTTCATTACTAGATGTTACAGGTATTCTTTAATGTTCTTTCCTTCATGATTAAGACATTCAATTATATTACTGAGTTGTTTAGTTCATCATACAATCCATATTAGAAAGAAAAATGCAAAAAAATACACAACTCAATTTCACAATTCAATGCTTTATTCATAAGGAATTTTAAATGTTCCCACACAAGTTGTGGGATGTAACTAGAAAGTAAAGTATAGCTATTGAAATAAGAGGTACACATGCATGAAAGAGAAAATATAGGTGTATGAGTGAACCCATCATTTCCTTGGGTCTTCTCCTTTGGTTGATGTATCTTCATCTTTAGCTTATTCCCTCTTCATCTTCATCATTAGAAGTATTGTACCTGAAAAGAAGAAAAGAGGAAGATTATTAGTTAAGAGCTCAGGGTTAAGCCATATTCCTACATATCTCTTTTTTGTGCATATGGATCTCTTAACAACAAGAGATATAGATTACTTGAAGATCAAAATTGCATACATGATTTTCTCACTCAAAAAGAAGGATAAAGAAGAAAAGAAAACCATGGACATAAGAGAGAAAAAAAATACTAAATATTTTCTCACTATTTGCTCAAGTGTGTAGGGATAGGTTGTAGCAAGAATAAAAAATCATGTCTCACAATCCTCACTATGGATAGAGATCGTAAAATTCAATAACTTCTATCCTATGGTACATGAAGCAAATGAGTGACCAATACATATTAGAATAAAGGAAGAATGCATTTCAAAGTTCAACAATAATCATACAAAAAGAAGAAGTTGCTATACAAAAATAGAGGAGAGAATTACGAGACAAAACGCATGTTTCGGGTTGTAAATGAAGAAGAAGGATCATAATTTAAAAGATGTAGTTAACAAAAAGATAAGATTATAGATGGAATAGAGAATGAGAAAGAAATCTAGGGAAATTTTGCGAGGATTCGCCATGAAAAATGGATATTTTAAATTTTCTAGAATACATACTAAAGTTGTAATGAAGATTAAATGTAGTATTTAAGTAGAAAAGAAATGGAACTACAACATCTCAACAAAAATTCAATGTTCAGCATGTAGGAATTTATGAACAAAAATTTCAAGAAATAATATTTCCTTTCCAGGTTCTCAAATAAAAATTTCCAGAAAGGTCAAAAATAAGATATCAAGTCTAAAAAGGTACAATGCAAGCCCCTCAAGAAATCAGATACTATCAGCTGAAGCAGTAAACGAGAGGGAAAATATTTCCATGGTTTTATTATAGCATGTACAGGGTTACATAGTCGGGGAGAAGTAAAATCCAACTAGATCAAATGTAAATCAACATGTTTCAGATAACGATTACAGGTTTAACCATGCCATTTTAATGAATTTTAGAAACTCATGAAGGAATCCAAATGTACATACAAATATTCGACAAATGACTATACATATGGAAGCCATGAGCTCGAAATCAACTCGAAAAATCTCAAAATGGTTTAAAAAAGAATAGAGAAAACTGAAAGAAAAACTTGCCCGAATTAAGGATAAAGGTTTGAAATTTCAGGTGTATACCAAGTTGTCAAACCAGGTCAATGGCCAACAAAAGTTACAGATCTACATTTAGAGACAACATGCAAGGGAGAATTTCATAACGAATGTGTTTCAAACTCACGAATCAAGACCACATTTGCAATTAAATATCTGACAAGAACACAAATCTATGAGTCCCCATATTATAAAATATACATGGCTAAAGAAATGATGGTGACCATATTCAAGTGCATAAAACTCACACATGCAAAATATATATCAGATAAACCGTAAAGGAAAAGTCCATATCTAGGGATATCGAAAGTAAACCCAGATGGAAATCATAAGGACTCAGATCTATCCTCATTTAAGAAAAAAAAGTAAAATATGGAATAACCAGAACGGAAATTATCTAGAAAATCCTCCACACTCAGTTCGAAGAGAGCTAATAGTAATAACCATGAAAACTATGACAATATAATATTATCAAGCATCAAGCAAAGCAGAATATTCATATTATTGAGCCATTTAGAGAAGGATGAATCCAGAGTTACCTCCATGCATTAGGAAATTAAGTTCCAATGGTAATTTCGAGTCATCAAATTGAAGGAGCCATCACAAAATTCCCACTTCAAAAGGAGGTTCATAAAGAATAGTGATTCAATAGGCCAACGCAAAAACCATGGTGTCCAACTCGCAGAACTTGGTAAATATATAGCTAGATCAACCTCAAGAGTTGAGCTTTAGGACTCCAACAAAGGCCATTGTCCAGGGGAAAAAATTTTTTTTTGCAGAGTTCCTTTAATGAGACAGAGCTTGAGAACAAAGATATGAAAGAGTTAGGGTTTCAAGTGTTTTTATTCATGAAACCAAGTAACTTAACTCATCGGGTGAGTTGGAGATCAACAACCACAAATGAAAAGTACAAAGATCAATGCTTAGAATTGATCACCAAAATTGATACAAACCCCAGCTTGACACATTAAAATGGTAGGTCTTTTTGGCAAATGTAGCATCTTTTCATCATTTTGTAAAATTGTCAAATTGACCCTCCGCAGTCCGATGAAATCTTATTGGATGCGGAGGGACGTGCCTTTTTGTGTTTGATACATTTTGCAAAGGAAAAACTCAAAAGTTGAGCTTGGATCAAAATAATCAAAGTAGAGCGTCGAGATCCTTTTAAGTTTGAGCTTTATTTCGAAAAGGGTGTAAAGTTGTAAAATGGTCTGCGGCCCCACTCATGTTAAAGGAAAAATTCAAATGTTGGGCCTACATTAAAAGATTCAAAGAAAGAAGAGAAGTGGACCGTCGATTTTTTTCCTTTGAAACTTTTTGAAAAGGGAACAAAGTTTTAAAATGCCCCATGGCCCCATTTGAAGCATTTAAATTCAATCATATTAAAGTCATTCAAAAGTGGACCACTTTGGGACACTTTTAGAATTTGAGCCTTTTTAAAGAGAAAAGTTTAAAAGTGTCCCATGACCCCGCTTAAGTACCAAACAAAGCCACCTATTCAACATGTCAAAAGCGGATCATCGGGTCAATTTGAGATTTTGAGCCTTTTTGAAAAAGGGAGAAAAGTGATAAAATTTCCCGCGACTCTGCCCATGCTATCAAAAGCCCAAATTAGAAGTGGAAGGGTGGGTTGAATGTTTAAAAATGTGTAATCTCTATCAGAAATGGAAAAAGAAAGTTTTCTAGGCCCGTTTGCAGTTCAAATCATATCTTATATAAACAACTCTTTTTGAAATAATAAAAGAAAAAGATCTTTACAAAAACCTTGATCAATCTTGAATAGTTAATAATGGCGGGCGGGGAAAATTTAGCAGAGCTTTACTAGCTCGAATGGAGATCAACAATGCAAATACCAAAAATGATTAAGTTTGAAATACTTTTGCAGCTTAATTCTAGTCCCGAGTTCACCAGATCAACCATGGTTAGAAAGTGCTAATATCACTACAAATGGATAAGGTTGCATACCTTTAGCAAGAAGACAAAATCTTCATGCACAAGGAAGAAGACTTTCTCATCAAGCAAAACCTATTTTTAGCAAATTATCACTCATGCTTTTCTTAAAAATAGAATAGTCGATAGTAGTTGACTAAGTTGTAACCAATGGCTATTAATGCCTATTTGTATTTGCATGTTATTTTTTATTCCTTTATTTATTAATAAATGAAGGATAAAAATAGGATGCATGGGCAAGTATAATTCTAGCCTATTTTTAGGAAGGATGGGAAATAATTTTGCTATATATTGTGTGCTTTGGCAAAGCACAAAAGGATGACTTTTAGATACAGAGTGCTGAAGTAATTTTCAGCCAGTTTTACCCTCTGAATGTGAAGTATTTTCTTCCTTTCCAATTATTTGCAGTCTTATGTATGTTCCATTAATCTTGTGAATGTATGTTACCTGAATGATCATCTTACACTGTTGTAAATTCAGTAATTTCTATGATATTAATGTGCATGTTTAACTTAGTAGTATTGTTGTGATACTTTCCCTCAATACACCAAAGTGTTTTCCCTTAATATTCTGGAGAAAATTGTCTAATTATGCATCAAAAATCCTTTCCATATCAATTTTCCATATACTCAGTCAAAGACCTCATAAAAATTTGTATGTAGGTTTCAATCCTTTTACAGTCTTCTTTTTACCCTCAAATCCCAAAAAATCAGTTTAGGATACATCAATAAGGAACCATCCTTGATACCGGAGACTCTCCTCAAAATAGGTATACCCATAGACCGAGGTGCTTCCATTGTATCTGAAAAGAGATAGATCCTTTTGAAATCTTAGAACACCTACAACCATCTCTATAGGGTGCACTTTCAAGAGATAACAATAAGGAAGTGTTTATTATCCTAACCCAAAATTAATGAGGGACCTGCTTAGTGGTTTCAACATTGTAGAAATTAAATATCCTTGGTATTTAATTACTTTGGCAACTTTTACCCTTGACATCCCATGTGGAATATTTAACTATACTATGATTTTAAATGTTTACTAAATTAACACCTAGAGAGAATTTAACTTGCTTGGACTAATTATTCTCATTAGATTTTAATGCGGGCTTAATATTTTGTTATAACATGGAAATTATATTTATTAAATATAATTTATTTTGAAACATTATCGTGACAACTATAGTTTCGAGGCACGTATGCGGCACGTTTTTAAAAAAATCATTCCATAATTTTTGTAACTAAACCTAGGTTATTCTTGGGTCTCGTGCATGAGCTTTTAGCGGGCCTTACAGTTTGAAGAAGAAAACTTGGAGGAGCTGTGTTTTTTTCAAGCAGGGAAAAATGATGTGCTAAAATTAGTAGGAACTTGAAAAGGTCATAACTTGTGTTTCGGGTGTTTGTTTGAGGCCGTTTGTTTTTTGAAACCACCTGTTTCAACGATACGAACACACTAGTCTACCCATTATTGAATTTTGATCCTTTTATGGAACATTTTCGGGCCCAAATTCCACCACCTGAGGTCTGAAAATTAGGATTTAATTTATAACTTGGGTTTTTCCTAGTTTAGGGCATTAGTAAATTTTAGTCTCTATTGACAGTTTTTGCACTTGTGCAAAAATGGGCAACTCGAAAATTCGTTACGATGGATAGCATTGGTGAAGTATACCTAAGCTAGGGAGTTTTATTTCAGAGAATATTGTTACTATTGAATTAATTAATGATTGCATGGAATTTGTAGCTATGTGAGTTGTCACAAAATATAACAGATCACATACTCTACAATTTCATGACTATCTTCAACAAAGAACACAAAGCCCCGAAGGACAATTGTGTTGTCTTGATGAAGGCATCCAATTATAGAATAGATGAAATGCTAAGTTCTGGAACATCAAACATAGTTGCAGATTGTAAAGAAATAAGAGTTCATTACTGGATGTTACAAGTATTCTTTAATGTTCTTTCCTTCATGATTAAGAAATTTAATTATATTATTGAGTTGTTTAGTTCATCATACAATCCATATCAGAAATTAGAAATGCAGAAAGAAATACACAACTCAATTTTAGAATTCAATGTCTTATTCATAAGGAATTTCAAATGTCCCCACACAAGTCATGGGATGTAACTGAAAAGTAAAATACAACTACTTTGAAATAAAGAGGTACATAGACATGAAAGAGAAAATATAGGAGTATGAATGAAACCATCATTACCTTAAAGTTTATCCTTTGTTTTATGCATCTTCAACTTTAGATTTATCTATCTTCATCTTCACCATTTGAAGTCTTGCATTGTGCACTGAAAAGAAGAAAAGAGGAAAATTATTAGTTAAGAGCTCAAGGTTAATTCCATATTCCTATATTGTCCTTTTTCGTGCATATGGATCTCTTAACAATAGGATATATATATATATATATATATATATATATATATATATATATATATATATATATATATATATATATATATATATATATATATATATATATATATATATATACTCAAGATCATACATGCATACATGATCTACTCACTCGGGATGAATGAGTAAAGAGAATATAAAACTATGGACCTAAGAGAGGCCAAAAGGCGTAAATATTTTCTAACTATTTCCTTAAGTTTGTGTAATTACGCAGTTGCGTAGTAAAGAAGAAAATAAATCATGTCTTACAGTCTTCACTGTTAGATAAAGGTTGTGGTTCTCAAATGACTTCCATCCTATGGTACATGAAGTAGATAATTCATAAGTATATGTTCCTGATTACAACTAAAGAAGAAGGAATTCTAAGGAAATTTTGACAGGGCTTCACCATGTGAAATGGAATTTTAAAACTTTCCAGCATACATATCAAAGCTGTAATAAAATGAAATGCAGTATTAAACAGATTACAGAATCAAGAAGAAATAAATAAGTTTGAATGCCCATATAAAAGGATGGATACCCAAATCTGGGTTGAAATACCTCAAGCCACAAATTGAAAAATACATGGGTACATACAAAGTTTGGAAAAAGTAATTCATTCATGCAGGACAGTTAAAATTCCATATACAGATTTATTGCAATATAAATCCAAGGAATACACCAAGGAAACATGAAATAAAAGAACCGTTTTCATCAATTAAAGTGCACTACTAAAGACAACTCATGCATTATTGTAAAGATGCTATAGAGGTTCAAAACAAAATATGAGTATATTTTAGAGAAAAATAATAGATATCAGTAGCTCGAATGCTCAGAGAAATCTCTAAAGTGGGGATCACGGAGTTTAGGTAGAAATATCAAAGGCACCAAGAGCCAAATTTTTGGAAGAGTAACAAATCACGTAGAAGAGAATAAATCTGGTAAAGAACATAGCTTCCTTTTTTCATCAATGGCCAAAGATAGAAATTTTGCAGAGCCTGGCTGAGACAAATGGAGCTATAATATGCAAATACCCACAGCTCACAACGAGATCAAAACTTCAAAGATATATAGATAAACCTTCAAGGAAAACTCCAGATCCATGGATATAGAAGCTAAAAATATGAATACCCATAAACTAAAATATGTAGATCTAGATTTCTAGATAAAAATAGCCAATACCCACATCGATAATAGTGCAAGATTGAAGAAAGAAGACTTAAATAGAAAATTCTTAGGAAATCTTCGTGAGCAACACTTCTTTTTCACGATAAAATTGACAATATACTTGTAAAACATGACCAAGTGGGGCTAAACATTGACCCGCAAGAACAAGAAAGGAAAATCATCACGATAAATATCTAGCTTGAGCCTTTCAGTAAAATCATGGAAATAAAAGATTGACTTGAAAAGTGAAGTTACAAAACTCCAAGAAGTCCTTCATCAAGCCACCAAGCACCATGAAATGTAGTGAAGCTTCAATTTCTCAACATGGCAGCAAAGATATCAAACAGAATTCCAAGCCCAACAGAGAACCATTTTACAGAAGTAACGAGCTCGACATTTTCAATAATGGTGGTAAATTCCCTGCAACTACCTTGTTCGATAAACAACTGAGAGGAATGACTACAAAAATGTGCGATAAAATGAGCTAAGATAATTGATCTTGTAAAGAACAGAGCACAAAAGGATTTTTAAATGGTGGCCAATGAAATTTCCACAGAGTTCACTTAGCTCAATTGGAGCCCAAAAAAGATCAAAGTTAGGGGTCGAGTTACCATTTACTATACAAACTTAAGAAGCGATTCAATCAGAACTCAACCACAGTTGAAGCATCAATTATCAAAAACTGAAAAGTACATATATCAACGTCTCCAGATTGATCCCCAAATTTGAAGCAAAACACCATGGTTAAAGTTTTACCGATGACATTCAATGCAAGTCAGAAACGTAGAAGATCAACGAACGAAGTTACATCGTGCAAAGGATCGAATAGATGAAATCAAATCACCAAAATCGATGCAAACCTCAGATTGAATCATAAAAATGGCGTGTCTTTTGGGTGACTTAGCATCTTTTCATCATTTTTTAAAAGTGTCAAATTGACCCGTAGGAATGAAGAAATCTAATTGGATACGGCACAATAGGGCCATTTTGCAAAACTTGCAACTTTTTCCTTTTGTGAAATATTCAAATTGGTCCGGAGGCCCGATGCGGAGGGGTGGGCCCTTTTTGTGTTTTGAGACATTTTGGCAAAGGGTGTAAAGTCATAAAATGACCCGTGGTGCCATTCATGTCAAAGGAAAAATTCAAATGTTGAGCCCACATCAAAAAGTCAAAATAGAGAAGCGGATCGTGATTTGTTGTTGTTTGCCTTTGAAAGGAGTAAAGTTTAAAAGTGCCTCATGACCCCACAAAGGACTAAACAAGGCCAGGTATTCAATGATTCAAAAGTGGAGCATTGGGTCAATTTGAGATTTTGATCCCTTTTTGAAAAAGGGAGAAAAGTGATAAAATCACCCACGACTCCGTCCATGCATCAAAAGTTAAAATCGGGGAAGTGGGCCACTGAGGCATTTTAAAATTTTAACCCTTTTTTCAAAAAAGTAGTAAAGTATCAAAAGTAAGCCCAATGATCGATGTGACCAAATTTAGACATGTGTAAGGCCCAGATTAAAATCAAATGGGTGGACAAATACTTAAAAATGTAATTTCTATAATAAACATGAAAATAAGGATTTTCCAGACCCATTTTTGGATCAATTTTGTCCTACGTGGATAATATTTTCAAGGTAATAAAAGAAAGAGTTCTTCATAGAACCTTCATTCGAGCTCGGAGTCTGCATCAATGGTAGAATTTTAAAAACTTCGGACATAAAGCTTGAAGTTATTAATGGTGGCCATGGGAAAATTTTTGCAGAGATTTGCTATCTCGAATAGAGCTTAATAATTTAATTACCAAAAAATGATTAAGTCTGCAATATCTTGCATCTTAATTCGAGTCCTAAGTTCACCAGATTCAACCATGGTCAGAAAGTAATTAATTTTTCTCACCCATAGAGAGTAAAGTTGTACGCCTTCGCAAAATTCAAAAAAGGATAGATCAACAAGAAGACAAATCTACGTGCACAAGAAAGAAATCTTGCTCAACAAGTAAAGCTTATTTTTAGAAAATCATCCACTCATGTTTTTCTTAAAAATAGACATGCTTTTCTTAAAATAGAATAGTCAACTATAGTTGACTAAAGTGTAACCGATGGCTATTAATGCCTCTTTGTATTTGCATGCTTTATTTTTATTTCTCTATTTATTAATAGATGAAGGATAAAAATAGGATGCATGGGTGAGTACAACCTTAGTCTATTTTTAGGAAGGGTGGGAAATTATTTTGCTATATATTGTGTGCCTTGCAAAGCACAAAGGGAGTTAGAGGAGGATTTTTAGATATAGGAGTCTTTGAAGCAATTTTATGCTATTTTTTCCATCCGAATGTGAATTATTTTCGCCTTTCCAATTATTCGCAGTCTTGTGTATGTTCCATTAATCTGTGAATGTAAGTTCCCGATTGGTCACAAAAAGGATTAAGTCGTAATATCTTGCATCTTAATTCGAGTCCTAAGTTCACTAGATTCAACCATGGTCAGAAAGTAATTAATTTTTCTCACCCATAAAGAGTAAAGTTGTATGCCTTCATAAAATTCAGAAAAGGATAGATCAACAAGAAGACAAATCTACGTAAACAAGAAATAAATCTTGCTCAGCAAGTAAAGCTTATTTTTAGCAAATCATCCACTCATGTTTTTCTTAAAAATAGACATGCTTTTCTTAAAAATAGAACAGTCAACTGCAGTTGACTAAAGTGTAACCGATGGCTATTAATGCCTCTTTGTATTTGCATGCTTTATTTTTATTTCTTTATTTATTAATAGATGAAGGATAAAAATAGGACGCATGGTTGAGTACAACCTTATTCTAATTTTAGGAAGGGTGGGAAATTATTTTGTTATATATTGTGTGCCTTGGCAAAGCACAAAGGGAGTTAGAGGAGGACTTTTAGATATAGGAGTCTTTGAAGCAATTTTATGCTATTTTTTCCATCTCCGAATGTGAATTATTTTCTGCCTTTCCAATTATTCGCTAGTCTTGTGTATGTTCCATTAATCTGTGAACGTAAGTTCCCGATTGGTCATCTTACCTATTACAAATTTAGTAATTTTGTGATATTAATGTGCATGTTTAACTTAGCAAGTATTGTTGTGATACTTTCCATCAATACACCAAAGTGTTTGCCCTTAATTTTCTATAGAAAAATGTTGGCTTGTGCATAGTTGTTAGATATGAAAAAAATCCTTTCCATATCAATTTTTCATAGACTTAGTCAAATACCTCATACAAATTTGGCGTATCACCCCTAGAAAATCAATTTATGATACATCAATAAGGAACCGGCACCTTTATACCGTAGACTCACCTCAAAATAGGTATACCCACAGTGACTGAGGTGTTTCCATCAGTATCTACGAAAGAGAGAGATCCATTTTGCAAGCTTAAAACACCTCCATCCATCTCTACAAGGTGCACTTTGAGAGATAATAGTCTCTTAAATGCATAGTGAGTTAGAAAGTAGGAAATTCCTCTAATTTATGCATGTACAAGATGTGTGGTAATTTCTTTTCCCTTACAAATAAGCATGTGTACTTACTAATAATAAATTGTTCTACAAGTAAACTACTAAAAATAGTAAACTCTGCCCTAGAGTAGATTTAGTCAAAGATAGTTAGAGTTTAGTGGGAAAATTGAGTTGGGAGTTGTTTTGTTATTTACCAAGCATTGTTATTCATTGTTGGATAATGAAGAAGGAGATCTATTTTATTTTGGAGTTCATATTATTGCAATATATTGATTTTTTTATAGAATTTGGCTACATTACATTCCCAAAGACAATGGATTATCCATGATACTCTGTGAAGAAACCAAACCATTCTCATCTAGCATATCATCTTCCTAAAGTTCCAAATATTCCGAGGAATTATCAAAAACATTCTCCACAAGCAACATATTAGGCTAAAAAAACTTCCACCAAGAAACTTTCCCATCCACCTTGTGTTTCACACTTTTACAATCTGAAGCTAAGTGACTTAGGCCAAAGAATTTCCTACATCTGAAGGTAGCCCTTCATAGTCCAAATGTTGGGACCAAATCTTATCCAACACCGTAAGATCAATTGAAGCCGGTAGATAAACCAAGGTATCCAAATATACCAAAATATGGGCATATGTGGTATGAGTATACAATTCATTTTTAGTATCAATGTCCTGGACATTTCCCAAAACATTTCCAGTCGAAATCAGGCTCTCCTCCCCCAAAATTACAACGGAAGATGAGGAAACCGAATGCAAACTAGCTTAACATGGAAGGTTTTGGTGAGTGGATTGAAGGAAGGGAACCTTGGTTTTATGAAGGAGATGGTTATGAAGTTCCCAAACCATAGAAAAAATTCTATCTCTATCTTCAAGCAAATTAAAAACCACAATAAAAACCTCTGGCACAGGATAAATATCATCTCTACCTAACATGATGGGCCACCATTATGTAGAGATCTAGGCATGAAATTTTCAAGGAGGCCTTGCCACAGTCCATAAAATCTTGTAGATGAGGCTTTTTCTAGTGAATTTTTCTTTAGCTTCAATCACCTGAGCACCAAAGGTAATTGAAGGAGTGTTAATGGCCTCTTTGAGGGGTCGTTTTCTAGACATCTCAAAAAAACTCTCAAATTGTTCAAAATCGTGCTACTTGAAAGGGGAGCAGGGAAAATATGGGAGGATCCACTCAACCATAGCGCATTGTTGCTACCACCGCATAGAGTCTAGTCGTTAAAGTCCTCGATGCTCTTCGCAGGGAGACCTCCAACTCTCGCCATAGTGTCATTAAGCCCCAAAACAACTCCACTATGATCCTAAGGTGAAGGATTAGGGTTCATAGTTGTTCTATTAGGGTTCACGAAAAGTTCGGGTTAGGAATCCTGATCACTATATTTATTAATGGTTCCATTTACTATAACTTATATGTTAAAGATCTAATTTTTCTATCATAGTTTTAATTTATATTCATATTCATTTATAATAATAAACATTTTCTTGGATAGTTCACCTTGCACCATGATATACATTCATCTAGATTGTTCATAGTTGTGTCATGTCCCTCTATCCATTAAGGAGATATAGTTAATGTTTACATCTATTACCATGATTTGTTCTTGACCATTTATAAGAATGTCGTACTTTTCGGAGAAATTAGAGCTTTCCACCCCGTGAAAAGGTTTATCCTCCCTCTCAATGTTCGTCACTAACACAATGACACATCACATTTTTTTGGTTCTTTAGTACCAACATGGTGGATCATGGTGTCTTTTTCTATCGAAAATTATTTGCAACCGTGAGAAAGAATGCAAACTATATATTTACCTATAGTAAAGCCATTTGTTTTGGAAACCATTCCTTTTAAGTACAATTCATTGACTTCCCTTAGTTTTGTCACTAGATGAGAATGTCTTTCCCTCTCCTTGTGTTATAATGTGCTTGTTGGATTCCAATTTTAGTATCCCTCAAATTCAAGTGTTTGTTTAACTTTTAATTCATGTGTTATTATTACATAGAAAATAGTTATTTACTTTTTTAGGCACCTTTTTTATTATAAAAATCTTCATTTGATATTTTGATTAATATATTGATGCATTCCAATATAAGTAATCTAAATTAAAATACATGGGTCAATCTTATAGAGATGCAATAAACTTATTTAACCCATATATACATGCAAACATTTCAACATAACTAATAAGTGAAATATGTGAAATGCAACCATACTTCAAACATGTGATTAGGAAATGAAATATTAAATGATTTTTTTGTTTTCTTTGTTCTTTTTTTTTTGCGTAGGCCCGCATACATATATAAAAAAATTAATATGACTAGCTAGGAAGTGAAATATGTAAAATGCAACCTTAAACAAGAACTTATGTCTGAGACTAAAGTGAAAGATATAGAGTGCAACCTTTGTTAATCAAGAACTCAAGGGTGAGACTAGGAAGTGAAATGTTGAATAAAACCATGCTTGGACATAGGATAAGTTCACAGCAAAGTAAAATTAAGTTAAGTATGTGGTTTAGTAAGAGTACCATTTTGAAGATTAAGTTTTCAGATTGAGCTTAATGAAGCCAAGTTTATGAACTATTGAAACGTGGTAACTTACATAAACTATGACAGATAAGTTAGTAACATTAACATTGATACGTTCGGAAAGTGCGAACGTCAAATAATGAAACAAAGTCGACAAAAGTGTGTGGTGTTCTGTACAAAAATTGAGAAGTTTCACTATTTGCTATTTGCTGCCATGTACCAAACAAAAGAACTACAAAACGAAGGATGTGGTCATCGCTATTTGCTGGTATGTACCATGGAAGTGAAGAAAGATTTCACACATTTAAGGAATATGTTTACCTATTTAATATTTTATAAAAAAATCTGGATAGAATAAGTTGGAAGAGCTTAATCATTGACGAGTATATTAAGCATTGACGTGTAATAATGTACACATGATTGATTACTGATTTAAATATTTTTTGATCTTTTCTAATGATAAATACGATGAAATCAGTGCCATTCAATGTGAATGCACATGTTGTTGAGGAGCGCTCATTAATTTACTGGGTTCAGACAGGATAGGGCTGTTTAGGCAGCAACGTTTCTCGCTATAAAACAAATGCAAAATTCAAAGATACAAGCAAACTCTGAGTGGTTGTTTTCCAACAGGACAAATCTGCAATGAGTTATATATCTTCAAATTTGCATGTATGCAGACGTCAACCAAGACGCAATGTGAAGGTGCTTTCAATAGTTAATGTGATGTCCCATCCCTGTAAAGGTTTCTGTTCCCCCATTGGCTGAGGAAAGGGGCAACATATTCGGTCTTCTTTGCAGGGTGAAACTGACATTACATTGCGAGTTTAGCCTCACACAACAACTTCTCGATGCCGAAACCGTACATAATATATTCGACTGGCAAACCCTAGGACCAATACCTCGCTTCTTTGATTATAAATCTGATTTATTTTTCGGTGGGTGGATTAATGTTTGAGAGATATCTACACAACTAAATGTGTTTCTGACAACATATTCCGACATCTTATTTTATTGTGGGGACTTGGAATTTTTTTGAGTTTATGTAAAATTATTAGTCTTTATTGAATGAGTTGTGGTCCATTCTATAGAATGATATAAAAAGTGTTACCTAACAATCTAAAAAAATCCAATCCAAAAACAAAAAACCACCATAATCAATACAATGTGTGTTTTAATATAACCACTACACAATAATCATTTCTATCTTTATGAGTGTCATTTATGACCACGTGCTAATATGATTGCTACAATTTCTGGCTTCCCCCACTTCCCTACAAATAAATATTTCTCCATATATCTAGATCTTCCACCACTAGGGGGCGCGACATAATTTAATTTTGGAGGCAATAGCGTCTGGATGATGTATGTTGGAAAAATTAAGTTACATTTGTTGCAGCACACTTCTTGCGGTACAAAACTCTCAAATCAAATCTTATATCCTAAAAATTTTGCACTTGTCTAGTGTTCTTTGGGTGACCAGTGTACTAACATTCTACGCCTTAGAAGAAAAGACTTGTTGGAAGATTTTAATCTTTATGAGATCTGTGAAGAAGAAAATTATGCATTTGTTTTAACAATTTTTTTAACACGATACACATAATCTAACCGTTACAAAATGTGATCTGGTGAGCGTTCCAGTGCAAGAGTTTATTCAACATGGTCACAGTAAAATGTGGACACTGCAATGAACTTCTTTCTGCAAACATGAAATCCTCCGGGCCTCAGCCTCCCTTACAACTTAAATTAGGTCAGGCCTCTAGTTGCGTTTGCAATACCAATCCCCTTTTATTCAAGGTACCAAAAAGTTAGGATTGTTTAATATTCTCATCTTTTTAAGTGGAACGTAAGATATTTTTTACCAATTTTGCAGAGTCATGACTTTGTATTGATAGATATGTTGAATTGTAAATAACTATCAATCTTACATTGGTGTTAGACAAAGTTATCTAAAAATTCGTGATGCAATTTGATGGTTGTTTGAATTCTCTAAAAAGATTGCTTCCCTATGAAAAAATTCAGGACTTGAGCCCCTCCTGCGAAAATGTCCATGATGAGGTAATTTCATCCAACAATGGTACAAGGAAAACAAACACGGATAACTGAATTACTAGTTACAAAAACAATGAACTATCTTTGTAGAGCAAGCGCATGTAATTATTTCTGTAGTTTATAACATGTTGAGAATAAATGAAAAAAATTAATTTCCTTGGAAATGAAATCGAACTCCATCTGCCTACAAGTGCTTTATCAAGTAAGCTTTTCTCGCTCAATGTCCAGTATTACACATTGAATGTTTTTTTGCCTAATCTCAAATAGATAAATTTCTCTACATTGATATTCTTTTCAGGAGGAAATTCAAAGGATTAAGCCTACAAATCCTCTTGCTTTTCCAATCCATGAGATGATTCTCCCTACCTTGGCTGAAACCAACTCGTCCCCGAAAGGAAGATGAGGCCCCCTATTCATTCCAGGTGATCTCTAAAACTTTGACAATTTTGTTTTTCCTCGGCCTTTAATGCTAGTTTAGGCATCCTCCATCCTTTTAATCCTATGCATACTTATCTCATCTTGAATAGAAAATTTTAATCCATAAACATACCTTGCAGCCATTTGTTCTCTTAGTTTCTTCATGCTCTATATGAATGGACAACTCGTAGAACTCATCTATGTATTCTTGCATTATTTGTAAGTTTTGTCTGAGATTAGAAACCTCATGTAAAGGGTTTGTGCATAATCCACAAGGAGAAATTTATCTTTCAGCTTCTTCTCCATCTTACTCCACGTCCTAATTCTTTCTTTCCCCTTTCTTGACCGCTCTTTCTGTAGGTGATCCCACCATAACATAGCATGACCTTTCAATTTCGTGCATGCAAATTTTACCTTCTTTTCTTCTGACATAGCCTTCCACTCAAAAACTTTTCTCATGCTAGTCAACCAGTCTATCAACTCCTCTGGTTTTAGACTACCACCATACTCTGAAACATCAACTCATATCCCATCATTCTTTCCTTCTAATGATCAAAGCATCCTTTCTTCAAAATCTAATGGTGGTGCTTGCATTTCCTCCTCTTCACAAACTTCTTCTTCATCTGTGTCATCTCCACCTTGATTTCCTCTCTGGGTTATCATTGTAGCAAGCGCAACAACTTGTCTCTGCAGATCTTGCATATTTCTATTCATTTGGGCAATACCGCCTCCTCTTCCTCTTCCTCTTCCTACCATTTTTTAAAAAAATACTTTGAACCAGCTCTGATACTAGATAATGTAGCCAAATTATGAACAAACCTGATATACTACAAATAATATAAACTCCAAAAGAAAATAGATCTCCTTCTTTGTTATTGAATAATGAATTACAATGTTTCCTAAATAGGAAAAAAACTCCCAACTCGATTTGCCAAGCAAACTCTAACTAACTCTAACTAAATCTACTCTAGGTGGCGAGAAATTAATATTTTTAATAGTTTACTCGAACTTGCTATTCTTAGTAAGTTTTCATGCTTATTCGTACGGCACAAAAGTTGTCATGCATCTTCTACATCCCTAAATTAGAGGAATTGCCAACTCTCTAACTCATAATGCAACTAATAGACTAAAATTAACTAATGCCCAAAAATAGGAAAAAACAAAACTATAACTTAAATCCTAATTTTCGGCCTCAAGATGGCAGATTTAGGCCCGAAAACGTGTGAAAACTTGTCCCAATTGGTAGGGTGGGTTATCTCTGCGATTTTCTCATTGAAACATGTGGTTTTAAAAAAAAATGGACTCAAACGGACACCCGGAGATCAAGTTATGTACTTGTCAAGTTCCTGCTAATTTACGGAGCATCAATTTGTTTATTCATTTATTTTTTGGTTAACTTTTAAAAGGATTGCCAACCCACTTAATTATACGTAGAATTGCATTGATACCATGACCTAGAAGGGTTACTATACAAAACTATAACTTCACAAGAAAAGTTTACCATTACCTTTTTTGAAAACTCTACATGGTTACATCATTTGTATCCAACACGAACACAATCCATGCTAGGAAATTAATATTAAGTGCTCACATATTTTTATGTGTGAATTATTTTAATGTTGCATGGTAGAAGTATTTTTTGTTAAATGGGTTGTTTAGAACGAACTCTTATATATGTTTTGGTTGTTGTGGTTTGTTTACGGGTCTAACATCAACACGATTCTAGAGAGAGTCACGGGTTGACTCCATATTTATAGGTTATACTTTACCTATATATTTGTATATATACCTACATGCATGAGCAATGAAACATATGAAGTGGTTACTATATTGTCTATTATATTTGGTTTATTTATTTTCTGTGTTCAGCTCTCTGCTGATTAGAACTTGCTCAGAATTTTTATTTGGTATCAGAGCGTGTTTGGTTCCTCTCAAATGATGGATGTTTTATGAATTTGGAGTGTGGGCTGTTCTAGCAAAGGAGATATCTCATTTTTAATGCAAACTATTCTTCCTTAGAATATATGCGAGCCTGTTTTTAGCGCCATCTACATTTATTCAGAGCATACATTTCATAACACATTCCACTCAGAGTTCTTTGTCATACATCATGTTTTTATTTTCTTCGGGGTCGACGACATAGTTGTTGTTCATTGTACAAGCCCATGGTAGTCTGGCTATTTCTATATGTACATCTGGAAATTGGCATTTTGTATTGAAGTATTAAAAAGTTGCATCTCTTTATAGATCACGATTCACGACTCAGCTGGTAGTCTACATAGCGCTGCTCGTAGTTGATGAGGGAATCTAATTTTGCATTCAATCCTATTCTCCACTCTCATTCTAGTTGATGCAACTTGGCGAATGAGAGATTCTCCATATGGCTCATTCAGCGATGAGATATAATATATATATATATATATATAGTAGATCATTCCACTTCTATCAGGAGTACACAAAAGCTAATTTCAAAGTTGTGATTTCCAACACCTCCACGCCAAGAACCATAGTTATCCTGATCAGATCAGACGTTCAATTATTGAGCAAATTTGTTGTTCTTCGATGCCTCTCACTAACTATGCCATCTAATTTGGACCTCAGATTGGATTATATGCACATTTATCTAGTCTCTTGACAACTCTATCATGCTCTATTATTTTCAATCCACATGTAGCATTCAAAATTCAGCTCTAAATTTGCATGTACACATCTTACGTAGGAATCAAAGACTCACTAGAGACAAATATTCGTGATCCATAGAGCAGTCCACGTAAATTTAATTCTCTAATTTTTTATTATTTTGAGTCGGCAATAAGTCAAAACATATTCTACATATTAGATTTTAGTGTTTTGTACTTATTCTATAGTCTATATTCGAATTGTTAAACATCTTTAGGATCTTTAAATATGTGAAAAGATATAGTTTACATACCTTTGTCGATGTCAATGTGTTAAAGTCTTCTAAGTCCCTAAATTATCATAAAGAGTCACAAGTGTCAAAAATATATTTGTGTCATTTTGTTATCATCATTTAGGTGATTATTAGGAAAATTGTCAAAAAAAAAAAAATCTTTACGAACACATTTTCGATGGAATCCAACCTTCAAGGCATGTTATTGAGTCTCATTATCACATCCGGCTGAGTTAGCAGCCATCTACTAGAGGATGGAGGTCAATCAACGACCTCTCATCAATCACCAATGACGGGGTCATACGAAGCTGTGGTGACATTTTATGGTGTAAGTTTTCTTTCTATATTTGATTTCAAGTGTGCTTCTTTTCCAGAGTTCCAGTTTCAGTTGTGTACAGTATGATTTCAGTGTTCCTGTTTTTAATAAGTGGAAATTTCACATTAAGGGGGAACATTATCCAATGTTCCATTTCTAATTTTCAGTTTGTGTTTATGAGCAATAGATTTCAGTAGATTTTCCTATGTTATTCCATGAAGTGAGATATTGATGAGAGCTGATGATACTACTGCAACATCATGATATTGTGGTTGTTAGTAATCCACTAGAAAAACTATCCAGAGGTTGTTGGTTCTATCATAAAAAACCATCCATTGTGTGGTTGTTAGTTATCCACTGGAAAAACTATCCATAGGTTGTTGGTATTGTCCTCCAAAACCATCCGTTGTGTGGTTTTGGTTAACCACTTGGAAAACCATGTAGAGGTTGTTGGTATTGTCCTTGAAACCATCCAGATCATGAAGGCTACGTAGCAACAAGTTGCGCACTACAAGAAGGAAGGTTTTCCCCATGTTTGCACTAAGGGGGAATGTTAGGAAATTAATATTGAGTGCTCACATATTTTTATATGTGTGAATTATTATTATGTTGCATGGTAGTAGTATTTTTGTTATATGGGTTGTTTACAACAAACTCATATATATGTTTTGGTATTGTGGTTTGTTTACAGGTATAACATCCACATGATTCTAGGAGAGAATCATGGGTTGTTGACTCCATATTTATAGGTTATAGTTTGCCTATATATTTGTATATATACCTACAGGCATGAGTAATGAAACATATGAAGTGATTAATATATTGTCTATTATATTTGGTTTATTTATTTTCTATGCTGGGCTCTTTGCTAATTAAAACTTGCTCATAATTTTTAATCCAAGGGTGGAAAAAGATTTTATTGAACTTTGACTTGGGAACAGTGAAGGTAAACAAAATTGGTCAAGCAATGCTATACTATTTTTGAGATTGCTAGAATACAAAATTAAAAAAATACTCATAACAATGTGGTGATCAAATTTATATCTTTCACAATAGTATTTACAAGTTCTGTTACAGCTAGTTAAGACAACCTTAACTTCACAAATACAGATAACCAAGGGTAATAATATCTCCAAAATTCTCTACAAACACCATTCCAAGATCTACAATACATTAAGCATTCATACAAAGTAACTTGATAAGAAAAACCGAAGAAAATTCTACAAGTCTTTCCTTTTTATACTCGCAAAATCCATCTACACAATTATTAGCCGAGTCAGTTCACGAGAACTAAACATGATAAGACTACACATAACAAAAATATACTACTATTTAACAATATCATGAAAGGAAACATTCTATTTCAAGAAATGGATCGAAGCTCTAACCACTAATCAACTTCTTAAAACAAGATTAAATTTTTCATTAAGCCAACTATATTTCAGTTATGAACAATATCTTTAAACACAACGAGAATTTGACAACCAATCAGGTAACACCGTAGACATTATAAGTTAGAAACAAAAGGTCAAGATTATTGGTATTTCAATCATGTAATCCCATAGATTACATGATTTAAATCTAATACTCAATGGATCAATCTATATTCTTTGAGAAATCAAATAAACCAGTTACGATCATTGACACAAAACAAAAATAGTTTAACAACCATTCAAGAGGGACCATTGGCCTTATAAGTTAAGACAAAATGTCGAATGTATTAGCATTTCAATCATGTAATCATATATTATATAGGATTATATGATTGAAATCCAATACTCAACCCATCAATTATAAGCGTAAACTCCAAACAATTCCAAAAAGGTAACATAGGTCTCGTCCCATATGCTTAAGTTAGAAATATATTATAAGTATAATTCCTTAATACCCCTTAATAATCTATCTCAACCGTAAAAAGGCAACTTATAAGATCAAAATTACGTGATCATCGAAATCCACCAATATCGATTATGGTTTCAAGATTTAATATCAAGAACAAGAATTCTTCAAAGACCACTATAAAATATCTTTAAAATTTTCTTCTTGATAACGAGACTTGTTGGTATCCAAATTTGTTCTCCTTTTCAGTCTAAGCAACACCATAGATATATCATGGAGCTTAAAGACATATTAGACCATGTTGTATGGTCATTGGTAGCCGGGGATATGGTTTAGTTGGCACTCGGTTTGTGGAGAAATGGATAGCACCGTAATTGGACTTGATCTTGTCCTAGCTGTTTTAGGTTGTGCCTTTGCAACCAAGGTAAGAGGATGTATTTTGTAACTTTGCAATGGTGAAGGAGATGAATATGTCTTTCTCTTTGCTTGAAATTCTATGATGGAGACCTTGATGAAAACATGATCAACACTCCAGATCTGAACTCTCACAAGTTGTCACTTCTCAAAACATGGGTATGTTCTCAAAACAAGGCAAATATAACTAGAGACATTGGAAATCTTGATCTATTATACATACTTTTGGAAATGGATTTTGATCTTTTGTGGGTATATAAATGCAAATCAGGGATAGTACATGATGGGATCTTTGTTGTTTAGATGATTTTTTGTGGGGGATTGACTAGACAAATTGGGATAGATAAGATCTTTGACAATCTTCACAATACTTGAACAACTATCAGATGAAATGCCTCAAATAATCAGGATGTTCTTTTAACCACAAGAGGCAGAAATGGAATCCCAAGGTTGCACTCTTCACACAATCTTTGAGAACTCACCACAAAATGTTGAAGTGAAGAACTCAATTGAATAGAAAAATCCTTGATCAAACCATGCCTAAGGTACCCCAAAGGCTTACAAGAAATCTCTCTGAATAAGGAAGGTAAAGTGATTTTAAATTTTTTTATCTCCTTATCGGATGAAGGCTCTTCTGAATATGAGATTGCATATGCCACTAAACTATCAACTAGAAATGGAGATCCTGTGTGATTTCTAATGAATTTCAATGGAAGATTACAACAAGAACAATAAAAACTATTTGCAGGCATTTAAAAATGATAACAGACACCATATTGCCCAAAGAAAACATAGATTAAATTCAAAACTTGTCAGATTCAACAATAGGGGAGAGTTACATGAACAATCTCAGAGTTGTGTGATGGCTATACACTTGTAACCAACTCACATACATGAATTTCCAACACATGAGACATTAACTTGGTTCTTTGGTGGATTTCTCAAAAAATGAGCTTTCTCTCAGAATTTGCTCATGATTTTCAACTCCCAACCCTTTACAATTTCTCCAAAATGCATTATATACCTCATGCCACATTGGAGACTTCCTTCCCAAGAAAAAAGTATTCCATGGGATCAAGTTTGTTACAAGAATTCTTCATGATTCAATGAAAGTGACATCAAATAGGAAAACACACGCAAATTTCTAGGGGTGCCCAAAATATTAATATATTACAAATATCTAGATCATTACCCATCCCGGAGGCAAGTTTTTCATCATTGAGGCATGCAAACACCCTTCCTCATCATTTTCACCCTTTTACCTTTTAAAACTAATTCTCAACTTTTGATTTTGTCATTTCACATGTTTTCTCGGGCTGAGGTAGAAAATTACTTCAAAAACATTTAAAATAATATAATTAATCCATGAAAGTGATTCAATGATCCTGGAAGGCCAAGACGACACAAAATCACTATAAATTTGATGAATTTTGATGCAAAATTCATGATTCCAAGCTTCTTAGAGGAAAAATGAAAATGAAAAACACAAGCTGTCGGTCTTATCCATATTTTTCCTTTAATATGGGCCCTCACATGTCGAGAAAACAATTGGGACTGAAATTGGGATCATTTTTTACTTTTCCACATTTTTTGAAAAAATGGAAAATTTTGACTTTTTTCTCCCCCCTCCACCTTTGAATTTTGGAGTTGACACGTGGTATATGGTGGGTCCCATTGAAATCACACTTCAATTCTACGCATTTGACCTTTTTTGGAATTTATGAAAATTTTCACTTTTTTCCCCGTGGGCCCGCACCTTTAATTTTCCCTTGCCACGTGTCTCCTTGTGATTCGCTAGTGGGCCAGCGCATCAAATTTTGTTTGAGTCCTTTTGGCAAAAGGGAAAAGTTTCATTCCTACCTCCACCAGCCCGCCAACCTGACCCGCATCCTCATCGCCACGTGTCCATCCCCTATTCGCTGCGGGGTTTCGGGCTGAAACTTGACTTTAAACCATTCAAAGTTTAAAAACTTCAAAATCACCAAAACCTCCACGACTGGCCGCCGACCCGCCTTGCCCTGCCATGCTGCCACATGTCCATCACTGATTGGAGTAGGGAAAAATTAATTTTGAAACTTTATAAAATTAGAGCCAAAAAACTCTAAGTCCCCCATGGCTTGCACTTCCATTTTGAAACTTTTAGGACACGTGTCCTCTTACGAATTTTCTTTGTGGGTTTCAGGCCAAAATTTGACTTTTAGAAATTTTAAAGTAAGGTCTAAAAACCTTAAGGGAATCCAACCACCCACCATCCCCCTGCCAATCAGAGCATGCCACGTAGGCAAATTTGGAAAAAATGGGGCCTCGGGCCCGAAAATGCCCCTTTTGCCAAAAAATTAAAAAATGACAAGTTATAACATTTCCCGCCGATCCTTGGCCAATGAAAACCTGCCACATTGCCAATGCATGTTTGAGGAAGAATTTGATGGGAAAATGATGCCCGTATGACCGTCAAAATGCAAAAAATTCAAAGGATGCCCTAGAATTCAATTTTTTCACCAAGGATGGCAAATTTTTGATTTTGAATCAACTGAAGCATGATTTTACAACATTTTCGACCTTGGGATTGGATTTTCAAATAAAAACAAGTATGAATTGATCAAATTCAATTTTTTCATGATCTGGAAAAGGGAAAAATGACATAGCCTGTGAAATTGGAAAAACTAGGGCACAAAAGGGGAAAACTTGGAATATTCCTTTCAAATTAGGGAAAAACAACAAGTTTGTGAGCATTTTTAAAGCATCAAACTGGAGGGGAAGAATTTCAAACCATCAATTCAAAGGGTAAAATTTTTTTGAGCAAATATAGATTTGAAAATTTTAGGGCAACATGGTGTAAGCTTAAAAATGGCACCAACATCGGCTCTTGCTTGGGGATGGGCACTCCCAATGAGTGCCACAAGGAAAAACATAGACCAAGTGCCAAAATAATCCATTGGGCAAAGGATTCATGAGCCAAAATCACCAAAAACTAGCTGAGAACCTGAACAAAAATGGCTACCACATAGCAAGGCAAACCACAAAACTGACAAAACACCAAAAACAGAGCAAAAACCAAACACTATACACTATACAAGTTGGTGCATACCTCAAATTTGGGGTTTAATCCAAGAAATGTTTCAAATGTCTGCCATTAACAGGAAACTCTAGCAATTCCCCATCTAAATCCTTGAGAAAGAAGATATGTTCACCAATTCTGATATCAATGGCATAAGGGCCCATCCATAATGCATCAAATTTTCATTCTTATCCTTGTATTCATGCTTACTATCCCACAACAAGACTAGAACTCCAACATTGAAGGCTCTAGGAGTGACCTTCTTGTCAAACAATCTCTTCAATTTTCATCTAAATTTGACATGCCTTTGATGGGATGCTCTTATCTCCTCATCAAGCTCAATAATCTGATTGATCCTTGATTCATATGGGCCAAGCTCTTGATCCTCCAACTGTTGGGAAAACTGAAATGAAGATAATTACAGGTGTAAGGGCAGAAAAGCTTGAGTTCCATACACCAATTCAAATGGGATTTTACCAGTAGCTCTTTTAGGAGTTATCCTATCATCCCAAACTACAAATTTCAATTGTTCACCCCATTTCTTCTTGTTTTGCTCCAAGGTTCTTCTAATGATCTTCAACAAATTCTTATTGTTGGACTCATCTTGTCCATTCCCTTGGGGGTTATAGTTTGAAGAATAAGTTAGATTGATTCCATATTCATTGCACATTACCATTAAAGGTTTGGCTCTAAAGCACATGGCATTATCAGCTATAATCTTGATTGGGACTCCAAATCTGCATATGATTTGATTCAACAAGAAGTCCATAATTATTTGGTGTGTTGCTTTCTTGGTGGGAATTGCCTCTACCCACTTTGTAAAATAATCAGTGGCTACAAGGATCCACTTATGGCCAGCACTAGAAGGATCTGAAATCTCACCAATGAAGTCCATCCCCCATTGCTTGAAAGGAGCTTTAATTGATACAGCTGCAAAGGAAGGAGCCTAAAGCTTTCAGTCTTCTAGAGAAATGTTGGCAACTATCACATTTTATAACCAATTGGGTTACATCTTTGAAGAGAGTAGGCCACCAATAACCAGCTCTCAAAATCTTATGTGTTGTTACTCTTCCAACAAAGTGTCCTCCACAAACTCCCCCATGGAAATCAATAACTATCTTGGGAGCTTCATCTTTAGTTATGCATTTCTAGAGGACACCTTCAGGGTTCTTCCAAGCTAGCCCAAGGCCTATGATGATATATTTTTAGAATCCAACTTGAGGGCTCTTTTCTAATTTTTATTTAAGTGACTAGGGCAGCACATGTGTTTGAGGTAGAAGATCACATCTTTGTACCACTCAGAACTTACCAAATTTGCAAGCACATCTACCCTTTCTTCCTCTAGCTGATTCACTTCCACATTTTGCAAGTTGCTTTCAGCCATGAGCTTAGCAAGACCCAAACCTCTTACCAACTTTGTGGTTTGGATGTCCATATCATACTCTTACAATTTGTTCACCCATCTACATCTTTTACTTGAGAGCTCCATCTCTGATAAGATGTCCTTCACCATGGTGTGGGGAACATAAGCAACAACTTTTGAACTCAATATATAAGGCACGAAACTTTTGTTGCTTTCACCAAGGAAAATTCTTGTTTCTCCATGATTGTATACTTTAACTCAACAGCTTGCAAATCCTTGCTAAAGAAGGCAATAGGCCTCTCAGCCCCATATTCATCCTTTTGGAGAAAAACAGATGCAATAGTATTTTCAGAAGAAAAGGAGAAGATTTGGAAAGGCTTCTTGTAATTCGGAGCTGCCAAGACAGGTGCATGTTTGAGTGCCTCTTTGATTCCTTCAAAAGCTTGAATGGCAGCCTCCTCCCACCTGATAACTTGGTCCTTCTTTAACATGCTTGTGATTGGAAGAGTCAACTCAGAAAATTTTGAAACAAACCTTCTAATAAAATTAATCGACCAAAGAAAGATTGGATGCCTTTCTTGGTTCTTGGGATAGGTACTTTGCTGATTGCTTCCACTCTCTCAAGGTCTATCATAACACCATCTTTTGACACAATGTGACCAAGCAGCTTGGCCTTTTGCATGCCAAAATGAAACTTCTTTGGATTAAGAGAAATGCCATACTCCCTACATTTGATCAGCATCTTCTCTAAGTGCTGCAAATGATCACCTCTCTACCTTGAAAACATAGTCACATCATCTTGGTAAACTGCAATGAACTCATTGATGTAACCAACAAAAGCAACATCCATTGCTCTTTGAAAAGTGGCACCAGCATTCATCAAACCAAAGGGCATCCTAACAAAAACATATGTTCCCCAAGGAGTAGTGAATGTTGTCTTAAGTCTTTCTGATTCCTTAACTACCACTTGATTGTATCTGAAGAAATCATCCAATGTAGAAAACAACTCAGACCCTATCACAAGCTGCAACATATTTTCCATATTTGGCAAGGGATAGTTGTCCTTCATGGATGCTTTGTTTAGATTTCTAAAGTCCACACAAAGTCTGATGTCTCCATTCTTCTTTCTGACTGGCACAAGGTTTGCAACCCAAGATGAATACCTTGTGGGCTGAATGATACCTCCATCTCTCAACTTCTTTAACTCCTCTTGCATTTTCATGGAGAGAAGTGGATTAATTGGCCTTTGCCTCGACTGAATGGCTTAGTCTTGGCCTCAAGAGGGATCTCATGCTGAAATAAGTCTTCTCTATATGCTTTTAGCTCAAAATAGAACCAAGCTCAAGATAGTCTTGATATTTTTCAAGAGTTGGGCATAAGAATGTTTTTCTTCTTTACTTAAATTTCTACCCAACCAAACCTTCCTTGGTTTTTCCTTTGTTCCCAAGTCATGCTCTTCCACATCCCTTGAGGCTGACATGTTTCTATTTATGATGCAATCAGCATTGTTAAAAATTGACTCAAGTGCAACAAGACCTCTAGGAATGGTGTTTGTTTTCAATTGGATGATATATTTTCCAAACAAAGTCTATCTTTCTTCAGTCATACACACCATTGGTTCCCAATCAATATTTTATTTCAAACTCACCTTGGTTTTACAAGAACCTTAGCACTTGAGAATTATCATCAAACACTTGCTAATGTTTGATGTTGTCGAGGGACAAACTGGCCTAGTTATCACTTCAATGTTGTATTCACAATAAGGTGAAAAGGTACAATTTCAAAATCTAGAACCGAAAAACATGCGCCAAATTTTCAGGTAGAAACATTCAAACTTCTGTCATGTTGCATAATATTCAAGGAATCAAACATCTCAATTAAATCCCAAACTATTGCTTGTACTATTTCATAAGCTGATTTTTTGTAGCATATAGTTTTCTTATTTGTTTGACAACCAAATCTGAATCTCCCTTTGCAATGATGTCCATGACACCATACTTCCATGCAATCCTTAGACACAACAACAAGGCTTCATACTCAGCAATGTTGTTAGTACATTTGAAATTAAGCTTAAAGGAAAAAACAAATTCTTCTAAGCTAGGAGAAATCAGAATTACACCAGCACCATTTCCAAATTTGGAGATAGCTCCATCAAATAGCAAGGTCCAAGGAGAACATACCTTATCAAGGCACTTTGACTGATCCATTTTATTTTCTTTTCCATCAGAAAAACTAATGAAATTCTCGGCATCTACATCAACAAACAACACTTCATAGGAAGCATTGTTGGGATCTTGAATTAGGTGCAACATCTTCTTCTCACCATAAAGTTTAACAAGGCTGCCCTCAATTGGAATGGTGGAAAAAGACATGTCCATATGAATGCTGCCACCAACACTTGCAATCCATTTTCTTGACAAAAGCATACCCCATTTGGCAAGGTAGTCAACAATTACAAAATCAAGTTTCAAATTCTTTCCCGGATAGGCGCAAGTTGCATTACCAAGCCCTTCAAAAAACAAACCACTAGCACTTCCCTTGAATCCATGGTAGTACACTTCCCATAGGCATCTATCACTTTGATATCAACTCATTCATGACTTCTAAAGGAATGACATTACATGATGCACCGAGAATCAAACATACAATTGTGAAGTAGCCTATCTTTTTTTATGAGAAAATTTGTGAAGAATGGATCAACATCAGTTGAGAATCAACCAAAGATGTCCCCAAATATACCTCAGGTGTCTCTCCAATATCTTCTACTGTTGGTGGTGTTTCAAGGTCAAAAATGATATGAGGTGGAGTTTCAACAATATTTACATTTCTTCATGGAGTAACCTTATCTTCTTTCAATCCAAAGTACTCAAATGCTCTCTTCTTATGCTCAGGAATTCTAAGCAACTCAATGATTGGAACACTCACTTTAATTTGGCTCAATACTTGGGCTATGTCATAGGGGACACTCTTTGGAAAAACAACATTGGAAGGGAGACAAGAAGATTCATCAGATGGTAAAGGATTCTTGGTAGCTTGGGCATGATGAGGACTATAATTTTTTCTTGGGACAACAAATCTTTTAGCAAGTGTTTCTTTCCTAGGAGCTTCTTTTGGAATGCTTGTGAGCAAGGGTGTTTTAGGTTTGGCTTGAGGCCTAACTCCCTTAACAACTTTGCTTCTAGTATTATACTCTTTCTCTTGACCAACAACAACATTCATTAACAACTATCTATCTTCCTCCGAAGGGATACCACCATCATATTTCTTAATCATCAATGCTCTTAGGTATTCAAAGTCATTGTTATGAATTTAAAATTCCTGAACTACATCTACATCATGAGTATGAGAAAGAGAAAGAAGTGGTACCCACTTTATGCAATCCCAAAATCTGCAACAGTCCTTGCACTTATTACCTCAGTAGATGTTTCTCCTCCTTGTGAGCTTGAAGAACAGCCCACCATGCAAATATCATCATCAGTTCCATCCTCATTATCAGCTTCATCAACCTATTGGTCCACTTCACATGGAGGATGAGGAAGAAAACATCTATCACACCAATCCATATCAACAACTTCATCAACATCAACAACCCTGGAAGTTAGAGGGTAAGGAAGCAATCTAATTCATGTGCTTGGGGTTGTTTATTTGCAGATCCAAGAGGCCCTTTACCTTTTTCATCAAACCTCTAGTCATTCCTATGGTGATTAAAATCTATCTTGTGCTGCTTTGCCTAGGCTAACCTTGTGAGGTCTACCCAATCCCCTTCTCAGCTCTTGCCAACTTGTATGAAATTTCTTTGACATCCCCTACCAATGTTTTCACAACCTCTTCTAAATCAGCACCTTTGCTAGCTTGAGGTTTTTAGGGTTTATCAATTTTACACCATCTCTCTTGAGAGGCTTCTCTCAATGCCTTGATATTGTGTTCAATTTGAAGCTGCCATGGTGAAATCTTGTCTTATATTGGTTAGGTTCTTGTCTCTTAGGTAATAGGCTTCCTTCTTATCAAATGCATCTGCATATTTGATTAAACAAGATTCATCACAAGGCCTCAAACCAGCGAGTAACCTTCTCAAAGTTTTGTTAAACCTTGTGTTGAAATCATCGAATGAGTCATTAGGGTTCTTCTTGATATTCTCAAACTTAGATAAAAGAAATCTAGGATCAATCTTCTCACCATATTGAAACCTAAATGCATTTTTCATTTTCAGTCCATGAATCAATAGAATTATCAGTAAATTGTACCAATCCCTAACATCCTCCTCTAGTGGATGAATAATTTTTGCATACACATCCTCAAAATCTATCTCAAAATCTTCCATCATATTATCAAAAATTTTGAGATGATGATCACCGATAATAGCGTTATTACCTGGAATTCTAGCAACCTATTTTTGACATCTTGTGGGAAACATTTGGGTAACCATTCATTCCTATAAAATTTATAGGAAGAAAGGTGTTAACAACAAATGGAGGTATAGGCTGACCCATATTGTTTGGTGGGGTGATCTTGGAGGTGAAACAAGTTGATGAGGAGTGAGAGGTCTTTGGGAAATGGGAATGAAAACTTCAAGACAGATCTCTCTTAAGGGCCCTCCTTCTTGATGATCTCTAGCAAATTTAGAAAATACAAGAGCAGATTTAGGAGCAAGGCCTTCAAATGCACAAGAAGGTCCCTCACCTAATGGGGAATTTCAAATCAGCAATAGGATTATCTCGAATCAGATCCACTTGAAGAAGAATTGCAGTCCTCAATAATAGGCTACTCACTTTCAAACTCAATAATAGGGATCTCCTTTCTTGCATCCCAATCTCCAACAACCTTCCACACCTTTCTTTCCTCTAGCTTTGAGCTTATTGAATCTGTAAACAACTTCTTAACAGAGTCCTTGATGAAGAGAGATCTTCTTCCTTCCAGTTTTACAGGGATTAGCAACACAAAAGTAAATGAGAGAAAGGTAAGACAACTTGTATTTTCAAGATCAAATCAGCATGGAGTCGCCACTAAGGAATTTCACCTTAGTTGTGTAAGAATGCACTAAAATAATTTGTCAAATGTTTGCTAGCACTGAAAACTTTGCAAAGCCTTATAAATCAAACCTTCTTCTTCTTAAATCAATCAATCACAATGCACCCAAAGTGTATGAACTACTAGTAAATGGAAAAAGGGTAGACAAAACTTGAAACCCTTTTTAAAACTTACAGATCTGAAGCATAGAATGATATTTTAACAATGCAGCAGCTCAAATACTTGAATACAAAAATGCTCAAACTCTTCAAAAACACCAAGAAATTCTAAGAAGTCCCCGACAACGGCGCCACTCATGTTGGTATCCAAATTTGTTCTCCTTTTAAGTCTGAGTAGCACCATAGATATATAATGGAGCTTAAATACAAATTAGACCATGTTGTATGTCATTGGTAGTTGGGGATATGGTTTATTTGGCACTCGGGTTTGTGGACAAATGGATAGCACTGTAATTGGACTTGATCTTGTCCTAGCTATTTTAGGTTGTCCCTTAACCAAGGTAAGAGGACCTATTTTCTAACCTTGCAATGGTGAAAGAGATGAAGATGTCCTTCTCTTTGCTTGAAATTCTATGCTTGGATACCTTGATGAAAACATGATCAACATCCTAGATCTGAACTCTCACAAGTTGTCACTTCTCAAAACATGGGTATGTTCTCAAAACAAGGCAAAGGTTACTAGAGACATTGGAAATCTTGATATGTTATGCATACTTTTGCAAATGGATTTTGATTTTCTATGGGTATACAAATGCAAATAAGGGATATTACATGATAGGATCTTTGTTGTTTAAATGAGTTTTAGTGGGGATTAACAAGACAAACCGGATAGATCAAATCTTTGATAATCTCCATAATACTTGAATAACTATTAGATGAAATGGCTAAAATAATCAAGATGTTCTTTCAACCACAAGAGGCACAAATGGAAGCCCCAGTTGCACTCTTCACACAATTTTGAGAACTCACCACAAAAATCTTGAAGTGAAGAATTAAATTAAACAGAAAAATCCTTGATCAAACCATGCCTAAGGTACCCCAAAGGCTTACAAGAAAATCTCTCAGATTAAGGAAGGTAAAGTGATTTTAAATTTTGTTTATCTCCTTATCGAGATGAAGGCTCTTGAATATGAGATTGCAAATGCCACTAATCTATAATGGAAATCTGTGTGATTTCTAAAGACTTTCAATGCAAGATTGCAACAAGAATAGTAAAAAACTATTTTTAGGCATTTAAAATGATAATGAGTACACCATATTGCCCAAAGAAAACATGATTTAATTCAAAACTTGTTAGATTCAATGGCAAGGGAGAGTTACATGAACAATATTAGATCTTTGTGATGGTTATACACTTCTAACCAACTCACATACATGAATTTCCAACACATGAGACATTAACTTGGTTCTTTGGTGGATTTCTCAAAAAATGAGATTTCTCTCAGAATTTGCTCATGATTTTCAACTCCAAACCCTTTACAATTTCTCCAAAATGCATTATATACCTCATGCCACATTGGAGCCTTCCTTCCCAAGAAAAGAATATGCCATGGGATCAAGTTTGTTACAACAATTCTTCATGATTCAATGAAAATGACATCAAATAGAAAAACACTCGCGTGAGGTTACAGGTGTGCCCAAAATATTAAATTATTACAAATATATAGATCATTACCCATCCTGGAGGCACATTTTTCATCATTGAGGCATGCAAACACCCTTCCTCATCATTTTCACCCTTTTACCTTTTAAAACTAACTCTGTAACTTTTGATTTTGTCATTTCACATGTTTGCTCGGGCTGAGGTAGCAAATTACTTCAAAAACATTTAAAATCAAATAATTAAGCCATGAAAGTGATGCCAATGATCATGGAAGGCCAAGACGACACAAAATCACTATAAATTTGATGAATTTTCATGCAAAATTCATGATTCCAAGCTTCCTGGAGGAAAAATGGCGGCCAAAAAATGAAAATGCACAACAAACATTAATATTATCCATCTTTTCCTTTAATCTAGGCCCTCCATGTGTCAAAAAACAATTGGGACTGAAATTGGGATCAATTTTTACTTTTCCAGAGTTTTTGAAAAAATGGAATATTTTGACTTTTTTCTCCACCCCTCCATCTTTGAATTTTGGAGCTGACACGTGGCATATGGTGGTTCCCATTGAAATCACACTTCAATTCTATGTAATATGACCATTTTTGGAATTTGGGAAAATTTTCACTTTTTGCCCGTGGGCCCGCACCTCCGATTTTTCCCTTGCCACGTGTCTCCTTGTGATTCGCTAGTAGGCCAGTGCATCAAATTTTGGTTTTGAGTCCTTTTGGAAAAAGGAAAAATTTTCCTTCCTGCCTCTCGCTGACCTACCTTGTCCTCTACCACGTGTCCATCCCCTATTCACTGTAGGGTTTTGGGCTGAAACTTAAATTTAAACCATTCAAAGTTTAAAACTTCAAAATCACCAAAACCATCACCGGCCCCTTGACCAACCTTCCCTTACCGCCATGCTGCCACGTGTCCATTGCTGATTGGAGTGAGGGAAAACTGATTTAGAAACTTTATAAAATTAGAGCCAAAAACTCTAAGTCCCCATGGCCCGCACTTCCATTTTGAAACTTTTAGGACACGTGTCCTCTTGCGATTGGCTGCGGGGTTTCGGCCAAAATTTTACTTCTAGAAATTTCACAAAGTAAGGTATAAAAACCTTAAGGAAATCTGACCACCCACCATCCCTCACCCAATCGAGCATGCCACGAGGCAAATTTGGAAAAAATTGGGCCTCGGGCCCGAAAATGCCCCTTTTGCCAAAAATTAAAAATGACAAGTTATAACATTTCCCCGCCGATCCTTGGCCAATGAAAACCCACCACATTGCCAATGCATGTTTGAGGAAGAATTTGATTGGAAAATGATGCCCGTATGATGGTCAAAACACAAAAAATTCAAGGATGCCCTAGAATTCAAATTTTTCACCAAGGATGGCAAATTTTTGATTTTGAATCAACTGAAGCATGATTTTACAACATTTTCAACCTTAGGATTGGATTTTCAAATACAAACAAGTATGAATTGATCAAATTGAATTTTTTCACGATCTGGCAAAGGAAAAATGATATAGCCCATGAAATTGGAAAAACTAGGGCACAAAAGGGGCAAACTTGGAATATTCCTTTCAAATTAGGGCAAAACAACAAGTTTGTGAGCATTTTTAAAGCATCAAACTGGAGGGGAAGAATTTCAAACCATCAATTCAAAGGGTAAAACATTTTTGAGCAAATACAGATTTGAAAATTTTAAGGCAACATGGTGCAAGATTAAAAATGGCACAAACAAAATGAGAAATGATATTCCAAACAAGGTAGTTCAGCTTGTTTACTAATATTGAGGAAAATATATGCTTCCTTATTTATAAAAAATATGAAACAAAGAGTATGAAAGATAAATCACACCATAATATGGATAGGACTTATGGTCATCCCTACGAATGCTTGGATCTTTCTTCAAAAGAATACTAAATACCAGATGATGTGATCATTAAAGAGCCAAAAAAATAAGAATTCTAACCCAAAATTTTAGAGTTATGTAACAAAAATGTTATACAAAATTCCATAAACCGCATAGGGGAGACTAGTCCGAGACAAACATTGAGAGTGATCAACCAAATAAAACCCCTATAGGCTTCCTTTGATATTAAAATTTTATTTCTTATTTCCAACTTCAAAAAGATACACAATTTTCAGATTAATGGGTATCCTAAGTAAATTATCCGGTACCTCAATAAGTTACTACATCAAGATTATGGGTCCCTAAATTATTAAATTATCCCAGATATACCCATTTAATTATTGGGTCCCTACATCAAGATTCAAGCATTTAAGAAGTCCTGAAGATTTTAAAATATTCATCAAATCGATATTCCAAGATTCAAGATAAGGATCACTATATTCAAACCGTATGGAAAAACCCAAAACTTAACACACAAAAATCACCTCAATCAGTTGACATAGTATTCCACATAAGTAACACAACATTGGAGTATACTGAGGTTTCCACATACATAAAGTATTATCGAATTCTTGAGTCATCATAATAATCTTTAGAAATCATAAACGTAGATCTTAATACCAACACCATGGAAACAACGAGAAGCATTTACCCATTATGCATAGATCTTGTTGGTATCCAAATTGATTATCCCTTGGAGACCAAGCGGGATCACACATTTAGCAAGACACTTAGAGACAAACTAATCATATTATGATTCGTTTTGTAGCCGAGGAGGAGATTCAACTAAATTTTTGTCACTTGGGCATGGAAAAATGAATAGCACCATATAAAAGGATTTGATCTATCCTTACTACTTTAGGTCGTTCCTTTAAACCGGGGTGAGAGGACTTGTTTTGTAACCTCTGTTGGTGAAGGACATGAAGAGATCCTTCTTTTCACAATTTTTAGGGAAGCTTGAGAAAATATGATCAATGCCCCATGATATAACTCTCACGAGTTGTCACTTCTAAAGAATGAAGATATTTTGTGAACATGGTTTCGGTTACTAAAGACACTTAAAACCTGATTGCTTTTGTATATTTTGGCAGTAGAATTTTCTTATTTGTGGATACAAAAGAGAAATGGGGTACTTTGGGTAGGATTGATGGTTATTTGAAAATTTTGGTGGGGATTAAGCAAGATGAAGTTGATTTCACCGGATCTTTGAGAACCTTTACAAAAATTGGACAACTTAACAATAGAAAGCTTCATAATAGCAAAAATATTCCTTCAACTAGAAGGTGTGCATCAATGGAGCCCCAAATATGCATGGTTTCACATGATCTTTGAGAATTCAACATGAAGCCTTAAGATAAAGACTCAATTAAACATTAACGACCCATGGTTCCTCATGCCTAAGATACACTCAAAGGCTTACAAACAATATTTATCAACAAAATGATAGTAAAGTGATTTTAAATTGTTTATCTCATTACAAGATGAAGGCTTTTCTTGTAATAAAATTGTAAATGCCACTAAACTATCATAGGGATAAGATCTTGTGTGAATCAGAGGGATTTTAACATAAGATTAACAAAACATCAAAACCTTTTGAATACATTACGAAATAAAAATAGACATAATTTTTCCCATGATCAACGTAGATTAATTCGAGATCTATTAGATTTATCAAGAGGGGAAAGTTTCTTGAATAATCTCGAGCTTGTCAATGATTGTACACTTGTAACCATCTTGACTCAATCAAATATAAAACACAAGAGATTAACAGGTTTGTTAGATTGTCTCTTAGGAAGATGGGATTTATCATATTTTCTCATAAGAATTAAACCCCCTCCTTTTGCATGACTAAATCATGCCCTTTATAGCACTCATTTACATTAAAGATTCCCCCAAACAAAGAATATTTGAGGAACCTTTGTTTGTTACATATTTTATCATGATTTCTAGAAAGTGATGTTTAATGATTTACTAAAAAAAATTCCCAAGTGTTCAAAAGGTGAATCATTTCAAATATTTCCATCATTGTTTTAACTGGGGCATCCAGTCATCTCCTCTGGAAACACATTTTTCATCCTTTGCGCCTATAGCTTCCTTCTCCTCATTCTTTCCTTTGTAATTTGCTCTACTGGATCTAGAAATTCATTTTCTGTAGGTGCCCGAGTAACTTTGTTTCAAAATATCAACTCTTGCACTTCCTCAGATTCAAAAATTTGAGCTCCACAACACTTCAATTGCACTTTGCTGATAGAAATGACAAGAAATCATTCAGATTCACCATGAAAAACGATGCGTATTTGCATCCCCTAAAGTCGTGGAATGTTAATGGAAGCAAAACCAGATGCATCATGTCATAACCGTTGATTCTTCCATTTCACAACTTTAAATTAGAGTCATCCACATGGAATATTAGATCGAAACATGCTGGGGGTGCATTTTGCATTTTATGACTTTAGGAAAAATTCACAATTTTGACATTTTTGGGCCCCTCTCCTTTGAAATACGGATTTGACACATGGCTTAATCTGGGCCTTTGATGGAGTCATGGCTCATTTATGTAATTTTACCCTTTTTTAAAAAAGGAAAAATTTCCAATTTTCCTCTGGTGACCCGCTTCCCCATCTTTGAATTTTCAATGTAGACTTCATTTGTTTCCTGGTGGGGCCACACTTCACTTTTATACTTTATCCCTTTTTCATAATAAATCAAAAAGTTCCAAATTTCTCCCGGCGCTCCACCCTCCCAATTTGAATTTTCAAATGCTGACTCAAACATGTGACATCACTTTGTCCCCTGCGGGGTTGCAAATTCAAGTAATTTCGTGATATTAATGTGCATGTTTAACTTAGCGGTATTGTTGTGATACTTTCCCTCAATACACCAAAGTGTTTTCCCTTAATATTTTGGAGAAAATTGTTGACTTGTGCATCAAAAACCTTTCCATATCAATCGTGCATATACTCAGTCAAAGGCCTCATACAAATTTTGTGTATCACCGTAATTTTAATCCTTTTACAATCTACTTTTTACCCTTAAAGCCCAGAAAATCAATTTAGGATACATCAATAAGGAATTGGCCTTGATACCAAAGACTCACCTCAAAATAGGTATACCCATAGACCAAGGTGCTACCATTATATCTACAAAAGAGAGAGATCCTTTTGCAAGCTTAGAACACCTACATCCATCTCTCTCTACAGGATGCACTTTGAGAGATAAAAGTTTTTGCCATTTGGTGGGACAATGAATCATATCTCGCATGCAAGTTACAAATATCTACAACAGATCACAACAGATAGAAGTTACTTTTGGGACAACAAGATGCAACAATTTATTCTAAAGATTTAAAGATCTATTTGGTGACTCCTGTAAAGCTGATTTAGACTAGTATTGCAACATGTTCCATTCCTAAAGTGACTAAAAGATCATTAGATAAGAGGAATTCCTCCTGAGTTTGTTTCTTTACCTTTGAATTCTGTAAGAAGGAGAAGAGTTGGTAATACTTTACCTTGTAATAGGCCTAGTTTTGATAACCCGCCTCCTAATATTCCTTCATCACGTATCAGTTTCTCTATTCAGATCCTAGTCTTTCAAATGGCTATTCAAGCACCTAGGAATTTTGTGACCTTTACTAATGGTAACCCATTAGTAATTCAAGTTTATCATGGTATCCCTAATGCTGTAATGAAAAGTTTACCATCATTTACTTGGTGATAATCAGGTGACACCTATAGAGAACATTAAAGATGTTGAGCCTTATGTGTAGTTCATAATATTACCCATGAAGATGTGGCTTTGATACTTTTAGCCGCTTCCTTTAATTTACAAGCCCCTGTAATGGTATAGAAATCTAGAGATTGGAAGCATAAGAACTTTGGGATGATTTAGGTAAATAAAAATTAAAAAATAGTTCCAAAATAATTCAGTATCATTTGTCCCTCATTTAACAATTGTTTGATCTTTGAAAAGAGATCCTCATGAATTTATGTCTAGTACAAAAACTTCAAAAAAACATCCATTTTTCTAGAACTTGGGAAAGAATTCTAAAGAAGTGTCCAAACAAATTCAGATCAAGTCCCTAGGCATGCTTTCTCATGAGTTTATGTCTAGTTTCAACATCCATTTTTCTAGAACTTGGGAAAGAAAGTGTCCAGCCTCAAGTGGGCATGCTTTCCTTTATCATCTAAGAGCTTTAAAAAGTGATATTTCAAATATGATTCAGTCTATGGGAGGTAATATTCTTCCGAATGCTTATGACATTGCTATAAAAGCTGAAAACATCCTTATTCAAGCCAGAAAATTTGCACCAAGGCCTTCAATGCCTTTTTGGACATATTTAGCACCTATCCCACAACCTATCACCATTGTGGAGCCTGTTATTACAGCCCCATCAAATTATGTGTTAAAAGTTTTGTAGACTTTTGGAAACAAGATGACTTCAAGTGACAATAAAGTTTCACTACCTAGCAGACCTTATCAGGCTCCTTATTAGCAAAACCATCAAAATCAGCAAAATAGGCAGCCTTACCAACAGAATCAAAATTATAGGCAACCTTATCAACAAAGGCAATTTGACCCAAATGATCATACGCCATCTAATGCTTTAGTCCCAATTAATATGGCTACTGAAGAGTGGTGTCAACCTTGTAATCAACCTCATTCAGCTACAAATTTCCCAAATGCTTTTTTGAACATAAGCCTTATTGCACAACCTCAATCTGAAACATTATTCATGCCTCAAATGGAGGTGGGAAACAAGAAAATCATGTTTAGAAATTCGTGAACAAAACTTAGTTAATTTTAGTGAGGACGATTTCATTGCGCTTAACTACTAAGGCTTAAGAAAAGGCCATAGAGAGCAAAAAACAAAACAATAGGCTTGTTCTACGTACTATCACTAATAAAACAACAAGTATAAGCCCAAAATCAGCTAACAATGCATCTGTTCATAAAAAAACAAGAGGTGTTTCTCCTTCATTCCTTTGTCTCTCGGTTTGGTATCGAGCTTGAACAGATCTCTGCTGCATGCGTTGGTCAAGGTCATTGGACTCTACTGGTCTTGCGTGGAGATTAGAGGAGTCCTGCTGCGCCTGCTGGCTGCGTGGAGATCTTCAAAGCATGACGGAGATCTACTACTGCGTGAAGACTTCAGCATTTAGTCTTCTATTTTCTCTACCTGTGCGTGTTGATGACAATTGTTGCTACGTGGAGAGGAAACAATCTAAGGATATACAGTGAAACCTATGGCGTTCAGCGAAGCAAACCCAGTCCAGATCCAGTTCCTCTGCCATTGCATCAAGACAAGGAGAAACTGTTTTTCTTTTTGGTGCGTTGGATAGGAGAAAAGCGTGGAAGTTCATGTGGAAACTCTGCTTGCTGGGACGTGAGACTGTATGCAGCGCGTGTTGAAGACTGCTGCTGCTGCTAGACGTGGAAACAATCTAAGGATCAAACACAAGCTGGACGTGGAGACTTACTTAGCCACCTGCTGAAGGAAGGCAGCACGTGGGTGAAGAAAAGACTGTGCTGTGGAAAGCAAAACGTGGAGATCTCGCTGGGAGAGAGAACTTATTTCTGTGCGCGGAGACCTTCAACCTGTGTAGCGCTGTCGAGGTAGTTTTGAGTCTACAACAGTTTCTTCAACACTACGTCGAATGTCGAGTGTAGACAACTCGATTGAAAGCGTCAATAACATAGTCGCCATAGCTGAAAGCCACAATATCAACTCACCAGCCAGAGAACACCATGGAGAAGCTCCTGAGAGCTCCGGGTTCTACTTTGCTTTGCTGAACGAGCTTCAAATTCGGCAATCTTGCATTCGACAAACTAGTTTGAGAAGGACTCCTTGAATACTTTCTTTTCGACGTCACCGCCAAGCAAAGCGAAATCTACGGGAAGAATTAGAAGCCCGGATACGACACCGATTATGACGAAGAAGAACGCCTACAAAGAGTCGCGAGTCTCACAACACGTGAATGTGCGAGCATCTACGAGCCAGTAATTCTCGACAGTGAGTCCAAATTGTAATAACTTTTCAAATAAATAATTTTTTTATTACAATGTCTACTCCGAAGTTACTTACGTCGACGCCTTTCGATTGCTAAAAGGACCTAATTTTGCGGCCTGGAAGACAAAAATGAAGACAATCCTTCGAGTTTGAAGGATTATGGGGAAGTGTCATAGGGTGCTCAGCCGATTCCCATAATCCTTCAAATCGAAGGAGTTGTCTTCATTTTGTCTTCCAACAACGAATGAAGGAGAAATAGAATAGATACTTAAGGCTTAAGAAAAGGCCACAGAGAGCAAAAACAATAGAATAGGCTTGTTCTACGTACTATCACTGATAAAACAACAAGTATAAGCCCAAAACCAGCTAACAGTGCATCTGTTCATAAAAAAATAAGATGTGTTACAGCTGGTAAAGAACAACAAAAATAGCTATAGCTTGATCCAAGAAGGTTATTTATACCTTAGATATCAAAAACAATCTGAAGTAGAATCAATTTTTGCCAAAGCCTATACTAAAACAGTAGAATATGTCTCTAAAATTGATGCTTATTTTAACATCGTTGATGTAATGAAAAAGCATAATTTTAACATCTCAATATGGGATGTTCTAAGTATTCCAGGACAATAAGATTTACTTTCTCATGAACTAGCTAAGATGTAGATTTCTTCTAAAACAACAGAAAAGGAAGTCCAGAAAGCAGACATGGTCCTTGGAACAATGGAACAAGACCACATCAAAGAAGTTAAATGGATGATTAAGAAAGCCTTAAATGGTCATGACATGAAGAAGCTACCACCATTATATCTATCGCTAATTATTGGAGAACATCTTGTTCATAACTGTATGCTGGACAACGGTGCAAGCAACACAGTTATGCCAAAAGTAATTGTAGAAAAATTGGGCCTGTAGTATAAACCTACACAAAAGAGTGTCTTATAGTTGGATGGAACTCCAACTAATATGGTTGGTGTCATCATGAAATCTAGAGGTAACATTGCATGCTTGCCCAAATGTTTCCATTCTACAAGATGTTACTATTGTAGGCTTACCTCCTTACTTTGCTATCTGTTTATCAAGAGACTTCAGAGCAAAAATAGGAGGCTATCTCTCTTCAGATTGGTCTTTCTTATTTTTCACTACTCGTTATAGGACCAAGGTTACTATCAATTCAGAATGCGTTGGCGATTTTACATTGAGCCTCATGCTTCTAATACAGTAGCTAATTATGCAGCTTTAGACTAGTCTAATTTTGATAATATTGCTCATGTTTCATCATTATATTGTGTTACTAACCTATTTATGGATGTAAATACACATGAAGAACACGTTCATGATCCTTTCAAGGAATTTGAAAAACACATGTTTGGGGTGTATTGCTTGCGATGAAGAAAATACACAATTCCCTGTTGTCAAAAATAGAAAATGCAAATGCGAAGGGATTTGGAAGCTTGAGTTTGATGGAGCTAAAATAAAGAAAGTAAAAGGAGTAGGTTTGATGCTCACTTCCCCAAAAATGAAAGGTATTTCTCACTTTGAGTATCCAATTTTATGCACTTCAACGTAGATGAATATGGAGCATTAATTCATGGCTTACTTTGGTCGAGTAAAGAGAGGTATTAGCATGCTACAAATTTTTGGTGATTCCTGAGTTAGTTATCAATCAAGTAAGAAATTTCAATGTTTGTAAGAATCTATTAATGAAGTCTCCTGCCAAACATAGAGTTTCATACTTAATGGAAGATTTCAAAGCTATTAACATTCATTGCATTCCTAGAACAAAAAATAAGCATGCGAGATAGACTTGTAACAATTGGTGCTAGTTTTGAAATGCTGGAAAATATTGAAAATAGAAAAATTCGGCCTCATATGCAGCTAATTATTAGGCCATTAATACCTGATAATGACTTGAATTGGCAGGTTTTTGAAAGTGACGATCAAATCTCAGGTTTTCTAAGCAAGAAGCTGAATTCTCGGAGTAAATCAAGATAAATTACAACACTTATATGGTGACCAGATTGTTTAGTTAAAGACAAACAAAATGCCTCAAGGTATGGTCACATTAGAAGACATATTCAACACTGATGATCAGTTAAGAAAAGACAAAAAAAAGATGTCAACACATGCTGATAACTATGAAGAGATCTCAATTGATGAAGGGAAAAAATTTGTTTACGGGAAAGGTATGCTCCGTGGCTAAAAACATTCATTTATTAATCTTTTCAAAAGAATTTAAAGATATTTTTTTCTTGGAGACACCAAGACACGAAAGGGTTTGATCCTTAGATTTAGCACAACATACTATTGAATTATAGCTGAATTCTAAGCTAGTTAGGTAAAAATAGAGGCATGTAAATCCCAAAATAGAGCCTCTAATGAGTAAAGAGTTATCTAAGTTAATTGAATCAGGTATATTCTTTCCGGTTAAGCATTGATTGGGTATCCGATCTTGTTCTGTTAAGAAAAAATGGAGAAATTACATTATGTTTTGATTTTAGAGATCTTAAAAACTTCATTAAGAGATCGCACCCACTTCCAAATATGGATTAGATTTTGAGAACGGTTTGTAGTTTAGATAGACTATCTCTTCTAGATGGCTATAGTGGATACGATTAGATTTTAGTTTAAGAAGAAGATTGGTACAAAACAACTTTTACCACCAAGTGGGTACTTATGCTTACAAAACAATGCCTTTTGGCCTTTGAATCTTTGTGCAATGTTTAGACTTAATGGACATGGATTTTGGAACTTGTTAAATAAATGCATCCTTGTTTATTTAGGTGATGTTAGTGTGTTTTAAGAAAATTCAGATGAGCATCTAATATATCTAATGAGACTTTTTAGGTTATGCGCAGCGAGTTTAGAATATCTTTGAATTCCAAAAGTCTATCTTTTTAGTACATCAAGAAAAATTACTTGGTCGTATTATTTCTAAACAAGTTTTACCAATTGATCCTTTCGAATTGAAGCCATATTACATCTATCATTGCCTCATCATAAGAAAGCATTACGAGTTTTCTTGGGAAAATCAATTTGTTAGAAGATTTGTTCAGATTTTCCGGATTGGTGAAACCATTGACAACTATGCCAAAGAAAGAGAATACTTTATCTTGGACCAAAAAAGGGAGAGAAGGATTTGAAACAATCGAAAAAACCATCTCTCAAACTCTTAGTCTTGTAGATCCAAATTTTGATGAATATTTTACAATGTATGCACTTGCAGGAGGTGAAACAATCTCAGCCATATTAACTTATTTTAATGATGAAAATGTTGAACAACCAATCGCTTTCTTTGGATAAAGATTGCATGATTATGAAAAAAGGTATACATTTATTGAAAAAAAAGTACTTTCAGTAGTATGAGGGCTAAATAATGTTAAGTACATACTTTCAAACAATAAAATTCATGTTCGTGTTTCTCATCTAAGTGTGATAGCTTTCTTGTTAAATAAAGAATTGAATGAGAAAAGAAAAGGCTGGATAATGAAAGTTATGGAATATGTTGTGATATATGGGTTGCAAAGACGGTTCGAGGAAAAGGCTTATGTGAGCACCTAATTGCTTATATGGAAACACAACATGAACCAGAATCAGAAGATCCAAAACAATATGCTGAAGTTAAGCATCAACAATCAGATGTCATGTGGTTAAACCAGAAAACCAACAACCTGAACTTGCTCAAGAGGTCCAAGAATCAAGATGGATGATTGATTTAGCTAGCTATTTGCAGTATGGTATTTATTCGGAAGGTATGGACAAGAATAAAAGAAGGTATTTCAGATTACAATATGTACCCTATGTTTTCATTGATGGTGTATTATTCATAAAGGATATAAATGAAATTTTCAATGCGATGTGTTGACTATGACAAAATTCAGCAATTATTATCGGATTCCATGAAGAACCCGGAGGAGGTCTTTTTCTCAAGCATGTACCACTGACCTTAAAAATTATGAAAGTTGGTTCTTATTATTGGCCCAACATATTCAAGGACTGTTTTGAATGGATCGAGAAAGTGTAAGAAATGTGCATTCTTTGTTTGAAAAGATCATTTGGCTTCATTGCCTTAACAACCTATTTCAGTGATCAACCTTTTATGCGAGTGGGGTATTGATTTTATAGGCATGATAAACCCACCTTTGTCACAAGGACACTAGTGGATTTTAATTGCTACAAATTACTTTACATGGTGGAATAAAGAAATAGGCTTGAAAGATGCTAATGAAACTTTGATACTATCGATTTATGAAGGTATGGTTTGCTGATTTGGTGTTCAAAGCTTAACTATCATATTAGATAATTCTTTAGCATTTCATGCTGTAAAGTAATAGATTGGGATGTTAATCATGGAATTTATCTAAGTTCTTCATCTAACTATTACCCATAAGGTAATGGGTTAGCTGAAAGTATGAACAAGAATCTTTTAAGAATCATCAGAAGAACACTCAAAGATAACCAGAGAACTTGGCATATTATGTTGAATTCAACACTTTGGGCTGATGGAGTGACTCTTAAAATATCAATTGGCAATTCATCATACAAGCTTGTTTACGGAAGAGAAGCAAGAATTCTTATTTCAGTTGAGTTACCCGCATTATATTTTACGCATCAAATAGAGCTACTTGAAAATGAACCATTGTAGGTTTTTATGCACAATTAATGGAATTATAAGAGCTAAGAGATCAAGCTCATTCAAACATAGAAAAGAATTAGAAATAGAGGAAGAAGAATTTTGACAAGAAAGCCAAGTCTAGAATCTTCAATGAAGGAGATATTGTGTTAAAGTGGGATTTTGATCGTGCAAAGCTAGGAAGACACACGAAGTTTGATACAATATGGAGTGGTTCTTACATGATTTCATCTTGCAAAGAACACAATGCTTTTCAACTCTTGAGGATGAATGGAGAGGAACTTCCCATTCTTGTGAATGGTATGTTTCTCAAACACTATTATTGAAAATCCTATAGTGTCTGTTTAGAGTAGGATTTCCTTCAATAAGTGCATTCCTTGCACATTGCAATGTTTTTCAATTCAATAAGTGCATTTGTGCACATGATCTGGTTTACAGATCCTTTCCCAATTTTATATCATTTTAGAAGGGTTGGACATTCAGGAAGGCAAATTTTGGTTACATGCTTTAGAATCCATGCCCAATGGACAATAGCAAGGAAATAGTTTACAAGCTAGTAGGCAAACTTTCCCCATAGGATTGCAGAAATGTTGACAATTTTTGCACTTGTGTAAAAATGGTCAATCAAAACATCATTATGATGGATAGCATTGGTGAAGTATACCTAAGCTAGGGTAGTTTTATTTTAGAGAATATTTTTACTGTTGAATTAATTAATGATTGCATGGAATTTTCAGCTATGTGTGCTATCACAAAATATAATAGATCACATAGTCTACAATTTCATGACTATATTCGGAAAAGAACACAAATCCCCAAAGGACTGATTGTGTTGTCTTGATGAAGGCATCCAATTGCAGAATAGATGAAATGCTAAATTCTAGAACATCAAATACAGTTAAAGATTGCAAAAAAATTAGAGTTCATTACTATATGTTATAGGTATTCTTTAATGTTCTTTCCTTCATGACTAAGACATTCAATTATATTACCGAGTTGTTTAGTTCATCATACAATCCATATCAGAAAGCAGAAATGCAAAAAGAAATACACAACTCAATTTCACAAGTCAATGCTTTATTCATAGGAATTTTAAATGTTCCCACACAACTTGTGGGATGTAAGCTGAAAGGAAAGTATAGCTATTGAAATAAGAGGTACACATGCATGAAAGAGAAATTATAGGTGTATGAGTGAACCCATCATTTCCTTGGGTCTTCTCCTTTGGTTGATGTATCTTCATCTTCAGCTTATTCCCTCTTCATATTCATCACTAGAAGTACTATACCTAAAAAGAAGAAAACAAGAAGATTATCAGTTAAGAGCTCAGGGTTAATCCATATTCCTACATTTCTCTTTTTTGTGCATATGGATCTCTTAACAACAAGAGCTATAGATTACTTGAAGATGAAAATTGCATACATGATTTTCTCACTCAAAAAGAAGGATAAAGAAGAAAAGAAAACCATGGACATAAGAGAGGCAAAAAATCCTAAATATTTTCTCACTATTTTCTCAAGTGTGGAGGTACAGGTTGTAGCCAAGAATAAATAAATCATGTCTCACAATCCTCACTATGGATAGAGATCACAAAATTCAATAACCTATCCTATGATACATGAAGCAGATGAGTGACCAATACATATTGGAATAAAGGAAGAATTCAACTCAAAGATCACAACAATTATAGAAAAAGAAGAAGTTTAAGTACAAAATAGAAGAGATAATTACAAACAAAACCGCATGTTTCGGGGTTCTTGTTGAAGAAGATGGATCATAATTTAAAAGATGTAGTTAATTGGAAAGATAAAATTAGAGCTAGAACAGAGAATGAGAAAGAATTCTGGGGAAATTTTGATAGGGCTTCGCCATGGAAAATGGATATTTTAAGTTTTCCTAGCATACATACTAAAGTTGTAATGAAGATTAAATGCAGTATTTAACTAGAAAAGAAATGGAACTACAACATACGAACAAAAATTCAATGTTCGGCATGCAGAATTTATCAACCAAATTTCCGAAATAATATTTCCTTTCCTAGGTTCTCAAATAAAAAGCTATAGAAAGGTCATAAATCAGATATCAAGTCTCAAAAGGTACAATGCAAGCCCCTCAAGAAATTAGATACTATCAGTTGAAGCAGTAAACGAGAGGAAAAATATTTCCATGGTTTTCTTATAGACTACAAGTGTTGCATAGTCGGGGAGAAGTAAAATCCCAACTAGATCAAATGGAAATCAACATGTTTCAGATAACAATTACAGGTTCAACCATGCCATTTTAATGAATTTCAGAAACTCATGAAGGAATCTAGATGTACATGCAAATATTCGACAAATGAGTATGCATATGGAAGCCATGAGCTTGAAATCAACTCAAAAAATCTCTAGAATGGTTTAAAAAGAACAAAGAAAACTGAAAGCAAAAGGTTTGCAAATTAAGGATAAAGGTTTGAAATTTTAGGTGTATACCAAGCTTTCGAACCGCAGTCAATGGCAACAAAAGTTCTGAGATCTCCATTTCGGAGACAACATGTAAGGGAGAATTTCATGACAAGCGTGTTTCAAACTCACGAATCAAGACCACATTTGCAGTTAAATATTCGACAAGAACAAAATCTATGAGTGCCCATATTATAAAATGTACATGGCTAAAGAAATGATTGTAACCATATTCAAGTGCACGAAATTCACTCTACAAAAGATATACGATATAAACCGTAAAGGAAAATTCCATATCCAGGGATATCGAAAGTAAAACTAGATGGAAATCACAAGGAATCGGATCTATCCTCATTTTAAGAAAAACAAAATAAAATATGGAATAACCGAACGGAAATTATCTACAAAGCAAATCCTCCATGATCGGTCAATTTGAAGAAAGCTAATAGTAATAACCATCAAAACTATGACAATATAATCTTATCAGCATCAAGCAAAGCAGAATATTCATATTACTGAGCCATTTAGAGAAGGATGAATCTAGAGTTACCTCCTTGCATTAGGAAATTAAGTTCAATGGTAATAACTGAGTCATCAAATTAAAGGAGCCATCAAAAATTCCCACTTCAAAAGGAGGTTCATAAAGAACAATAATTCAATAGGCCAACACAAAAACCATGGTGTCCAACTCGCAAAACTTGATAAATATAAAACCGAGATCAACCTCAAGAGTTGAGCTTTAGGACTCCAACAAAGGAGGCCGTCCAGGGGAATTTTTTTTATGCGGTTCCTTTAATGAGAGCAGAGCTTGAGAATGAAGATATGAAAGACTTAGGGTTTCAAGTGTTTTTATTCATCAAACCAAGTAACTTAACTCATCGAGTAAGTTGGAGATCAATGTACCAAAAATAAAAGTACGTAGATCAATGCTCATAATTGATCACCAAAATTGATGCAAACCCCACTTGACACATTAAAATGGTGGGTATTTTGGAAAACTTAACATCTTTTCATCATTTTTTAAAATTGTCAAATTGACCCGTGAGGCCGATGAAATATTATTGGATGCGAGAGAGGCGGGCCTTTTTGTTTTTCGATACGTTTTGGCAAAGGGAAAAAGTCAAAAGTTGATCCCACATCAAAATAGTCAAATGGAAAGCGTCGGATCCTTTAAGTTTTTGAGCTTTATTTCGAAAAAGGCGTAAATTTGTCAAATGGTCTTGTGGCCCCACTCATGTTAAAGAAAAAAGTGAAATGTTGGGCCAAGCATTAAAAGAGTCAAAGCAGAGAAGTAGACTATCGGGAATATACTACATTTGCCTTTGAAACTTTTCGAAAAGGGAACAAATTTTAAAAATGCCTGTGACTTTGTTGAATTATGAAAATTCAATCATATTAAAGTATTTGAAAAGAAGACCACTAGGAAATTTTTAGAATTTAAGCCTCTTTTAAAGGAGCAAAGTTTAAAAGTGCCACACGACCCAGTTAAGGACTAAACAAAGCCATGTATTCAATATGCCAAAAGCGGATCGTCAAGTCAATTTGAGATTTTGAGCCTTTTTAAAAATGGAGAAAAGTGATAACATTTCCCACAACTCTACCCATGCCATCAAATGACCAAATTAGAAGTAGAAGGGTGGGTCGAATGTGTAAAAATGTGTAATCTCTACAGAAATGGAAAAGAAAGTTTTCAGACTGACCGTTTTGCGGTTCAAATCTGTCCTACATGAACAACTTTTTCAAACTAATGAAGAAAAAGATCTTTACAAAAACCTTTATTCAAGCTTGAACAGGTCAACTAATGGTGGCCAAGGGAAAATTTAGCGAGAGCTTTACTAGGTCAGTGGATCTCAATAGATGAAAATACCAAAAATGATCAAGTTTGCAATACTTTTGTACCTTAATTCAAGTCTTGAGTTTACGGATCCAACCATGGTTAGAAAGTGCTAATATTATCACTACAAATGGATAAAGTCGCATATCTTTAGTGAAGACAGAATCTTCATGCGCAAAGGAAGAAGACTTGCTCATCAAACAAAACCTATTTTTCACAAATTATCACTCATGTTTTTCTTAAATATAGAGTAACAATCGATAGTAGTTGATTGAGTTGAAACCAATGGTTGTTAATGACTCTTTCTATTTTCCTTTTCTTTTTTATTCCTTTATTTATTAATAGATGAAGGATAAAAATAGGATGCATGGGTGAAGTACTGATTCTTTATATTTAGGAAGGATGGGAAATACTTTTCTTATATATTGTGTGCTTTGGCAAAGCACAAAAGGATTTAATTTTAGATACATGAGTGCTAAAGTAATTTTTAGTCGAGTTTTACCCTCACGAATGTGAAGTATTTTTGCCTTTCCAATTATTTGCAGTCTTATGTATGTTCCATTAATCTTGTGAATGTATGTTACTTGAATGATCATCTTACCTATTGCAGAATTCAATAATTTCTATGATATTAATGTGCATGAATAACTTAGTAGTATTGTTGTGATACTTTCTCTCAATACACCAAAGTGTTTTGCCCTTGATATTCTAAAGAAAAATGTTTGATTGCACATCAAAAATTTCTTTCCATATCAATTTTCCATATACTGGTCAAAGACCTCATAAAAATTTGGTGTATCACCCCGGTTCAATCCTTTTACGGTCATCTTTTACCCTTAAGCCCCAGAAAATCAGTTTAGGATACATCAATAAGGAAGCGTCCTTGATATCGAGACTCATCTCAAAATAGGTATACCCAGGACTGAGGTGCTTCCATTGTATCTCACGAAAGAGAGAGATCCTTTTGCAGAGTTTAGAAACCCTGCTGACCATCTCTCTCTGAGTGCACTTTAAAGAGATACTTGATAAGAAAGTGTTTATTATCCTAACCCAAAATTAATGAAGGACCTTTTCTAGTGGTTTCAACATTGTAGAAATTAAATAACCTTGGTATTTAATTACTATAGCCACTTTACCCTTAACATCCCATGTGGAATATTTAAGCTATACTATGATTGTAAATGTTTACTAAATTAACACTTAGAGAGAATTTAACCTTGCTTGGACTAATTATTCTCATTAGATTTTAATGTGGGCTTAATATTTTGTTATAACATGGAAATTATATTTATTAAATATAATTTATTTTGAAACATTATCGTAATGACTATAGTTTTGGGCACTGTGTGCAAAAAAATCGAGTTCATTCTTTGGATGTTAGAGATATTCTTTAATATTCTTTCCTTCATGATTAAGACATTCAATTATATTCTTGAGTTTTTATTTCATCATACAATCCATATCAGAAAGTAGAAATGCAAAAGAAATACACAACTCAATTTGAATTCAATTTCTTATTCTAAGAATTTCAAATGTCCCCACATAAGTCATGGGATGTAATTGAAAAGTAAAATATAGCCTACTGAAATAAGAGGTACCATGAGACATGAAAGAGAAAATATAGGAGTATGAGTGAACCCATCATTGCCTTAAAAGTTTATCCTTTGGTTTATGTATCTTAAATCTTCACCACTTGAATTCCATGCACTGAAAAAGAAAAAAAGGAAAATTATCAGTTAAGAGCTCATGGTTAATCCATATTCCTACATTGTCCTTTTTAGTGCATATGGATCTCTTAACAACAATATATATATATATATATATATATATATATATATATATATATATATATATATATATATATATATATATATATTACTTGAAGATCATCTTTGCATACATGATCTACTCACTCAAGGGATGGCGAGGAAAGAAAATAAAACTATGGACATAAGAGAGGCCAAAGGCCTAAATGCTTTCTAAATATTTCCTTAAGTGTGCGATTACTGGAGTTGCGATAAAGAAGAAATTAAATCATACCTTACTGAGTCTTCACTATTAGATAAAGGTTGTAGTTCTCAAATGAATTCCATCCTATGGTACATGAAGTAGATAATTCATAAGTATATGTTCCCGATTGCAACTAAAAAAGAAGGAATTCTAAGGAAATTTTGAGGCTTCACCATGTGAAATGGTCTTTTTTAAAACTTTCGGCATACATATCAAAGTTGTAACAAAATGAAATGCAATTTTAAATAGATTACGAGAATCAAGAAGATATAAAGATGTTAGAATGCCCATATCAAAGGAGGGATACCCAAATCTAGGTTGAAATACGTCAAGCCACAAATTGAATAATACATGGGTATATAGAGATTTTGGAAAAAGTAATTCATTAAATGCAAAGAGATAGTTAAAAGTCCATATATAGATTCATTGTATGTCTGACTCAAGAGAATACACCAAGGAAACACAAAGAAAAGCACCATTTTCATCAATTAAAGTGCACTACTACGAAAAGTCATACATTATGGTAAATATGCTATAGAGGTTCAAAACAAAATTTGAGTATATTTTAGAGAGAAAATAATAGATATCGATGTAGATCGAATGCTCATTTAAATCTCTAAAGTGGGGATCACGGAGTTTGGGTAGAAATATCAAAGGCACGAGAGCGAAGTTTGGAAGATTAATAGATCACGTAGAAGAGAATCAATGCGGTAAATAACATAGCTTCCTTTTTCATCAATGGCTGAAGATAGAAATTTTGCGAACTGTGGCGAGACAAATGGGCTCTGATATGCAAATACCCATAGCTCACATGTGAGGATCAAAACTTTAAAGAATATATAGATAAAACTTCAAGGAAAAGTCTAGGTATAGGGATATAGAAGCTAAAATGTCGAATGCCCATTAACTAAAATATACGGATCTAGATTTCTAGATGAAAATAACCAATACCCACATTGATAGTATTGAAGAAATAAGACTTAAATAGAAAATTCTCGGGAAATCTTCACGAGAAAAACTTTACCGTGATAAAATTTACAAAGATACTTGTAAAATACGACCAGTGGGTCTAAACATCGACCCATGAGAACAAGAAAGGAAAATCATCATGATAAAGATCTAGCTCGAGAGCCCTTTTGTAAAATCGTGGAATCGGAGATTGACCTTGAAAAGTGAAGTTACAAAAATCCAAGAAGTCCTTCGTCAACCACTAAGCACCATGAAATGTAGTGAAGCTTGAGTTCTCAACATGGTGGTAAATATATCACACGAGAAATTCCAAGCCCTAGAGAACCATTTTATAGAAATATGAGCTTGACATTTTTATCAATAATGGTGGACTACCTTGCCAACAATAGAGAGGAATGATTTCACAAAAATGTAGGATAAAATGAGCTAAGAGAATAGATTTGGTAAAGAACAAAGAACAAGGCTCTTGATGGTGGTGATGAAATTTCCATAGAGTTCACTTGAGCTCAATTGGAGCCCAAAAAAAGATCGAAGTCGGGGTTGAGTTACCATTTCTTGTCTGAGCTCCAAAGCGCGTTCAATAGAACTCAACCACAGTTGAAGCATCGATGATAAGAAATTGAAAAAGTACATATATCGACATCTCCAGTTGATCCCCAAATTTGAATCAAACTACCATGGTTAGTTAAGTTTTGACAATGACATTCAATGCAATTTAGAAACATAGAGGAAATCAGCCAAACGAGGTTACATCATGCGAAATGATTGAATAGATGAAATCAAATCACTAAAATTGATGCAAACCTTAGATTGACTCATGAAAATGGTGGGTCTTTTGGGTGACTTAGCATCTTTTATCATTTTGTAAAATTGTCGAAATTGATCCACAGGCATGAAGAAATCTAATTGGATGTGGCACTGATAAGCCATTTTTGAAAACTTTCCACATTTCCATTTTTGCAAAATATTCAAATTAGTCTGGAGGCTGATGCGGAGGGGCGGGACCTTTTTGAATTTTGAACATTTTAGCGAAAAGGCGTAAAGTCATAAAATTACCACGGCCCTATTCATGACAAAAGAAAAAAGTCAAATCGACCCACATCAAAAAGTCAAAATAGAGAAAGCGAACCGTTGGACTATTTTTGCTTTGAAATTTTGAAAGGAGTAAATTTAAAAGTTCCTCATGACCCCACAAAGTATCAAACAAGGCGGGTATTGATGATAGGTCAAAAGTGGAGCATCGAGTCAATTTGAGATTTTGAGCCCTTTTTGAAAAAGGGATAAAAGTTATAAAATCACCCACGACTCGCTGTAGTGCATCAAAAGTTAAAATTGGGAAGTGGACAGTAGGGCATTTTAAAATTTTAGGCCTTTTTAGAAAAAGTAGTAAAGTATCAAAAAAATTAAGCGCTGTAATCCCGATGTGACAAAGATTCGGACATGTGTAAGGTCCAAATTAAAATCAAATGAAGGCAGGTTGAATAGTTAAAAATGCAATTTCTATCATAAACACGAAAAAGAAGGATTTTCCATACCCATTTTTGGATCAATTTTGTCCTCGTGGATGATATTTTCGAGGTAATAAAGACATATTTCTTCACTTGAACCTTCATTCGAGCTCGGAGTCTACATCGATGGTAGAATTTTAAAAACTCAAACATAAAGCTTAAAGTTATTAATGGTGGCCACGGGAAAATTTTTACAAAGCTTTGCTATCTCGAATAGAGCTAAATAATTTAACTACCAAAAAAATGATTAACTCTATGATATATTGCATCTTAAATCGAGTCCTAAGTTCACTAGATTGACCATGGTCGAGAAAGTAATTAATTTTTCTCACCCACAAAGAGTAAAGTTGTATGTCTTCGTAAAATTCAAACAAGAGACAGATCAACAAGAAGATAAATCTATGTGCACAAGAAAAGAAAGCCAAGTAAAACTTATTTTTAGCAAATCATCGATCCTGTTTTTCTTAAAAATAGACATGCTTTTCTTAAAAATAGAAACGATCAACTTCTGATTGGCTAAAGTGTAAACGATGGCTATTAATGCCTCTTTGTATTTGCATGCTTTATTTTATTTCTTTGTTATTAATAGATGAGATAAAAATAGGATGTACATCAGGTGAGTAAACTTTCAAGTCTATTTTTAGG